>LS990915.1:25338021-26540521 GCA_900464855.2 Musa schizocarpa
GTAAAGATAATTTTGTCCAGAAGTTGAAGAAGAGCTTGTATGGGCTAAAGCAAGCTCCAAGACAAAGTGGTATACAGAAAGTTTGATTCATTTATGACAGAAAATGGATACAAAAGAACGGCTTCGGATCATTGTGTGTACATTAAATGGTTTGGTGAGAATTTTATTATTCTCTTTACTTTATGTTGATGACATGCTTATTCTTGGAAAAGATATGTCTAAAATTGACAAAGTTGAAGAAGGAACCGAAAGTGAGTCTTTTTTGCAATGAAGGACATGGGGCAAAAAAAGCAAATACTAGGCATACGATTTCTCGTGACAGGGAAAAAACAAGAAGATTTGGTTGTCACAGGAGAAATACATCGAGAAGGTATTGGAAAAGATTTAGTATGAGCAATGCTAAGCCAGTTGGTTCTCCTCTTGCAGGTCACTTCAAGTTGTGCTTTCGAATAGAGTCCGTCCAAGTGATGAGGAGAAGGAGAAAATGCAAAAGGTTCCTTATGCTTCAAAGAATTGGAAGTTTAATGTATGCAATGGTATGTAATGAGGCGGACATCATCGATCTTGATGGGGTGTTACTAGCATGATTTCTTGCAAATCCAGACAAAAGATAAGCACTGGGCAGCAGTGAAGTGGATTTTTAGATATCCGGAGGGAGCTCTAAGGTTTGTTTAAGCTTTGAGGTGGACCACCCGTTAACAGGTTACACGATGATGAGATATGGCAAGAGATATAGATCTGAGGAAGTCTACTTCAGGGTTATGTACTTACTTTTGGGGGGGAGGCGTGTCATGGCAATCCAGGTTACAAAGGTGTATTGCTCTCTCCACCACGTAAAGCAGAATATATTCTTCGCTTCTGAGGTATGCAAAGAAATGTTATGGATGAAAGAATTCTTACAAGAATTGGGGCTGAAACAGAAAAATTATGTGGTGCATTGGATGACCAGAGTGCCATCCATTTGTGTAAGAACCCAATGTTTCATTCCAAGTCAAAGCATATAGATGTCGATACCACTTGGATTTGAAATGTATTTGAAGAGAAGCGATTTGCGACTTAGAAAATTCATCTGAGATGACAACGGAGCGAACATGTTGACGAAGACCTTAACAAAAGAAAGACAGAGATATGCCGACAGGTTGGTCGGTATGGCTTCACATTGAGGAGTCATGGGGACGCCTCCCTTATGGGTTGAAGGGGAGGTTGTTGGTGATGGCCCATATTCACCATGTGGGCTTTTATCGACCGGCTCACACCCCTCTTAACCTAACCCTAATTAAGATTAGGGGGGTGTGGTGGCTGCGTTTTAGAGGCAGATTAAAGCTATAAAAAGGCAACAACGAGGCAGATCTTAGTAGCCACGAGATTCCAAAGAGAAGAAGGAGAACAAGACAGAAAAGGAAGAGAAAGAAAGGGAAGAAGACAAGGACAACGCAGAGACTGCTTTTCACAATCATCTAGCGTTGTTCTCATCTCAAGGTTAGATCAAATCTACAAGATAGTCTCTTGCTGTGATTACTTGGGAAGTTTTAGATATTGTGGGCGATGAACGTGATCCTTGTATCCCGTTATTCTTTTGTGGTTGTTGCTTGGGTTTTGGGCAAGAGATTGAGATTTGTATATTCATTATTCTCATAGTGAATTATCTCTAGTTTGCCCCGTGGTTTTTACCCTTCACATTGAAGGGGTTTTCCACGTATATCTTGGTGTTCTGTTTGATTGTGTTTACATTTTATTCCGCTGCGTATTTTGGTCTTCTAGTATTTGTTCCTATACAAAGGTTATTCCTGTCTCTATATCCCCATCAAAGGGGGTGTCTAAAACACCTTGGATCTGCTTCAGAACATGTTCTTCAGGGACATAGACCCTCTCGAAGGTCTTGCCGGTCTTCTTCTCCCAGAGGGAAACAAGCTCGTTATGAGATAGGATGTTGGCGGGAGGTCTCAGATATAAAACCTTGTTCAAAGTTCTTCGATCATCCACTGCTTTGATAGTGTACGTTCCGATGTCGTCTTCATTCAGAAAGATTGCTGTTGAAGGGAAAAGAACAACCCAATTAGCATTTCGAACAGTTAGCTCGATCAAAATGTGCTTCAGGAACAAATTACCTTTTGGATTTCCATCACCTAAGATGACAACCTTGTCTGTGGGAAGATCAGTAGCTCCTGCCTGTCCTAATATGGGAAGGAAATACCCGGCGAAGAAGTTGGAAGAGACGAAGGTGTAAGGGGGATCCCTGATGCCTCAGCAGCCCTTCGAATTTGTGCCTTGATGACAAAAGTTGACTTTGCTGGTTCTAGCGCATTGTTTCGGGCCACATCAATGCCAAACTCTGATGGAAAGAACCTCTGCAAACTCAGTCATATATTAAACATTCAACACCAAAGCCACATGATGGCGTTCATTCAATTGTCCAAATAATGGGAAAAAAAAACACTCCTCATTTGATTGGTCTATGGAATTAATCGAGATTATGGTTCTCATGTACATAATCAATTGTGACTAATGTGGCAACATGATCTTGATATTTATGGCATGCACCGGAAAGAAATCGTTTTATATGAAGCACTTCATGTTTTTCTTTTCCCTTTTCTTTGCATTCACATTTTCAAGACTATTGCAAATAATTTTGATTTAAATCGAATCCTTAAAATGGCAGTTATCTTCTTAATTGCTTCCCCCGTCGTCGCCATTGTCGTCCACAATGGTTCTCTTTTCCGATTCCTACCGATTTCATCATAGTTCACAAGAAAAGCAGAGGAGGAACAGCACCTTGATATGTCCTCCGGCATCTTTGATGGCGTCGATGATCTTGGTCTGATCATTCAGCTGCATGAACCGACGGTGGAGATCACCATATCCACCTGCTTGATCGTCTTAACCAGACTCTCGTGGTCATACAGATCCCCCTGTCGATCAAACAACACGACCAAGCTCTCATCGCGCATTGCAAGAACAAATAGAGAAAAAGGGCAAGAGCACAATGGGAGAACGGCGTTAACTTCACCTGGATGAGGGTGACGCCGGCGGCCAGGAAGTCGCTTAGGAGCTTGGCCTTGGCGGTGGTGCTCCGGACGAGGGCAAAGGTGGGGTGGCCGGACCGAGCGCTCGCCGCCACGATGAACTTGCCGATGTATCCCGTGCCACCGATGATCAGGATCTTGCTCTTCTCGCTCGCCATTCTCGCCTCGATCGATGAACGCTTCTCACAAGATTGCTGTGGTTATGAAGGCTGTGATGGGGGATTCATTTATGGCCGATCCGTCGGCCAGGTTTGTTAAGTAAAATAATTATCGCCGCTCTCCTCGTTCATTGAATACCTCGCACTCCCGCACCAACGTTTTCTCGCAACAATGCTGTGGTGACGAAGGCGGTATTGCAGCGATGCATCTATAGCCAACCCATTTGGCCAGGTTTGTCAAATGGAATAATTACCGCCGTTGGATTAACTTAATCTTCACTTTTTGAGAAGCTTTATATATATATGTATATATATATATGTATATATATATATATACATATATATATATATATGTATATATATATACACATATATATGTATGTATATATATATACACATATATATATATATATATATATATATATATATATATATATATATATATATATATATATATATATATATATATATATATATATATATATATATGTATATATATATAATTGAATTGTCAACTAAATTAATTGACAATTCAATTGATAATAACTTCGAACCTTTAGCCTTTGGTAACCTCATCCTATATTCTTTTCACTTATCAGGAATATAACGTGATCCATTTTAAGTTATTTTTGTGTATTCTTTTGTGTATCCTTGATCATAATTTTATCAAACTTATTAAAAATATACTCAAATAAACTTTTTCATAGAAATTTAGATTTTTAAGTTGCCTATCTCCCTTAAACCAAACTTTTGTCAATGTGAATATTCTCGTTGATTATTGAAAAGTTCATTTTCTTATTTAATATGAGTGTTAGAACTTTAAACAAATTCTATTCACTTTTGGTCGTGCGTGTTACCTACGACATTATCACTAAACCTAGGGCTATTGGTAGAGGACGTGAGTGAAAACTTCTAGTAACTTTAAGAATTCTTTTTATTTTATTAAAACCGTTGAATCTTGTGTTTTGACGATGAAACCAATTGATAATTGTATTTATGTTTTAATCTGTGTTTTGAGTAATGCAGGATGCTTCGATCAGGATGAGATAATTAAAGTAGGAAAAATCATGTTGTGCCGGAGGAACATGTCAGAAGATTGGACGTCGGGCAGGTGGATCGGTCGACGTATCGACAGAAGGCTTCGGGCCGTGGACTAAGGATATCGGAGTTGCAGAGTCAATTGGCCGATTGGGCAATAGACCGCAGGAGAGGACGATGTGTCGAATAAACGGACGAAGCGTCGAGGGACCAATGACATGCCGGACAACTTGGTTAATTTCTTAGGATTAATTGTCTCGATCGAAGTTTTGTTTTATATGTGTAGGATTAACTACGATGAAAGTAAGACATGCAGTAGGAGTTGCACTAGAGTCATGACTATGATCACGTTAGGAGTTCGAGAGTTCGACGGAAGTTCGGACGGTTGTTGGAGGTTCTACGGGAACAAATCCGGGAAGTCCATGACCTTACCAAAGAAACTCGTCAGAACTCGCCAAGTGGATCGTTGCAAGTCCAGGAGTTTTGTCGGAAGTCTACTGGAGCATCACTAAAGGTTCGTCGAATGTTCGCCGGAAGTTCGTCGGAAGCTCGCCGAAAGAAGCAATTGATACACCGGAGCAAGTTGCAGTAAAAGTCTTGAGAAATATCGTAGTTAGCATGTATATTAAGTAAAGAATGGAAGGTGATCTCATTAACTTAATATGGGGGTAATTGGGCCCTTGATAGACCCAAATTGGGCCGAATTGTCATGAACGGTCATCGCGCACCCGCAACAACTCCGTTCAACGAACCGTTCGTCTCTCACACCTGCATGTATAGGTTCTTCACAGCATGTTTTCTCTTAGTTTTGGGTCATTTTGCTTGTAAATATGTAAGTTCGAACAAGCTGCAGCGTTGCAAAGCGACCGCTCACCGAACCGAACCGAGCAAAACAGCCCAAAACAGCTCTGTTTTCGCGTGCCGCGGGAGGTGAGCGGAGAACTGCCTCCGCTCACCAAAACGTCAGCCATCTCAGACCCCAGGAACCCCCCGGGTGGCACAGGGCTGGATGGGGCTTCGGTTATATACCGGGCGTTGAGATCTCTTTCGCAAGTTCGCACGTGACCTTTACGGGAACTTGTCTTTGCGCCCGGGACCAGGTGAGCGGCTGTTTGTGGGCTTGCAGTTGTTCGTTCATCCTTGAAAGCCTTGTTTTTCTCCCTCTCCCTCTTTTCTCTTGTGCACACAGGGTGTTCGTCGAATTGCTTGTAAAGCTTCCCTTTTCGCGAGACTTCGGGACTTGTCCATTGCTCGTTCTTTCGAACTAACTTCTTTCTCTTTTACAGGTCCTTCGGGGCCTGCGAGAGGTTACAAAGTGGGCTGATCCTTGCGGAGCAAGATCGCAAGGGCGAAGCGTGACTTAGGCAACGCAAGCTAAGTTCGAGTCTTTGCCTCAAGGGTAACTCGCGAATTAGGCAACGCAAGCTAAGTTCGCGTCTTTGGCCGCAAGGGTGCCTCACGCCTTAGGCAATTCCAACTAAGGTCGTGACATTGTGGTATCGACAAGGTCGCAACAAAGACTTAGGGTGCCTCACGCCTTAGGCAATTCCATTCTGGAAGCGAGCATGGAGGAACTCTACCATAACCAACAAAGACTTGTTAGGGTAGAGAGCTCGCAAGAGGAAGCAGAGTCTAGGATCGACAAGGTCGAGGCCCTAGTTGATCGACTGTCTGATGACACCAAAGACTCCGTGCAACACTTACAGGATGTTGTGGCGGAACTCACTGCAAAGGTGGCCATGCTTACAAGAACACTAAATGCGGGAGGAGGCAACACCCGCGCGACACCGCCACAAAATTTGAGGGCACCTGAGCCTCATGGATATGGAGGGGCCAGAGATGCCAAGGAGCTCGAGAACTTTCCGTTCGACATGGAGCAATACTTTCGAGCTACGAGGCTCGATTCTGAAGATACCAAAGTTTCTATAGCAACAATGTATCTGAACGGAGATGCGAAACTTTGGTGGCGAACTCGTTGGGAGGAGATCCAACAAGGTCGGTGTCGAGTCGACACATGGGAAGATTTGAAGTGGGAGTTGAGAACTCAGTTCCTACCGGAGAACACAGAGTTCGTCGCAAGAAGGAAGTTGAGACAACTCCGCCAAAGTACCACCATCCGAGACTATGTGAAGTCGTTTTCTACATTAATGCTGGATATACAGGACATGTCCGAGAAGGACAAGTTGTTCAGCTTCCTCGATGGTTTGAAACCATGGGCTCAACAGGAGCTAAATCGAAGGAATGTTACCGATGTGGTCGGGGCAATTGCTGCTGCAGAAAGGCTCACCGACTTTGTTTCCTCTGAAGACCCAGTGAGAAGGAAACAATCTTCAGGAAATCGCCCTCCAAAACATTCTCGAGGGAAGGAGCTCGGGGGCGAACAAAAGAAGAAGAGCTCCCATAAAGGGCCGAACCCTAAAGGCAAGGCCTCAAAACCTGGAGGATGCTTCTGGTGCGGAGGACCGTACATGGTAAGGGAGTGCCCACAGAAATAGGCACTCAATGCTTTGACGACTTCCATCCACCCTCCCCGATCGGACAAGGGCAAAGCTATTGCTCTTAGTTCGAGCAATTCAGAATCCAGCAGCGACGATGAGGAGTCGCAAGGATCCCGAATGGGAGCAATGCGTCTGTTGAACGCTATGCGGGGTCAAGTGAGGGAGAACATGAAGACCAAGGTACTAAAAGCAGGAAGTAGTGAACTGATGTATGTGGACATTAAGCTGAATGGCCAAACGACCCGTGCAATGGTGGACACGGGCGCTACCCACAACTTCATAGCCGATCGTGAAGCACAGCGACTTGGGTTGACCTTGGAGAAGAGCCCAAGCCGAATGAAGGCGGTGAACTCGGAGGCCAAGCGAATCTCTGGGTTGGCGAAGGGAGTTCCCATCAAAATCGGGGCTTAGAGCGGAAACACTAACATGATGGCCATGCCATTGGACGACTTCCAAGTGATTCTTGGAATGAAGTTTATGCACGCGGCGAAGTTGATGCCGATGCCGTTCTTGAACTCCCTATGTATGATGGGAGGCGATGACCCCTGCGTGGTTCCCGTCTCTCGGAGAGGAACCAAGGAGCCCCAACACATTTTGGCATTACAATTGAAGAAAGGGGTGCGAAAAGGCGAACTGACATTCGTGGCTGCTATGAAGCTAGAGCCACTCAACGAGGAGGCCATTTAAGAACCTGCTGTGGTGGCGAACATCCTGAAAGAGTTCAAAGACGTCATGCCACCCGAGTTGCCGAAGACTCTTCCACTACGCAGAGGCGTGGATCACAGTATCGAGCTGGAGCCAGGAGTAAAGCCTCCAGCAAGACCACCCTACGCATGCCTCCACCAGAGTTGGCAGAACTCAGGAAGTAGTTAGGTGAACTGCTAAGCGGTGGTGTCATCCGCAGCTCTAAAGCATCTTTCGGAGCTCCAGTTCTCTTACAGAAGAAACAAGATGGGAGCCTCCGATTATGCGTCGACTACCGAGCCCTCAACAAAGTAACAGTGAAGAACAAGTATCCCATCCCACTCATTGCGGACTTGTTCGATCAATTGGGCAAGGCAAAGTATTTCTCAAAACTCGACCTTCGGTCGGGGTATTGGCAGGTGTGCATTGCTGAAGGCGACGAAGCAAAAACTACCTGTGTGACCAGATATGGAGCGTTTGAGTTCTTGGTGATGCCTTTCGGCTTAACCAACGCTCCGGCCACATTCTGTACTCTCATGAACCAGCTATTCAAGGAGTATTTGGATAAGTTCATGGTCGTCTACTTGGACGATATCGTCGTCTACAGCCAAACGCTCGAAGAGCACGTCAAGCACCTTCGTACGATTTTCAAGGTTCTCAGGGAGAACACTTTGTTCATGAAAAGGGAGAAATGCTACTTTGCTCAAACTGAGATCGTATTCTTGAGGCATCGAAGCAGTGATGGCTCCATTCAGATGGATAAGTCGAAGGTGCAAGCAGTTGCAGAATGGCGAACTCCAAAGAAGGTGCCAGAGTAGAGATCCTTCCTTGGTTTCGTCAACTACTATTGACGCTTCATTGCGGGATATTCGAAGCGAGCAACCCCACTGACGGAGTTGCTGAAGAAGGAGCAGCCTTGGAAGTGGTCTGACAAATGTGAGATAGCATTCCAAGATCTGAAGGCTACTGTTCTAGAAGAACCAGTGCTCAAATTGCCAAACTATGGAGAGCCCTTTGAAGTCCATACAGATGCTTCAGACTTCGCTATTAGGGGAGTACTCATGCAGGAAGGTCATCCGGTGGCCTACGAGAGCCGCAAACTCAACGAGACCGAGAGGCGGTATCCAGTACATGAGAAAGAGATGACAGCAGTGATCCACTGTCTGCGAGTTTGGCAACACTACCTCCTCGGGTCGCGATTTGTGATGAGGACAGACAACATCGCCCTGAGCTATTTCTAAACTCAGAAGAAGCTCTCCCCAAAGCAGGCACGGTGGCAGGACTTCCTGGCTGAATTTGATATGGCGATGGAGTACAAGCCTAGGAAGGTGAATGTCGTGGCCGATGCGCTGAGTCGGAAGGTGGAATGCGTGAATGCTGCACAACTGGAGGGCAGAGGCCAAGCAAGTCAGTTGCACTCCAACTTCCTTTCCCGAATCAAGGATGGACTGTATGGTGATCCCCAGGCAGTTAGCCTGATGCAGCTCATCAAAGAAGGCAAGGCACGACGATTTTGGGTCCAAGAGGGACTTGTTTACACAAAAGGGAATAGGGTATATGTTCCCCGAGTGGACAATTTAAGGCGTGAACTCTTAAAAGAGTGTCACGATTCCCTTTGGGCTAGACACCCGGGCATTCACAGAACATTGGCTCTCGTGGAGAGGGCCTTCTACTAGCCGAAGATGGGGATTGATGTGGAGGAATACGTTCGAACATGCCTTACTTGCCAACAAGACAAGGTGGAGCAGCAGAAGCCGGTGGGACTTTTGGAGCCGTTGCCCGTACCAGAAAGGCCGTGAGAGAGCATTTCCTTAGACTTCATATCAAGCTTGCCACCTGTAGGGGGATTCGGATCGATACTCGTGGTGGTCGATCGAGTTTCAAAGTATGCAACTTTCATTGCTGCTCCCCTACACTGTTCAGCAGAAGAGGCAGCCAGACTGATGATGAAGAATGTAGTGAAGTATTGGGGAGTCCCGCACAATATCATTAGTGATCGAGACGCTCGGTTCCTAGGACGATTCTGGACCGAGTTATTCAAATTGTTGGGGTCAAAGTTATACTTCTCTACAAGCCTCCACCCCTAGACGGATGGTCAGACTGAAAGAATAAACTCGCTCTTAGAGCAATATCTTCGGCACTACGTGAGTGCCAATCAACGAGATTGGGTGAAGCTGTTGGACATTGCCCAATTCTCCTACAACTTGCAGTGGAGCTTTGCATCCAACAAGAGCCCTTTCGAGATTATCACATGACAACAACCGTCGACTCCGCACACCATGGCAATTGGGTATACTGGGAGCAGTCCATCAGCCTATCATTTCGCAAAGGAGTGGCATCGAAATGCAGATATTGCGCGGGCTTACTTGGAGAAGGCGGCAAAACGGATGAAGAAGTGGGCGGACTTGGGAAGGCGACCACAATAGTTCAAAGTTGGCGATTTGGTGTTGGTAAAGCTCCAACCAGCATCACTCCAATTCTTCAGGGACAGAGTTCACAAAGGATTGGTGCGTAAGTATGAAGGGCCCTTCCCAATTATCAGCAGGGTAGGCAATATCTCTTACAAGTTGCAACTGCCGGCGTGGTTCAAAATTCACAACGTTCTTCACGCCAGCAACCTAAAAGCCTACCACTCGGATACGCAAGATGCTTCCAGAAGTGTTCCAACTCGGCTACCTCCCATCACGGCCTCCTACGAGAAGCGAGTGGAAACCATTCTGGCGGATCGCAAGATGAAGCTACCCAATGGAGCGGAGCAAACATAGTACTTGGTGAAGTGGCGAAAGCTTCCCCGAACTGAAGCTAGTTGGGAGCCTGAAGACGCCCTGCGACATGAAGAGGAAGTCATCAACAACTACCAACAAGCGTCGATGAGGGCGTCGACAGTTTAAGTGGGGGAGAATGTCACGAACGGTCGTCGCGCACCCGCAACAACTCCGTTCAACGAACCGTTCGTCGCTCACACCTGCATGTACAGCTGCTTGATAGCATGTTTTCTCTTAGTTTTGGGTCATTTTTCTTGTAAATATGTAAGTTCGAACAAGCTGCAGTGTTGTAAAGCAACCGCTCACCGAACCGAGCAAAACAGCCCCAAAACAGCCCAAAACAGCTCCGTTTTCGCGTGCCGCGGGAGGTGAGCGGAGAACTGCCTCCGCTCACCAAAACGTCAGCCATCTTAGACCCCAGGAACCCCCCGGGTGGCACAGGGGTAGATGGGGCTTCGGTTATATACCGGGCATTGAGATCTCTTTCGCAAGTTTGTACGTGACCTTTACGGGAACTTGTCTTTGCGCTCGGGACCAGGTGAGCGGCTGTTTGTGGGCTTGCAGCTGTTCGTTCATCCTTGAAAGCCTTGTTTTTCTCCCTCTCCCTCTTTTCTCTTGTGCACATAGGGTGTTCGACGAATTGCTTGTAAAGCTTCCCTTTTCGCGAGACTTCGGGACTTGTCCGTTGCTCGTTCTTTCGAACTAACTTCTTTCTCTTTTATAGGTCCTTCGGGACCTGCGAGAGGTTACAAAGTGGGCTAATCCTTGCGGAGCAAGATCGCAAGGGCGAAGCGCGACTTAGGCAACGCAAGCTAAGTTCGCGTCTTTAGCTCAAGGGTAACTCGCGACTTAGGCAACGCAAGCTAAGTTCGTGTCTTTGGCCGCAAGGGTGCCTCACGCCTTAGGCAATTCCAGCTAAGATCATGACAGAATGGATCAACCCATTCGGACCAGAATTCCTGCCAGGCAATGGCACCGCCAGGGTCGGCGGTGGCACCGCCCAGGAGATGGTCTCCCAGGAAAGCTGGGCGGTGCAATCGCCCAGGTCAGGCGGTGGCACTGCCTGGGCTCAGTCTCCGAGCGAGACTGGGCGGTGCAACCGCCCTAGTCAGGCGATGGCACCGCTTGGGCTTAGTCTCCGAGCGAGACTAGGAGGTGGAACCGCCCTTGTCAGGCGGTGGCACCACCTAGAGGCTCAGTCTCCGAGCTGTCAGGTGGTTGTATCGCCCTAGTCAGGAGGTAGTACCGCCAGGACCCCGAAAATCTGGGAAAAGATACTTTTTTGCTCCAAATTCAAACCAGTTTGGGGCCTATATAAATCCCACCCTTTCCTGCATGAAAGGGCAACCAAAGGCACCGAAAATCCAATCTTACTCTATGATTTTTAGAGCTCAAAAGTGTTATAAAAGCTAGAAGTTCTCCTCTCTCTTTTCTTCCAAGTTTTGAGCTTTCTAGAGGAGAGAAATTCTGTAAGGCTTGTCTCCTAAGCCCGTCAAAAGGACTGAAACTGTAAAAGGGTGGTTGGCCTTCGCTCTTTGAAGGAAGGCATATAGTGGATGTCGGTGACCTCGTCGGTGGAGGAAGCCAAAAGTGGATGTAGGTCAAGATTGATCGAACCACTCTAAATCTCGGTTTCATTTACTTTGAGCATCTTATCTTTACTGCAAACCTCCTCAGTAGCTTATTACCTTCTACTCATTTACGAACGTGTTTCATAGTTAAGTTTTTTCCGAATCGGCATTAAGATAGAAATCGGTTTTATCGTACGAACATCATATTTCAGTTTGCGCTTACATTCTGATTTCTGTCATAACTGCAAACTGCCTTTATATCTTTGCTTTAACTACATCTCGCTTGATTACAAGTTAAAGTAATTTACAAATCGACTTTCTTACCAAAATCACTTTTATCGTACGAATGCAGTTTTAATCGTCGAAAGTTTTCCGCTATACTAATTCCCCACCCCCCCCCCCTCTTAGTACTCTTGATCCTAACAATTGATATCAGAGCCCGGTATTTCTCATTTTGGATTTACACCCGAGAGAAATGGCTCTTCATGGCTTTCAAGAGGGTTTATCGATTGTTCGTCCACCGTTGTTTAACGGATTGGACTACACTTATTGAAAAACTCGAATGTGAGTTTTCTTGATTTATATAAATTTGGATTTATAGAATATTATTGAAAATGGTTTTCAACTTCCCTCTAAACTGATGAATGAATGGTCGGATTTAGAGAAGAAGTATTTTTCTTTAAACGCAAAGGCTATGAATGCCTTATTTTGTGCTTTGGACAAAAATGAGTTCAATCGGATTTCTACGTGTGAAATGACTTTTGATATTTGGCGAACACTTGAAATCACACACGAGGGAACTAGTAGAGTCAAAGACTCGAAAGTTAATATTTTATTGCATGATTTTGAGCTTTTTTTAATGCAACAAAGCGAGACTATAGGCGATATGTACGCCTGTTTTACGGATGTCATTAATAATCTAAGAGTCCTTGGTAAATCTTTTTCGAATTTTGATCTCGTAAGTAAGATCTTAAGCTCCCTTCCAAAAAGGTGAGATCCTGAAATAACCGTAATACAAGAGATAAAAAAATTTAAAGGATTTTCCATTAGAAGAATTAATCGGGTCATTAATGACCTATGAAATGACACTTTTGGAACTTTTTGAACCCGATGAGTACTTGAACCACCTTCCAAAGAATAAGAAGGATTTGGAACTCCGGACAAATGAATACCACTTGAGCGATGACTCAAGTGATGAGGACAATGATGAACTTGAACTTCGAATACTAAATCTTAATAAGTTTATTAAACAAAAAATTAAAATAAACAATGAACTTGAACGGAGGAAGAGGCCAAAGAAGAGGAAGGCAACCAAGGATGAATCAAGAACTTCCAAAGGTGAAAGAACGAATTGGGCTTTAACGGGCTTCGACTACACGGTAAGTAACTCAACTCTCTTGAATTATTTTGAAATTACTTGAAGTTTTTCATGAGTACTTAATTTAGATAGTAGGAATAGGAAATAAAAAAATATTTTTTGAAAATTATATCATGTTTTCCTTTTTAGCATCTTTGAAAAAATTAAAAATTTGATCATGAAACGTATATTGCTAAGGTTTCATGCATGTTATGTTTTGAAATGTTGAATGATGTATGCAACATTAGGGATGATAATTATATGATATGTGATAATGCTTAGGATTACTCCATGCATGTGTATCTTGATGATTTTATGTCATGCATGAGTTTTTGAAATAAATGTTGATTTGAAACTCTCATTTTAGATTAATATGTTTTTGGTCTAATCGTTTTTATGACGAATTAAGATGACATTCTCATGATATATTAAGATGATATAGTGCATGTACATCTATGTATGAATTTCTTGATAGTCTTTTGATGATAGATGTGATATCATGATGTGTTTGGTCTTGATGGTTTCATGATGAAACTTATGTTTCAATTTTAAATGATGATACATGTTTTCACAAAAGACTTGAATACCCTAATATGAAATCAATAGTATGAAATAGAAATGAATTTTCTATCCTATTGAGATTAATGAATTTATTTTACCAATCTTGTGAATCTCATGAAAATAAACATGATAAATATTTTAAAAATAAATGATTTTATCATGCATTTGTTCTTAATGATTTCTCTTGAACATACTTTTTGAAATCATACTTGATGATGAATATCAAGATATTAAAAGGATGTTAATATGGAATCATGCTTGATGATTTGTTTTATGAAATTTACCTTTCTGTCTTAAATGTGGACACTTGTTTTATTAAAGGTAAAGGCATGCTTATAAGAAGCAAATCACATGAATAGAAATTTATAAAAATAAAATGCGACCCTCTATCTTATCGACTTTTCAATAAATTTATGCTTGTCATGTATGAATTTAATGAATGTGACTTTGAGGATGATTTTGGATTTCACAATTGCTTGATTCATACTTATGACATGAGACACATTTTAAATATGAATCATGTTCAATGCTTCAATCATGTTAAATATGATAAAATTGTTGAATCTTGGATTTTGATGATGAAGTCAATTATCATTTGTTATCTAATCCATATGTTGAGATAAGTGTGTAGGATTAACTACGATGAAAGAAAGACATGCAACAGGAGTTACGCCGGAGTCAAGACTATGATCACGTTAGGAGTTCGAGAGTTCGACGGAAGTACGGATGATCGTCGGAGGTTCTGCGGGAACAAATCCGAGAAGTCCAAGAGCTTGCCAAAAGAAGCTCGTCGAAACTCGCCAAGTGGATCTTCGCAAGTCTAGGAGTTTGCCGGAAGTTAATTTAGGGTTTCTACTGATCTATAACTTAAAAGAGCTAATGAAATTAATTTACTAGGAATTTCGTTCAAGATATATATAATCATTTTTAGAGCTTCTATTCATATTAATTGAAGTATAAAAAAATAACTTATTATACTTGTAACTATATTCATAAGAGTATGATTTCATCGTTCTGTAACCCTATTCTTTTGTAGCACAAATGGTAAAACATATGGAATATCTCACCGAGTATAGCAAAAAAATAAGAATTATCTACTATTAAATTCACATCCAACCTTATCAAATTTGATAATTTTAACTTTTATATCTAATTATATATCAACTTTATTTATATATATATCTAAAGGTGTCAATAGCCTAAAACCTTATAAGAATTAGATATATATATTCATAACTCAATAAGTTAGATATAAATGTGCTAAAATGTCTCTCTCCACTAAAAAGGAGAACTGGAGTGACCCACAAATGTAAGCATATATAATTTTAATTAGTTCATGAAACTATATTTTATTTTAATATTTTATTATAGGATCGTTACAAACTCAAGATTCATATTAATTCTGTATAAACCATCATATAGAATTCAAAAATTTTTATTAAATTATGATAAGTCTACCAACATCAAAAGAGAAACAATATCTTGATAATTTTAGGTAAAGAAACTAAATTTCTAGAATTATAAAAATATAATATACATCCTCAAGATCCATCAGATAAATCATCTCTAGGCAAAGGAAACAAGTACCCACTACCATCGCTTTCATTTTAAGATGGTTCCCTATAGTATTGAATATTCATTTTTTTTAGATTTTATGTTAAGATGGATATCTAATATTGATAAAATAAGTTGAAGAATAAAAATCAATCTAAGTATTAGAAAAGGACTTATTCAAAATATTCAATGGTTAAGTTTATACCTTTCCTTTTAGAACCAAACCCCAGAGTCCTTCACATGACCTTTCTTGCTACAAAAGTAGTACTTCACTATCAAGATTTTTATTTTATGAGTTTATATAAGATTTATTGTCTAATGTGATTTATGCTTCAAATTTTTTTCTTATTATCTATTCCTCAAATAGTACCCAAAATATTATATATCTTTCTTACGTTACTTTTAATTCTTTTTAAACACATATACTAGTGAGCTCATTTAAATTTTATTTATTCTTAATTTTATTATAGTAGATTTTAAATGAGTCAAACTAAGAAGAAATATAATTAAAAATAAATTATACAAAAAATAACTCAATTACATTCATGCCCAATATTCTTAAGCTTATAGTTTTGTTAATCATATTGATGATCTAATCTTGAATTCCTCAAATATCATCATACTAAATTTTAATCAATTCTTTTATTAAGATGTCAGATAATGACTCATTAGTAAATTTAAATTGATCTTTAAATATTCCAATGTACAACTAAGCTGTAATAAAATTTAAATATTGTTAGCAATTATAATAAAAGTGATACTTTTAGATTATTCTTAATCATTTATCTTATTTTTTTCATAGAATTTTTAATAGTTAACACACATAGTGTGTAAATTGTATATGCTCAAGCCTTTTAAAAATGCATGAAAGAAAGTACCGCTATGTAGTTAATACCCAATTTGTTAACACAACGAATGCAATTCTTTCCATATCAAAGTCTAGCACACCAAGTGCAAATTGTAGATCCTTAAATCATTTAGAATCAATTAATTCAGAATCCATCGGGACACTAAAAATATAAAAATATATGGAATAAAATATTACTATAAAAATAAAATAACATTAATGCTTTAAGTTTTTAAAAATATGATAAACTATTGATATTATCTATATTTTAAATTTAGGTGAAATATTTATATATCTAATATTTACTCAAAATTATTTATAGAGGATTGATATCATCCTTATAAAATATTATTATTATTTTGGGTATATAATCCTAAACTACAAGGATATCCAAAACAATATCATCTTATCCTATCATATAATTATTTGAAGTAGGCTCTATTTTGAGATTATCTAAATCTCCTAATTATGTATGTCAAATATTAATTTCTTAATATCATTTAAAGTTAAATCTTAATATAATTTTATAAGTTATTGATCTAGATTACATTAGCAACTATAAGATCAATACAATAATATAAAATATAATATCATATAAATAATAAAATATTTATTATAATTCACATCCCAGAAATCTATCATCCTAGGCCACCTTAATAATAACTAGTTAGATAAAATTTAAGGATGTAAATTATAAATAATATTTACCAAATTTATTTAATCTAATTTACGTTGAAATAGTTTAATGATAATAAAATAATAATCATAATAATTATTGAACATTAATCAACATAAAAGAAAACTTAAATGGTCACTATAATCATGCCTTTTATATGAAAAATAAATATCATTTCATAATTTCCTTTCATACTCATGAATTTAATAACCATATAAATATCCAAAATAATAATTAAAATTTCTAAAGAATATAAATAATTAAATTTAATAATAATAAATTAAATCACATGGATGAAAATAAAATATCTATAATTAGTGCTATAGTAATTTTTGGCGCTAAGTGGAGGGGTAAATTAGTGCTATAGTAATTTTTTATTTGATTTTAAAGTTCGATCAATAAATTCATATAAAAAATATAATTAACAAAAAATATGAGTAAGAGTTGCAAGTAAAGCAAATGAATAAGCAACAACAAATCAAAAGTAAGAGAAGGAATGCAAACTAATTTATAGTGGTTTAGTCTTCTCGACTTATGTCCACTCCCGATTTCTCTTCCCTCAAGGCCATCAGTTTTCACTACTGATCTCTTTTCTAATGGACGAAATTCAATTATCTTTGTTACTACTTTTTTCCTTTTAATAGGCTTAGGAGAGAACCTCTACACTCACTCTTTTACTATTGAATCTCGTATTTTGATGATTAAACTACTTGATATATGTTTATGATTTAATCTGCATTTTGAGTGACGCAGGATGCTTCGATCAAGATGAGACAATTAAAGCAGGAAAATCATGTTGTGCCGAAGGAACATGTCAGAAGATTGGACGTCGGGCCGGTGGATCGGTCGACGTATCGACAGAAGGCTTCGGGCCGTGGACTCAGGCATCGGGCCAAGAAGAGCAGGTATTGTGCCAAGGATATCGGAGTTGCAGAGTCAACTGGCCTATTGGGCAATAGGCTGCAGGAGAGGACGATGCGCCGAAGAATCAGACGAAGCGTCGAGGGACCAATGACACGTCGGACAACTTGGTTAATTGCTTAGGATTAATTATCTCGATCGAAGTTTTGTTTTAAGTGTGCAGGATTAACTACGATGGAAGAAAGACATGCAGCAGGAGTTGCGCCGGAGTCAAGTCAATGATCACGTTGGGAGTTTGAGAGTTCGACGGAAGTTCGGACAGTCGTCGGAGGTTCTGCGGGAACAGATCCGAGAAGTCCAGAAGCTTTCCAAGCGAAGCTCGTCGGAACTCGCCAAGAGGATCGTCACAAGTCCAGGAGTTTGCGGGAAGTCCGCAGGAGCATCATCGAGGGTTCATCGGATGATCGACGGAAGTTTGCCAGAAACTCACTAGAAGAAGGGATTGACGCACCGAAGCAAAGCTGCAGAAATTGTCTTAGAAGTAATTGTAGTTAGCACGTTGATTAAGTTGGAAATGGGAGGTGATCCCATTAGCTTAATCTTGGGGCAATTGGGCCCATGAAAAATCGAAATTGGGCCGAATGGAGCTACCCATTCGGACCCTGATTGCACCAGGAGGTGCAACCGCCCAAGCCAGGAGGTAGCACCGCCTGGTCTAAGTCTCCCAGGGAGACTGGGCGGTGCAACCGCCCCAGCTAGGAGGTGACACTGCCTGGGCTCAGTCTCCGAGCGAGACTGGGCGGTGCAACCTCCCCTGACAAAGAGGTAGCACCGCCTGAGCTCGGTCTTCGAGCTCTGGCAGAGAGGTGCAACCGCCTCAGTCAAGAGGTGGCACCGCCTGGGGCTCAGTCTCCGAGCCAGACTCAGGCGGTGCAACCACCCCTGACAGAGAGGTGCAACCGCCTGGGCTCAATCTTCAAGCTCTGCCAGGCGGTGCAACCGCTCTAATCAGGAGGTGCAACCGCCTGATCCCGGAATTCCGGGATTTGATCATTTTGAGCTCCAAATTTGAACTGGGTTGGGGCCTATAAATACCCCACCCATTCAGCACTTAAGAGACAGACCTACACCGAATTCTTGATCTTTTCTATGATTCTAAGAGCTTAAAATTGTTGTAAAGCCCAAAAGTTCTCCTCCCTCTGTTCTTCAAGTTTTGAGTTGTAAAGAGAGGAGAGAAATGTTCTGTAAGGGTTGTCTCCTAAGCCCGTCAAAAGGAGTGAAACTGTAAAAGGGCAGTTGGCCTTCGCCTATTGAAGGAAGGCCTCTAGTTGACGTCGGTGACCTCGTCGGTGGTGGAAGCCAAAAGTGTAGTAGGTCAAGACTGACCGAACCACTCTAAATATCTAGTTTGCATTTACATTGAGTACTTTATCATTACTGCAAACATCCTAAATAGCTACTGCCCTCTGCGCTTTTACAAACGAGTTTCTAAGTTCAGATCTTTCCGAATCTGCATTTAGACATAAATCGGCGTTTTCGTATGATCATTACATTGTAGTTTACGTTTACATTTTGACTTCAATTATAACTGCAAACTGCCTTCTGCGGATTTACAAAACATATCTCTAAGTTCAGATCTTTCCAAATCTGCGTTTAGATGTAAATCAGCATTTTCGTACGATCACTACATTTCAGTTTATGTTTACGTTTTAACTCCAATCATAACTGCAAACTGCCTTCTGCGCATTTACAAAACATATTTCAAAGTTCAGTATCTTCAAAGTTGACGTTTAGATGTAAACCGGTTTTATCGTACGAACGTCGGATTTCAGTTTGCGCTTACATTCTGATTTTTATCATAAACTACAAACTGCCTCTATAGATCTACTCTAACTTCATCTCGCTTAATCTTAAGCTAAAGTAGTCTTAGAATCGGATTTTACATCGAAATCATTTTTGTCGTTCGAACGTAGCTTTTGATTTTAATCGTAGAAAGTTTTCCGCTGCACTAATTCACCCCCCCCTCTTAGTGCTCTTGATCCTAACAATTGGTATCAGAGCCCGGTTTTTCTCATTTCGGATTTACACCCGAGAGAAATGGCTCTTCATGGCTTTCAAGAGGGCTTTTCGGTCTTTCGTCCACCGTTGTTTAACGGATTGGACTACACTTATTGGAAAACTCGAATGAGAGTTTTCTTGATTTCTACGAATTTAGATTTATAGAATATCATTGAAAACGGTTTTCAACTTCCCACTAAACTGACGAACGAATGGTCGGATTTGGAGAAGAAGTATTTTTCTTTAAACGCAAAGGCTATGAATGCCTTATTTTGCGCTTTGGACAAAAATGAGTTCAATCGGATTTCTACATGCGAAACGACTTTTGACATTTGGCGAACACTTGAAATCATGCACGAGGGAACTAGTAGAGTCAAAGACTCGAAAGTTAACATTTTATTGCATGATTTTGAGCTTTTTCGAATGCAACCAAGCGAGACTATAGGCGACATGTACACCCGTTTCACGGATGTCGTCAATAGTTTAAGAGCTCTTGGAAAATGTTTTACGGATTTTGAACTCATAAACAAGATTTTATGTTCTCTTTCTAAGAAGTGGGATTCAAAAGTAACTGCAATACAAGAAGCTAAAAACCTAAACAACTTACCACTTGAAGAACTAATTGGTTCGTTGATGACATATGAAATTGTGCACAATGCACATGATGAACATGTTGAACACAATCACCTTCCAAAGAACAGGAAGGATTTGGAACTCTGGACAAATGAATGCCACTTGAGCGATGACTCAAGTGATGAGGACAATGGTGAACAAAACAACCTTCCAAAGAACAGGAAGGATTTGGGACATAGAACATTTGAAGACCACTCGAGCATAAGCTCAAGTGATGGTGAACTTAAACTACAAATGAAACAAAAATTAAAAAGGAAAAAGAATGGAACTACTTGCTTTAAACGCAAGAAGAAGAACAAAAATTGGGATGAATCGAGCTCCTCCGAAGACGAGAAAGTCAACAAAAGCGATGCTGCAAACTATGCCTTAACAGCCTACGACGTTGAGGTAATTAAAATGCCGTTGGTTTATTTTGAAATTACTTGATGCTTTCATGATGTATTTTCTTTTTTAGTTTAGAATTAATTTTCTTTAAAATTACATGTTTAAAAATAAAAATACAAAAATTATGATCATGCTAGTAATTTCGAAAATGATAATATTGCATGATAAACAAACAAAATGATTTTGATTGAAAATATTAAATCATGGTTAAGAAGTAATAATGTGTATCATGTTTGATTAACATTGTTGAATGAAATCACGTTTGATTTAAAGTAATGCATAATGATGTAATATTAAATGGTTATGAAACAATGATTAACAATTTTATGCATGAGATTTTAAGTTATCCATGATCATGAGCTTGTTTGATCTTCATGATTTAATTTCAAAATCTATAGCAAAAATCATGTCTGAATATATAAAAGTGTTAAATCTCATTTTCGGATTTTCGTGATCCTAACAATTCATTTTTGAGAATCTATTGATCTTGTGGTTTTATGACGAAATTCATTTTTCGATCCTAAACATTGATGCATGTTTTTATTTAACATAAATGAAAAAGCATGCTAACATGAAATCAATTGTATGAAATGGAAATAATTTTCTATCCTATTGAGATTAATAAATTTATTTTACCAATCTTGTGAATCTCATGAAAATAAACATGATTAATATTTTGAAAATAAATGAGTGTATCATGCATTTGGTCTTAATGATTTCTCTTTAAGATACTTTTTGAAATCATACTTGATGATGAATATTAAAAGGATGTTATCATAGAATCATGCTTGATGAGTTGTTTTATAAGATTTTGCCTTATGTCTTGAACTTTCATGCTTATCTTAATTTGGCATATAAAGACTAAGGCATGTTTAGATGAAAAAGAATCTCTTAAAAAATTGCTTTTCCTATCTGATCGATATTAATGATTTCATGATATTTTGTGAATCTCGAAATTAATTTTAATGACTTGATTATGAATTTCAAGTTAATGATTTGATTTGAATAAGTTTTATCTAAATCATAATCTTGATCTTGCAAAATTGAAGTCACAAATAATATCTTGTGGTATTCATGAATTGATACTCACAATATGAAAGCATTGATATTCATGACTTGAATTGGATTGAAACATTGTATGCTTAAATTAATCATTCTCCTATGTTTCAAAAATTCCTTAAATGCCTTATGTGATGATTGAAAACTAACTTGCTTTATGATGAATCACGAATCATGACTTGATCTATGATATAAATGCCTTGAAATGATTGAAATATTTAACACTTTTATGCTCTTCCCCCTACTTCCTTCTTGTTTTCAATGATAAAATGGGGAGAAGTTTTGATCATGCATGATAGGATATAATTTGACAAAATTGATACCATCATGATATGACACATTTATGATGTGCAATTATGCATGCAATACTTGCACTTTCTAATTATGATGTGATGTATTGCATATGATGTAAATCATGATTTAAAATGCTGAGTGCTAAGTTACACACTTTGAGAAGAAATTGCTGTATTGAAACATTAATGTAATTATGAATGGTGATATGAAATTATGCATGTAATACTTCAACCTATGATAACGATGCATGCAATGATAAAATATTCATGATGAAAAATTGTCTTGACATTCATGACTTGATTATTCATCCTTTGTCATGATTTTGAAATCATTGTAAAAGGAAAAAGAACTACAAAACTGTATTCTTCCTTTCTTTTTGACAATGACAAAGGGGGAGATAGCTAGCTTGCACAAGTCAAGAAGATGCAAAAACTTGATTGCTAGCTTGCCTATCTTAAGTAGCAAAGAAGCAAAAATTGACTTCTTGAACATCACTATCTTGAGTTTCTCAAGAAGCAAAACATGCAATTTGCACATTGCAATAGGAAGCAAGAGCTTACACAAGAAAGCTATCTTGCATTTGCTTCCGAAATTATTGCTAGCTTATATATTGTAAAACTTGTATATCGTAAAAATTGCTAGTTTGTGGTCTAAAAAGAAGCAAAAACTTGCTATCTCAAAAGAAGCAAATGTGCTATCTTGCCTATCTCAAGAGGCAAAAATGCTAACTTGCACATATAGCAAAACTTGACAAATTTGCATATCTCAAGAAGCAAGAGTTGCTTTCTTGAACATCTCAATATTGCTAGCTTGCACGATGTCGAACTTGCTATCTTGAACATTACCAAAAGTGCTATCTTATATTCTATAAAACTTGCATATCTAAAACTTGATAGCATGAATGTTCTAAGCATGATGTAACACTTGCTAAATCTTCTAACTCCAAGATTGCATGATGATAAAACTTGATATTATGTTTTTCATGCAATGAGTTGAACCAATATCACAAACGCTTAATTGTGGTACTTCTCCTTTTTGTTGATGACAAAGGGGGAGAAGTATGTTGATGAAAGTATGTTGATAACATGACATGTTATGCATAAGTTTATGCATAAGTTCATGGTGATGTGTTGCAAGTATTCATGATGAATATTGCAATGACTTGAATTCAGTTTGAATTCAAGGTTTTATCAATATGGCATATTGATAGGGGGAGTTTGTTTAAACTCCGGGAGTTAAGTTTAACTCCGTCATCAAGTGGTTGTCCTCATCAAAAAGGGGGAGATTGTTGAATCTCGTATTTTGATGATGAAACTACTTGATATATATTTATGATTTAATCTGTGTTTTGAGTGACGTAGGATGCTACGATCAAGATGAGACAATTAAAACAGGAAAATCATGTTGTGCCGAAGGAACATGTAAGAAGATTGGACGTCGGGCCGGTGGATCGGTCGACGTATCGACAGAAGGCTTCGGGCCGTGGACTCAGGCATCAGGCCGAGAAGAGCGGGTATTGTGCCAAGGATATCGGAGTTGCGGAGTCAACAGGCCGATTGGGCAATAGGCTGCAGGAGAGGACGATGCGCCAAAGAATCGGACGAAGCGTCGAGGGACCAATGACATGTCGGACAACTTGGTTAATTGCTTAGGATTAATTGTCTTGAACGAAGTTTTGTTTTAAGTGTGCAGGATTAACTACGATGGAAGAAAGACATGCAGTAGGAGTTGCGCCGGAGTCAAGTCAATGATCACGTTGGGAGTTCGAGAGTTCGATGGATGTTCGGACAGTCGTCGAAGGTTCTGCGGGAACAGATCCGAGAAGTCCAGAAGCTTGCCAAGTGAAGCTCGTCGGAACTCACCAAGAGGATCGTCGCAAGTCCAAGAGTTTGCCGGAAGTCCGCAGGAGCATCACCGAGGGTTCATCGGATGATCGACGGAAGTTCGCCGGAAACTCGCCGGAAGAAGCGATTGACGCACCGAAGCAAAGCTGCAGAAATTGTCTTAGAAGTAATTGTAGTTAGCACGTTGATTAAGATGGAAATGGGAGGTGATCCCATTAGCGTAATCTTGGGGCAATGGGCCCCTGAAAAATCGAAATTAGGCCGAATGGAGCTACCCATTCAGACCCTGATTGCACTAGGAGGTGCAACCGCCCAAGCCAGGAGGTAGCACCACCTAGGCTAAGTCTCCTAGGGAGACTGGGCGGTGCAACCGCCCCAGCCAGGAGGTGGCACCGCCTGGGCTCAGTCTCCGAGCGAGACTAGGCGGTGCAACCTCCCCTGACAGAGAGGTAGCACCGCCTGAGCTCGGTCTTCGAGCTCTGGCAGAGAGGTGCAACCGCCTCAGTCAGGAGGTGGCACCGCCTGGGGCTCAGTCTCCGAGCCAGACTCAGGCGGTGCAACCGCCCCTGACAGAGAGGTGCAACCGCCTGGGCTCAGTCTTCGAGCTCTGCTAGGCGGTGCAACCGCTCCAGTCAGGAGGTGCAACCGCCTGATCCCGGAATTCTGGGATTTGATCGTTTTGAGCTCCAAATTTGAACTGGGTTGGGGCCTATAAATACCCCACCCATTCAGCACTTAAGAGACACAGACCTACACTGAATTCTTGATCTTTTCTGTGATTCTAAGAGCTCAAAATTATTGTAAAGCCCAAAAGTTCTCCTCCCTCTATTCTTCAAGTTTTGAGTTGTAAAGAAAGGAGAGAAAAGTTCTGTAAGGGTTGTGTCCTGAGCCCGTCAAAAGGAGTGAAACTGTAAAAGGGCAGTTGGCCTTTGCCTATTGAAGGAAGGCCTCTAGTTGACGTCGGTGACCTCATCGGTGGAGGAAGCCAAAAGTGGAGTAGGTCAAGACTGACCGAACCACTCTAAATCTCTGGTTTGCATTTACTTTGAGCACTTTATCATTACTGCAAACATCCTAAATAGCTACTGCCCTCTGCGCTTTTACAAACGAGTTTCTAAGTTCAGATCTTTCCGAATCTGCATTTAGACGTAAATCGGTGTTTTCGTACGATCATTACATTGCAATTTACGTTTACGTTTTGACTCCAATTATAACTGCAAACTGCCTTCTGCGGATTTACAAAACATATCTTTAAGTTCAGATCTTTACGAATCTGCGTTTAGACGTAAATCGGTGTTTTCGTACGATCACTACATTTCAGTTTACGTTTATGTTTTAACTCCAATCATAACTGCAAACTGCCTTCTACGCATTTACGAAACATATTTCAAAGTTCAGTATCTTCAAAGTTGACGTTTAGACGTAAACCGGTTTTATCGTACGAACGTCGGATTTCAGTTTGCGCTTACATTCTGATTTTTATCATAAACTGCAAACTGCCTCTATAGATCTACTCTAACTTCATCTCGCTTAATCTTAAGCTAAAGTAGTCTTAGAATTGGATTTTACATCGAAATCATTTTTCTCGTTCGAACGCAGCTTTTGATTTTAATCGCAGAAAGTTTTCCGCTGCACTAATTCACCCCCCCCCTCTTAGTGCTCTTGATCCTAACATTTACAACATCTCTCACCTTCACCTCTAAACTAAAGAAGGAGGAAGAGACTCAAACAATACTCAAAGAGAAAGCTACAACCCTTCACAAACTTAAAATTTGGTTCTCCATTAACCAAGCCTCAATGGGATATTTATAGGCCCTAAGAGGCTTAAAAAATGAAACCAAAAAATTGAAATCCCCAAAATTTTGAGTACGGGCGATACTACCGCTAACACATGCTGGTACCACCATCGTAACTTTTGACGTCGTTATTTTAGACTTTTGGGTTGTACCACCATTATAAATTTTTTATTCTGGGTGGTACTACTAGTCATAGGTGTCATGCATGCTAATCAAATGAGTGATGACACATGTGACATTTTGTAGAATCTCTTACTTATTAGTATTATTATTGGTATTTTCTTAATTTATGTTACATGTTGTATATATTATGATGTTCATGGATATAGGAATCAAATCGTGATGAGATCATAATGATGAGACTGATTTGTCTTTAAATATAGATATTAAATCATCTCGGTCAAAGGTTACTCAAGAGAGATATTGAGATAACCAAACAGATTGGTGTGTTATATACCCATCCATGTAATGGAGGCAATTGGTCTTATAACTGCTCATGTGGGGACACTAGGTATATAGTGCAGGTACTTATTGGAAAATGAGTTCACTGATTGATCCGCTCATGGAATACTAGATGATTGATGATACCTCATTGTCAAACAATAATTTTGTGGTCCCATTTGTGTGTCTAGTGTTAGGATCGGAGCGGCACTAAGGGGGGGGGGTGAATTAGTGCAGCGGTAAAATAACGTTGGTTTAAAAACTTTCGTACTATAAAAACCAATATCAATGAAAATCGATTTTGGAAGCTTAATAACTTAGAAGCGTATGGAATAGTAGTGACTAAGTAAAGTAGTTTGCAGTATGTAAATGGCAAGAATAAAATGCAAACTATAAAACATAGTAGTTTTAGAGTGGTTCGATCAAAATGACCTACATCCACTAGCGAAGGATGCCTTTACATACTGCAAACTACTTTACTTAGTCACTAATAGTGCCGCTCCTATTATTGAAAAGCCACTCTCTACATCCACTAGCATATTATTGAAAAACCAAACAATAATATGCTTTATTTTGAATGAAAAGGATGCCTTAGGAAAATTTGATGCTAAATCCGATGAAGGCATCTTTCTTGGTTACTCTTCCGTTTCTAAGGCTTTTCGTGTTTTTAACAAGAGAACCTTAGTTATAGAAGAGAATCATAGTCATAGAACAATAATAGTCATATTATTGTTTGGTTTTTCAATAATACACATATTTGATTCAAATCTAACGATATAACCTTTATCGCATAATTGACTAATACTCAAGAGATTATGTTTCAATCCATCAACGAGTAATACATCATCAATAGAAAAACTTAATTTGTTACCTATGGTTCCCTTGCCAATGATTTTGCCTTTGTTGTTGTCTCCGAAGGTGACATACCCTTCTTCTTTGCTAGTGAGCATAGAGAAATGAGATGGATCTCCAGTCATATATCTTGAGCATCCACTATCGAGATACCATCTCTTGCTCCTAGCTTGTGGGTTTGTCTACAAAATAGGATGATTTTTACGTACCCATTTGATTTTGGGTGCCTCAAAAATTGATCCACTAATTTTGTTATTCATTATTGAATTTTTTATAGTTCCTTTAGGAACCCATATTAATTTATGTGTACTAATTTTCCTAAATGGACATTTGTAGGCAATATGTCCGGATTTGCAACAAAAGTTGTATTTCATATAAGATGAAACATGTAATGTAGGTTCTTTTATGAAAGTGGTAGGATTTTGCTGTGATCATTTGACAAATCCAATTCCACTTCTATTTGTGATGTGACCCTTGTTTGCAAGGATTATGTCTAATCCTTTGCTACTGACCTTGAACTTGTTTAAGGTTTCTTTAAGTAGCAAATTTTTATTTTTTATTGCTTCTAAATGCTCACACTTAGAGCATGGAGGAGTTTGAAGACTATCAACCTTACTTTGTAGTAAGACATTCTCTTTCTTTAAGATATTTATCTTCTTACTAATAATTCTACATTCATCAAATAATTCATAAAAAGTGATAGAGAGTTCTTTAAAAGATAAATCTTCATTAATTAAATCACATACCTCTTCTCCTAAAGCCATTAGCACGAAGTTTGCCTTCTCTTTGTTGCTAGCTTCTTCACTTTTGGAATTACTTGAATCGTCCCAAGTTGCTTTTAGAGCTTTCTTCTTCTTCGATTGCTTCTTCTTGGCTTAAGGACATTCATTTTTGAAATGCCCCGGCTTCTTGCATTCATAGCATATCACTTGGTCCTTTTTATATTCAAGTCTGTTTTTAGTTTTATTTTTAAATTTGTTCTTTCTTAATTTTTTTTTAAATTTTTGAGTCAAAAGTGCAATCTCATTTTCACTGTTCTCGTCACTTGATATTCCTTTCAAGTGATCTTCTTGTGATATGAGTGTCATATCCTTCTTGTTCTTTGGAAGGGGGTTCTCGAGTTCGTCATGATCTTGACACGTCATTTCGTAGGTCATTAGAGACCCAATAAGTTCTTCAAGAGGGAATGTTTTAAGGTCCTTGGCCTATTGAATGGTCGTAACTTTTGGATCCCAACTTTTAAGAAGATATCTTAAGATTTTATTTACTAGTTCAAAGTTAGAAAAATCTTTACCAAGAGCTTTGAGTCCATTGATGACATCTGTGAAACGGTTGTACATGTCTCCGATAGACTCACTTGGTTTCATTCGGAAAAGTTCATAAGAGTGCACAAGGATGTTGATTTTGGACTCTTTCACTCGGCTAGTGGCTTCATGAGTGACCTCAAGAGTTCTTCAAATATCAAAAGCAAAATCACAAATTGAAACACGATTAAACTCATTTTTGTCTAGTGCACAAAACAAGGTATTCATAGCCTTTGCGTTTAAAGCAAAAACTTTCTTCTCCGATTCATTCCATTCGCTTATCGGAAGAGAAGATTTTTGAAATCCATTTTCGACAATAGTCCAAAGCTCGAAATCCATTGAAATGAGGAAGATCCTCATACGGGTCTTCCAATACGTGTAATCCGACCCATTAAACATAGGTGGACGTGTGATAGAATGACCCTCATATATACCGAAGCAAGCCATCTCTTTTGGGTATTAAACCAAATATGAGAGTGAGCCTTGCTCTGATACCAAATGTTAGGATCGAAGCAGCACTAAGCGGGGAGGGTGAATTAGTGCAGCGGTAAACTAACGTTGGTTTAAAAACTTTCATACGATAAAAACCAATATCAATGAAAACCGATTTTGGAAGCTTAATAACTTGGAAGCGTATGGAAGCGTAGTGACTAAGTAAAGTAGTTTGCAGTATGTAAATGGCAAGAATAAAATACAAACTATAAAACATAGTAGTTTTAGAGTGGTTCGATCAAAATGACCTACATCCACTAGCGAAGCCTTCTTCGAAGAGGCTCCCAACTTCACTAGCAAATCACTTTGAAGGGGAAGGACTAATACCCCTCTTACGACCTTTACAAGTGGTTCATACTCTTACAATTTTTTCAACAAGAAGGAAGGAGGTGAACACTCAAGCAATTTGAAAACAAGACTTACTAAGACTTTGCTAAGGCTCTTATATCAAACTGTTGCTTGGCAAAAGTTGTATTCTCTACTGAGAATTGAGGAGTATTTATAGGCCTAAGAGGATTCAAATTTGGGCTCCAAATTTCAAATTCTCTTAGGTTTCCGAGACTAGCGGTGCCATTGCCTATTAATGTCTGTCAGACGGTGTACTGGCGGTGCCACCGCTTGTCGGTGGTTGTGCCACTGCCTGATCTCGGGTGCTGGGTGGTGCCACCACCTAGTCTGGCGATGCCACCGCCTGACACTTCGGGCTCTGGGTGGTGCCATCGCCCAATCCAGCGGTTCCACCGCCCATCCTTACTGATCTCTGGTTGGGCTTCAAGTCCATCCCGAACCCGGTCACTTTTGGGCCCAGTTGGCCCTTAACCAGGATATAAGATTATCTTTTAATCCTAACCCTAATTACATGTGAACTACATACCTAAAAGCATAATCCTAAGCAAGTTTTTAACCGGCAAATGTCGAGTCTTGTTCCGGCGAGCTTTCCAGCGATCTTCCGGTGGACTTCTGATATGCCCTCGGGTTTCTTCCGGCGGACTCCCAACAGGCTCCCGATCTTGTGACGAATTTTACGAGTAGCCAAGCCTTCTTGGTGATCTCTGCGAACCTTTGACGATCTCTTCGATAGACTTCTGAAAGTTCTGACAAGTCTTCGATCTTTCTTGGTTGGTTCTGACAGCATATCCGATGAATCTTCAGACTCTCAAACATCTATCAAACTTGACTCTAGTATCCTTGCTTTATGTTTTTAGGCTGTCGTAGCTAATCCTGCACACTTAACTTCAATAATATGGATTAGATCAATTAACCCATCAATTGATTTCATCATCAAAATCTGAGATTCAACCATCTCCCCCTTTTTGATGATTACAATCAATTTATGACGAAGTTAAACATAACTCCCCCTATCTATATGCTATATTATGAGAAGATAAAAACACTTGAATTCCACCCCTTGAATTCATGCATAAATCGATAAGTTCTAACCGTTGAACTTATCGTTATCTTATTAAGCATAAGCAAATACGAAACTTCGTATTTCTCATAATTTCCAGCTATTGAGAATCATTTTCAAGTCAAATTATAAGAGACAATTTTCACTATGACGAGAGATAAAAATTTTCAACATGAATTTCATGATATAAATGTGAGGCATGATTTCATATGATCAACCAATCTGAGAACATGCGATATAATCAAAGATTTTGCGAGGCATATAAAACAAACTTTTACAATTCATATAAGTCATGCTATCGATGCACATAAGTCATTAAGTTATGATACGTACAAGTCATCACTTCTCCCCCTTTGTCATCAACAAAAAAAAAAAGAGATGAGACTTGAAGCACACAGTTTATGATCATAACATCAAAAGAATTCAGCATTAAGATTAATCAAATAAAATTCATTATTCAAAATTAATCTCGCAAGAAATATTTATCCAGATTCCAAATCAAATCAGCAATTATCCAAAATTTAACAATACATCTCAAACAAAGGTTCAGTTTTTATTCAAAAGAAGATGACAAACTTCTAACTTCACATTAAGAGTAATCAGAACAGAATAAGAAACTACATCGATTAATCCTTAGGAGGTAAGCCACAATGCTGATATATGACATATATTTTTTGATTTATTTGTCGTAGTTCCTTCAAAATTTCAATTTGCTGGATTTGAATTTATTCTTGCTGTGATTTGATCTAATACAATTCTGCCATAATGAGTTCTTTGGAGGTTGAAACAGGAGCAGAAGGTGCTGCACCAAAGGGACTAGGAGGAGGAGATTCATTTCTCCTAAGAATTGGTGTTTCGGGGTGTTCTACTGGTGGGAGAATTGGATCAGTCCTTCTAGGTTGCCTAACCCATATACCATTACTAAATGTATACCTAAGTCTTTTCAGCAGATTTCTGTTGATGATGTTATACCAATCACTTTGAATTGTTTCTTCATCGGGTGAGATGCAAATGTCATGGGCAAGTTGGAATTGAGTGATTAACCCTCCATATAGCAACATAGTATCTTTAGCTATAATATCCTGCATGTGTTGCCGGATTGAGTATCCAAAACAGTTATGTTGATCGGTCATAATCCAATACATGGTGCTTATTTCTACTTGACTCATTTCATCAAGATGAAATTGCTTAGGGAATAGTATGCTGGTTATGATATGATGAAGGATTTTAGAGTTAAAAGGCAGTAAGTGCTTGCAACTCTTGGGTATTATGCCGAGGTCCGGATTTGCAAAAATAGTTTCGACGGCTTCGGAGTAAGTTGCTCCGATTATATTGACATCCCATTTACCTCTAAAATAACAGCCCCTATCTTTTTCAGTGATTCCAATTAGTTCACAAATAGTACTGTAAAAAATTCTAATTTGTGTTCCTAGTAGGTAAGTACTTAGGCTATCATTATCCACATATAAGTTTGCATAAAATAGCCTAACTAACCTAGGATAAATTAGTTCATTTATTTGTAGCAGAGGTACGACATCTAGATGTGCAAACCACCTAATGGGTTCTAGGTTTCCTAGTTCATTGAGACCAACGTGTTTACCCTTATAGATACATCTTGTTTCGAAGTTTGGAAACCTAAGAGCTACTTCTTTGGATCTAAAAATATCTTGGTCATATGAATCTCCTTCAACCCTTTTCCCTTTTGATCTTTTAGGAGCCATTATCTAGTCAAGATGATAGATGAAACTGTAAGGAGTAGGTAAAATAATGAGAAGAGAGGAAAGATTTCAGATTTTACCTTATTGAGAATCTCTTGGAAGATGGAGAGCTTAAACCAACAAGAATCCCTCTCCAAGGCTTCTAAATGCTAGAATGAAGATTTAGAGAGGTTGTGGGAGAGCTTGAGGCAGTTTCTCATAGGTTGGGGACGGTGTCACCGCTGGCCCTAACCCCTCGGCATATAAAAGGGCTCTCGGGCGGTGCCACCGCCAAAATGAGCAGTGCCACTGCTTGGCGCTCGAGCGCACAAGCGGTGCTACCGCCGGTTCTGGCGGTGCCACCGCTGGCATGCCGCAGAAGAGAAGAAAAAATTCTTTCTTCCCGTCTTTTGTTTTTCAGAGGTGTTTGACTCAAGATAGGTTGAGATATTGGGTTGTACTTTAATATATCATTTGGAATCGAAAGAGAAGGATGAAATCAAATCCACAAAAGAATGAAACAAGGATAAGACTTTTTTCGAAAAATACATTCAAATAAGCTTATTTTCAGGGACAATTTAACATGCCTAGTTCCCTTCTAATGAATTCAAATTGGTCTTCATTTAAGGCTTTTGTAAAAATGTCTGCTAATTGATGCTTTGTATCAATAAATTCTAGAACAACATTATTATTAAGGACATGATCGCGTATGAAATAATGCCTAATATCTATATGCTTAGTTCTAGAGTGCTGAATCAGATTTTTGGTAAGACATATGGCACTTGTATTTTCACATTTTATGGGAATGTTTTTCAAGTGAATTCCATAGTCTTCTAATGTATTTTTCATCCAAACAACTTGTGCACAACATGCACTTGCAGCATTGTATTCGGCTTCCACCGTAGATAGTGCAACTGAATTTTGTTTATTGGAAGTCCAAGAAACAAGTGCATGTCCTAAAAATTGGCATGTTCCGGATGTACTTTTTCTATCTATCCTGCATCCGCCAAAATCGGCATCTGCATAAGCTATTAAATTGAATTTATCAGATTTTGGATACCACAATCCTAAATTTGGAGTTCCTTTAAGATATCTGAATATTCTTTTAACACTCTTAAGATGAGATAATTTAGGATTAGATTAAAACTTAGCGCAAAGTCCTACACTAAACATGATGTCCGGTCTAGTCGTGGTGAGGTAGAGTAGACTACCTATCATTCCCCTATATGTTTTTTATTGAAATTTTCACTATTTTCATCCATATCTAGCTTAGTCGAAGTACTCATAGGGGTGTTTATCGCTTTTGAATTATTCATGTTAAATCATTTTAACAATTCTAATGTATATTTAGATTGGTTAAGAAATATACCATCACTAAGTTGTTTGATTTGTAATCCCAAAAAGAAAGTTAATTCACCCATTAAACTCATTTCAAATTCATGACTCATGCATTTGGCAAATGATTCACATAGTAATTCATCCGAAGAACCAAAAATAATATCGTTAACATAAATTTGCACAATAAAAAAATTATTTTCTAAGTGTTTGATAAATAATGTAGTATCAACCTTGCCTTTGGTAAAATTATTTAAAATAAGAAAGGAACTAAGCCTTTCATACCAAGCTCTACGAGCTTGTTTAAAGCCATAGAGAGCCTTCGTCAATTTGAATACATGATTAGGAAGAAGAGAGTTTTCAAATCCGGGAGGTTGTTCGACATATACTTTTTCAGAAATAAAACCATTCAAGAAGGCACTTTTGACATCCATTTGAAATAGTTTAAAGTTATTACTACCAGCATAGGCAAGGAGCATCCTAATGGCTTCTAATCTTGCCACAGGAGCGAAGGTTTCTTCGTAGTCGATACCTTCTTCTTGGTTGAAACCTTTGGCCACTAATCTAGCCTTGTTTCTAACCACAATACCGCATTCATCTTGCTTGTTTCTAAAGACCCATTTAGTACCAATGACTAAATGGTCACTAGGTCTTGGAAAAAGCTTCCATACCTCATTCCTCTCAAATTGGTTCAATTCCTCTTGCATTGCAATGACCCAAAAATCATCTTTTAAGGTCTCGTCAATGCATTTTGGTTCGATTTAAGAAATTAAGGCGGCGTTTGCACAAAAATTCTTGAAAGAAGAATGAGTTTGAACCCCTTTTGATGTATCTTCTATAATTAGCTCCTTTAGATGAGCATCCATATACTTCGATTCTTGGGTAAGGAAATTTCGGAAGAAGATGCATTCAAGTTGCTATTTTGAGGAGAGAGTTCATTTAAATTCAAATTATCAAAACCAAGATCATCATCAAAATCATTTTTCTTTAAATCAGAAATTTCATTAAAAACTACATGAATAGACTCTTCTATAACTAAGGTTCTCTTGTTAAAAACATGAAAAGCCTTAGAAACGGAAGAGTAACCAAGAAAGTTGCCTTCATCGGATTTAGCATCAAATTTTCCTAAGGCATCATTTTCATTCAAAATAAAGCATTTGCAACTGAAAACTTTAAAATAAGAAATATTTTATTTTTTGTTATTCCATAATTCATTGGGAGTTTTTGATGAAGACGGTCTTATTAGGACCCTATTCATGATGTAGCAGGCCTTATTCACGGCTTCGACCCAAAAATACTTGGGTAGACTATGTTCATTTTAACATAGTTCTTGCCATTTTTTGTAGGTTTCTATTTTTTCTTTCAACTACTCCATTTTGTTGAGGATTTCTTGGAGTGGAGAAGTTGTAATTGTATCCATTAACTTCACAAAGATTTTGGAAATCACGGTTTTGAAATTCGCCACCGTGATCACTCCAAATTGATGAAATCATGATGCCTTTTCGTTTTGAGTAAGTTTACAAAATTTTGAAAAACACTTGAAACAATCACTTTTGTGAACTAAGAAATAGGTCCAAGTGTACCTAGTATAGTCATCCACAATTACAAAAGCATATTTGCTTCCTCCTAGACTTGTTGTGTCAATTGGTCCAAATAAGTCCAAATGGATCAATTGTAGTGGTCTAGTGGTCCAAATTTGATTTTTTTGTTTGAAACTAGTTTTTATTTGTTTACCTAATTGACATGCATCGCATACTTTGTCCTTAATAAACTTCATATTTGGAATCCCTTGTACTAATTCTCTAGATGAGATCTTAGATATTAGTTTCATGCTTGCATGGCCTAATCTCCTATGCCAAAGCCAAGCATCATCATTTAGAGCAGAGAAGCACATTTCATTACTTAATTCATCAAGGTTGATGGTGTAGACATTATTTTGTTTTAATGCAATCATAGTCATATTATTGTTTGGTTTTTCAATAATACACATATTTGATTCAAATCTAACGATATAACCTTTATCGCATAATTGACTAATACTCAAGAGATTATGTTTCAATCCATCAACTAATAATACATCATCAATAGAAAAACTTAATTTGTTACCTATGGTTCCCTTGCCAATGATTTTACCTTTGTTGTTGTCTCCGAAGGTGACATACCCTTCTTCTTTGCTAGTGAGCATAGAGAAATGAGATGGATCTCCAGTCATATATCTTGAGCATCCACTATCGAGATACCATCTCTTGCTCCTAGCTTGTGGGTTTGTCTACAAAATAGGATGATTTTTACGTACCCATTTGATTTTGGGTGCCTCAAAAATTGATCCACTAATTTTGTTATTCATTATTGAATTTTTTATAGTTCCTTTAGGAACCCATATTAATTTATGTGTACTAATTTTCCTAAATGGACATTTGTAGGCAATATGTCCGGATTTACGACAAAAGTTGTATTTCATATAAGATGAAACATGCAATGTAGGTTCTTTTATGAAAGTGGTGGGATTTTGCTGTGATCATTTGACAAATCCAATTCCACTTCTATTTGTGACGTGACCCTTGTTTGCAAGGATCATGTCTAATCCTTTGCTACCGACCTTGAACTTGTTTAAGGTTTCTTTAAGTAGCAAATTTTTATTTTTTATTGCTTCTAAATGCTCACACTTAGAGCATGGAGGAGTTTGAAGACTATCAACCTTACTTTGTAGTAAGACATTCTCTTTCTTTAAGATATTTATCTTCTTACTAATAATTCTACAGTCATTAAATAATTCATGAAAAGTGATAGAGAGTTCTTTAAAAGATAAATCTTCATTAATTAAATCACATACCTCTTCTCCTAAAGCCATTAGCACGAAGTTTGCCTTCTCTTTGTTGCTAGCTTCTTCACTTTCGGAATTACTTGAATCGTCCCAAGTTGCTTTTAGAGCTTTCTTCTTTTTCGATTGCTTCTTCTTGGCTTAAGGACATTCATTTTTGAAATGCCCCGGCTTCTTGCATTCATAGCATATCACTTGGTCCTTTTTATATTCAAGTCTGTTTTTAGTGTTATTTTTAAATTTGTTCTTTCTTATTTTTTTTTTAAATTTTTGAGTCAAAAGTGCAATCTCATTTTCACTGTCCTCGTCACTTGATATTCCTTTCAAGTGATCTTCTTGTGATATGAGTGTCATATCCTTCTTGTTCTTTGGAAGGGGGTTCTCGAGTTCGTCATGATCTTGACACGTCATTTCGTAGGTCATTAGAGACCCAATAAGTTCTTCAAGAGGGAATGTTTTAAGGTCCTTGGCCTATTGAATGGTCATAACTTTTGGATCCCAACTTTTAAGAAGATATCTTAAGATTTTATTTACTAGTTCAAAGTTAGAAAAATCTTTACCAAGAGCTTCGAGTCCATTGATGACATCTGTGAAACGGTTGTACATGTCTCCGATAGACTCACTTGGTTTCATTCGGAAAAGTTCATAAGAGTGCACAAGGATGTTGATTTTGGACTCTTTCACTCGGCTAGTGGCTTCATGAGTGACCTCAAGAGTTCTCCAAATATCAAAAGCAAAATCACAAATTGAAACACGATTAAACTCATTTTTGTCTAGTGCACAAAACAAGGTATTCATAGCCTTTGCGTTTAAAGCAAAAACTTTCTTCTCCGATTCATTCCATTCGCTTATTGGAAGAGAAGATTTTTGAAATCCATTTTCGACAATAGTCCAAAGCTCGAAATCCATGGAAATGAGGAAGATCCTTATACGGGTCTTCCAATACGTGTAATCCGACCCATTAAACATAGGTGGACGTGTGATAGAATGACCCTCATATATACCGAAGCAAGCCATCTCTTTTGGGTATTAAACCAAATATGAGAGTGAGCCTTGCTCTGATACCAAATGTTAGGATCGAAGCAGCACTAAGAGGGGAGGGTGAATTAGTGCAGCGGTAAACTAACGTTGGTTTAAAAACTTTCATACGATAAAAACCAATATCAATGAAAACCGATTTTGGAAGCTTAATAACTTGGAAGCGTATGGAAGCGTAGTGACTAAGTAAAGTAGTTTGCAGTATGTAAATGGCAAGAATAAAATGCAAACTATAAAACATAGTAGTTTTAGAGTGGTTCGATCAAAATGACCTACATCCACTAGCGAAGCCTTCTTCGAAGAGGCTCCCAAATTCACTAGCAAATCACTTTGAAGGGGAAGGACTAATACCCCTCTTATGACCTTTACAAGTGGTTCATACTCTTACAATTTTTTCAACAAGAAGGAAGGAGGTGAACACTCAAGCAATTTGAAAACAAGACTTACTAAGACTTTGCTAAGGCTCTTATATCAAACTGTTGCTTGGCAAAAGTTGTATTCTCTACTGAGAATTGAGGAGTATTTATAGGCCCTAAGAGGGTTCAAATTTGGGCTCCAAATTTTAAATTCTCTTAGGTTTCCGAGACTAGCGGTGCCATTGCCTATCAATGTCTGTCAAACGGTGTACTGGCGGTGCCACCGCTTGTCGGTGGTTGTGCCACTGCCAGATCTCGGGTGCTGGGCGGTGCCACTGCCTGACACTTCGGGCTCTGGGTGGTGCCATTGCCCAATCTGGTGGTTCCACCGCCCATCCTTACTGATCTCAGGTTGGGCTTTAAGTCCGTCCCGAACCAGGTCACTTTTGGGCCCAGTTGGCCCTTAACCTGGATATAGGATTATCCTTTAATCCTAACCCTAATAACATGTGAACTATATACCTAAAAACATAATCGTAAGCAAGTTTTTAACTGGCAAACGTCGAGTCTTGTTCCGACGAGCTTTTCGGCGATCTTCCGGTGGACTTCCGATACGCCCTCGAGTTTCTTTCGGCGGACTCCCAGTAGGCTCCCGATCTTGTGACGAATTTTACAAGTAGCCAAGCCTTCTCGGTGATCTCTGTGAACCTCTGACGATCTCTTCGGTAGACTTTTGAAAGTTCTGACAAGTCTCCGATCTTTCTTGGTTGCTTCCGACAGCATCTCCGACGAATCTTCGGACTCTCAAATATCCATCGAACTTGACTCTGGTATCCTTGCTTTATGTTTTTAGGCTGTCGTAGTTAATCCTGCACACTTAACTTCAATAATATGGATTAGATCAATTAACCCATCAATTGATTTCATCATCAAAATCCGAGATTCAACATCTAGTCCTTAGACTTGAGACACCAAGGATATTTTGTATAAATACTCTACTCTTTGATACCGGACTAATAGGCCTGAAAGTTTTAAATCTAACACAGTCGGTTATTAGGAGTGGTAGCCAACTTTACAAGGGCAATTGAGTATTGATAAAGGATCATCCAATCTCGGTGTCATAAGAGGAATATCCTATGTATTTTTATTAGGCAAATCCCTGGCCAGGATCATTTGGATTAAGAGAGAAATAGTTCTTCAGAAGAATTCAATTAGAGCAAGACTCGAGTAGATTTCGTATGGGTCTGATAGCACCATACCCAATATATGGTCTCTAGGATATTATATGGATAAGGGCCTATAGATACATGATAATTGAGGGTAAACAAGTCTAATGGATTGGATTCCCTTATATTGCCTAGGGACTATAGCATAGTGGCAATGTACGTTTGTAATCGATGAGTTAAGTGAATTATTATGAAGATAATAATTCATTGAGTCAGAAGGAGTTCTGATAGGTATAACTCACGATCAGCTCGATATTGGGCTTAGAGGGTCACATACATATGGTAGGTATTGCGATGAGTAGAGGTTTGAGTAATTGTATAGAGATCCAATATCCAAAATGGCAGGATCCATTAGGGTTAAATGGTAGGAACCTCTATAAATAAAAGGACCAAAAGGTGGCATAGGTTAGTCTCCTCTTAGCCACCCCTCCTATTCTCCTCTCTCTCCTCTCCCCCTCAACCGATAGCCCCAGTTTGGATCATGTGGACAGCAAGAAGAGTCGGCCCCTTCTTGAAGATAGTGCAACCTTTGTGGTGTGCGTAGAGAGGAAGATCATGTTGTGATCTAACGAGCATCATCGTCGTATCTGTCATGTGGATTAATGTTAAAGAGGAGGATGTTAGGACCAAAATAGGTACTACGGAGGCGGGGGGGGGGTTAAATTAGTGCTTACTAATCATAGGTGTCATACAAGCCAATCATGTGAGTGATGACACGTGTGACATGATATGCATTCTTTTTGCTTATTATATTTTAACTTTTTATCACTTTATATTGCTTGTTACATGTATGCATATATATTGTGATGTCCGTGGATTTATGTAATGAGAATCAGATCATGATAATGAAACCGATTCACCTTTAAACACAGACCCTAAATAGTTATAGGTTACTCGAGAGGGACATCGAGATAACTAGATAGACCAGTGTGTTGTATACTTGTCCATATGATGGAGGCATTTGGTCTCATAGCTACTCATATGGGGACACTAAGGATATACAGTATAGGTACTCATTAGAGAATGAGTTCATTGATTGATCTGCTTATGAAATGTTAGATGGTTAATGATGTCTTATTATTGGACAGTAATTTCATAGTCCTAGTGGTGTATCTGGTCCTTGTTAGGATTGAGTCGACACTAAGAGGGGGAGGGGGGGGGTTTGTGCAATGGATAAAAAACGTCGGTTTAAAAATCTTCGTAGGTTAAATAAACTGATCTCGGAAGATTTCTTGAAATTGTGTTTGTTCGTAAGGGTAGTGAAAGCCAAGTAAGGAGGAAGTGAAGCAATTGCAAAGTAAGTAAATGACAATAATAGAGATACAAACCAGAATTTATAGTGGTTCGGTCATTATGACCTACATCCACTTCCGATTCCACCTCTGTCGAGGTCACCGGCATCTACTAATGGTCTTCCTTCAATAGGCAAAGACCAACCACCTCTTTACAGCACTTTCTCCTTTTCACGGGTTTAGGGGATAACCCTTACTGGCCTCACACCTCTCTTGAATGATTACAAATCTAAGGAGAGATAGGAGGAGGGCTCTTTACACTTTTACAACACCTTTAACACCCCAACACTTAGAATTTTTCAACACATCCCCAGATTTCATGCATAAAAGGGTAGGGTATTTATAGGTGGCTCAGAATTGAAGCCAAAAAGTATCACATCCCCAAATTTTACGGTACTAGCGGTACCACCATCATTACTAGGTGGTACTACCGCCTACAGACTGACACTGGGTGCTACCACCACCTGACAAAGCTTGGAGATCGAGCTCTAGCGGTACCACCGTCTGATAGGGGCGATATTGTTGAATCTCGGATTTTGATGATGAAGTCAATTATTATTTGTTTATCTAATCTATATGTTGAGAAAAGTATGCAGGATTAACTACAATGGCAGTAAGATATGCAGCAAGTGTTATGGTGGAGTCAAGATCAAGATCACGTTGGGAGTCCAAGAGTTCGTCGGAAGTCAGGACGTTCGTCAGAAGTTCTACGGGAACCAGCCGAGAGGTCTAGGAGCTTGCCATAAAAGCTAGTCGGAACTCGCCAAGAAGATTGTCGCGAAGCCTAGGAGCTTGCTGGGAGTCCGCCAGAGCATCATGGAGGGTTCATCGGATGTTCACCGGAAGTTCGCTGGAAGCTCGCCGGAAGAATCGATTGATGCACCGAAACATAGAATTACAGTAATCATGTCATAATTGTCATAGTTAGAGTATAGATTAAGTTAGGGTTGGGAGGTAATCCCATAGACTTAATTAGGAGCCAATTGGGCCCTTAACAGACCTAAATTGGGCCGAATGGAATAGCCCATTCGGACCCAGAATTCTTGGCCAGCGGTGGCACTGCCCAGGAGACTCGGTCTCGTAGGGATTCTGGGTGGTAGTACCGCCCCTATCAGGCAGTGGTACCGTCGACTGTTATTGTTGGCAGCGGTGGTACCGCCCCTATCAAGCGGTGGTACCGCCTGAGCTCGGTCTTCGAGCGTTGTCAAGCGATAGTACCGCCTAGACTGAGCGGTAGTACCGCTCAGTGTCCAATGACAAGTAGCAATATCGCCCAGTTATGGTGGTGGTACTGCCAGGACCTCGAAAATCTAGGAATGGACACTTTTAGGCTCCATTTTCAAACTCATTGGTGTCTGTATAAACCCCACCCTTTCCTGAATGAAAAGGGAATGAAAAACTTGCTTTAATCTTGAGTCTTTGAGGCCTTAAAGTGTTGAAAAAGCTAGAGTTTTCCTCCTTTTTTCTTCTAAGTATTGAGATCATTCAAGAGAGGAGTGAAAACTTGTAAGGTTTGTCTCCTAAGCCCGTCAAAAAGAGAAAAGTTATAAAAGGGTGGTTGGCCTTCGCCTATTGAAGGAAGGCCTCTATTGGACGTCGGTGACCTCGTTGGAGGAGAAAGCCAATAGTGGATGTAGGTCACGTTGACCGAACTACTCTAAAATCTCGGTTTGCATTTACTTTGAGCATCTTTTCTTTATAAGCAAACTGCCTCTCCTCCTTACTATGCTTAACTACGTCTACTTACGCTTTGACGTAAACATTTTTCGAAATTTGTTTTACTTGTACGAAAGCTTTATGAAACTAATGTTTTTCAGTTGTGTGATTTGCATTGCTGCAAATCACCTTAGTTTTCTCTTGGTATTTCCCGAAAGGTTTCAAGTTCAACGTTCATCCAAAAGGATTGAGTTGAAACCACTTTTGTTAAATTGGCCTTAATCGCAATAAGTTTTTTAAATCGTAAAAGTTTTCCACTGCATTAATTCACCCCCCCCCCCCTCTTAGTGTGCACTCTTGATCTTAACAATTGGTATCAGAGCAATGTTCACTTTCAATTGGATTAAAACCCAAGAGAGATGGCATTTACCGGAAACCAAGAGGGACTCTCTATTACACATCCGCCTATGTTTAATGGGACGGATTACACCTATTGGAAGACTCGAATGAGGATCTTCCTTATTTCCATGGATTTTGAGATTTAAAATATTGTAGAAAATGGATTTCAAAAGTTTTCTCTTCCAAAGATCGATTGGAATGAATTGGAGAAGAAGACTTTTGCTCTAAATATAATGACTACGAATGCCTTATTTTGTGCACTAGATAAGAACGAGTTCAATCTTGTTTCGATTTGTGAAACTGCTTGTGATATTTAACACACTTGAAGTGACTCATGAAGGCACGAGTAGAGTGAAAGAGTAAAAAATCAACCTTTTGGTACATTCTTATGAACTATTTCGAATGAAACCGAGTGAGACCATAGGAGATATGAACACCCGTTTTACGAATGTCATCAATGGTCTAAAAGGACTCGGTAAAAGTTTTTCGGATTTCGAGCTTGTTAATAAAATTTTAAGATCTCTTCTAAAGAGTTGGGACCCTAAAGTCACGGTCATCCAAGAGGCCAATGATTTAAACAACTTTCCTCTTTAAGAATTAAATGGGTCACTAATGACCTACGAAATGACATGAAAAGCTAATGAAGAGCATGAGGACACCCTTCCAAAGAATAGGAAGGATAAGATACTTGGAACTTAAGATGACCACTTGAGAGAAAACTCTAAGTGATGAGGACTTTGATTATGACTTGGTACTTTTAACAAGGAAATTCAAAAAATTCATTAAAAAAAATAAATTTAAAAATGACATTAAAAATAAATTTAAACCCAAGAAAGACCAAGTAATTTGTTACGAATTCAAGAAGCCGGGACACTATAAAAGTGCATGTCCCCAAGCCAAGAAGAGAACACCAAAGAAGAAGACACTTAAAGCACATTGGGATTATTATGCACTAGTAGCCATTGGAGTGGAGGTAACAAATTTAATTGATGTAGATTTATCATTTGATGAATTATTAAATACTTTTCATGATTTATTTGATGAATGTAAAATAATTAGTAGAAAATATAAATTGTTAAAAAAGGAGCATGATACTCTTGTTAGTAATTTTGATAAATTAAAAATTAAGCATAATGATAGTTTAGCTCCATGTACGAAATGCCATGATTTAGAAATACTCCAAAAGGAGAACTCACTACTCAAAGATACCTTGAAGAAATTTGAGATTAGTAGCAAGTCCTTGAACATGATCCTTACCAATAAAGGTCACGTTCATAAAAGAAGTGGAATCGGATTTGTGAGAAGCTCTCACCAAAATCCAACCACCTTCCTTAAAGGCCCTATCATGCATATTTCGCACCAAAACAAATGCAACTTTTATTGCAAACATGAACATAGAGTATATCATTGTCCATTCAAGAAAGTTAGTCCAAACAAATTGATTTGGGTTCCTAAAGGAACCGTAAAGAACTCCATGCAACATGATAAGCAATTTAGATCGGTTTTTAAGGCATCCAAGATCAAATGGGTACCTAAAAATTATCCTCTTTTGTAGAAACGTATACCATCACAAGCTAGGGGTAAGAGATGATACCTTGATAGTAGATGCTCAAGGCATATGATTAGAGATCTATCTCAATTCTGTAAGCTCACTAGCATAGCGAAGGATATGTCACCTTCGGAGATAACAACAAGGGTAAAATCATTGGCAAAGGAACCATAGGTAACAAATCCAACTTTTTCATTGAAGATGTTTTGTTAGTTGATGGTTTAAAACATAACCTCTTGAGCATTAGTCAACTATGTGATAAAGAATATATTATTAAATTTGAATCTAATGCTTGTATTATTGAAAAATCACACAAAAACACATCTATGATTGCATTAAAACAAAATAACATATACACCATTGACATTAATGACCTTTGTAATGAAATGTGTTTTTCGATTTTAAATGATGATGCTTGGCTTTGGCGTAGGAGATTAGGTCATGTTAGCAAGAAACTAATCACCTAAATTTCATGCAAAGAACTTGTAAGAGGAATTCCTCATATCAAGTGCGTCAAAGATAATGTGTGTGATGCTTGTCAATTAGAAAAACAAATAAAAAATAGCTTCAAACCTAAGAATCAATTAAGCACCTCTAGACCTTTGCAATTGATCAATATGGACTTATTTGAACTAATCTCTACATCAAGCCTAGGAGGTAGCAAATACACTTTTGTCATTGTAGATGATTATAGTAGATACACATAGACTTATTTCTTGAAACACAAAAGTGAATGCTTTAGATATTTCACCAAGTTTTGTAAACTTATTCAAAATAAAAAGGGTTTTATGATTTCATCAATTCGAAGTGATCACTGTGGTAAATTTTAAAACCATGATTTCCAAGAAGTTTGTAACTCTAATGGATACAATCACAACTTCTCTACTACAAGAAATCCTCAACAAAATGGAGTAATAGAAAGAAAGAATAAAAATTTATAAGAAATTGTAAGAACCATATTGAATGAACATAGCCTACCCAAATATTTTTGGGCCGAAGCCGTAAACACGGCATGCTTTATCATGAATAGAGTTCTAGTAAGACCCTTACTCACCAAAACTCCTTATGAGTTGTTGAACAATAAAAAACCCAATGTTTCATATTTTAAAGTTTTTTGGTGTAAGTGTTTTATCTTAAATGAAAAAGATGCCTTAGGAAAATTTGATGCTAAGTCCGATGAAGGTATTTTTCTTAGCTATTCTTCGATTTCTAAAGCATTTTGTATCTTTAATAAAAGAACCTTGATTATAGAAGAATCCAATCATGTAGTTTTTAATGAGATTTTCAAAATTAAGAAAAATGATTTTGATGATGATGTTAACTTTGATACTTTGAATTTAAATGAAACCCCTTCTCCAACTAGCAACTTGGATGCATCCACTTCCAAAACATCCTTACCCAAGGATTGGATGTATGTAGATGCTCATCCTAAGGATCTAATCATATGAGACACATCTAAAGGGGTTCAAACACATTCTTCTCTTAAAAATTTTTGTGCCAACACCACTTTCTCTCCTAAATTAAACCTAAATGTATTGACAAAGACATGAAAGATGATTCATGGATTATCACAATGCAAGATGAGTTAAATCAATTTGAGAGAAATGAGATGTGGAAGCTTGTTCCTAGGCCAAATGACCATTTAGTTATTGGTACTAAATAGGTCTTTAGAAACAAGCAAGATGAGTCTGGTATCGTAGTTAGAAACAAGACTAGATTAGCGGCCAAAGGTTTCAACCAAGAAGAAGGTAATGATTACGAAGAAACCTTCGCTCCTATGGCTCGATCAGAAGCCATAAGGATGCTCCTTGTCTATGCTAGTAGTAATAATTTTAAGTTGTTTCAAATGGATGTTAAAAGTGCTTTTCTTAATGGCTTTATTTCCAAAGAAGTTTATGTTGAACAACCTCCCGGATTTGAGAATAATAGTCTCCCTAATCATGTATTTAAATTGAGTAAAGCTCTTTATGGTTTAAAACAAGCCCCATGGGCTTGATATAAGAGACTTAGTTCATTTCTTATTGAAAATAATTTCTCTAAAGGTAAGGTTGATACTACATTATTTATAAAAAAAAATTTAAAATAATTTTCTTATTATTCAAATTTAAGTTGATGATATTATCTTTGGTTCCATGAATGAATCTCTTTGTGAATCTTTTGCTAAGAGTATGAGTCTTGAATTTGAAATGATTTTGATGGGAGAATTAACATTTTTTTTGGGCTTATAAATTAAACAACTAAGTAATGGTATCTTTATTAGTCAAATAAAATACACTTTAGATTTGCTAAAAAGGTTTAATATGGATAGCCCCAAAGCTATCAACACTCCTATGAGCACCTCAACTAAGGTAGAAATTGACGAAAGTGGAGAAAGCTTTGATCAGAAAGCTTATAGGGGTATGATAGGAAGTCTACTATACCTCACCGCAATAAGACCGGATATCATGTTTCATGTAGGTCTTTGTGCTAGGTTTCAATCTAATCCTAAGACATTTCATATTAAAGCAGTTAAGAGGATACTTAGATATCTTAAAGGTACTACAAATCTAGGATTATGGTATCCAAAATCTAAGAATGAGCTAATTGCTTATGCTGATGCAGATTTTGCTAGATGTAGACTAGATAGAAAAAGCACATCAGGAATATGTTAATTTTTGGGACATACACTTGTTTCTTGGTCATTCAAGAAATAAAACTCAGTTGCACTATCTACAACCGAAGTTGAGTACATTGCAGCTAGTGCATGCTGTACAAAAGTTGTATAGATGAAAAACACTATAGAAAATTATAAGATTCATCTTAAAAATATCCCTATTAAATGTGATAATGTAAGTGCAATATGTCTAACAAAAAATCTCATTCAATACTCTAGAACAAAACATATTGACATTAGACATCACTTTATACGAGATCTTGTCAATAATCTTGATGTAATCCTAGAGTTTATTGATACAAAACATCAATTGGCTGATATTTTTATAAAGCCTTTAAGCGAAGAACAATTTGATTTTATTAGAAGAGAATTAGGAATGTTGATTTTTCTGAATGCATGAATTTCATAAATTTTATTTTCGGACCTTTTTGATTCTTTGATCATTTAAATTCGGTGCTGAAAATTTTATGATACGAATTTTACATGATGTTAAGATTGTGTGCTTCAATAACATGTTTACTTTGATGTTGGAAATTTTGTGCCTTAATGCTAAAAGTTTCCATGATGATGAGCATGTTATACTTTCATGATTGTGATTTGAGAAGTTTTAATCATACATCGGATTCTTAATCTTTGAATACTACAAAGCACTAATGATTTTACCTTCATGAGTGGGATTGAAAAACTATGACAAAACATTATCCGAATGCATGATTTTGTTGTATTTTTTCTTCCGGACTTAATGTATTTCTTGAATAGATCTTACATGAACCTATGCCATATCAAATTTATTTCATATCTATGCTCCATCACTTTATGATTTTTGATACATGAAATTAATTGACAAATGCATCTCTCAAGAACTTATCTTTTGTGAATGTTTATTGAGAAATGGATTTGATGTAATCTTTCTTTTACATGAATTCCTCCTTGATGAAGGAAGATTTTTTTAGATAAACACTTGCAAAGATTTAATTTCACATGCATATCTTGATCCTTGTGAAAAATGAAGCAAGATTTTATCATTTCTAATGAAAAATGAAATAAAACTCTCTTATCATTTTTAACTTCATGGATTTTCCTCCTTACTTTCCTCCTTCATGCAAAGTTTTGATGATAAAGAAAAGGGAAGAAGTAATGAAAGCTATCTCTTTAATGAACTTTTGAATGATACCATATCATGAATGCTTGAAATATGATTGATATAATTTTTTTTATGACATGAATTTTTACCACACTTGCATTTATTGTTGAATAATTCTCCTTTTTGTTGATGACAAAAGGGGAGAAATATATGATAAATTGATGATAGAATGAATTGCTATACACTTGAAATGTTTGCATTAATGATAAGATATCTAGAGCTCAACTTACAATTTTACAAATTCATATCTTACCATATAATGAATTGCTATGATTGCTATCCTTCACATTTGAAATATAAGACTTGAAAATGGATGTCATGCCTTGACATCATTGCTATATCATGATAGGAATCACGATGAGGGTATTGATAAGTTTAAATGAAATTAACTTATCAATATGTCTCTTGAATTCAAAGGCTTTGAATTCAAGAATGACTTTTCTCAAGTATGACATATAGATAGGGGGAGTTAAGGTTAACTCCGTTATCAATTGATTGTCATCATAAGAAAAGGGGAGATTATTGAATTTTGAAATTTGGTGATGAAGTTAATTATCATTTGTTTATCTAATCTATATATTGAGAAAAGTGTGTAGGATTAATTACGATGGCAGTAAGACATGCAGTAGGTGTTATGGCAGAGTCAAGATCAAGATCACGTTGGGATTCCAAGAGTTTCTCGGAAGTCTGGACGTTCCTCGGAAGTTCTACGGGAACCAGCCGAGAAGTCTAGGAGCTTGCCATAGAAGCTCGTCGGTACTCGCCAAGAAGATCATCGCGAAGTCCAGGACCTTGCCGGGAGTCCGTCGAAGCATCGCTGAGGGTTCATCGGATGTTCACTGGAAGTTCGCTAGAAGCTCGCCGGAAGAAGCGATTGATGCACCGAAACACATAATTGTAGTAATCATGTCATAATTGTCATAGTTAGAGTATAGATTAAGTTAGGGTTGGGAGGTAATCCCACTGAATTAATTAGGGGCCAATTGGGCCCTTAACAGACCCAAATTGGGCTGAATGGAACAGCCCATTCTGGCCCAGAATTCCTGGCCGACGGTGGGACCGCCAGAGCCGGCGGTGGCACCGTCCAGGAGACTCGGTCTCCCAAGAATTCTGGGCGGTAGTACCGCTCCTGTCAGGCGATGGTACCACTAACTGTTATTGCTGCCAGTAGTGGTACCGCCCCTATCAGGTAGTGGTACTGCCTGAACTCGATCTTCGAGCGCTGTCAAGTAGTAGTATCACCTAGACAGAGCGGTAGTACTGCTTAGTGTCCGATGACAGGTGGTAGTACCACCCAGTTATGGTAGTGGTACCGCTAGGACCCTAGAAATATGGGAATGGACACTTTTAGGCTCTATTTTCAAACTCATTGGGGTCTATATAAACCCCACCATTTCCTGCATGAAAGGGCAATGAAAAACCTGCTTTAATCTTGAGTCTTTGAGGCTTTAAAGTGTTGAAAAAGCTAGAGTTCTTATCCTTTCTTCTAAGTGTTAAGATCATTCAAGAGAGGAGTGAAAACTTGCAAGGGTTGTCACCTAAGCCCATCAAAAGGAGAAAAACTGTAAAAGAGTGGTTGGCCTTCACCAATTAAAGGAAGGCCTCTAGTGGTCGCTGGTGACCTCGTTGGAGGAGGAAGCCAATAGTGGATATAGGACACATTGACCGAACCACTCTAAAATCTTGGTTTGCATTTACTTTGAGCAATTTTCCTTTATAAGCAAAGTGCCTCTCCTCCTTATTGTTCTTAACTACTTCTACTTACGCTTTGACTTAAACATTTTCCGAAATCTATTTTACTTGTATGAAAGCTTTATGAAACTGATGTTTTTCAGTTGTGTGATTTGTATTGCTGCAAATTACCTTAGTATTCTCTTGGTATTTCTTGAAAGTTTTCAACTTCAACATTCATGCAAAAGGATTGAGTTGAAACCACTTTTGTTAAATCGGCCTTAATCGTAATAAGTCTTTTAAATCATAAAAGTTTTTCACTGTAGTAATTCAACCCCCCCCCCTCCCCCTCTTAGTGCACTCTTGATTCTAACAAGTACCACTATTGGTAGCATTAACTATCGACTGTACCACCACCCAAACCATCTGGGAGACTGAGTCACCAGGTGGTGCCATCGCCAGCTATGACTTTAAGTGCTTAATGGGCTATTCAATTGGCCCAATTTAACCATGTTAAGGGCCCAATTGGCTCCTAATTGAGTTAGTAGGATTACCGCCCATTCATAACTCAACTTAAGCTCTAACTACAATAATTTAAGACATTAACTAAGCAATCTGTCTGATATGTCAATTATTCTCTCAGAGAACTTATGGCAAACTTCTCGGTGAACTTCTGGTGAACTCCCGACGAACTCTCGGCGAACTCCCGATGAACACTCGGTGATCTTCCGACGAATTCTCGACGAGCTCCTGACGAACTCTAAGCGAGCTTCCGATAAACTTCTGTCACATCGTCTAAATCTTTAATGTATCGTCCGATCTTTGACTCCGGCTCAATATCTGCTTTATGCCTTTATTATGATCGTAGTGAATCCTGCAACACTTATCTCAACATATAAATTAGATCAAACGCTTTACCAATTGATTTCATCATCAAAATATGAGATTCAATAATCTCCCCCTTTTTGATGATGATAATCAATTGATGACGGAGTTAACTATAACTTCTCCTATCTATATTGTTGGGAAATCCTTGGGGGCGACATCATATGTGCAGCGGAAGAACAAGAAAAACAAAATCCCCGATTCCCAAAGAGATGTTCGTCGTCGTGCGAAGATTGGTACGCAAAAAATCCGCAAAACATGAAACTGCGTATAGAGTAGATTGTGTTACTTAGGGAGATCGTATATCCCTGTTTCCTTGCAGATCCTTAGGAGAGGGTGAAGGAGGTCAAGCATACTCCTCCTCTCTAGCGGTGATCCACACAGCAGGGTTGCGACGACACTCCTCAGAAACTCCAAACCTACTCTGAGGTGGAGATGGAGAGGAGAATAGGAAAAGGCAAACAAAAGCTCTCTAGCCCATGGGGCTCTAAAGCCCTCCTATTTATAGAGGTCCCCTGTCAAACCCTAATGGGTCCTCCCCTAGTGGGTATTGGATCTGCATTCAATAAGACAAGGGCTCCGTCGGATATCTCATATCCGAACCTCTATTCATCGTAATGCCTACCATATGTGTGTGACCCTCTAGGCCCAATATCGAGCTGGCCGTGAGTCATACCTATCAGAACTCCTTCTAACTCAGTGAATTATTATCTCTGTAATAATTCACTCGACTCATCGACTACGGACGTACTAGGCCACTCACGCTTATAGTCCCTAGACGATCTGGGGAATCCAATCCATTGGACCTGTCGTCCTCGCCATCCGTGGTACCTATAGTCCCTCATCCATCTAATATACGTGAGACCGAGATATCGAGCATGGTGTTGTCGGGAACCCACACGGTTTCTACTCGAATCTCGCTCTAATCGGATTTCTCTGGAGAACTCTTTCTCTCTCAACCCGAATGACCCCGGCCAGGGATTTGTCTCGAGCAAGAACATATGGGATATTCCTCTCATGACTTGAGAATGGTTGATCCTCTATCGACACTCAATAGCCCTCGTAAAGGTCGAGCTACCACTCCCAATGACCAGTTGTACTAGATGGGACAACCAAACCTATAAGTCTGGTATCAAAGAGTGGAGCACTCATACAGGACATCCTTGGTGTCTCAAGTCTAAGGACCAGACACACCACTAGGACTACGGAATCGCTATCTGACAATAAGGCATCATCAACCATCCAGCATTCCGTAAGCGGATCAATCAGTGAACTCATTCTCCAATGAGCACCTGTACTGTATCCCTAGTGTCCCTACACAAGCAGCTATGAGACTAGCTGCATCCATCATATGGACGGGTATATAGCACACCAATCTGTCCGGTTATCACGATATCCCTCTCGAGCAACCTATGACCGGGATTATTTAGGATATATGTTTAAACGTGAATCGATCTTACTGTCGTGATCTCATCACGATCCGATTCCCATTGCACAAATCCAAGGATATCACAATATATGTATGCATTTATATAAAGTGATATATGCCAAAATATAATAAGCAAAAAGATTCTATATTAAGTCACACGTGCCATCACTCACGTGATTGGCTTGCTAGGCACCTATGACTAGCATATATGCCATACTTGAGAAAATATGTTCTTGAATTCAAGGCCTTTGAGTTCAAGCATCAAACCTATAAGTTATATTCCTTTAAACTTATCAAACGTGCACATCATGATACTTATCATGATTTACCAATTCAAAATACGATACCATGTATTTTTCAATAAAAAATGATGTCAAGGCTTGACATCCATTTTCAAGTCTAATGATGATAGATAATCATTATTTTCAAATATGATACGAATTTTAAATATAAAATATAGCAAGATGACAAAGATTGTAATTCATCATTCCATGGCAAGCTATCGATTGTAAATAGTATGTTGAGCTCATGATGCCTTATGATAGACAATTATCAAGCATGAAACATTTCAAGTATCTACAATACATATGAAATACATTTTGATATATTTCAAGTCTTTACGATATGTTACGATGTATTTGATGATTCCAATTATATTTCAAGCATTCGCAAAACATATAAGTATTTATGATAAGATACAAGCATTTACGATAAGATACATTTCAAACATTTGTTTCAAACATTCAATTTGTCATTAATTTACCATATTTCTCCTCCTTTTTATCAACAAAAAGGAGAACAATTTAACAATGCAAGTGTGGTAAAAATTCAACCAAGTTTCACACTAATTTATCCAATCGATATTGCATCATGGAAATATTCAAAAGTTCTCAACATCAAAATTTGTCAACATTAAAGAGATAGATTCCATCAACTTCTCCCCCTTTGTTATCAAAATTTTGCATGAAGAAGAGGAAGGAAGGTGTTAGGACTCTTTTATTTTATAAGCTTTGAATAATGTTTATTGAGTCTATTTAGTTCAGTTAGAGTCGGGTAGAAGTTTATTGAATATTTATTTAATATTTATTTATTATTAAGAGTCCAAGTCCTGGTGGATCCTAGGTGGAACTCTATAAATAGTGATGTAACCATTTCTTTTCAGCAATCAATTAATGAATTAATCAATGAAATATTATTTCAGTCTGTGGATAAACCCTAGGAGGCCGATCCCCTCGAAGTGATCAAGGAAGCCAATCCCTTGGAAGCAATCATCTCATTTTCTCCCCTTTCTTCCACAATAAGACCTTTGGGTCTTATTATTTGGTATCAGAGCGACGATTCTTGGCGTTCTCCCTACAGTGTTTCCATAGTTAAAAAAAAAAAAAAAAAGAGAGAGAAAGAAATTTGTGCGAGGAAGGGTGAAGCTAGTAGCCAGGAATATCGATTCTTCTCAATCGAGAAGGAACCTCTGCGTCCCGGCCAACGACCACCACTGCCCTTTCTTTACCGCCACTGCTGCTATTGCCCAACCACCAAGTAGCTATCATCATCAAAAATAAAATAAAAAAAGAGAGAGAAAGAGAAGAAGAAGAAGAAACTGCAACCACCCCTGCTTCCCCTACTTTCGGCCAGCCCACCCGACGCCGCTGCTCTCCGGTCAGCGATCATTGCTGCCGCTGCTTCCTAGCCAATAGACTACCACTGCCACCACTGCTGCTTACCCAGCAGCCACCACCACCACCGCTGCCTCCTTCTCTACTGCAGCCGCTCGACCTCCCCTCCTCAGAGATCATTGGTGATGCTGCTCCTAGCCGCCCCACCACCGCTACCTCCTTCTCCACCACTACCCACCTCCCCTTGGGTCGTAGCCACAGCCGCTGGTTGCCTCTCTCCTCGTGGCAATCGAAACAAGGCAACTCACCAATTGCCCTTATTCCCAACCACGTCACCACCACTTTTTGCAGCCGCCTCATCGTCGCTCGATCGTCACCGCCTGTTTCCCAGCCACAACCCTAGCTACCTCCCCTTGGGTTGCAACTGCAGCCACAGACACCGCGACCCTCGGCCTCCTTCTCCTTCTCCACCATCGCCGTTGCTTCCCGGCTACTCGACCAAGGCCGCCGCTACTCCTCGGTCACCAACCTTCCCCCTCTCCAGCACCGCCACCCCTGCTTCCCGGTAACTTGCACCCCTACTTCAGCCCACCGCACCCCTGCTTCAGCTCGCCACACCACTGCTTTCCTTCTTCCCCACCGTCGTTGTAAGGCAACTCCTTCTCCGTCACTGCCGTTGCTTCCCGGCCACTCGATCACCGCTGCTGCTGCTCCTCGGCCAGTGACCTTCGCCTCCTTGCTGCCCCATCTCTCTTGAGCGAGATGGGCTATGGCCGCTACTTCATAGCCAGCGGACCACCCCCTCGTCGCTTCTACTATCGGTGATGCTGCCACAATCGCGCCACTATCATTGCCTTCCCTTGGGTCACAGTTGTTGCAGTCGCAACCGCTTGACCTCCCCTCCTCGCAGTGACCACAACATAGCAACTTTGCATTTTTTGCTGCAACCACCGATCACCATAGTTCCCGGCCAGGAACCACTGTTGCCGTTGCTCCCGGTCCGCAACCACCACTGTCATTGCACTCGGTCAACGACCTATCCCTCATTCTGCAGCAGCCACCATCTAGCAGCACACACAGCAACTGCAGCAAGTATGTTGCCCTGCCTCAACCCCAGCAGCGCACACACCACCGATTCCTCTTCTAAACCCCAGTCGCTTTAACGCCGCCTCTCCCTTGCTTAGCATCTTCTGCTGTAACCGCAGGTTGCCTTCACTACAGGTTGCCATCACCACAGTCTCAACCCGGTTGCTCGGCGATTGCCCCCTTGGGTCGCAGCAGTTGTAGCCACACCAACGCAGTCGCCTTCCAGCCCCTGGCACTCTCACCCCACGCAACGACAGAAATAGGGCAGCAACTCTTCCTCCAATGTAGCGACCGCAGCATTGCCCTCGACATCCACCTACTCGGCAACTTCCCATTGATAGTGCTGATGCCCTTGACCGACACCAGAAACATGAGTTGAGATTACCGATCTGCAGTCGTACACAATAGCTAATGATAACTCAGTGAAAGCACAAATAGAAGTGTTAGGAACCAGAATTGAGAATCGACTAATGGAAGCATTGGAAACCAGAATTGAGAATTGGCTACAAAAAACCCTTCATGATTTCAAAAAAAGCTTGTTGGAGCACTTTAGCAGGTTTCAACAAGATGGGAGCTCAAGTTCTATGTTGCATAGATATGAAAATACAGGAAAAGGGCCCCAAGACTATGACACAAACTACTCACACATGAAGGTGGAATTTTTGAGATGGGAAGATGGGGATCTGACTAGTTGGATCTCTAGGGCAAAATTTTTTTTTCATTTTCATAGAACCCCAGAAGAATATAAGGTAGAAGTGGCCTCAATCCAGCTCAATGGAGATGCAATCCAATGGTACGATTTGTATGAAACTTGCTACGGAGTTCCTTCATGGGAGCAGTTCAAAAGAGGGCTTCTTGTTCGCTTTGGCCCATCGAAATATGAGAATGTGGATGAACAGCTCGCCAAAATTTGTTAGACTTCTACAGTGTGGGAATATTAGAGTAGGTTTGAAAGATTATCAAATCAAGCTAGAGATTGGTTGAAACAACATCTTCTGGGTACATTTATTGAAGGACTTAATCCAGATATCTAGTGTGAAGTTAAGGCTTATCAACCCCACACTATAATAGTTGTAATCTTATTCGCACATCTATATGAGAAAAAAATTAGCAAGGAAAGATCAGCAAGGGATTTGTACTATGATGAAAAGTGGAGTATGCAGCACCGTTGTAAACAAGAGCAATTTCTAATGTTGGAACCAATTGGAGAGGAACCGAAAGCTAAGAATGTGGACTCCGATCATGAAGGTATAGATTCTAATGAAGATGCTGGACCTACCATACATACGATGCATATATTAACTGGCTACTATAACCCGCAAACTATAAAAGTTAGCGAAACTTTGGAACATCATCATGTTATAGTTTTGATTGATACTAGTAACACTAACAATTTTATGGACAGTGAGACCATTGACCGATTAGCCCACAACATTGAAAGCTGTGACAAATTCAAAGTAAATATTGCTGATGGATGGATTTTAACTTATGATAGCAAATGTTCAAAGAAAAAAATGATTATACAGGGCCAAGAGTTTCTTGTAATACTTACTACATTGAAAGACAGACCTATTACTTACACTATCAAAAAGTGGAGACCATATTTACTTGATGAATGGGTTATGATGCATTGCAGATAGCCTATGACTGAAGTGCTGAAGTAGAAGCTCTCAAGTTTGATACTGCCCAGCCTTGAGGACAAGGCTGATTTGAAGAGGGAGGAATTATTAGGACCGTTTTATTTTATGAGCTTTGAATAATGTTTATTAAGTTTGTTTAGTTCAGTTAGAATCGGGTAGAAGTTTATTTAATATTATTTATTATTAAGAGTCCAAGTCCTGATGGACCCTAGATGGAACTCTATAAATAGTGATGTAACCCTTTTTTTTCGGCAATCAATCAATGAGTCAATCAATGAAATATTATTCCAGTCTGTGGACAAACCCTAGGAGGCCGATCCCCTCGAAGTGATCAAGGAGGCTGATCCCCTCGAAACGATCAAGGAGACTTGTCCCCTCGAAGTGATCATCCTATTTTCTCTCCTTTCTTCCATGATAAGACCTTAGGGTCTTATCAGAAGGTAAGAAGGGAATCAATTAAGAACCAAATTTGTGAAATGATTTGAATCAAGTCAAAAACAATAAATGAGTTTCATTAAATCATGCTTCAATTTTAACAAAGAGAAGGGATTCATGAAAAGGGTCAAGTTATTCATGTGAAATCAAATCGTCATTCTTGCAAGTAATCATCATACACTAAAAATTCATCTTTCAAGGATTAATATATCCATGTGAATTCATAAAATTCATCTTTCATGAGAAGAGTAAGGAAAAATTCATGGGAAGGGAGCATCAAATGAAAATAAATTTATGAATAAAACTTCATAAATCAAATCCGTTTCTTATTAAAAATTCACTAGAGTGAAATCCGTGAGAGAAGCATTTATTAATGAAGTGATTAAGTGTTTCAAAAATGATTAAGTTTATATAAAATAAATTTTGATACCTAGTTAAGAAGAAGATAAAAACAAGATAAATTCATGAAAGCTCCATTCATGAGATGAATTGAGAGGAAGATAGTCCGGAAAAGAAATACAACAAACTTATGCATTCGGACAATTTAACATCCCTAACTCTCTTCTAATAAAATCAAATTATTTTTCATTTAAAGGTTTTGTAAAGATATCGGCTAATTGATGTTTCGTATCAATAAACTCTAAAGATATGTCATGGTTATTAACATGATCTCTTATGAAATGATACCTAATGTCAATATGTTTAGTTCTAAAGTGTTGAATAGGATTTTTTGTTAAGCATATTACACTCGTGTTATCATATTTTATGAAAATATTCTTAAGGTAAATATTATAATCTTCTAATGTATTTTTCATCCGTATAAGTTGTACACAACATGCACTCACTGTTATGTATTTGGCTTCGGTTGTAGAAAGTGCAACCGATTTTTGTTTCTTGGAAGACCAAGAGACAAGTGCATGACTTAAGAATTGACATGTTCCAAAAGTGCTTTTTCTATCTACTCTATATCCAGCAAAATCCACATTAGCATAATAAATTAGTTTAAAATTTTTAGATTTTGGATACCATAATCCTAGATTAGTGGTTCCTTTAAGATATCTAAGAATTCTTTTAACTGCTTTCAAATGAGAGCTTAGGATTAAATTGAAACCTAGTATAAAGTCCTACGCTAAACATGATGTCCAGTCTAGTTGCGGTGAGGTATAGTAAGCTACTTATCATACCCCTTTTAGCTTTTTGATCAAAGCTTTCTCCACTTTCATCGATATCTAACTTAGTAGAGGTACTCATAGGAGTATTGATAGCATTTGAACTTTCCATATTAAACTGTTTTAGCAAGTCTAATGCATATTTTATTTGACTAAGATAAATACCATCACTAAGTTATTTGATTTGTAAGCCTAAAAAGAAAGTTAGTTTCCCCATTAAACTCATTTCAAACTCTAGGCTCATACTTTTGGTAAACGATTCACATAAAGATTCATTTGTAGAATAAAAAATAATATCATCAACATAAATTTAAACAATAAGAAAGTTATTTTTAAACTTTTTAATAAACAATATAGTATCGACTTTGCCTTTAGAGAAATTATTTTGGATAAGAAATGAGCTAAGTCTCTCGTACCAAGCCCTTAGGGCTTATTTCAATCCATAGAGAGCTTTAGTCAATTTAAACACATGATTCGAAAAATTATCATTCTCAATTCCAGGAGGTTATTCAACATAAACTTCTTAAAAAATAAAGCCATTAAGAAAAGCACTTTTGATGTCCATTTGAAATAACTTAATATTATTACTACTAGCATAAGGCAAGGAGCATCCTTATGGTTTCTAATCGTGCCATAGGAGCAAATGTTTCTTCAGAATCAATACCTTCTCCTTGGTTGAAACCCTTGGCCACTAATCTAGTCTTGTTTCTAGCCACGATACCAAATTCATCTTGCTTGTTTCTAAAAACTCATTTAGTATCAATAACTAAATAGTCATTTGGCTTAGGAATAAGATTCCACACTTTGTTTCTCTCAAATTGGTTCAACTCTTCTTGCATTGTGATAACCCATTAATCATATTTTTGTTGAATCTCGTATTTTGATGATGAAACCACTCGATATGTGTTTATGATTTAATCTGTATTTTGAGTGACACAGGATGCTTCGATCAGGATGAGATAATTAAAGCAGGAGGAATTGACGTTGCACCGGAGGAGATCACGTTAGGATATTGGACGACAGAATGCTTCGGACGTCGGGCATCGGCCCAAGGAGAGCGGAATTGCGCCAAGGATATCGGGGTTGCAGAGGTCAACCATTGATTAGGCAACAAGCCACAAGAGAGGACGATGCACTGAAGAATCAGACGAAGCGCCAACCAATGACATGCCGGGCAACAAAATGTCAATTCGTGTTGTAATAATTGTCTAGATCGGAGTAGAGTTTTGGCTTACATGTGCAGGATTAACTACGATAATGATGATGACATAAAGCGAAACAAAGTGCGGAGTCAAGCACGAAGGATTCGTTGGGAGTTCAAGAGTTCGACGGAAGTCCGAAGGATCGTCAGGAACGCTGCCGGAACTAGCCGAGAATGAGTAGGGAGCTTGCCGAAGGGTTTTTTGGAAGCTCGCCGGAAGGTTCGTGGGAAGTTCGCCGAGTTCGCCGAGAAAGATCGGAGCTTGCCGAAGAAGCTCATTGGAACTCGCCAAGATCAAATCATGAAGTTTAAGAGCTTGCCGGGAGTCCGCAGAATGGTTTCCGAGAGTTTATCGGAAGAAGATTTGAAAGTTCGCCCGAAGCTTCGCACGGAAGAAGTCTTGACTTATGGACTTTGTAATAGCTTATATAATGTCTTTAAAATTCATAGTTAGCATGTTAATTAGGGTTAGGATTAGGTATTAATCCTATAACCCAAGTAGGGGCCTATAACATCAGAATTTGAAAACATCAGTAGGCGGTGGGTCGAAAAAAACATGGGGTGGTGGCACCGCCCAAAGGTTCGAGAGCTGGGCGGTAGCACCCGCTTGGCTGGGCGGTGGCACCGCCCAGCAGCACTGTCGGCTTCGACACCGACAGGCGTTGGCAATCACATCGACAAAGCGGTGGCACCGCCAAAGATCGGAACTCCGAGAATTCAAATTTGGAGCCCAAATTTGAATCCTCTTAAGGCCTATAAATACCCCTCAAATCTCAGCTGAGATTACAACTTTTAGAGAAGTAATTAATTGAGAGAAAAGTCTTAGAAGAGTCTTTGCTAGTCTTGTTTTCAATTTGCTAGTGTTCACCTCCTTCTTTCTTTTTGAAAATCTGTAAGAGAGTGAACCGCTTGTAAAAAGTTGTAAGAGGGGTATTTACCCTTCCCTTTCAAGAGATTTGCTAGTGGAAGGTGGGAGCCTCATCAAAGAGGGGCCTCGCAAGTGGATGTAGGTCATTTGACCGAACCACTGTAAAATCGGCGTGATCTCTGGTTTGCATTTACTTATTGTCATTTACATTACTGCAAACCATTTGCACTTTAATGTTATACTGCTTTGTCTCCGTTTTACTTATCCCTTCAAGTTAAAACGCAATCGAAACGGTTTCAAACGAAAACGTTACTTTTATCGTTCAAAGTTTCCGAAAAGTGTTTAAATCGTGAAAAGTTTATTGCACTTTACCGCTGCACTAATTCACCCCCCCCTCTTAGTGCCGCTCTGATCCTAACAATTTTAAGCCTCGTCAACACATTTTGGTTCAATTTGAGAAAGAAAAATGACGTTAGTACAAAAATTTTTAAGAGAAGAATGAGTTTGAACCCCTTTTGATGTGTCTCCTATAATTAGCTCCTTAGGACGAGCATCTATATACTTCTATTCCGTGGGTAAGGATGTTTCAGAAGAAGATGTATCTAAGTTGCTAGTTGGAGGAGAGGGTTTATTTAAATTTAAAGTATCAAAATTAAGATTATCATCAAACTTATTTTTCATAAATTCGGAAACTTCATTAAAGACAACATGAATAGACTCTTCTATAACTAGAGTTCTTTTGTTAAAGATATGAGATGCTTTAGAAATAGAATAATAGCCAAGAAAAATTCCTTCATTAGATTTTGCATTAAACTTTTCTAAATCTTTTTCATTCAAGATAAAAAATTTACAACCGAAAACTCTAAAGTATGAAACATTGGGTTTTTTGTTATTCCACAATTCATAAGGAGTTTTGAAAAATAATGGTCTTACTAGAACCCTATTCATGACATAGCATGACATATTAATGGCTTCGGCCCAAAAATATTTGGGTAGGCTATATTCATTCAACATGGTTCTTGTCATTTTTTGTAAATTTCTATTTTTTTTTTCTACTACTCCATTTTGTTGAAGATTTTTCGGAGTAGACAAATTATGATTATACTCATTAGATTCACAAAAAATTTAAAAATCATGATTTTGAAATTTGCAACCGTGATCACTTCGAATTGATGAAATTATAAAGCCTTTTTTATTTTGAACAAGTTTACAAAACTTAGACAAATACTTAAAGCAATCACTTTTATGTGCCAAGAAGTATGTTTAAGTGTATCTACTATAATCGTCCATAATGACAAAGGCATATTTGCTACCTCCTAGGCATGATATATCAATTGGTCCAAATAAATCCATATGGATCAATTGCAATGGTCTTGAAGTGCTTATTTGATTCTTTGGTTTCAAACTACCTTTTATTTGTTTTCGTAGTTGACATGCATCACACACATTGTCTTTAATAAACTTAATGTTAGGAATACCTCTTACAAGTTCTTTAGATGAGATTTGAGAGATTAGTTTCATGCTAGCATGACTAATCTCCTATGCCAAAGCCAAGCATCGTCATTCAAAATAGAAAACACATTTCATTATAAAGATCATCAATGTCGATAGTGTATACATTATTTTATTTTTGGGCAATCATAGATGTGTTTAAGTGTGGTTTTTCAATAATGTAACCATTGGATTCAAATATAATGATGTATCCTTTATCATACAATTAACTAATGGTTAAAGATTATGCTTTAAGCCATCAACCAACAACACATCTTCAATCAAAAAGTTGGATTTGTTACCTATGGTTCCTTTGCCAATGATTTTACCCTTGGTGTTGTCTCCGAAGGTGACATACCCTTTGTCTATGCTAGTGAGTTTAGAGAATTGAGATGGATCTTCGATCATGTGCCTTGAGCATCCACTATCAAGGTACCATCTCTTGCTCCTAGCTTGTGATGATAAATATTTCTACAATAAAGGGTGATTTTTAGGTACCCATTTGACTTTGGGTGCCTCAAAAATCGATCGACTTAACTTATCATTTTGCATGGAGTCCTTTACGGTTCCTTTAGAAACCCAAATCAATTTGCGTGGACTACATCTCTTAAACAGATATTGATAAGTAACATGTCCAAATTTACAACAATAGTTGCATTTGTTTCGGGGTGAAACATGCAAAGTTAGGCCTTTAACAAAGATGGTTGGATTTTTATGAGTGTTACTCATAAAGCCGATTCCATCTCTTCTATGAGCATGATTCTTACTTGCAAGAATCAATATCTGTTACATGTAGTTGCATCTGTTACTCATAAGGTTTCATGTAGTTACAAATTCTCATTTTTAAGTGTTTTTAATTCATCACATTTTGTGCAAGGAGTTAAACTATCATCATGCTCGATTTTTAATCTACCAAAGTCACTAACAAGAGAAGCATGCTCTTTTTCCAATAGTTTATATTTTTTACTAACTAATTTAAATTCATCAAATAAATCATTAAAAGTACTTAATAATTCATCAAAAGATAAATTTGCATCTAATGAATTACTTACCTTATCTCCGATAGTCATTATTGCATAGTGAGCAACTTGCTTTGTGTTGGTTGGCTCCTCTTTTTCGGATGCACTTGAGTCATCCCAAGATACTTTAAGAGCCTTCTTCTTTTTTGGTTGCTTCTTCTTTGCTTAAGGATATTTGATTTTAAAATGTCCCGGCTTCTTGCATTTGGTAGGAACGAGTCGACACTAAGAGGAGGGGGGGTGAATTAGTGCAGCGGATAAAAATGTTGGTTTTGTAAAATCTTCGTTCGTCGAAAACCGATCTCAGAAAGTGTTTAACTTTAAAGCATCTATAGGAATGTAATGATCAAATAAAGTAAGTAAATTAGTTTGTAATTTGAGAATTAAAAGTAGAATAAGAATGCAAACTGATTTATAGTGATTCGGTCGTCGTGACCTACATCCACTCCACCGATTCCCTCTTCCGTCGAGGCCATTGACATCCACTATCGATCTTTCTTTTATAGGCGAAGATCAACCTCTTTCTTATACACCTCTTCTCCTTGTCACAGGTTTAGGAGACAACCTTTACAAGCACTTATTCCTCTCTCAAACTATTCTAACACTTAGACTAGAAGAGGAGGATTCTCACAAGAGATTACAATAGCGTGTTTCCCTTTTTAAATTCTATGTGCTTGTGTGTTTTACCCAGGGATGAGAGGGGTGTTTATAGGCTTCAAGTTGATTCAAACTTGGAGCCTAAAAAGGTTTTATCTCAGGTTTCTCGGGTCCTGGCGGTACCACCGCTTATGTTGGGCGGTACCACCTCCTGTAGCACTAACACTGGGTGGTACCACCGCTTGGAAGACTATGTTTGGGCGATACCACCACCTAGACTGGTGGTACCAGCGCCTGACAATGCCATTGGGTGGTATCACCTTCTATCGATACGTTGATCGATCCTTCAGCGATATATCGACAGAAGGCTTCGGGCCATGAGTTCGGGCATCGGGCCAAGAAGAGAAGATATTACGCCAAGGATAACGGAGTTGCAGAGGTCAATCGGTCGATTGGGCAATAGGCCGCAAGATGTTAGGATCGGAGCAGCACTAAGAGTACGGAGATGTTAGGATTGGGCAATAGGTCGGGGGTGAATTAGTGCAGTGGATTAAAACTCATAAGTTTGAAATTGATTTCGTAAATGTGTAGAGATTTCGATTCGACGAGGGATGACGTAGCTAAAATAGCTCGAGTAAAGGTAGTCAAGAGTAGGGAGATGAAAACCGAATGATTTGTAGCTAAGTAAAGAAATGATTCAGAAAATTAAATACTCACACATTTAAGGAACACCACGATATATAGTGGTTCGATCAAATGACCTACATCCAATTTCGAAGCCTACTTCGATGAGGCTCCCAACTTCCACAAGCAAATCCCTTTGAAGAGGAAGGACCAAATACCCCTCTTACAACCTTCTTATAAGTGGCTCACACTCTTACAGATTTTTTAAAGAGAAAGAGAGAGGTGAACACTTAAGCTATTGAAAACAAGACTTTGCTAGAGCTTTTTCTCACTTTCTAACTTGTCAAAAAAGGTGTTGTCTCTACTGAGAATTGAGGGGTATTTATAAGCCCCAAGAGGATTCAAATTTGGGCTCCAAATTTGAATTTCTTTTGGCTTTCCCAATGCTACCGGTGCCACCGCTTATTAGTGGTTGTGCCACCGCCTGTAAGTGTCTGACATTGATAGTGTACTAGTAGTGCCACCACCGATCCTCTCGGGTTCTGGGCGGTGCCACTGCCCCGTCTGGTAGTGTACTAGCGGTGCCACCATCTGACATCTGGGGTTCTGGGTGGTACCACCACCCAGTCTGGCGGTGCCACCGCTTGGACTATTCCTGCTCATTCGTTGAGCTCCAAACATGGCCCAAACCAGTCCAAACTCGGGCCCAATTGGCCCCTAATCGGGGTTATAGGATTAACTCTTAATTCTAACCTAAATTATATGCAAACTATGAAATTAAGACATACCCCTAAGCAAATTTTAACTGGCAGTGTCGAGTTTCCTTCTGGCGAGCTTTTCGACGAACTTCCAACGGACTTCCGATACACCCTCAGATTTCTTCCGACGGACTCCCAATAGGCTCCCGGTCTTGTGGCGAGTTCAACAAGTCTTTGGCAATTATTCAAACACTCTCGGTGATCTCCGTGAACCTCCAATGATCTTTCTGGTGGACTTTCGAAAACTTTGACAAGTCCCCGATTCTTTCTCGGTTGGTTCCAACAGCACTTCCGACGATTCTTCGGACTTTCGGCGGACTCTTGAACACCCATGGAACTTGACTCCGGTAAAATTACTTTATGTCTTCATGCTATCGTAGTTAATCCTACACATGTAAAATATACTTCGATCTAGATAATTAATCCTAAGCATTTAATCAAGTTGTCCGGCATGTCATTAGTCCTTCAACGCTTCGTCCGATTCTTCGACGCATCATCCTCTCCTGCGGCCTATTGCCCAATTGGCCGATTGACTCCACAACTCCAATAATCTTAGCACAATGTTTGTTCTTCTTGGCCCGATCCCTATATCCATGGCTCGAAGCCTTCTGTCGATACGTCGACCGATCCACCGGCTCGACGTCCAATCTTCTGACATGTTCCTCTGGCCCAACATGACTTTCCTGCTTTAATTGTCTCATCCTGATCGAAGCATCTTGCATCACTCAAAACACAGATTAAAACATAAACACATATTGATTGGTTTCATTATCAAAATCCGAGATTCAACAATCTCCCCCTTTTTTATGATGACAACCAATCGATGACGGAGTTAACCTTAACAACTGGAGTTTAAACAAACTCCCCTTATCAATATACCATATTGATAGAAACTCTTGGATTAAAAAATTCAAGCAACTTGTCATGATAAAATCATGACATATAATCAACATACTTCTTCCCCTTTGTCATCAACAAAAAGGAGAAGTACCACAATAAAATGTTTGTGATATACAAGTTCAACTCATTGAATGAAAAACATAATATTCATTTTTATCATCATGTAAGTTTGCTATCATCATAGATATACATGGTAGTATGATAGCAAGTTTACAATATATAAGATAGCAATATTTTTTTCAACATTTTATGACACGCAAGCTAGCAATTTTGAGATGTTCAAGAAAGCAACTCTTGCTTCTTGAAATATAAGTTTTGCTAGATGTGCAAGTTAACTTTTTGCTTCATGAGATAGGCAAGATAGCACTCCTTGGTGATGTTCAAGATAGCAATTTCTTCTCTTTTGAGAAGTATTTATGCTTTTTTTCTTGAATTGTGCGAGCTAGCAAATTAGCTTTCTAGTATATTTTGCTCCCCCTTTGTCATTGTCAAAAAGAAGGGAAGACCCTTTACGTTAATTTCTAAATTATGACAAAGGTAAATAGTATAGATGAAAATTCAAGTCTTAAATGTCAAAATAATTATTTTATCATAAATATTTCATCATTGCGTGCATCATTATCATACGTTAAAGTATTGCATGCATAATACCAAATCATCATCTATATTTTCAAAACATATAAACTAATCATTATATGCATGATTCCAAATCATCATTTATATTATTTCAATCATTGTTTCAATCATCACTATAACTCATCATGCATAAAATGTAAAATCATCTAACATAATACAAACATTTATTTTTAAAATATTTATCACCATTTTCATGTATGATAATAAAGTATTCATGATACCGAACATTAAATCAACATTTTTAAGTATTTATCACTTCATGATTATTGGTACCAAACATTTATCATTTAAAGCATTCATGATACACATCATATGCAATACATCACATACATCATTATAATAAAAAGCATATGTATTATTCTAAATCATAAATATTTCAAATCATTATGGTATTAATCTGTCAAATTGCATCCTATTATGCATGATCATAACTTTTCCCCATTTTATTATTGTAAACAAGAAAGAATAAGAAAAGAATAAAATATTGTAAAATATTTCAATTATTTCAAGACATACAAGCCATAAATCCAACGACATCATGTCATGAAAGATAAGAGTCTTGAATTACAAAAGACATAATTTATTTTATTAAATCTCTTCTTTTTATAAATAATAAAAATTGTAAGTGTACAAAGAAGAGATCGTGATTAAAAAAAATCTCAAGTAGTAAATCCAAGAAATCAAGATCATGATTTGAATACAAACTCATTCGAATTCAAATCGTTAAATTCATCAAAATCTCAACATTACTTGCAATAGGTTCAAAATGGTATACATAGATTTGTCATAATAATCATCAAGATCAATAAGATAGAGAAAAATAATTTAAAAAAAAATATTTTCTTCTTTTTAGTTGTTTCAATTCATCTGATTTTATTTCATTTATATCAAATAAAAACATGTATCATATTTAAAACCGAAAGTGTAAGATTTATTATGACAAAGATCAATAAGGCACTTTCATTATGGTAAAAATGAATAATCCATAAATCGCAAGATTCATCATGTATAATTTCGAATTATAAAACCATTAAACATGATTTCAAATCAATATGCTCAAGTTTTTTTGTATGAAAACATACATCATACTTAAAACCAAAAATGTAACATTTCATCATGATAAAAATCGATAATCCATAAATTACTAAAAAATCACCATGCATAATTTCAAAATTTATTAAGCATGATCATTATGCATGACATTAAAACATGGTTTCAAAATGTTTAATAATTTCATTACATAATTTCATTATTATGCATCATCATATTTTCAAATTCGAATATGCACAATTTCAAAACCATACATTTCATTTTTCATTCATGATACAAATAAATCAATCATCATTATGAGCATATCATGTTGAATCTCGGATTTTGATGATAAATCAATTGATTGGTTAATTGATCTAATCCATATTATTGAGTTAAGTGTGCAGGATTAACTACAATAACCAAAAAACACAAAGCAAGGATACCGGAGTCAAGTTCGATGGACGTTTAAGAGTCCGAAGAATCGTCGGAGATGCTGCCGGAACCAACCGAGAAGAAATCGGGAACCTGTCGGAATTTTCAGAAGTTCGCCGAAGAGATCGTCGGAGGTTCACGGAGATCACCGAGAAGGCTCGGCTACTCATTAAAGTCATCACAAGTTCGGGAGCTTGCTGGGATCCCGTCGGAAGAAGTTCGTCGGAAAGCTCGCCGGAACAAGACTCGACGTTCGCGGTTGAAAACTTGCTTAGAATGTGTTTTGTTATATAGTTCACTTGTAATTAGGATTAGGATTAAGAGATAATCCTATATCCTAGTTAGGGGCCAACTGGGCCCAAAACTAGACTTGGTTTGGGCTAAGATTGAAGCCCAACCAGTCAACCGAAGAGTCTGGCGGTGGCACTGATAGACTGGGCGGTTGTACCGCCCAGCACCCGAGAGCTGGGCGATGGCACCGCCCAGCACTGTCAGCGCCTGACACTGACAGGCGGTGGCACCGCCAGCATCGGGAACTCCAAGAGAATTCAAATTTTGGAGCCCAAATTTGAATCCTCTTAAGGCCTATAAATACCCCTCAAACCTCAGCTGAGATTACAACTTTTTAAGCAACAATTGTTTGAGAGAAAGGCCCAAGAAAAGTCTTAGATAGTCTTGTTTTCAAATTGCTAGTGTTCACCTCCTTTTTTGTTGTTGAAAATCTGTAAGAGAGTGAACCGCTTATAAAAAGTTGTAAGAGGGGTATTCACCCTTCCCTTTCAAGAGATTTGCTAGTGGAAGGTAGGAGCCTCATCGAAGAGGGGCCTCGCAAGTGGATGTAGGTAACTTGACCGAACCACTTTAAAAATGGCATAATCTCTGGTTTGCATTTCATTACTGCTATTTACATTACTGCAAACCTTCTTACTTGCTCTATTTCATCATTACCTTTGCTGCACAACTTTGCGAATACGTTTTCAAGTTAAGCACTTCCGACTCTGATTTTTAGCGTACGAAAGATTTGTCGAAATCAACGTTTTAATCCGCTGCACTAATTCACCCCCCCCCTCTTAGTGCCGCTCCGATCCTAACAATTGGTATCAGAGCACGGCTCACTCTCATAGTTGGTTTAATACCCAAGAGAGATGGCTTACTCCGGCATGCATGAGGGACACTCTATCACATATCCACCTATGTTTAATGGGTCGGATTACACGTATTAGAAGACCCGTATGAGGATCTTCCTCATTTCCATGGATTTCGAGCTTTGGACTATTGTCAAAAACGTATTTCAAAAATCTTCTCTTCCGATGAGCGAATGGAATGAATCGGAGAAGAAGGTTTTTGCTTTAAACGCAAAGGCTATGAATGCTTTGTTTTGTGCACTAGACAAAAATGAATTTAATCGTGTTTCAATTTGTGATTCGACTTTTGATATTTGAAGAACTCTTGAGGTCACTCATAAAGGCACTAGCCGAGTGAAAGAGTCCAAAATCAACATCCTTGTGCACTCTTACAAACTTTTCCGAATGAAACCAAGTGAGTCCATCGGAGACATGTACACCCGGTTCACGAATGTCATCAATGGACTCAAAGCTCTTGGTAAAGATTTTACTAATTTTGAACTAGTAACTAAAATCTTAGGATCCCTCCCTAAAAGTTGGGATCCAAAAGTCACGGCAATTCAAGAGGCCAAAGACCTTAAAACATTCCCTCTTGAAGAACTTATTGGGTCTCCAATGACCTATGAAATGACATGTCAAGCTCATGATGAGCTCGAGAACCCCCTTCCAAAGAACAGGAAGGATATGGCACTCACATCACAAGAAGACCACTTGAAAGGAACATCAAGTGATGAGGACAGTGACAATGACATTGCACTTTTGACTCAAAAATTTAAAAAATATTTAAGAAAGAACAAATTTAAAAATAATACAAAAAATAAGTTCGAACACAAGAAGGACCAAGTGATTTGCTATGAATGCAAAAAACCGGGACACTACAAGAACGATTGCCCTCAAACCAAAAATAGAACATCAAAGAAGAAGGCGCTCAAGGCAACGTGGGATGATTCAAGCGCGTCCGAAGAAGAGGAGTCCAACATTGAGCAAGTTGCTCATTACGCGCTAATGGCTTTAGGAGAAGAGGTATGTGATTTATTTAATGAAGATTTATCTTTTGAAGAACTCTCTATCGCTTTTCATGAATTATTTGATGAATGTAGAACTATTAGCAAGAAGTTAAGTATCTTAAAGAAAGAGCATACTTTGCTACAAGATAAGTTTGATAGTCTTCAAACTCCTCCATGCTCTAAGTGTGAGCATTTAGAAGCAATAAAAAATGATAATTTGCTTCTTAAAGAAACCTTAAACAAGTTTAAGGTTGGTAGCAAAGGATTAGATATGATCCTTGCACACAAGGGTCATGTCGCAAATAGAAATGGAATTGGATTTGTAAAAGGATTACATCAAAATCCTACCACTTTCATAAAAGGACCTACATTACATGTTTCCTCTTATATGAAATGCAACTTTTGTTGCAAATCCGGACATATTGCCTACAAATATCCATTTAGGAAAATTAGTTCACAAAAATTAATATGGGTTCCTAAAGGAACTATAAAGGATTCAATAATAAATAACAAAGTTAGTGGATCAATCTTTGAGGTACCCAAAATCAAATGGGTACCTAAAAGTCATCCTCTTTTGTAGATAAACCCACAAGCTAGGAGCAAGAGATGGTATCTCGATAGTGGATGCTCAAGACATATGACTGGAGATCCATCTCATTTCTCTATGCTCACTAGCAAAGAAGAAGGGTACGTCACCTTCGGAGATAACAACAAAGGAAAAATCATTGTCAAGTGAATTATTAGTAACAAATTTAGTTTTTCCATTGATGATGTTTTACTAGTTGATGGATTGAAACATAATCTCTTGAGTATTAGTCAACTATGCGATAAAGGTTATATCGTTAGATTCGAATCAAATATGTGTATTATCGAAAAACCAAACAATAGCTTGACTATGATTGCATTAAAACAAAATAATGTCTACACCATCAACCTTGATGAACTAAGTAATGAAATGTGCTTCTCCGCTCTAAATGATGATGCTTGGCTTTGGCATAGGAGACTAGGCCATGCAAGCATGAAACTAATATCAAAGATCTCATCTAGAGAATTAGTGCGAGGAATTCCAAATATAAAATTTATTAAGGACAAAGTATGCGATGCATGTCAACTAGGTAAATAAATAAAAACTAGTTTCAAATCAAAAACTCAAATTAGCACCACTAGACCATTACCATTGATTCATTTGGACTTATTTGGACCAATTGATACGATAAGTCTAGGAGGAAGCAAATATGCATTTGTAATTGTGGATGACTATACTAGATACACTTGGACCTATTTCTTAGCTCACAAAAGTGATTGCTTCAAGTGTTTCTCTAAATTTTGTAAACTCACTCAAAACGAAAAAGGTTTCATGATTTCATCAATTCGAAGTGATCACGGTGGCGAATTTCAAAACCGTGACTTTCAAAATTTTTGTGAAGTTAATGGATACAATCACAACTTCTACACTCCGAGGAATCCCCAACAAAATGGAGTAGTTGAAAGAAAAAATAAAAACCTACAAGAAATGGCAAGAACTATGTTAAATGAACATAGTTTACCTAAGTATTTTTGGGCCGAAGCCGTAAATATGGCTTGCTACATCATGAATAGAGTCCTAATAAGACCATCCTTATCAAAAACTCCCTATGAATTATAGAATAACAAAAAACTAAATATTTCCTATTTTAAAGTTTTCGGTTGTAAATGCTTTATTTTAAATGAAAGGGATGCCTTAGGAAAATTTGATGCTAAATCCGATGAAGGCATCTTTCTTGGTTACTCTTCTGTTTCTAAAAATTTTCGGGTTTTTAACAAAAGAACCTTAGTAATAGAAGAGTCTATTCATGTATTTTTTAATAAAGTTTCAAATTTAAAGAAAAATGATTTTGATGATGATCTTGGTTTTGATAATTTGAATTTAAATGAACCCCCTCCTCAAAATAGCAACTTGGATGCACCTTCTTCCGAAATTTCCTTACCTAAGGAATGGAAGTATATAGATGCTTATCCAAAGGAGCTAATTATAGGGGATACATCAAAAGGGGTTCCAACTCGTTCCTCTTTCAAGAATTTTTGTGCTAACGCCGCCTTCCTTTCTCAAATCGAACCTAAATGCATTGACGAGGCCATAAAAGATGATTTTTGGGTTATTGCAATGCAAGAGGAATTGAATAAATTTGAGAGGAATAAGGTATGGAAGCTTGTTCCTAGACCTAGTGACCATTTAGTCATTGGTACTAAATGGGTCTTTAGAATCAAGCAAGACGAAAAGGGTATCGTGGTTAGAAACAAGGCTAGATTAGTGGCCAAAGGTTTCAACCAAGAAGAAGGTATCGATTACGAAGAAACCTTCGCTCCCGTGGCTCGATTAGAAGCTATAAGGATGCTCCTTGCCTATGCTAGTGGTAATAATTTTAAACTATTTCAAATGGATGTCAAAAGTGCCTTCTTGAATGGTTTTATTTCCGAAGAAGTATATGTCGAACAACCTCCCGGATTTGAAAATTCTCTTCTTCCTAATCATGTATTCAAATTGACTAAGGCTCTCTATGGCTTGAAACAAGCCCTAGAGCTTGGTATGAAAGGCTTCGTTCCTTTCTTATTTTAAATAATTTTACCAAAGGCAAGGTTGATACTACATTGTTTATTAAACATTTTGAAAATAATTTTCTTATTGTGCAAATTTATGTTGACGATATTATTTTTGGCTCTTCGGATGAATTACTATGTGAATCATTTGCCAAATGTATAAGTCATGAATTTGAAATGAGCTTAATGGGTGAATTAACTTTCTTTTTAGGATTACAAATCAAACAACTTAGTGATGGTATATTTCTTAACCAATCTAAATATACTTTAGAATTGTTAAAACAATTTAACATGGATAATTTAAAAGCAATAAACACCCCTATGAGTACTTCGACTAAGTTAGATATGGATGAAAATAGTGAAAATTTCGATCAAGAAACATATAGGGGAATGATAGGTAGTCTACTCTACCTCACCACGATTAAACCGGATATTATGTTTAGTGTAGGACTTTGTGCTAGGTTTCAATCAAATCCCAAATTATCCCATCTTAAAAGTGTTAAAAGAATATTTAGGTATCTTAAAGGAACTCCAAATTTAGGATTGTGGTATCCAAAATCTGAAAATTTTGATTTAATAGCTTATGCAGATGCCGATTTTGGCGGATGCAGGATAGATAGAAAAAGTACATCTGGAACATGCCAATTTTTAGGACATGCACTTGTTTCTTGGACTTCCAAGAAACAAAATTCAGTTGCACTATCTACGGTGGAAGCCGAGTACATTGCTGCAAGTGTATGCTGTGCACAAGTTGTTTGGATGAAAAATACATTAGAAGACTATGGAATTCACTTTAAAAATATTCCCATAAAATGTGATAATACTAGTGCCATATGTCTTACTAAAAATCCAATTCAGCACTCTAGAACTAAGCACATCGACGTTAGGCATCATTTCATACGCGATCATGTCCTTAACAATGATGTTGTTCTAGAATTCATTGACACAAAGCATCAATTAGCAGATATATTTACAAAAGCCCTAAATGAAGACCAATTTGAATTTATTAGAAGGGAACTAGGCATGTTAAATTGTCCCTAAACAATAAACTTGTTTGGATTTTCTGTAAAGTTTTTCATCTTATCTCCGTTCCTCGGTGAATCTAATCCTTCTCCTTCAATTCTTAATGACATGTGAAATCTGCTCAAGATTAATGATTATATGACATTTTGTGAATCTCGAAATCGATTTTGATGACTTGATTGTGAATTTCAAGTTAACGATTTGATTTGAATAAGTTTTATCTAAATCATAATCTTGATCTTGCAAAATTGGAATCATAAATAATATCTTTTGGTATTCATGAATTGATACTTACAATATGAAAGTATTGGTATTCATGACTAAAATTTGATTGAAACATTATATGCTTAAATTAATCATTCTCCTATGTTTCAAAAATTCTTTAAATGCCTTATGTAATGATTGAAAATTAATTTACTTTATGATAAATCTATGTATACCATTTTGAATCTCTTGAAAGTAATGTTGAGATTTTAATGAATTTGACGATTTGAATGAGTTTGTATTCGAATTATGATCTTGACTTAGTGAAATTACTACTTGAAATTTTTTTTTATCCCAATCTCCTTCTTGTACATCTATAATTTCTGTTATTTATAGAAAGAAGAGATTAGATAATATGGATGCATGCTGAATTTTTCTTTAAAATGAACTCTGCGTAAATATTTTTGCATACTTAATTTTCAATGATAAAATCTTTGTATGACAAAATATGTGCTTCAAGTCTCATTTCCCTTTTTGTTGATGACAAAGGGGGAGAAAAGTGATGACTTGTATCATTTTAATAGCATGACTAAAATGAATTGCAAAAGCTTTTCAAAATCTTTGAGAATATGCCTTGCAAAATCTTTGAGAAAAGTGATCGATCTATGAATGTCTAAAATGCCTTGCAAATCTTTGAGAATATCACAAGATCGATTGATCATATTGAAAGCATGTCTAACATGTATAATCATGAAATTCATGTTGAAAATCTTTATCTCCTGTCGTAGTAAAAATTGTCTCTTATCATTCGAGATGAAAAGGATTTTCATCGAAGTTTCGCATTTACATTATGCTTAATGAGAATAACGTAAGTTCTACGGTTAGAACTTATCGGTTTATGCTTGAATTCAATGGGATGGAATTCAAGTGTTTTTACCTTCTCATAATATGGCATATAGATAGGGGGAGTTATGTTTAACTCCGTCATTAATTGATTATCATCATCAAAAAGGGGGAGATTGTTGAATCTCGGATTTTGATGATAAAATCAATCGATGGGTTAATTGATCTAATCCATATTATTGAGTTAAGTGTGCAGGATTAACTACGATAACCAGAAAACACAAAGCAAGAATACCGGAGTCAAGTTCGATGGACGTTTAAGAGTCCGAAGAATCGTCGGAGATGCTGCCGGAACCAACCGAGAAGAAATCGGGAACCTGTCGGAATTTTCGAAAGTTCGCCGAAGAGATCGTCGGAGGTTCACGGAGATCACCGAGAAGGCTCAGCTACTCATTAAAGTCATCACAAGTTCGGGAGCTTGCTGGGAGCCCGTCGGAAGAAGTTCGTCGGAAAGCTCGCCGAAACAAGACTCGACGTTCGCGGTTGAAAACTTGCTTAGGATGTGTTTTGTTATGTAGTTCACTTGTAATTAGGATTAGGATTAAGAGATAATCCTATATCCTGGTTCGGGGCCAATTGGGCCCAAAACTAGACTTGGTTTGGGCTAAGATTGAAGCCCAACCAGTCAACCGAAGAGTCTGGCGGTGGCACTACCAGACTGGGCGGTTGCACCGCCCAGTGCCCGAGAGCTGGGCGGTGGCACCGCCTAGCACTATCAGCGCTTGACACTGATAGGCGGTGGCACCGCCAGCATCGGGAACTCCAAGAGAATTCAAATTTTGGAGCCCAAATTTAAATCCTCTTGAGGCCTATAAATACCTCTCAAATCTCAACTGAGATTACAACTTTTTAAGCAGCAATTGTTTGAGAGAAAGGCCCTAGAAAAGTCTTAGATAGTCTTGTTTTCAATTTGCTAGTGTTCACCTCCTTCTTTCTTGCTGAAAATCTGTAAGAGAGTGAACCGCTTGTAAAAAGTTGTAAGAGGGGTATTCACCCTTCCCTTTCAAGAGATTTGTTAGTGGACGGTGGGAGCCTCATCGAAGAGGGGCCTCGCAAGTGGATATAGGTCACTTGACCGAACCACTTTAAAAACGGCGTAATCTCTGGTTTGCATTTCATTACTGCTATTTACATTACTGCAAACCTTCTTACTTGCTTTATTTCATCATTACCTTTGCTGCACAACTTTACGAATACGTTTTCAAGTTAAGCACTTTTGACTCCGATTTTTATCGTACGAAAGATTTGTCGAAATCAACGTTTTAATCCGCTGCACTAATCCACCCCCCCCCTCTTAGTGCCGCTCCGATCCTAACATATCATACATGATATTCAAGCATTCATGATATATCATTTTGGGAACATGATCATAGCTTTTCAATTGATGGTATCTAAATGTCAAAGTTCATTACATCCTATCATGCATGATCATTAACTTCTCATTTGTATTTCACACATAATTTCATTTCATCTCATTAGGAACATCAAGAGGAATTAATTGGGTGATGAGATAAATATTTCATGAATACACGGAATTGTATAAAAGTCATATCATAAGTGTTTCATGCATTCATATTATCACATGAAGAATATTAAAACGAATTTTGGTGATTAGATGCATAAATAGTTAACATAAATTTTGAATATCAAGAGACATATTATGATTCTTTTTGAATAACTCAAATACTGAAAAGAAAGAATCATAGTAGACAATCTTGATTTATAAAATAAATTTTCACGTTATAATTTTCAAAAATCAAGATAAAAATCATGGTTAGATGAAACTCATTCAAATCATCAAAATCATCAAAATCACTTTTAAGATGATCAAATAGATTCATTAAAGTCAATAAGAGAGAGAAAAAGAATTTTTAAGAAAAATACGTTATGTAATTGATTTTATATTACCATGCTCAAATATTTGTTCTTATGTTAAAACCATGCATCAACGTTTAGGATCAAAAAATAAATTTCATCATTAAAACCATCAAGATCAATAAACCACAGAAATCATCATGTATAACTTTAAAATTTCATGCATAAAATCGTCAAATCATGGTATCAAAATTTCAATATTTTCATTACAACTTTATGCATAATTAAGTATACAATCATCAAGTATGACACTTACACTATTTCATATAAGCATGCCTATTTCATTTATGTCAAATCAAAACATGCATCATCATTTTTTTTAACCGAAAAAGCCACTTTTATTATCATGAAAATCGATAATCCATAAATCACAAAAATCAATATGTATTATTTCGAAAGAAAACTCATTAAGCATGATCATTATGCATAACTTCAAATCAAACATGATTTCATTTATTTTCAAAATATTCATCATGATAGGACATACAAGGCAAAAAAATCATTAAACATAAAGGATATTCATCAATCATGGTTTCATTGAAAATAAGATATTTTCAACCAAAATCATTTTGTTATTTGTTGTAGTCATGCATTTTTCTTTTTAGGTGAATCTATCTTTTCATGCTTAGTTTTCAATACAAAAGCCATGCATCATCATTAAGCATGATATTATACTTCTTAATATTTTCATTAAGTCATCAAGCATAGTTTCAATCAAAATCGAAAATCATCAAGATACACATTTTTTCTTCTTAAGAAAAACATACATATGATCATTAGATTTAAATCCAACAGTATATTCCATTAACATAAAACATGCAATTTTCAAAAAAATGATTATTAAAAAAAAAGCATAATGGAAAACATCAAATAATTTCAAAATAAATTAAGGGGGTTTCGATTACCTCATCATTGAATGTCGTTGAGGCATAGTTTGCCACCTCGTCTTTCTTGATTTTCTCCTCGTCTTTAGAGGAGCTTCATTCAACCTAATTTTTGTTCTTCTTCTTGCATTCAAAGCTAGTAGTTTCGTTCTTTTTGTTCTTTAATTTTTTTTTCATTTGTAGTTTAAGTTCATCATCACTTGAGCTTATACTCAAGTGGTCTTCAAATGTTCTATATCCCAAATCCTTCCTGTTCTTTGGAAGGTTGTTCTCGAGTTCCTTTTTTGCCACATTGTTCATTTCGTAGGTCATTAGAGACCCAATAAGTTCTTCGAGAGGAAATGTTTTAAGGTCCTTGGCCTCTTGAATGGTTGTAACTTTTGGATCCTAACTCTTTAGAAGAGATCTTAAAATTTTAGTTACTAGTTCGAAGTTAGAAAAACCTTTACCAAGAGCTTTGAGTCCATTGATGACATCCGTGAAACGGGTGTACATATCTCCGATGGACTCACTTGGTTTCATCCGAAAAATTTCATAAAAATGCACAAGAATGTTGATTTTGGGCTCTTTTACTCGGCTAGTGCCTTCATGAGTGACCTCAAGAGTTCTCAAAATATCAAAAGCCGAATCACAAATCAAAATATAATTAAATTCATTTTTGTTAAGTGCACAAAACAAGGCATTCATAGCCTTTGCATTTAAAGCAAAAACCTTCTTCTCCGATTCATCCCATTTGCTTATCGTTAGAGAAGATTTTTGAAATCCATTTTCGACAATATTCCAAAACTCAAAATCCAAAGAAATAAGAAAGATCCTCATACGAGTCTTCCAATATGTGTAATCCGACCCATTAAACATAGGGGGATATGTAATAGAGTGACCCTCTTGCATGCCGGAGTAAGCCATCTTTCTTGGGTATTAAACCAAATATAAAAGTGAGCCTTTCTTTGATACCAATTGTTAGGATCAGAACGGTACTAAGAACGGGGGGGGGGGGTGAATTAGTGCAGTGGATTAAAACTCGTAAGTTTGAAATCAATTTCGTAAATGTGTAGAGATTTCGATTCGACGAGGGATGACATAGCTAAAATAGCTCGAGTAAAGGTAGTCAAGAGTAGGGAGATGAAAACCAAATGATTTGCAACTAAGTAAAGAAATGGTTCAGAAAATTAAACACTCACACATTCAAGGAACACCACGATGTATAGTGGTTCAGTCAAATGACCTACATCCACTTTCGAAGCCTTCTTCGATGAGGCTCCCAACTTCTACTAAGCAAATCACTTTAAAGGGGAAGGACTAAATACCCCCTCTTACAACCTCCTTACAAGTGGTTCACACTCTTACAGATTTTTCAAAGAGAAAGATGGAGGTGAACACTTAAGCTATTGAAAACAAGACTTTGCTAGAGATTTTTCTCACTTTCTAACTTGTCAAAAAAGGTGTTGTCTCTGTTGAGAATTGAAGGGTATTTATAGGCCCTAAGAAGATTCAAATTTGGGCTCCAAATTTGAATTGCTTTTGGGTTTGCCGGTGCTGGCGGTGCCACCGCCTATTAGTGTATGATACTAATAGTGTACTGGCGGTGCCACTGCCAGTCCTCTCGGGTTCTAGGTGGTGCCATCGCCTAGTCTGACAGTGTACTGGCGGTGCCACTGTCAGACCTCTCGGGCTCTGGGCGGTGGCACCGCCTGGATTGTTCCAGCTCACTGGTTAGGCTCTAAACTTAACCCAAACCAGTCCAAACTCAAGCCCAATTGGCCCCTAACCGGGTAATAGGATTAACCCTTAATCCTAACCCAAATTATATACAAACTACGAAATTAAGACATAGCCCTAAGCAAATTTTAACCAGCAACGTCGAGTTTCCTTCCGGCGAACTTCCAGCGGACTTCCGATACACCCTCAGATTTCTTCTGACGAACTCCCAACAGGCTCCCGGTCTTGTGGCGAGTTCAATGAGTCTTTGGCAAGTATCCGAACCTTCTCGGTGATCTCCATGAACCTCTGACAATCTTTCCAATGGACTTCGGAAAACTTCGGCAAGTCCCCGATTCTTTCTCGGTTGGTTCTAGCAGCACTTCCAATGATTCTTCAGACTTTCAACGGACTCTCGAACACCCATCGAACTTGACTTCGATAAACTTGCTTTATGTCTTCATGCTATCATAGTTAATCCTGCACATATAAAACACACTTCGATCTAGACAATTAATCCTAAGCATCTAATCAAGTTGTCCGGCATGTCATTGGTCCCTCGACACTTCGTTTGATTCTTCGACGCATCGTCCTCTCCTGCAACCTATTGCCCAATTGGCCAGTTGACTCTGCAACTCCGATATCCTTGGTGCAATGTCCGCTCTTCTTGGCCCGATGTCCAAATCCAAGGCTCGAAGCCGTCTGTCGATACGTCGACCGATCCACCGGCCCGACGTCCAATCCTCTAACATGTTCCTCCGGCCCAACATGATTTTTCTGCTTTAATTGTCTCATCCTGATCGAAGCATCCTATGTCACTCAAAACATAGATTAAAACATAAACACATATTGATTTGTTTCAACATCAAAATCTGAGATTCAACACAAGAGAGGACGATGCGCCGAAGAATCAGATGAAGCATCGATGGACTAACAATAGGTTAAAAAACATGATTCGTGCTTAGTAATAATTATCTAGATCAAAGTATGTTTTGCGTGTGTAGGATTACTTATGAGAGCAAGGCAGTTCGGACGTTCGAGAGTTCATTGGGATTTTGAGAGTTCGTTAGAAGTCTGAATAGGGGCTAGTTGGGCCTAATGAAAAGGCCCAAACAGTGACCCAACAGGTGGTACCGTCATGGCACAATCTCCAAGACTGTGTCAAGCGGTGGTATCGTCGGTCTGGGCAGTGGTACCGCCCAGACAAAGTCTCCGAGAGGCTATAGGCGGTGGTACCACCCAGATTGGGCAGTGGTACCATCTAGTGGTAGGGTACCAAGCGGTGGCACCGCTCCTATCAAATGGTGGTACCGCCTAGTGTCAGACTGACACTAGTGGTGGTATCGCCCAACATAGGCAGTGGTACCGCCCGTACCTCAGAAACCCGGGATGCGATATTTTTAGGCTACAAGTATGAATCAACTTGAAGCCTATAAATACCCCTCTCGTCTCTAGATAAAATACACAAGACTTAATAGTAAAAAAGAAAGAAATGCTACTGTAATCTTGTATGAACTCCTCTCAAAGTTCTAAGTGTTAGAATAGTTTGAGAGAGGAGTGAGTGGGGGTGTAAGGGCTATCTCCTAAACCCGGTTAAAGGAGAAAGAGCTATAAAAGGTAGTTGGTCTTCGCTTATTGAAGGAAGATCGATAGTGGATGCTAGTGGCCTCGACGGAGGAGGAATCGGGAGTGGATGTAGGTCACGACGACCAAACCACTATAAACTCGATTTGTATTTACTTTGAGCAATTTACTTTTATAGTAAACTGCCTCTCCTCCTTACTATGCTTTAACTACGCCTATGCTTGCATACGCTTTCAAGTAAATACCTTCCGAGATCGATTTTAATCATATGAAGATTTTTGGCCGACATAATTTTTACATAATAATTAGCCCCCCCCCCCCTCTTTTAGTGCTGACTCATTCCTAACAGCATTTGTAGCATATAACTTGTTCTTTCTTAGGTTTAATTTATTTTTAGTATTATTTTTAAATTTATTTCTTTTTATGAATTTTTTGAACTTTCTTGTCAAGAGTGCCAAGTCATCATCATAGTCCTCATCACTTGAATCGTTTTTGGTCTTTATGAGTTCGTAATACCCTATCCTTCCTATTCTTTGGAAGGTTATTCTCAAGCTCTTCATGAGCATTGCAAGTTATCTTATAGTTTATTAGTGACCCGATAAGTTCTTCGAGAGGAAAGTTATTTAAATCCTTAGCCTCTTGAATGGCCATTACTTTAGGGTCCCAACTCTTTGGAAGGGATCTCAAGATTTTATTAAAAAGTTCATAGTTCCAAAAACATTTTCTAAGAGATTTTAAACTATTGACGGCTTCCATAAAATGGGTGTATAAGTTGACAATAGTTTCGCTTGGCTTCATCCGAAATAATTCATAAGTGTGAACTAAAAGATTTATCTTTGACTCCTTTACTCTACTAGTGCCTTCGTGAGTGATTTCGAGTGTATGCCAAATATCAAAAGTCATTTAACAAATAGAAGCTCGATTGAACTCATTTTTATTGAGAGCATAAAACAAGGCATTCATAGCCTTGGCATTTAAAGCGAAAGTCTTCTTCTCCAACTCATTCTAATCGTTCATTAGAAGAGAAGACTTTTGAAAGCCATTTTCCACAAGGTTCCATAACTCAAAATCCATTGAAATTAGAAAGATTCTCATTCTAGTCTTCCAATATGTGTAATCAGTCCCATTGAACATGAGTGGACGTGTAATTGAATGACCATCTTGATTACCGACAAAAGCCATCTCTCTTGTGTTTTAAACCAATTCGACAGTAACTGAGCTCTAATACCAATTGTTAGGATCGAGTTGGCACTAAGAGAGTGGGGGGGGTCGGGGGGAGGAGGGTGAATTAGTGCAGCGAATAAATGACAAGGAAGGGGGAAGTGAAAGCATGTTTGTTCGTAAGGGTAGTGAAAGCCAAGGAAGGGGGAAGTGAAGCAATTGCTAAGCAAGTAAATGACAATAATAGAAATGCAAACTAGAATTTATAGTGGTTCGGTCATTGTGACCTATATCGACTTCCGATTTCTCCTCCATCGAGGTCATCAACATCCACTAATGGTCTTACTTCAATAGGCGAAGACTAACCACCTCTTTACAACGCTTTCTCCTTTTCATGGGTTTAGAAGATAACCCTTACAAGCCTCATACCTCTCTTGAATGATCACAACACTAGAAAGTGAGGAGGAGGGCTCTTTGCACTTTTACAACACTTTTAACACCCCAAGATTTCAAGATATTGTTCATACTTTTTGTGCCCTTTCATGCAGAAAATGGTGGGGTATTTATAGGCCCCAATGGCTTTAGAATTATTGCCAAAAACTATCATATCCTTGAATTTTAGGGTATTAGCGATACCACTACCATTATTGGGTGGTATTACCGCCTATAGACTAACACCACGTGGTACCACCGCTTGACATAGCTCAGAGATAGAACTCTAGCAGTACCACCACCTGATAGGGGCGGCACCACTGCTTGGAAGCATTAACTGCTCGCGGTACCACTACCAAGACCACTTGGGAGATTGAGTTATCAAGCGGTGCGATCGCTAGCCCTGGTTGTCACGCCCCCCCCCCCGAATCAATAATATTATTATTCAATAATAATCCATTCTAGGATCCAAACATACATTTGAGGACATTGAGAAAACAATCAAGTCATTCACATCAATAATTCCACAATTTATAAAACATGTGCAGTTTAAATTCATATACCATTTCACTCGATGACTCATAAAATCTGAAACTAACTCACCAATACAATAACAACCTCATAAATCCACAAGTATGGGATTTTACATAATCACAAAACTAATATTTACCACATATTCATATCATTACACAAATTAAACTTAACACTCCAAAATCCTAAACGAGAGAGGTTCTTTAAGTTAGGATCAAGAGCGGCACTAAGAGGGGGGGGGGGGTAAATTAGTGCAGTGGAAATTTTTTTCAATTTTAGAAAAATATTCATGTCAATTAAAACTAATTTCGATGAAAATAGTTTCTGTTCAATCCGTTTTGGAGAGAGTATGAACTTGAAAACTTTCGTAAAAGTGCAAGAGAGGATTACGGAGATTTGTAGTAATGTAAATTGCATAAATGGAAAGCAAACAGAATTTAGAGTGGTTCGGTTAATGTGACTTACATCCACTTTCGGATTTCTTCTACGACGAGATCTCCGGCATCTACTAAAGGCCTTCCTTAGATATGTGTTGAGATAAGTGTGCAGGATTAACTACGATGAAAGTTAGACAAGCAGCAGGAGTTGCGCCGGAGTCAAGATCATGATCACGTTGGGAGTTCGAGAGTTCGACGGAAGTTCAGACGGTCGTCGGAGGTTCTACGAGAACAGATCCGAGAAGTCCAGAAGCTTGCCAAGCGAAGCTCGTCGGAACTCGCTAAGTGGATCGTCGCAGAGTCCAGGAGTTTGTCGGAAGTCCGCAGAAGAATCACCGAGGGTTCATCGGATGATCGACGGAAGTTCGTCGGAAACTCGCCGGAAGAAGCGATTGACGCATAGGAGCAAAGCTGCAGAAATTGTCTTAGATTTAATCATAGTTAGCACGTTGATTAAGTTGAAAAATGGGAGGTGATTCCATTAGCTTAATCTTGGGGCAATTGGGCCCCTGAAAAGATTGAAATTGGGCCGAATGGAGCTAACCATTCGGACCCTGATTGCACCAGGAGGTGCAACCGCCTAGGCCAGGAGGTGGCACCGCCTGGGCTATGTCTCCCAGCGACACTGGGCGGTGCAACCGCCCCAGCCAAGAGGTGCAACCGCCCAGGGCTCAGTCTCCGAGCGAGACTGGGCGGTGCAACCTCCTCTGTCAGGAGGTAGCACCGCCAGAGCTCAAGTTTCGAGCTCTGCCAAGCAATGCAACCTCTCCAGTCGGGCGGTGCAACCGCCTGAGCTCGGTCTTCAAGCTCTGGCAAAGAGGTGCAACCGCCTCTGACAGAGGTGGCACCGCCCAGAGGCTCAGTCTTCGAGCTCTACCAGGCGGTGCAACCTCTCCAGTTAGGAGGTGCAACCGCCTGATCCCGGAATTCCGGGATTTGATCGTTTTGAGCTCCAAATTTGAACTGGGTTGGGGCCTATAAATACCCCACCCATTCAGCACAGAAAGAGCAAGAGACCTACACCGAAATCTTGATCTTCTCTGTGATTCTTAAGTTCAAAATTGTTGTAAAGCCTTTAAATCTCCTCCTTCTGTTCTTTAAGTTTTTGAATTGTAAAAGTGAGGAGAGAAAGGTTCTGTAAGGGTTGTCTCCTGAGCCCATCAAAAGGAGTGAAACTGTAAAAGGGCAGTTGGCCTTCGCCCATTGAAGGAAGGCAGCTAGTTGACGTCGGTGACCTCGTCGAAGGAGGAAGCCAAAAGTGGAGTAGGTCAAGACTGACCGAACCACTCTAAATCTCTGGTTTGCTTTTACTTTGAGTACTTTATCATTACTGCAAACCTCCTACATAGCTACTGCCCTCTGCGCTTTTACGAACGAGTCTCTAAGTTCTGATCTTTCCGAATCTGCATTCAGACGTAAATCGGTGTTTTCGTACTATATTTACACTGCAGTTTACGCTTACGTTTTGATTCCATTATTAAGTGCAAATTACTTTCTGCGTATTCATAAAACGATTTTCAAAGTTCAAAACTGTGTTTAGACGCAAAACTGCGTTTAGACGTAAAATTATGTTTAGACGTAAAACTGCGTTTAGACGCAAAACTGCATTTAGACGTAAAACTGCACTTAGACGTAAAACTGTGTTTAGACGCAAACTGCGCTTAGACGCAAACTGTGTTTAGACGCAAACTGCGCTTAGACGCAATCTGCGCTTAGACACAAACTGCGCTAAAATGCAAACTACGCTTAGACGCAATCTGCATTTAGACGCAAACTGCATTTAGACGCAAAACTGCATTGAGACGCAAACTGCATAAACTAGATACAAACTGTGAATCGGCTTTTACATCGAAATCGTTTTTATCGGACGAACGCAGCTTTTGTTTTTAAATCGCTGAAAGATTTCCGCTGCACTAATTCACCCCCCCCCCCTCTTAGTGCTCTCGATCCTAACAATTGGTATCAGAGCAAGGTTAACTCTCTAACGGATTAAAACCCAAGAGAGATGGCACACGCCGGAAACCAAGAGGGGCATTCTATTACACGTCCACCCATGTTCAGTGGGACGGACTACACCTACTGGAAGACCCGAATGAGGATCTTTCTTATTTCTATGGATTTTGAACTGTGGAACCTTGTTGAAAACGGATTTTCAAAGTCTTCTCTTCCAATGATCGATTGGAATGAATTGGAAAAAAGAAGGCTTTAAGCTCTTAATGCAAAGGCTATGAATGCCTTATTTTTGCGTTTGATAAAAACAAGTTTAATTGTGTTTCAACTTGCGAAACCGCATTTGATATTTGGCACACACTTGAAGTGACCCACGAGGGCACAAGTAGAGTGAAAGAGTCAAAAATCAATCTGTTGTTGCATTCTTTTGAACTTTTTTCGAATGAAACCGAAAGTGAAACCATTGGCGACATGTTTACCGTTTCACGGATGTCGTCAACGGTCTAAAAGGACTCGGAAAAAGTTTTTCGGATTTTGAACTCGTAAATAAGATACTAAGATGCCTTCCTAAAAGTTGGGATCCTAAAGTCACTGCTATTCAAGAGGCAAAAGATTTGCGCAACTTCCCTCTTGAAGAACTAATCGGGTCATTAATGACCTACGAAATGACTTGTAAAGCTCATGAAGAGCAAGAAGACATCCTTCCAAAGAACAGGAAGGATATGGCACTCAAAACTTCTGAATGCCACTTGAGAGAAAACTCAAGTGATGAGGACTGTGATGATGACTTGGCACTTCTAACAAGAAAGTTTAAAAAGTTCTTTAAAAGAAACAAGTTTAAGAATGATGCAAAAATTAAACTTGAACCCAAGAAGGACCAAGTGATCTGCTATGAATGCAATAAGCCGGGACACTACAAGAGTGATCGTCCCTAAGTCAAAAGGAGAACATCAAAAAAGAAGGCTCTTCAAGCAACATGGGATGACTCGACCGCATCTGAAGAAGAGGAGTCCAACACCGAGCAAGTTGCTCATTACGCCTTAATGGCCATCGGAGAAGAGGTAACGAATTTATTAGATGCTGATTTATCTTTCGATGAATTATTAAATGCCTTCCATGACTTATTTGATGAATGTAAGATTATCAATAGAAAATACAAATTGCTAAAAAAGGAGCATGATAGTCTTACTTGTGATTTTAATAAGTTAAAAATTGAATATCATGATAGTTTAAATTCATGTATCAAATGTCATGATCTAGAAACTTTTCAAAAAGAAAACTTACTACTTAAGGACACCTCGAAGAAATTCGAGGTTGGTAGCAAGTCATTAAACATGATCCTTACAAACAAGGGTCATGTTCCCAAAAGAAGTGGGATTGGATTTGTGAGGAGTCCTCACCAAAATCCAACTACCTTCGTAAAAGGCCCCATCTTACATGTTAGACATCAAAGCAAATGCAACTTTTGTTGCAAGTTCGGACATAGGACGCATTATTGTCCATTCAGGAAATTTAGTCCAAACAAATTGATTTGGGTTCCTAAAGGAACCATGACAAATTCTATGCAACATGATAGAAAATGTAGATCTATTTGTGAGGAACCCAAAAGCAAATGGGTACCTAAACATCATCCTTTCTTGTAGAAAACTAAACCATCACAAGCTAGGAGCAGGAGATGGTACCTTGATAGTGGATGCTCAAGGCATATGACAGGAGATCCATCCCAATTCTCTAAGCTCACTAGCATAGACGAAGGATATGTCACCTTCGGAGACAACAACAAGGGTAAAATCATTGGCAAAGGAACCATAGGTAACAAATCCGACTTCTCTATTGAAGATGTTTTGCTAGTTAATGGTCTAAAACATAACCTCTTGAGCATTAGTCAATTGTGTGATAAAGGATATATTATCAGATTTGAATCTAATGCTTGCATCATTGAAAAACCACACAAAAACATATCTATGATTGCATTAAAACAAAATAACGTATACACTATTGACATCAATGATTTATGTAATGAAATATGTTTTTCTGCTTTAAATGAGAATGCTTGGATATGGCACAGAAGATTGGTCATGCTAGCATGAAGCTAATCACTCAAATATCATCCAAAGAACTTGTAAGAGGAATTCCTCATATCAAGTTCATCAAAGATAATGTATGTGATGCCTGCCAATTAGGTAAACAAATTAAGAGTAGCTTCAAATCTAAAAATCAAATAAGCACCTCTAGGCCCTTACAATTGATCCATATGGACTTGTTCGGACCCATCTCCACATCAAGCCTAGGAGGTAGCAAATATGCTTTCGTCATCGTGGATGACTATAGCAGATACACATGGACTTACTTCTTAAAACAGAAAAGTGAATGCCTTAGATCTTTTACCAAGTTTTGCAAACTCGTTCATAATGAGAAAGGTTCTATGATTTCATCAATTAGAAGTGATCATGGTGGTGAATTTCAAAACCATGATTTCCAGAAATTTTGTGAACTCAATGGATACAACCATAATTTCTCTACTCCTAGAAACCCTCAACAAAATGGAGTTGTAGAAAGAAAAAATCGAAATTTACAAGAAATGGCAAGAACCATGTTGAATGAAAACAACCTACCCAAATATTTTTGGGCCGAAGCCGTAAATACTGCATGCTACATTTTAAATAGAGTTCTAGTGAGACCTCTACTAACCAAAACTCCCTATGAGTTATGGAACAATAAAAAACCCAACGTTTCATATTTTAAAGTCTTTGGGTGTAAGTGTTTTATCTTGAATAAAAAAACAACTTAGGAAAATTTGATGCTAAATCCGATGAAGGAATCTTTCTTGGTTATTCTACAGTTTCTAAAGCCTTTCGTATCTTTAATAAAAGAACTCTAATTATTGAAGAATCCATTCATGTTGTTTTCAATGAGATTTCCGAAATTACGAAAAATGATCTTGATGAAGATGTTAATTTTGATTCCTTGAATTTAAACGAAACCCCTTCTCCAACTAACAACCTGGATGCATCCACTTCCGAAATATCCTTACCCAAGGATTGGAAGTATGTAGATGCTCACCCTAAGGAGCTAATCCTAGGAGACACGTCAAAGGGGGTTCAAACACGATCTTCTCTTAAAACATTTTGTGCGAATGCTGCCTTTCTCTCCCAAATTGAACCCAAATGCATTGATGAAGCCATGAAAGATGATTCATGGATTATCGCAATGCAAGATGAATTAAATCAATTTGAGAGAAATGAAGTGTGGAAGCTTGTTCCTAGGCCAAATGACCATTTAGTTATTGGTACTAAATGGGTCTTCAGAAACAAGCAAAATGAAAATGGTATCGTGGTTAGAAACAAGGCTAGATTAGTGGCCAAAGGTTTCAACCAAGAAGAAGGTATCGATTACGAAGAAACCTTCGCTCCTGTGGCTCGATTGGAAGCCATAAGGATGCTCCTTGCCTACGCTAGCAGTAATAATTTTATGTTGTTTCAAATGGATGTTAAAAGCGCTTTTCTAAATGGCTTTATCTCCGAAGAAGTTTATGTTGAACAACCTCCTGGTTTTGAAAATGATAGCCTCCCTAATCATGTGTTTAGATTAACTAAAGCTCTCTATGGTTTAAGACAAGCCCCAAGGGCTTGGTATGTGAGACTTAGTTCTTTTCTTATCGAAAATAACTTCACAAAAGGCAAGGTTGATACTACATTATTTATCAAGAATTTTGAAAATAATTTTCTCATTGTTCAGATTTATGTTGATGATATTATCTTTGGCTCTACAAATGAATCTCTCTGTGAATCTTTTGCTAGAACCATGAGTCTTGAATTCGAAATGAGCTTAATGGGAGAATTAACATTCTTCTTAGGTTTACAAATCAAACAATTAAGCAACGGCATCTTTATTAGTCAAACAAAATATGCTATGAATTTATTAAAAAAGTTTAATATGAACAACTCAAAGGCTATTAACACCCCTATGAGCACCTCCACTAAGTTAGAAATTGATGAAAGTGGAGAAAGCTTTAATCAAAAGACTTATAGGGGTATGATAGGAAGTTTACTTTACCTCAACGCCACCGGACCGGACATCATGTTCAGGTGTAGGACTTTGTGCTAGATTTCAATCAAACCCTAAGATATCTCATCTCAAAGCAGTCAAAAAGAATACTTAGATATCTTAATGGAACCACAAATCTAGGATTATGATACCCAAAATCAAAAAAATTTGAGTTAACGACTTTATTTCGCCTGGGACTTCATTTGGTCTGTAGACTAGATAGAAAAAAGCACATCAGGATCATGTCAATTTTTTAGGACATGCCCTTGTATCCTGGTCATCTAAGAAACAAAGCTCGGTTGCTCTATCAACAACCGGTTTGAATATATTGCAGAAGTGCATGCTGTGCACAAGTTGTATGGATGAAAAACACTTTAGAAGATTACAAAGTTAATCTTAAAGATATTCCCATTAAATGTGATAACACGAGTGCAATATGCTTAACTAAAAATCCTATACAACACTCAAGAACAAAACATATTGATATTAGACATCACTTTATACGAGATCACGTCACTAATCATGACGTAACCATAGAGTTCATTGATACCAAACATCAACTGGCTGACATTTTTACAAAACCTCTAAGTGAAGAACAATTTGATTTCATTAAAAGAGATTTAGGAATGTTGATGTGTCCGAATAAATAAACTTATTTTTTGGACTATATTGAATGATCAGATCACTTGATTGCCATGTTTAAATGTGAAAATCTGTAACAAAATCTTGTCCAAATGCATCTTATTTGTTCGAATGCTATAAAACAGATTTATTCATACACTTTCATAAGTTTCTGAAATAAATCTGATAAAGTAATTCCTGTGTATGTATTTCATCCTGTATATCTTTGCGGGTAAAATGGATTATAACAAAACGGGGAAGAAGTTTTCAAAGCAATCTATGTAAAATTACTCTATAAAGCTTGCTAATATTGTTTTCCTGGTATCACAATTACCATGTTTTTTTGTTGAAGACAAAGGGGGAGAAACATATGAATTGATAAACACTGCCATGTCATAGTTGCAAATACTTGATGCTATAAACAATGTTATGGTTATGCCATCCTTGCATCACCAAGAGATATATGAACATGTGCTACAGTTTGCATTATGTCTTGAGTTGATATCCTATTTTGTGAAGTAAAAGCAAACTTGCTAGAAAATCTCAAATGTGTGCATCATGTAATAGTCCTTCGCAGCTTTATATGATAATATTCAATTACATGATGAATAGTTACAAACACAATCATACAAACTTGATGATGTATGTCAAGCCTTGACATCATTCTTGAAGAGATACATCATGATGGGTATCATGATGGGAGTATTGATAAGTTTAACTGATCTAACTTATCAATACGTCACTTGAATTCTTAGGTCTTGAATTCAAGGTTGACTTATCTCAACTATGGCATATAGATAGGGGGAGTTAAGGATAACTCCATTATCAATTGATTGTCATCATCAAAAAGGGGGAGATTGTTGAATCTCAGATTTTGATGATGAAGTCAATTGTCATTTGTTGTCTAATCTATGTGTTGAGATAAGTGTGCAGGATTAACTACGATGAAAGTTAGACAAGCAGCAGGAGTTGCGCCAGAGTCAAGATCATGATCACGTTGGGAGTTCAAGAGTTCGACGGAAGTTCGGACGGTCGTCGGAGGTTCTACGAGAATAGATCCGAGAAGTCCAGAAGCTTGTTGCTTAAGCTCGCCGGAACTTCGCCAAGTGGATCGTCATAAAAAGTCCAGGAGTTTGCCGGAAGTCCATAAGAAGAATCACCGAGGGTTCATCGGATGATCGATGGAAGTTAGCCTGAACTTCGCCGGACGAAGCGATTGACGATCGAGCAAAGCTGCAGAAAATGTCTTCGATTTAATCGAAGTTAGCACGTTGATTAAGTTGAAAAATGGGAGGTGATCCCATTAGCTTAATCTTAGGGCAAGTGGGGCCCCTGAAAAGATTGAAATTGGGCGAATGGAGCTAACCATTGGGACCCGTGATTGCACCGAGGAGGTGCAACCGCCTAGGCCAGGAGGTGGCACCCCTGGGCTATGTCTCCCAGCGACACTGGGCAGTGCAACCGCCCCAGCCAAGAGGTGCAACCGCCAGGGGCTCATCTCCGAAGCGAGGCTGGGCGGTGCAACCTCCTCTGTCAGGAGGTAGCACCGCCAGAGCTCAAGTTTCGAGCTCGCCGGGCGGTGCAACCTCTCCGGTCGGCGGTGCAACCGCCCGAGCTCGGTCTTCGAGCTTTGGCAGAGAGGTGCAACCGCCTCGACAGGTGGCACCGCCTGAGGCTCGATCTTCGAAGCTCGCCGGCGGTGCAACCTCTCCGATCGGAGGAGGTGCAACCACCGATCCCGAATTCTCGGATTTGATCGTTTTGAGCTCCAAATTTGAACTGGGATGGGGCCTATAAATACCCCACCCATTCAGCATAGAAAGAGCAAGAGACCTACACCGAAATCTTGATCTTCTCTGTGATTCTTAAGCTCAAAATTGTTGTAAAGCCTTTAAGTCTCCTCCTTCTGTTCTTTAAGTTTCTGAATTGTAAAAGTGAGGAGAGAAAGGTTCTGTAAGGGTTGTCTCCTGAGCCCATCAAAAGGAGTGAAACTGTAAAAGGGCAATTGGCCTTCGCCCATTGAAGGAAGGCAGCTAGTTGACGTCGATGACCTCGTCGGAGGAGGAAGCCAAAAGTGGACTAGGTTAAGACTGACCGAACCACTCTAAATCTCTGGTTTGCTTTTACTTTGAGCACTTTATCATTACTGCAAACCTCCTACATAGCTACTGCCCTCTACGCTTTTACGAACGAGTCTCTAAGTTCTGATCTTTCCGAATCTGCATTCAGACATAAATCGGTGTTTTCGTACTATATTTACACTGCAGTTTACGCTTACGTTTTGATTCCATTTATAACTGCAAATTGCTTTCTGCGTATTCATAAAACACTTTTCAAAGTTCAAAACTGCGTTTAGACGCAAAACTGCGTTTAGACGTAAAATTACGTTTAGACGTAAAACTGCGTTTAGACGCAAAATTGCATTTAGACGTAAAACTACACTTAGACGTAAAACTGTGTTTAGACGCAAACTGCGCTTAGACGCAAACTGTGTTTAGACGCAAACTGCGCTTAGACGCAATCTGCGCTTAGACGCAAATTGCGCTTAAATGCAAACTGCGCTTAGACGCAATCTGCATTTAGACGCAAACTGCATTTAGACGCAAAACTGCATTGAGACGCAAACTGCGTAAACTAGATACAAACTGTGAATCGGCTTTTACATCGAAATCGTTTTTATCGGACGAACGCAACTTTTGTTTTTAAATCGCTGAATGATTTTCGCTGCACTAATTCACCCCCCCCCCTCTTAGTGCTCTCGATCCTAACAACCTATTCATTACAATTCATATTTCTCTTATCATTTTGTCTAGAAAATGGCTCCTAAGAGATCAAAAGGGAAAAGGATTGAAGAAGATTCGTATGACCATAATCTTTTTAGATCCAAAGAAGATGCCCTTAGATTTCCAAACTTTGAAACAAGATATGTCCATAAGGGAAAATACGTTGATCTTGATGAACTAGGAGATTTAGAACCCATTAGGTGGTTTGCTCATCTAGAGGCCCTACCTCTCTTACAAATAGATGAACCAATTTATCCTCGATTAGTTAAGCTCTTTTATGCAAACCTATGGGTAGAGAACGATAGGTTAAGTTCTTACATGTTAGGAACACAAATTAGGATTTCTAATAATTCTATTTGTGAACTAATCGGCATCAATGAAAAAGATAGGGGCTGCTATTTTAGAGCAAAATGGGATGTGAATATAATAGGAGCAACCTACGCCGAAGCTATCGAAACCATTTTTGAAAACTCAAACTTTGGAATAATACCCAAGAGTTGCGAAAACTTACTACCTTTTAACTCTAAGGTTCTTCATCATATCATGACAAGCATACTTTTCCCTAAGCAATATCATCTTGATGAAATGAGTATAGTAGAGATAAGCACCATGTATTGGATCATGACTGGTCAACAAAACTGTTTTGGATACTCAATACGGCAACACATGTAGGAAATTACAGCTAAAGATATTATGTTGCCATATGGGGGTTTAATCACTAGATTTCTTCATGCCTATAACATATACATCCCACCCGATGAAGAAACAATTTAGAGTAATAGATATAACGTCATCAATAAAAATCTGCTAAAGAGACTTAGGTGCATATTTAACAATGGAGTATGGGTAAGGCAACCTAGAAGGACAGATCATATTCCTCCACCAGTAGAACAACCAGAAACACCAATTCTTATGGGAAATGAATCTCCTCCTCCTAGTCCCTTTGATGCAGCGCCTTCAGCCCCTGTTTCATCCTCTGAAGAAATCATTATGGCAGAACTATCTCAGATCAAATACCAACAAGACCAACTCAAATCGCAGCAGGAACAAATTCAACTCCAGCAAATGGAAATTCTAAAGGAACTACGACAGCTAAACCAAAAAATAAATATTATATATCATCACTATGGATTACCTCCTACGGACTGATGTATCTTTGTATTCTGTTTTGTTTTACTCTTGCTCTCATGTTCCAAGCTTGTCGTCTTTTGAACAAAAACTGAACTTTTGTTGTTTAAATTCTGGTTATATGCTTCTGGATGAATGCTTATCTTTCTCTTTGAACATGAATTTTTGATAGAATGAATGCTAAATTTTTCTGTAAAATAGTTTTTCCTTTTTGTTAATGACAAAGGGGGAGAAAAATGATGACTTAACTTATATAAGCTAATGTGATATGAATGTCTTATGTGCCTTGCATAATCTTTGAGCATATCGCACAATCGATTGATCATATTAAATGCATATCTAAAATGTATGATCATGTTGAAAATCTTTATCTCTTATCTTTCGACTTGAAAAATATTTTCATCGAAGCTTCGCATTTTCATTATACTTAATGAGAACAATGATAAGTTCTACGGTTAGAACTTATCGGTTTATGCTTGAATTCAATGGGATGAAATTCAAGTGTTTTATTTTCTCATAATATGGCATATAGATAGGGGGAGTTATATTTAACTCCGTCATCAATTGATTGTCATCATCAAAAAGGGGGAGATTGTTGAATCTCATATTTTGATGATAAAATCAATTGATGGGTTATTTGATCTAATCCATATTATTGAGTTAAGTGTGCAGGATTAACTACGATAACCAGAAAACACAAAGCAAGGATACCGGAGTCAAGTTCGATGGACGTTTAAGAGTTCGAAGAATCGTCGGAGATGCTGCCGGAACCAACCGAGAAAAAATCGGGAATCTGTCGGAATTTTCGGAATTTCGCCGAAGAGACCGTCGGAGGTTCACGGAGATCACCAAGAAGGCTCGGCTACTCATTAAAGTCATCACAAGTTCAGGAGCTTGCTGGGAGCCCGTCGGAAGAAGTTCGTCGGAAAGCTCGTCGGAACAAGACTCGACGTTCGCGGTTGAAAATTTACTTAGGATGTGTTTTTGTTAAGTAGTTAACATGTAATTAGGATTAGGATTAAGAAATAATCCTATATCCTGGTTAGGGGCCAACTGGGCCCAAAATTAGACTTGGTTTGGGCTAAGTTTGAAGCCCAACCAGTCAATAGAAGAGTCTGGCGGTGGCACCGCCCAGTGCCCGAGAGCCAGGCGGTGGCACCGCCTAGCACTGTCAGCTTTTGACACTGACAGGCGGTGGCACCGCCACTGACAAGCGGTGGCACCGCCAACATCGGGAACTCCACGAGAATTCAAATTTGGAGCCCAAATTTGAATCCTCTTGAGGCCTATAAATACCCCTCAAATCTCAGCTGAGATTACAACTTTTTGAGCAGCAATTGATTGAGAGAAAAATCTTAGAAAGTGTTAGCAAGTCTAGATTTCAATTTGCTAGAAAGTTCTCCTCCTTTCTTGCTGAAAAATTGTAAGAGGTTAAACTGTTTGCAAAAGGTTGTAAGAGGGGTATTTGCCCTTCCATTTCAAGAGATTTGCTAGTGGAAGGTGGGAGCCTCATCGAAGAGGGGCCTCGCAAGTGGATGTAGGTCATTTGACCGAACCACTCTAAAATCGGCGTGATCCTTGGTTTGCATTTCATTATTGCTATTTACATTACTGCAAACCTTCTTACATGTTTTAGTTCCTTATTACCTTTGCTGCGCATATTTAAGAATACGCTTTCAAGTTAAGCTTTTCAAGTTCCGCTCTTATCGAACGAAAGATTGATTAAAATTTAAGTTTTAATCCGCTGCACTAATTCACCCCCCCCTCTTAGTGCCGCTCCGATCCTAACAGTTCGTGCTAGTCATAGGTGCCCAGCAAGCCAATCACGTGAGTGATGGCACGTGTGACTTGATACAGAATCTTTTTACTTATTATATTTTGGCGTATATCACTTTATAACTATTGCATAAATGCATATATATATTGTGATGTCCTTGGATTTGTGCAATGGGAATCGGATCATGATGAGATCACGATAATGAGATCGATTCACCTTTAAACATATATCCTAAATAATCCCGGTCATAGGTTACTCGAGAGGGACATCGTGATAACCGGATAGACTAGTGTGCTGTATACCCGTCCATATGATGGATGCAGCTGGTCTCATAGCTACTTGTGTAGGGACACTAGGGATACAGTACAGGTGCTCATTGGAGAATGAGTTCACTGATTGATCCGCTTACGGAATGCTGGATGGTTGATGATGCCTTATTGTCAAGACAGCGATTCCGTAGTCCTAGTGGTGTATCTGGTCCTTAGACTTGAGACACCAAGGATGTCCTGTATGAGTGCTCCACTCATTGATACTAGACTTGTAGGTTTGGCTGTCACAGATCTAGTACAGCTGGTCATTGGGAGTGGTAGTCGACCTTACGAGGGCTATTGGGTGTCGATAGAGGATCATCCACTCTCGGCATCATGAGAGGAATATCCCATGTGTTCTTGCTCAGACAAATCCCTGGCCAGGGTCATTCGGGTTGAGAGAGAAAGAGTTCTCCGGGAGAATCCGATTAGAGCGAGACTCGAGTAGAAACCGTATGGGTCTGACAACACCATGCTCGATATACGGTCTCTGGGATATTAGATGGATGAGGGAATATAGGTACATGGTAACTGAGGACAGACAGGTCCAATGGATTGGATTCCCCTGTATCGTCTGGGGACTACGGCGTAGTGGCCTAGTACGTCCGTAGTCGATGAGTCGAGTGAATTATTACAAAGATAATAATTCACAGAGTTAGAAGGAGTTCTGACAGGTATGACTCACGGCCAGCTCGATATTGGGCCTAGAGGGTCAAACACATATGGTAAGCATTGCGATGAGTAGAGGTTCGGATATGAGATATCCAACGGAGCCCTTGTCTTATTGGATGCAGATCCAATACCCACTAGGGAAGGACCCATTAGGGTTTGACACGGGATCTCTATAAATAGGAAGGATTCACAGCCTCATAGGCTAGAGTCTTTGCTTGCCCTTCCTATTCTCCTCTCCCTCTCCACCTCAGAGGCCTGGAGTTTTGAGGAGGATCGTCGCAACCCTGCTGTGTGGATCACCGCTAGAGAGGAGGACGCTTGACCTCCTTCACCCTCTCCTAAGGATCTGCAAGGAAATAGGGATATACGATCTCCCTAGGTAACATAATCTCTATACGCAGTTTTGTGTTTTGCCGATTTTTGCGCAACAATCTTCACACAACGACGAACATCTTTTTGGGAATCGGGGATTTTTGTTTTCTTATTCTTCCGCTGCGCATATGATGTCGCCCCCTTGATTTCCCAACAGTGGTATCAGAGCCAGGTTGTTCGTGCGAATGATTGGTTTTGAACTGCGTGTGTTGTGTTTAGGAAGAATATTGACGTCAAAATCGTTGACGCAAAAGCGAGGAAGGGCAGCAACAGTTGCTGCCCTCGATCTGCATGCCTGCAGCCACCTGCAGCAGCAACCGCAGCCGCAGCCATGCACCACAGCGCCGGCGCATGTGCAAGCGCTTTGCCTGTAGCAGCCGGCCGGCGGTCTGCTTGCAGCAGACTTGCGGCCGGCGGGGCTGGCCGCCCGCGGGTAGAGGCGCCTGCGGCCGCTGACCCCGCAGGTAGAGGCGCCGCGGGGCAGCAGCGCGGGCTGAGGCACCGCAGGGCAGCGGCGCTTGTGGCCGCTGCTCCCATTGGCAAAAACCCCGCAGGGGCGGTTGCCAGCGAGGGCACTGCCCTCGCCCTCGCCGCATAGGCCGCCGCCAGCAGGGTGGCGGCGGCGGCAGCAGTAGAGGGAATTAGGGTTTTAGGCAAAAGGACAGTTTTGCTCCTGTGAATTTGGGAAATTCCAGTTTCTATCTTATGTCCAAATTACGAAAATACCCTTAGGAATTGAGAAATTCCCTACATGTCCCTGATTTCAGAAAAATATTAATTAATTAAAAGGTTTAGTTGATTATTATTTTTTATTATTATCTAGTAGTCCTACATGATGATGATTATTTATACATGTGATGTATGATGTGTGGACGGATGATCATGGACCTTGTGATGTGTGTACTTGTGATTATTATTATTGAGGTCTGCGAACCTCCATTATATTTCTCGTTTATTGTCGGGCCTGCGTGCCTATGATTAAGTTGTAATCACATGAGGAGGCGTAGCGGGAGCGTGGATGCGATAGCGGGACCCACGAGACGGACGATCGTGATGCATGGAGATGCATCAAGATGTCGACGGAACCGACGAGGACGAGATGGACGATCACAAGGGCATGGAGATGCACCGTTGCACACATAGATCTTGATGTGAGTGATTAGGCCCACTGGCTCGGGCCTAATCATATTAGGTTGTGGTCCATAATCATCTGATGTGATTGCTTATACACATACTAGATATGTATATATATTTGCATGCGATGTAGATATATATTAAATATGTATATGTGTGACATGTCTTACTAGGAGTCCAAATTATAGAAACATCTCGATAATATTAAATTCGGTAAACGTGAGGCAATTAGATTGACCCGTGGCCTTCCATCGTTATGGTAGGAACCGATTCCGGTGTAGGTTGAGTTGGTGAGTCCCTCGAGACTCACCTATATCGCGATTCGCTATCTTACTTACGACATAGAGATGTCACAGGTGACCTGAGGACATTGTATGCTTGGTCGAGTCCCTCGAGGGTATATCATCAAATCAGACTCATCTTGTAACGAAGGTGTTGACTTAACCGAGCATCATGGTTGGTCGAGTCCCTCGAGGCCATGGTGATTCGGAGGCCGAATAGGACGGGAATCACAAGGAGTTGTGATCGGCAAGAGTTGCCTACCTTTTAGGCTTAGTGTGATTGGTCGAGTCCCTCGAGGTTACACTAAGACGCTGATTGGATCTGATCCCCACTAGAAGTCTCTGCTGGAGACTTCCGTTTCAAATCTTTGAGGGTGTCGCGTGACTCATTAGTAAAATAGTGGGAGCATATTAAGATAGAAGTCCATATCTTGATAGTTTATTTCTTGCAAAAAATCTGCATGTTATTCATTTTGCTACATCTTTATTTTTTAGAAAATGTCGCTTTCAAATCCCCTTACGTGGCATACTTGATGTCAACCGCCTTCTTGGTCCAAATTATACGGATTGGCTCCGTAACATGAGAATTGTTCTCCAGGCGGAGAAAATCGTAACGTCCTTGATCTGATGATGCCTACGCTTGAAGAAGAAGGGGCAAGCGATGGGATGAGATCGCTCACGTGAAGTACATTGATGACTCCACTCTTGCTCGGTGCTATATGTTGGGCTCTATGACTCAGAGTTCTGAGAGACAACATGAAAAGATGGATGCCAGATCCATTCTCCTACATGTCAAAGTAAATTGTTTGGGGAGCAGGGAAGGACTCAACGATATGAGATATCCAAGAGCCTTTTTCCGCTAGGATGGTGAGGGGGACACCGGTTCAGAACCATGTCCTAAAGATGATTGAGTGGATAGAGAAACTCACAGGTCTAGGAATGGTCCTAAAGGATAACTTGTGTGTGGACATTGTGATTCAGTCCCTACCGATTCCTTTTTCACAGTTCATAATGAATTTTAATATGAACAAGCTTGAGGTGACTCTCCCAGAGCTCCTCAATATGTTGAGGGAGGCAGAGAGTACTATTAAGAAAGAGAAGCCAGTTCTCTGCTTGGTGAGACCAGAAAAGAAAAGGAAAGCGAAAGGTCCCTTAAGAAGGGAAAGGGCAAGGGCAAACAAAGGTAAAGCAAAGGTTGCTAAGAAAGACCCAACAAAGGACAAAGGCCAGTGCTTCCACTATGGTAAAGATGGGCATTGGAAGAGAAACTGCAAAGAGTACCTTGCTGAAAGGGCGAAACAAAAACTTGATGAAGCTTCAGGTACTTTCATGATCAGTCTCCATTTGTCAGACTCTTATGATAACACATGGGTATTGGATACCGGTAGTGCTTATCATATATGTAATTCGTTGTAGGTTCTGGCAAGGTCTAGGAGACTACAGAGAGGCGAGATGGACCTCAAGATGGGTAATGGAGCAAAAGTTGTTGTATTAGCTATTGGCGAGGTCGCCCTACATCTGCCTAGTGAAGCTTTTATTGCATTAGATACATGTTATTTTGTTCCTTCTATTATCAAAAACATTATCTCCATTTCATGTTTAACAGTTAGTGGATATAAATTTGTTTTTGAGAACAATGGTTGTTCGATATTATTAGATGATAAGATCATCACGAAAGGAACATTGCATAATGGTTTATTTATGTTAGACACCACTCCACATATCATGAATGTAAATATGTCCAAAAGGAAACGAGATGAGTTGAACAGTGCATACCTATGGCATTGTAGGCTAGGTCACATCCATGAAAGAAGGATTCAAAAGTTGCTAAATGATGAATATCTAGATCCATTCGACTATGTGTCATATGCAACTTGTGAGCCTTGCATTCGTGGAAAACTAACCAACTCTCCAGTTAGTGGAACTGGAGAGAGAGCCACTGAGTTGTTGGAACTCATACATAGTGATGTATGTGGACCCATGTCAACTCATGCCATTGGAGGTTACTCCTACTTCATTACATTTACTGATGATTTCTCAACGTATGGATATGTGTACTTAATAAGTACAAGTCCGAGGCTTTTGATAAATTCAAAGAGTATATGAATGAGGTGGAAAACCAGACTGGAAAGAGTATCAAAACTCTTCGATCAGATCGAGGAGGTGAGTACTTAAGTACAGAGTTCACTCAGTTCCTCAAGGACCATGGGATATTATCCCAATGGACACCTCCTTATACACGTACATTATTAGATATGATACGGTCCATGATGAGTTTCGCTGACCTACCCATCTCATTCTTGTGATATGCCCTAGAAATCGCAGCTTACCTTCTGAATAGAGTTCAAACCAAGTCAGTAGTGTCTACACCATATGAGATATGGAAAGGGAAGAAGCCTGATCTTAAGGTTGTTAAGATTTGGGGCTGCCCTGCACATGTTAAAAGACACAACCCCTATAAGTTAGAATCAAGAACAAAGCGATGCAAATTTGTGGGATACCCAAAGGAAACTTGTGGGTATTATTTCGATCATCTCAAGGACCAAAAGGTCTTTGTAGCTAAGAGAGCAGTGTTCCTTGAGAAGGAACACATTCTTGGCGGAGATAGTGGGAGAATGATAGAATTGAGCGAGGTTGGAGAACCAAGCTCAAGCACCACTCTATAGCCCGAGTCTGTTCAGGTACTTAATACACAAGTTTCAACTTTACACAGGTCGGATAGAGTATCCCATCCTCCTGAGAGATATGTGGGACATATTAGAGGAGAGGATGTAGAGGATATTGATCCTCAGACCTACGAGGAGGCTATTATGAGTATAAACTCCGGAAAGTGGCAAGAAGCCATGAATTCTGAGATGGATTCTATGTACTCCAATAAGGTTTGGAACCTAGTTGATGCGCCCGAAGGTATTGTACCCATCGGTTGCAAGTGGATCTTTAAGAAAAAGATCGGAGTAGAGGAAAGGTAGAGACCTATAAAGCAAGGCTAGTGGCTAAGGGGTATCGTCAAAGGCAAGGTGTTGACTATGACAAAACCTTCTCATCCGTAGCAATGCTAAAATCCATCAGAATTCTATTGGCTATTGCAGCACACTATGATTATGAGATCTAGCAGATGGATGTGAAAATCGCATTCCTCAATGGGAACCTCGAGGAGGAAGTGTATATGATGCAACCTAAGGGATACGTGTCTAAGAACTGTCCAGATAAGGTGTGTAGGTTGCTTAGATCCATTTATGGATTAAAGCAAGCTTCCCGAAGTTGGAACATAAGATTTGATAAAGCAATCAGATCTTATGACTTCGTTAAGAACGAAGATGAGCCTTGTGTATACAGAAAGGTAAGTGGGAGCGCTATCACCTTTTTGGTGTTGTATGTGGATGACATCCTGATCATTGGGAGTGACGTAGGAATGCTATCCACAGTAAAGGCTTGGTTATCTAGACACTTCTCCATGAAGGACTTAGTTGAAGCATCCTATATTTTGGGGATTAGAATCTATAGAGATAGATCCAAGAGGATGCTTGGCTTGTCCCAGTCCAGATACATAGAAACCATTGTCAAAAGGTTTGGCATGGAAAATTCCAAGAGAGGTCTCATACCGATGAGACATGGGATATCGCTCTCTACGAGTATGTCCCCAAAGACTCAAGAAGAAAGGGCGAACATGGATATGATACCTTATGCCTCAGCAATAGGGTCTATCATGTATGTTATGCTATGTACTAGGCCTGATATAGCGCATACTCTGAGTGTCACGAGCAGGTATCAAGCAGATCCAGGCTTGGAGCACTAGAAAGCAGTAAAGTGTATCCTTAAGTACTTGAGAAGGACTAAGGATCTTTTACTAGTATATGGAGGTAATAGCCTTAAGGTTGAAGGCTACACTAACTCAAGTTTTCAGTCTAATGTCAATGATAGCAAGTTGAATTCAGGGTATGTGTACACCTTGAATGGAGGAGCAATGTGCTGGAAGAGTTCCAAGCAAGATACCATTGCTGACTCGACCATAGAGGCGGAGTACATTGCTGTATCAGATGCAGCAAAGGAGGGAGTTTGGGTGAAGAAGTTCATCACAAATTTGGGAGTCGTGTCGGGTAGCGAAGAGCTTGAATTGCGATAACAACGGGGCAATTGCTCAAGCAAAGAAACCTAGGTCTCATTAGAAATCTAAGCATGTTCTGAGGAGGTTCCACCTTATCAAAGAGATCGTGACCCGAGGAGATGTAGTAGTGGAAAGAGTTCCATCCGAAGATAACATTGTAGATCCACTAACAAAGCCGTTGTCCCAGATTTGTTTTGAGCGTCATAGGGGTCTGATGGGGATCAGACACATAGGTGATTGGCTTTAGGTCAAGTGGGAGATTGCTAGTTATAGGTGCCCAGCAAGACAATCACGTGAGTGATGGCATGTGTGACTTAATATAGAATCTTTTTGCTTATTATATTTGGGCATATATCACTTTATATAAATGCATACATATATTATGATGTCCTTGGATTTGTGCAATGGGAATCAGATCGTGATGAGATCACGATAGTGAGATCGATTCACCTTTAAACACGTATCCTAAATAATCCCGGACATAGGTTACTCGAGAGGGATATCGTGATAACCGGGATGACCGGTGTCTTTGTATACCCGTCCATATGATGGATGCAAACTGGTCTCATAGTGCGCTTGTGTAGGGACACTAGGGAGACAAACAGGTGCTCATTGGAGAATGAGTTCATCGATTGATCCGCTTACGGAATCTTTGGATGGTTGATGATGCCTTATTGTCGACAAATGATTCCAGTAGTCTAGTAGTGGTGTATCCGGTCCTTAGACTCGAGACACCAAGGATATCTGTATGAGAGCTCCACTCTTTGATACCGACTTATAGGTTTGGCTGTCCCGGATCTAGTACAACCTGGTCATTGGGAGTGGTAGTCGACCTTACGAGGGCTATTGAGTGTCGATAGAGGATCATCCACTCGGCATCATGAGAGGAATATCCCATTTGTTCTTGCTCGGACAAATCCTCGGCCAGGGTCATTCGGGTTGAAAGAGAATGAGTTCTCCAGGAGAATCCGATTAGAGCGAGACTCGAGAAGAAACCGTGTGGGTTTGACAACACCATGCTCGATATACGGTCTCTGGTATATTAGATAGATGAGGGACTATAGGTACATGGTAACCGGGACAGATAGGTCTAATGGATTGGATTCCAGATCGTCTGGGGACTACTGGTAGTGGCCTAGTATATGTCATGTCGATGAGTCGAGTGAATTATTACAGAGATAATAATTCACTGAGTTAGAAGGAGTTCTAACAAGTATGACTCACGGCCAGCTCGATATTAGGCCTAGAGGGTCACACACATATGGTAGGCATTGCGATGAATAGAGGTTCGGATATGAGATATTCGATGGAGCCCTTGTCTTATTGGATGCAGATCCAATACCCACTAGGGGAGGACCCATTAGGGTTTGACAGGGGACCTCTATAAATAGGAGAGATTCAGAGCCCCATGGGCTAGAGAGCTTTTGTTTGTCTTTTCCTATTCTCCTCTCCATATCCACCTCAGAGTAGGTCTGGAGTTTTGAGGAGCGTCGTCGTGACCCTACTGTGTGGATCACCGCTAGAGAGGAGGACGCTTGACCTCCTTCATCCTCTCTTGAGGATCTGCAAGGAAACAAGGATATACGATCTCCCTATGTAACACAATCTACTCTATACGCAGTTTCATGTTTCGCGGATTTTGCGTACCAATCTTCGCACGACGACGAACATCTCTTTGGGAATCGGGGATTTTGTTTTTCTTGTTCTTCCGCTGCGCATATGATGTCGCCCCAAGGATTTCCCAACACCAACGAGCTTCTTCGGCAAGCTATGATCTTTCTCGGTGAGTTCCGCGAACTTCCGACGTACCTTCCGGCGAGCTTCCGAAAACCCTTAGGCAAGCTCCCTACTCATTCTCGACTAGTTTCGGCAATATTCCCGATGAATCTTCGGACTCTCAAACGTCCATCGAACTTGACTCCAGTATCCTTGCTTTATGTTTTCAGGCTATCGTAGTTAATCCTGCACACTTAACTTCCATAATATAGATTAGATCAATTAACCCATCAATTGATTTCATCATGAAAATCCGAGATTCAACAATCTTCCCCTTTTTTATGATGACAATCAATTGATGACGGAGTTAAACATAACTTCCCCTATCTATATGCTATATTATGAGAAGATAAAAACACTTGAATTCCATCCCTTTGAATTCAAGCATAAACTGATAAGTTCTAACTGTCGAACTTATTGTTATTCTTATCAAGCATGAGCAAATACGAAACTTCGTATTTCTCATAATTTCTAACTATGAAAATCATTTTCAATTCAAATGATAAGGGCCAATTTTCACTACGACGAGAGATAGAAATATTTAACATGAATTTCATGATATAAATGTGAGGCATGATTTAATATGATCAACTAATCTAAGAACTTGCGATATACTCAAAGATTTTGCAAGGCATATAAGACATTTGTATTACATAAGCTTTTGTAATTCATATAAGTCATGCTATCGATGCGCATAAGACATTTTCATTAAGTCATGCTATCGAAATGGTACAAGTCATCACTTCTCCCCCTTTGTCATCAACAAAAAGGAGAGGAGAATTGAAGCACACAAACTGTGATCATAGAATCATTAGAAAAAGAATTCAGCATTAAGATTAATTATAAAAAATTAAAAATTAATCTCGCTAAAAATATTTATCTAGAATTCATCTAAAAAAATTTAGCATTCATCCAGAACAAATCAGCACTTATCTAGAATTTAAAAATACATCTCAAAAGAAGGTTCAGTTTTCGTTCAAAAGAAGATAACAAACTTCTAACTTGACATTTAAGAGTAATCAGAATAGAATAAGAAGATACATCGATTAATCCTTAGGAGGTAATCCATAGTGCTGATACTTGACATCTATTTGTTGATTCATTTGTCGTAGTTCCTTCAAAATTTTAATTTGCTGGATTTGAATTTGTTCTTGGTGCGACTTGATTTGATACAAGTCTGACATAATGAGTTATTCGGAGGATGAAACAGGAGCCGAAGGTGCTACGCCAAAGGGACTAGGAGGAGGAGATTCAGTTCCTCTAAGAATTAGTGTTTTAGGGTGTTCTGCTAGTGGGGGAATAGAATCAGTCCTTTTAGGTTGTCTAACCGATATACCGTTGCTAAATGTGCACCTAAGTCTTTTCAGCAGATTTCTATTGATGATGTTATATCGATCACTTTGAATTGTTTCTTTATCAGGTGGGATACAAATGTCATGGACAAGTAGAAATCGAGTGATTAATCCTCCATATGGTAACATAGTGTCTTTAGCTATAATAAATTGCATGTGTTGCCGGATTGAGTATCCAAAACAGTTATGTTGACCGGTCATAATCCAATACATGGTGCTTATATGTATTTGACTCATTTCATCAAGATAAAATTGGTTAGGGAATAGTATGCTTGTTATGATATGATGAAGAATTTTAGAGTTAAAGGGCAGTAAGTGCTCGCAACTCTTAGGTATTATGCCGAGGTCCGGATTTGCAAAAATAGTTTCGACGGTTTTGGAGTAAGTTGCTCCGATTATATTGACATCCCATTTACCTCTAAAATAACAGCCCTTATCTTTTTCAGTGATTCCAATTAGTTCACAAATAATACTATCAAAAATTCTAATTTGTGTTCCTAGTAGGTAAGTACTTAGGCTATCATTTTCCACATATAAGTTTGTATAAAATAGCCTAACTAACCTAGGATAAATTGGTTCATTTATTTGTAGGAGAGGTAGGGCATCTAGATGTATAGACCACCTAATGGGTTCTAGGTTTCCTAGTTCATTGAGATCAACGTGTTTACCCTTATGGATACATCTTGTTTCAAAATTTGGAAACCTAAGAGCTACTTCTTTGGATCTAAAAAGATCTTGGTCATATGAATCTCCTTCAACCCTTTTCCCTTTTGATCTCTTAGGAGCAATTATCTAGACAAGATGATAGATGAAACTCTAAAGGGTAGACAAAATAATGAGAAGAGAGGGAAGATTTCATATTTTACCTTATGGAGAATTTTTTGGAAGATGGAGAGCCTGGACCAACAAGAATTCCTCTCCAAGGCTTCTAAAGGTTGGAATGAGGGTTTAGAGAGGTTGTGGGAGAGCTTGAGCCAGTTTCTCATGGGTTGGGGGCGGTGTCACCGCCAGCCCAAACCCTTCGGCTTATAAAGGGGCTCTCGGGCGGTGCCATCGCCAAAACGAGCAGTGCCACTGCCTGGCGCCCGAGCGCTTAGGCGGTGCTACCGCCGGTTCTAGCGGTGCCACCGCTGGCATGCCGCGGAAGAGAAGAAAAATAATTCTTTCTTCCCCCCTTTTATTTTTCAGAGATGTTTGACTAAAGATAGGTTAAGATATTAGGTTATACTTTAATATATCATTTGGAATCGAAAGAGAAGGATGAAATCAAATCCACAAAAGAACGAAACAAGGATGAGACATTTTTCGAAAACTACATTCAAACAAGCTTATTATCAAGGACAATTTAACATGCCTAGTTCTCTTCTAATGAATTCAAATTGGTCTTCATTTATGGCTTTTGTAAAAATATCTGCTAATTGATGTTTTGTGTCAATAAATTCTTGAACGACATTATTGCTAAGGACATGATCGCATATGAAATGATGCCTAATATTGTTATGCTTAGTTCTAGAATACTGAATTTTATTTTTGGTGAGACATATGGCACTTATATTATCACATTTTATGGAAATATTTTTCAAGTGAATTCCATAGTCTTCTAATGTATTTTTCATCCAAATAACTTATGCACAACATGCACTTGCAGCATTGTATTCGGCTTCCACCGTAGATAGTGCAATTGAATTTTGTTTCTTGGAATTCCAAGAAACAAGTGCATGTCCTAAAAATTGGCATGTTCCGGATGAACTTTTTCTATCTATCCTGCATCCACCAAAATCGGCATCTGCATAAGCTATTAAATCGAATTTATCATATTTTGGATACCACAATCCTAAATTTGGAGTTCCTTTAAGATATCTAAATATTCTTTTAACACTCTTAAGATGTGATAATTTAGGATTAGATTGAAATCTAGCGCAAAGTCCTACAATAAACATAATATCCGGTCTAGTCGCGGTGAGGAAGAGTAGACTACCTATCATTCCCCTATATACTTTTTGATCGAAATTTTCACTATTTTCATCTGTATCTTACTTAGTCGAAGTACTCATAGGGGTGTTTATCGCTTGTGAATTATTCATGTTAAATCATTTTAATAATTCTAATGTATATTTAGATTGGTTAAGAAATATACCATCACTAAGTTGTTTGATTTGTAATCGAAGGTTAATTCACTCATTAAACTCATTTCAAACTCATGACTCATATATTTGGCAAATGATTCATATAGTGATTCATCCGAAGAACCAAAAATAATATCGTCAACATAAATTTGCACAATAAGAAAATTATTTTCAAAGCATTTGATAAACAATGTAGTATCAACCTTGCCTTTGGTAAAATTATTTAAAATAAGAAAGGAACTAAGCCTTTCATACCAAGCTCTAGGAGCTTGTTTCAAGCCATAGAGAGTCTTAGTCAATTTGAATACATGATTAGGAAGAAGAGAGTTTTCAAATCTGGGAGATTGTTCGACATATACTTCTTCGGAAATAAAACCATTCAAGAAGGCACTTTTGACATCCATTTGAAATAGTTTAAAATTATTACTACTAGCATAGGCAAGGAGCATCCTAATGGCTTCTAATCTTGCCATAGGAGCGAAGGTTTCTTCGTAGTCGATACCTTCTTCTTGTTTGAAACCTTTGGCCACAAATCTAGCCTTGTTTCTAACCATGATACCGCATTCGTCTTACTTGTTTCTAAAGACCCATTTAGTACTAATGATTAAATGGTCACTAGGTCTAGGAACAAGCTTCCATACATCATTCCTCTCAAATTAGTTCAATTCCTCTTGCATTGCAATGACCCAAAATCATCTTTTAAGGCCTCGTCAATGCATTTCAGTTCAATTTGAGAAAGGAAGGCAGTGTTAGCACAAAGATTCTTGAAAGAAGAACGAGTTTGAACCCCTTTTGATTTATCTCCTATAATTAGCTCCTTTGGATGAGCATCTATATACTTCCATTCCTTCGGTAAGGAAATTTCGGAAGAAGATGCATCCAAGTTGCTATTTTGAGAAGGAGGTTCATTTAAATTCAAATTATCAAAACCAAGATCATCATCAAAATCATTTTTCTTTAAATTAGAAATTTCATTAAAAACTACATGAGTAGACTCTTCTATAACTAAGGTTCTCTTGTTAAAAACATGAAAAGCCTTGGAAACGAAAGAGTAACCAAGAAAGATGCCTTCACCGGATTTAACATTAAATTTTCCTGAGGCATCCTTTTCATTCAAAATAAAACATTTGCAACCGAAAACTTTAAAATAAGAAACATTTGATTTTTTATTATTCCATAATTCATAGGGAGTTTTTGATAAAGACGGTCTTATTAGAACCCTATTCATGATGTAGCAGGCCGTATTCAAGGCTTCGGCCCAAAATACTTGGGTAAACTATGTTCATTTAACATAGTTCTTGCCATTTCTTATAGGTATCTATTTTTTCTTTCAACTACTCCATTTTGTTGAGGATTTCTTGGAGTGGAGAAGTTGTGATTGTATCCATTAACTTCACAAAGATTTTGGAAATCATGGTTTTGAAATTCGCCACCGTGATCACTCCGAATTGATGAAATCATGAAGCCTTTTTCGTTTTGAGTGAGTTTATAAAATTTAGACAAACACTTGAAACAATCACTTTTGTGAATTAAGAAATAGGTCCAAGTGTACCTAGTATAGTCATCCACAATTACAAAAGCATATTTGCTTCCTCCTAGACTTGTCGTGTCAATTGGTCCAAATAAGTCCAAATGGATCAATTGTAATGGTCTAGTGGTGCTAATTTGATTTTTTGGTTTGAAACTAGATTTTATTTGTTTACCTAGTTGACATGCATCGCGTACTTTGTCCTTAATAAACTTCATATTTGGAATCCCTCGTACTAATTCTCCAAATAAGATCTTAGATATTAGTTTCATGCTTGCATGACCAAATCTTCTATGCCAAAGCCAAGCATCATCATTTAGAGTAGAGAAGCACATTTCATTACTTAGTTCATCAAGATTGATGGTGTAGACATTATTTTATTTTAATTCAATCATAGTCATGTTATTGTTTGGTTTTTCAATAATACATATATTTGATTCAAATCTAACGTTATAACCTTTATCGCATAATTGACTAATACTCAAGAGATTATATTTCAATCCATCAACTAGTAATACATCATTAATAGAAAAACTTAATTTGTTACCTATGGTTCCCTTGCCAATGATTTTACCTTTGTTGTTGTCTCCAAAGGTGACGTACCCTTCTTCTTTGCTAGTGAGCATAGAGAAATGAGATGGATCACCAGTCATATGTCTTGAGCATCCACTATCGAGATACCATCTCTTGCTCCTAGCTTATGGGTTTGTCTACAAAAGAGGATGATTTTTAGGTACCCATTTGATTTTGGGTGCCTCAAAAATTGATCCACTAATTTTATTATTCATTATTGAATTATTTATAGTTCCTTTAGGAACTCATATTAATTTATGTGGACTTATTTTTCTAAACGGATATTTGTAGGCAATATGTCTAGATTTGCAACAAAAGTTGCATTTCATATAAGATGAAACACGCAATGTAGGTCCTTTTATGAAAGTGGTAGGATTTTGATATGATCCTTTTACAAATCCAATTCCACTTCTATTTACGACGTGACCCTTGTTTGCAAGGATCATGTCTAATCCTTTGCTACCGACCTTAAACTTGTTTAAAGTTTCTTTAAGTAGAAAATTTTTATTTTTTATTGCTTCTAAATGCTCACACTTAGAGCATGGAGGAATTTGAAGACTATCAAACTTATTTTGTAGTGAGACATGCTCTTTCTTTAAGATATTTAACTTCTTACTAATAGTTCTACATTCATTAAATAATTCATGAAAAGCGATAGAGAGTTCTTCAAAAGATAAATCTTCGTTAATTAAATCACATACCTCTTCTCCTAAAGCCATTAGTGTGAAGTTTGTCTCCTCTTTGTTGCTAGCTTCTTCACTTTCGGAATCACTTGAATCATACCATGTTGCTTTTAGAGTTTTCTTCTTCTTCGGTTGCTTCTTCTTGGCATGGGGGCATTCATTTTTTAAATGCCCCGGCTTCTTGCATTCATAGCATATCACTTGGTCCTTTTTATATTCAAGTCTGTTTTTGGTGTTATTTTTAAATTTGTTCTTTCTTAAAAAATTTTTAAATTTTTGAGTCAAAAGTGCAATGTCATTTTCACTATCCTCATCACTTGATGTTCCTTTCAAGTGATCTTCTTGTGATGTGAGTGTCATATCCTTCCTGTTCTTTGGAAGGGGGTTCTCGAGCTCGTCATGATCTTGACACGTCATTTCGTAGGTCATTAGAGACCCAATAAGTTCTTCAAGAGGGAATGTTTTAAAGTCCTTGGCCTCTTGAATAGCCATAACTTTTGGATCCCAACTTTTAGGAAGGGATCTTAAGATTCTATTTACCAGTTCAAAGTTAGAAAAATCTTTACCAAGAGCTTTGAGTCCATTGATGACATCCATGAAACGGGTGTACATGTCTCCGATGGACTCACTTGGTTTCATTCGGAAAAGTTCATAAGAGTGCACAAGGATATTGATTTTGGACTCTTTCACTCAACTAGTGCCTTCATGAGTGACCTTAAGAGTTGTCCAAATATCAAAAGTCGAATCACAAATTGAAACACGATTAAACTCATTTTTGTCTAGTGCATAAAACAAGGCATTCATAGCCCTTGCGTTTAAAGCAAAAACCTTCTTCTCTGATTCATTCCATTCGCTCATCGGAAGAGAAGATTTTTTAAATCCGTTTTCGGCAATAGTCCAAAGCTCAAAATCCATGGAAATGAGGAAGATTCTCATATGAGTCTTCCAATACGTGTAATCTGACCCATTAAACATAGGTGGACGTGTGATAGAATGACCCTCATGCATGCCGGAATAAGCCATCTCTCTTGGGTATTAAACCAAATATGAGAGTGAGCCTGGCTCTGATACCAATTGTTAGGATCGAAGCGGCACTAAGAGGGGGGGGGATGAATTAGTGCAGCAGATTAATACTTGTAAGTTCGAAAATGATTCCGTAAAATGCAAGGAGATTTCGCTTTGTTTGTAACTTGAGTAAAGTAAAAACCGGAAACTTGCTGCTATGTAGATAACGATTGCAAAAAGGTAAGTACTCACACATTCAATGAACACGCCAATTTAAAGTGGTTCGGTCAAATAACCTATATCAACATGCGAAGCCTTCTTCAATGAGGCTCCCAACTTCCACTAGCAAATCTCTTTGAAGGAGAAGGACAAATACCCCTCTTACAACCTTTTACAAGTGGTTCACACTCTTACAATTTTTGAAGAGAAATATGGAGGTGAACACTCAAGCAACTTAAGACAACACTTGCCAAAGACTTTTCTAAGGCCTTTATCTCAATCTATTGCTTTCATCAAAGTTGTAATCTCAGTTGAGAATTGAGGGGTATTTATAGACCCCAAGAGGATTCAAATTTGCGCTCCAAATTTTGAATTCTCTTGGGTTTCCGAGGCTAGCGGTGCCACCGCCTGTCTGTGTCTGACACTAACACTGTACCGGCGGTGCCATTGCCCAGTCCGACGATGCCACCGTCGGACCTCTTGGGTGCTGGGCGGTGGCACTGCTCAGTCCAGCGGTGCCATCACTCAGTTCTCGGGTTTTGGGTGGTGCCACCGCCTAATATGGCGGTGCCACTGCCTACACTATTTCAGCTCACTGGTTGGGCTCCAAACATGGCGCAAACCAATCCGAATTTGGGCCCAATTAGCCCCTACTTGAGTTATAGGATTAACACCTAATCCTTACCCTAATTAATGTGCTAACTATGAATTTAAAAGACATTTCCTAAGCTATTACAATGTCCGCAAGTCAAGACTTCTTCCGACGAACTTCCAGCGGTCTTCCGATAAACTCTCGGAAACCATTCTACGGACTCCTGGCAAGCCCCTAAACTTCACGATTTGATCTTGGCGAGTTCTGACGAGCTTCTTCAGTAAGCTATGATCTTTCTCGGTGAGCTCCGTGAACTTCCGACGTACCTTCTGGTGAGCTTCCGAAAACCCTTCGGCATGCTCCCTACTCATTCTTGGCTAGTTCCAGTAATATTCTCGATGAATCTTCGGACTCTCAAACGTCCATTGAACTTGACTCTGGTATCCTTGCTTTATGTTTTCAGGCTATTGTAGTTAATCCTGCACACTTAACTTCAATAATATATATTAGATCAATTAACCCATCAATTGATTTCATCATCAAAATCCGAGACTCAATAGAGATGACATTTTTTAGCTCCAAATTCAAACCCCACCCTTTCCTGCATGAAAGGGCACTAAAAAATACCGAAAGCTTGATCTGACTCAAAAGTGTTGTAAAGGCCAAAAGTTCTCCTCCCTCTTTTCTTCCAAGTTTTGATCATTCAAGAGAGGAGTGAAAATTCTGTAAGGGTTGTCTTCTAAGCCCATCAAAAGGAGTGAAACTATAAAAGGGTGGTTGGCCTTCGCCTATTGAAGGAAGGCCTCTAGTAGACATCGGTGACCTCGTCGGAGGAGGAAGCCAAAAGTGGATGTAGGTCACATTCGACCGAACCACTCTAAAATCTAGTTTGCATTTCCTTTGTGCTATTTATCTTAACCACAAATTGCCTTCCTTGTTTTACTTCAAATACATTTCTGTAAGCTTTCAAAGTTGTTATCTACACGTAATGACTTTTACGTCGGAACTGGATTTTAACGTACGAACACAATTTTAGTCGTCGAAAGTTTTACGCTGCACTAATTCACCCCCCTCTTAGTGCTCTTGATCCTAACAACTCCCACTATTTTTCTATTTACTTGCGAGTAACACGACACCCTCAGCACATGAAACGGAAGTCTGCGGTAGACTTCTAGTAGAGGATTAGGATCCAATCAGAGTCTTAGTGTAATCTTGAGATACTCGACCTATCATACTAAGCTCGAAAGGTAGGCAACTCTTGCCGATCATAACTCCTTGTGATTCCCATCCTATTCAGCCTCCGAATCACCATAGTCTCGAGAGACTCGACCAACCATAATGTTTGGTTAAGTCAACACTATCGTTACAAGATGAGTATGATTCGATGTTATATCCTTGAGGGACTTGACCAAGCATACCATGTCCTCAGGTAACTAGTGACATCTTTATATCGAAGGCAAGATAGTGAAACGTGAAGTAGGTAAGCCCCGAGAGACTCGACCAACTCAACCTACACCAGGAATCGATCCCTACCTATAACAATGGAAGGCCACGTAGATCAATCTAATTACCTCACATTTACTGACTCAATATTATCGTGCAAGGGGTTTCTATGATTTGGTCTCCTAATATGACATGTCACACATATACATATTTAATATATATCTAAATCACATGCAAATATATATACAAATCTAGTATGTGTATAAGAAATCACCCCAGATGATCATGGACCAATGTGATCAGGCCTGAGCCAATGGGCCTAATCACTTACATCAAGATCTTTGTATTTAGTAGTGCATCTCCATGCCCTATGATCGTCCATTTTGTCCTCGTCGATTCCATCGACATCTCAACGCATCTCCATGCATCGTAAGTGTCCATCTTATGGGCCCTGCTATCGCTTCTACGCTCCCGCTACACCTCTTTGTATGATTACAACTTAATCATAAGCACGCAGGCCCGACAATAAACGAGAAATATAATAGAGGCTCGCAGGCCCCAATAATAATACTCACAAGTACACACATCACACGGTCAATGATCATCAGTCCACACATCATACATCATATGTATAAATCATCATCATGTAGGACTCCTAGATAATAATATAAATAATAATCAATTAAATATTTTACTCAATTAATATTTTCTAAAATCAGGGACATGTATGGAAGTTTCTAAATTTTGAGGGGTATTTTCATAATTTGGATAAAAGGACAAAATTAGAATTTCATAAATTCACATGGGCAAAACTATCTTTTGCTCAAAAACCCTAATACCCTCTCTTCTCCCTGCTTGCTGCGGGCGCCGCCACCCTACCAACGGTAGCCCTCTATGGTGTATGGTGGGGGGCGGGTGCGCCGCCGCTGCAGGTGGGCACCCCCTGTCACGACCCAAGTCTGATGAGCAAACTAGCTAATAACTCCATTTTGGTCCTTTAACCACGGACCAAAATACTTAAGCGGGAGTTAACGTAGTACACTTATCATACCTATATAAGCCAATCATATATATTGCCCACTTCCTATGTGGGACTAATGGGATGTTACAATATCCCCAACTTAATTAGCTTGACGTCCTCGTCAAGGCCCAACATAATCCAGATCGAACTCTAGTATAGTGCATGTGAGGTTTAACTCAGTGGTGGTTCCACGCCGTGATGAGTTCTCGACTCCATCCACGAGTAGCCCTTTCCTACTCGAGCCCTCTCACCCTGCCCAAATGCTAGGTCGGCTCTGATAACCAAATGTCAGGACCTGCGAGTCTGATAAGTCACTTGGCCAATAACTCTATTTTGGTCCTTCAACCACGGACCAAAATGCTTAAGCGAGAGTTAATGTAATACACCTATCATACTCATATAAGCCAATCATACACATTGCCCACTTCCAATGTGGGATTAATGGGATGTTACACCCCCACCCTAGCTCCCCCCCCCGGTGGGCGCAGCCGGCTCTGCTTGCGGGAGGACGCCCCTACGGGCGCTGTCGCACCCACGGCCACCTCTGCCCACGGGGGCTGCTCTCGCAGCCACCACCCATGTGGACGATTACCCCTATAGGTGGCGCTACCCCACGTAGCACCCGTAGGCGGCTGTGCTCATAGGTGAAGCACCCGCAGGCGCCATTGCCCTACGGCGCATCGACCCGTGGGCATAGCGCCCCTAGGTGCTGTTGCCGCGCGACGCCTCTGCCCGGGGGTCTAGAACCCATTGGCGCTGCCCTTGTTTACGGGTGCAGTGCCCACACACAGGTGGCCACTGTGCCTGCAGCCCTACCTACAGGCACCGCTGTAGGTGTCGTACCTGCACGCGGCCAGCCTTGCATCTACCGCTATAAGTTGCATGCCTGCACGTAGATGGCAACGCTGCCATCTACGACTGTAGCAAGGGTAGCAAAAGTTGCTGCCCTTTCTCGCTTTTGCGTCAACAATTTTGATGTCAAGAGCTTCTCCAAAACATAATACACACAATTCAAAACCAATCTATTGCACAAACAACCTGGCTCTGATACCACTGTTGGGAAATCTCAAGAGCGACATCACATGCATAGCAGAAGAATAGAAAAACAAAATCTCCAATTTCCTAAAACAATGTTCGTCGTCATGCAAAGATTGGTGTGCAAAGATCCATGAAACTTAAAACTGCGTATAGAATAGATTGTGTTACCTAGGGAGATCATATATCCCTGAATCCCTACAGATCTTTAGGAGAGGGTGAAGGAGGTCAAGTGCCCTCCTCTCTAGAGGTGATCCACATAGTAGGGCTTTGACGATGCTCTTCAAAACTCTAGGCCTGCTTTGAGGGGAAGACGGGGAGGAGAATAGGAGAGGCAAGCAAAGGCTCTAGCCTATGAACCACTGAATCCCTCCTATTTATAGAGGTCCCCCGTCAACTTTGTTGAATCTCAGATTTTGATGATGAAACCAATTGATAGTATTTATTATTTAATCTATGTTTTGAGTGACCCAGGAAGCTTCAATCAGGGAGAGATAATTAAAGCAGAAAGAATCATGTTGGGCCGGCGAAAAACACATCAAAATATTGGATGTCACGCAGGAGGATCGGTCGACGTATCGATAGAAGGCTTCGGGCCATGGATTCGGGCATCAGGCCAAAAAGAGTAGATATTGCGCCAAGGATATCAGAGGTGCAGAGGTCAACTAGCAGATTGGGCAATAGGCTGCAAGAGAGGATGAAGCGCCGAAGAATCGGACGAAGAATCGATGGTCCAATGACATGCCAAACAACATAATTCACGCTTAGTAATAATTATCTAGATAAAAGTGTGTTTTATGTGTGTAGGATTAACTACGATAGCAAGGCATAAAGCAAAATTAAGTACCGGAGTCAAGAACATGATTTCATTGGGAGTTCAAAAGTTCTTTGAAAGTTCATTGAAAGTTCGGATGTTCGTCGGAAGTTCTACCGGAATTTACCGAGAAGTCTTGGAGCTTACCAAAGAAGCTCATCAGAACTCTCTAAGAAGATCATCGTGAAGTCCAGGAGCTTGCTGGGAGTGTTTGGAAATCGTGGGGTGACATCACATGCACAGCGGAAGAACAAGAAAACAAAATACCCAATTTCTCAAAAAGATGTTTGTCGTCGTGCGAAGATTGGTGCGCAAAAATCCATGAAACAAATTACGTATAGAATAGATTGTGTTACTTAGGGAGATTGTATATCCCTATTTCCTTGCAGATATCTTGGAGAGAGTGATGGAGGTCAAGCGTCATCCTCTCTAGTGGTGATCCATACAGTAGGGTTGCGACGACGCTCCTCAAAACTCTAGGCTTGCTCTGATATGGAGTGGGGGAAGATAATAGGAGAGTCAAGCAAAGCCTCTAGCCTATAAGGCTCTAAATCCCTCCTATTTATAGAGGTCCCCTGTCAAACCCTAATTGATCCTCCTCTATTGGTTATTGGATCTGTATCCAATTACCCAAGCCTCTTAGATTAGTGGATCTCTATCCAATAATCTATCACGGGCTTTTATTTGACCTTATTCATAGGATCCAACAATTCAGGGGCTTATTAGATATCTAATAAGATAAGGGCTTCGACGGATATCTCATATCCGAACCTCTACTCATTACAATGCCTACCATATGTGTGTGACACTCTAGGCCCAATATCGAGATGGTCGTGAGTCATACCTGTCAAAACTCCTTTTAACTTAGTGAATTATGTTCTCTATAATAATTCACTCGACTTATCGACTACGGACGTATTAGGCCACTACGCCATATACCCTAAACGATACAGGGGAATCTAATCCATTGGACCTATCTGTCCTCAATTACCATATACCTATAGTCCCTCATTTATCTAATATCCCAGAGATCATATATCGGGCATGGTGCTATCAGACCCATACGGCTTCTTCTCGAGTCTCGCTCTAATCGGATTCTTCTAGAGAACTTTTTCTCTCTCAATCCAAATGACCATGGCTAGGGATTTGTCTGAGCAAGAACACATGGGATATTCCTTTCATGATGCCGAGAGTGGATGATCCTCTATCGACACTTAATAGCCCTTGTAAGGTTGACTGCCACTCCCAATGACCAACTGTACTAGATTTGGGACATCCAAACCTATAAGTCTGGTTTCAAAGAGTGGGGCACTCATACAGGATATCCTTAGTGTCTCAAGTCTAAGGACTAGATACACAACTAGGACTACGAAATCTATTAGGATCAGGGTTGGCACTAAGAGGGGGGGGGGGGGGGTGAATTAGTGCAGCAGATAAAAATGTCAACTTCATCAAATCTCTCGTACGATAAAAATCGATTCCGACGTAAAACCGATTTCAGAAACTTAACTTGAAAGCATACATAAATGTATTGAAGGCAGTAAGCTATTGAAGGGGTTTGCAGTAAGGTAATGGCAAGAAATAAAAGGCAAACCAGAGAAGATGGGAGTTTATAGTGGTTCGGTCAATCGTGACCTACATCCACTCCTCCGATTCCTCTTCCGTCGAGACCACCGGCATCCACTAATGATCTTCCTTTACTAGGCGAAGATCAACATCCTTCTTACACCCCTCTTCTCCTTTTATCGGGTTTAGGAGACAACCCTTACAAGCACTCACTCTCCTCTCTAAACAGAATTCTAACACTTAGAATTTAGAGGAGGGAAATTCTAGATATTGCAGCAGCGTTTTCTCTCTTTTAATCTCTCTGTGCTAGTGTGTTTTTTAACCAGGGATGAGAGGGGTATTTATAGGCTTCAAATTGATTCAAACTTGGAGCCTAAAAACGTCTCATCTCGGGTTCCCTAGGCATGGGCGGTACCACCGCCTGCGCTGGGTGCTACCACCGCCCAGTGTCAGTTTGACTAACACTGTCCTTGGTGGTACCACCGTCCAGGTCTGGCAGTACCACCGCCTGGGGCAGAGTGCTGGGCGGTACCACTGCCCAGACTGGCGGTACCACCACTTGACACAGCCTCGAAGACTGTGCCATGACGGTGAGTCTTCTTGGGGCATTGTTTGGGCTTCTTATTGGGCCCAACATAGTGATTACATGGGCCTAGTTGGACCCTAATTGGGTTGGCCCAAATCCAATCCCAATTACGTGCTAACTACGATTCCTAAGACATATTCTAAGCTAAACGAATCCCTATGTCAATTCTTCCGGCGAGCTTCTGGCGATCTTCTGGCGAACCTCTGACGAACTATCGGTAATGTTCTGGCAGACTCCCGGTAATCTCCTGGACTTCACGACAATCTTCTTGGCAAGTTCCGATAAGCTTCTCTGGCAAGCTCCGCGACTTCTCGGCTGCTTCCCGTAGAACTTCCGACGAACGTCCGGACTTCCAACGAACTCTCGAACTCCCAATGTGATCTCGATCTTGACTTCGAGACTTCATTTTGCTTCATGTCTTGCTATCATAGTTAATCCTGCACATGTAAAACATACTTCGATCTAGATAATTAATCCTAAGCATTAAATCAAGTTGTCCGGCATGTCATTGGTCCCTTGATGCTTCATCTGATTCTTTGGCGTATCGTCCTCTCATGTGGCCTATTGCCTAATCGACCAGTTTACTCCGCAACTCCGATATCCTTGGTGCAATCTCCGCTCTTCTTGGCCCAATGCCCGAATCCACAGCCCGAAGCCTTCTGTCGATTGGTCGACCGATCCACCGGTCCGACGTCCAATCTTTTGACATGTTCCTCCGGCCCAATATGATTTTTCTTGCTTTAATTGTCTCATCTTGATCGAAGCATCCTGCATCACTCAAAATGCAGATTAAAACATAAACACATATTGATTGGTTTCATCATCAAAATCCAAGATTCAATAGAATCGTTGTTTGACAATAAGGCATCATCAACCATCCAGCATTCCATAAGCGGATCAATCAATGAACTCATTCTCCAATGAGCATCTATACTGTAACCCTAGTGTCCCCACACGAGTAGCTGTGAGACCAACTGCATCCATCATATAGACGAGTATACAGCATACCAGTCTATCCGGTTATCACGATATCCCTCTCGAGTAACTTATGACTAGGATTATTCAAGATTTGTGTTTAAAGGTGAATTGATCTTATTATCATGATCTCATCACGATCCGATTCTCATTGCACTGATCCAAGGACATCATAATATATACATGCATATATGCAATAGTTAATATAAAGTGATAAATGCCAAAATATAATAAGCAAAAAGATTCTGTGTCAAGTCACACATGTCATCACTCACGTGATTGACTTGTTGGGCACCTATGACTAGTAATCTCCCACTTAACCTAAAGCAAATCACCTATGTATCTGATCCCCATCAGACCCCTGTGATGCTCAAAGACAATATGAGACAACGACTTTGTTAGTAGATCTGCAATGTTATCTTCGAATGGAACTCTTTCCACTGCTACATCTCCTCGGGTTAGATCTATCTGATCAGGTGGAACCTCCTCAGAACATACTTAGATTTCTGATGAGACCTGGGTTCCTTCACTTGAGCAATCACCCCATTGTTGTCGCAATATAAGGAAATCGGCCCCTCGCTACCTGACACGACTCACAAATCTGTGATGAACTTCTTCACCCAAACTCCCTCCTTTGTTGCCTCTGCTGCAACAATATACTCCACCTCTGTGGTCGAGTCAGTATTAGTATCTTGCTTGAAACTCTTCCAGCACACCGAATTCGACTTGCTATCATCGACATCAGACTGAAAACTTAAGTTCGTGTAGCCTTCAACCCCGCGGCTACTACCTCCATATATTAGTAAAAGATCCTTAGTCCTTCTCAAGTACTTAAGGATACACTTTACTGCTTTCCAATGCTCCAAGCTCAGATCTGCCTGATACCTGCTCATGACACTCAGAGCATGCACTATATCAGGCCTAGTATATAGCATGACATATATGATAGACCCTATTATTAGGATTGGAGCGACACTAAGAGGGGGGGGTTGAATTAGTACTGCGGATTAAAACTCGTAAGTTTGAAGTTGATTTCGTAAATGTATAGGGATTTCGATTCGATGAAGTATGACTTAGCTAAAATAGCTCAAGTAAAGGAAGTCTAGAGTAGGGAGAAGAAAACCAAACAGTTTGCTACTAAGAAGATAAGTGGTTCAGAAAATTAAACACTCACACATTCAAGGAACACCACAATGTAAAGTGGTTCGGTCAAATGACCTACATCTACTTGCGAAGCCTTCTTCAATGAGGCTCTCAACTTCCACTTGCTAAAGCTTTTTCTCCATCTCTAACTTCTCAAAAAGGTGTTGTTTGTGTTGAGAATTGAGGAGAACTTATAGGCCCCAAGAGGATTCAAATTTGGGCTCCAAATTCGAATTACTTTTGGGTTCCTGTTCTGGCATTGCCATCGCCTGTCAATGGTAGTGCCACCACCTGTCTGTGGCGGTGCCACTGCTTGTCAATGTCTGACACTGATAGTGTACTAGTGGTGCCACCGCCGATACTCTCGAGTTTTAGGCGGTGCCACTACCTAGTCCGGTAGTGTATTGGTAGTGCCACCGCCGGAACTCTCGGGTTCTAGGCTGTGCCACCGCTTGGACTATTCCAGCTCACTAGTTGGGCTCCAAACTTGGCCCAAACCAGTCCAAACTCGGGCCCAGTTAGGCCATAACCGGGTTATAGGATTAACATTTAATCCTAACCCTAATTACATACAAACTATGAAATTCAGACATAGTCCTAAGCAAAATTTTAAGCAATAACATCGAGTTTCCTTCCGGCGAGCTTTTCGGCGAACTTCCGATACACCCTCAGATTTCTTCTGGCAGACTCCCAGTAGGCTCCCGATCTTGTGGCGAGTTCAACGAGTTTTTGGCAAGTATCCGAACCTTCTCGGTGATCTCCATGAACCTCCGACGATCTTTCCGATGGACTTCTGTAAACTTCGGCAAGTTCCCGATTCTTTCTCGGTTGGTTCCAGCAGTCCTTCTGTCGATTCTTCGAACTTTTGGTGGACTCTCGAAAACCCATTGAACTTAACTATGATAAACTTGTTTTATGTCTTCAAGCTATCATAATTAATCCTACACGCTTAACTCAATAATATGGATTAGATCAATTAACCCATCAATTGACTTCATCATCAAAATTCGAGATTCAACAATCTCCCCCTTTTTGATGATGACAATCAATTGATGACAAAATTAATCATAACTCCCCCTATCTATATGCCATATTATGAGTAGATAAAAACACTTAAATTCAAGCCTAAACTAATAAGTTATATCCGTCGAACTTATCATTATTCTTATTAAGCTTGAGCAAATACGAAACTTCGTATTTCTCATAATTTCAAGGTATGAAAATTATTCTCAAGCCGAATGATAAAAGACAATTATCATTTTAATAAGAAATAATAATAATTTAAAATTTCAACATGGATCTCATGATATAAATGCAAGGCATGATTTTATATGATCATGAGATAATTACTTATTATATATATATAAAAAATGATAAACATGATACGACAGCCAATCTAAAAATCTTTTATATGCAATATGCTCAAAAAGTTTTACAATGCTTTTAAGGAATAAAACACATATAAGACATTTTTCATTGCATTATACAACATGCAAATTTCATATTTTGCACAAGTCATCAATCTTTTGCACATTCTTCTCCCCCTTTGTCATCAACAAAAAGGAGATGAGGTTTTAAGCATAAAACTCGTGATCATTGAAGCCATTCATAAAATCACCTCATAAGAAAAAAAAAATCTTGAAAAGGAGATGGCAAAATTGATCAAGCTTTAACTTGGTATTAAGATCGATCATTCAAGGAAGACATCAAATCATCCAAAATAACATGAAGGTGCCATCAAAATATTGATAAAATTTCAGAAAGAACATCCAACATCATATACTAGGATAATGTCTAACGCATGTCAAGGTAGCATAGAGGTTTACAATAATAAGAAAGAAGTCAAATCCATTAAAACCGAAAAGAGGATGAAAAATTTTTGAAAAATATATACAATCAAGCTCAATCACAAGGACAGTTCAACATGCCTAATTCCCTTCTAATAAAGTCAAATTGATCTTCATTTAAGGCTTTTATGAAAATATCCGCTAATTGATGCTTTGTATCAATAAATTCTAGAATGACATTATTATTATTGACATGATCTCATATAAAGTGATGCATAATGTCAATATGCTTATTTCTAGAGTATTGAATTGAATTTTTGGTTAGACAAATAGTACTTGTATTATCACATTTTATGGGAATGTTCTTTAAGTAAATTCTATAGTCTTCCAATATATTTTTCATCCAAACAACTTGTGTACAACATGCACTTGCAGCTATGTATTCGGCTTCCACCGTAGATAGTGCAACCAAATTTTGTTTCTTAGAAGTCCAAGAAACAAGTGTATGTCCTAAAAATTGACATGTTCCGGATGTGCATTTTCTATCTATCTTACATCTACCAAAATTGGCATCTGCCTAAGCTATTAAATCAAAATTATCGGATTTTGGATACCATAATCCTAAATTATGAGTTCCTTTAAGATATCTAAGGATTCTTTTAACATTTTTAAGATGAGACAATTTAGGATTAGCTTGAAACCTAGCAAAAAGTCCTACACTAAACATGATATCCGGTCTAATTGCGGTAAGGTAAAGTAAACTACCAATCATTCCCCTATATGTTTTTTATCAAAGCTTTCACCACTTTCATCAATGTATAACCTAGTGGAAGTACTCATAGGAGTATTTATAGCTTTTGAAACATCCATGTTAAATCATTTTAACAATTCTAATCTATATTTAGATTGATTAAGAAATATATCATTACTAAGTTGTTTAATTTGCAATCCTAAAAAGAATGTTAATTCTCCCATTAGGCTCATTTCAAATTCATGACTCATACATTTGGCAAATGATTCACATAGTGATTCATCCAAATAGTCAAAAGTAACATCGTCAACATAAATTTGAACAATATAAAAATTATTTTTAAAATGTTTAAGAAACAATGTAGTATCAACCTTGCCTTTTATAAAATTATTTAAAATAATAAAGGAACTAAACCTTTCGTACCAAGCTCTAGGAGCTTGTTTTAAGCTATAGAGAGCCTTAGTCAATTTAAATACATGATTAGGAAGAAGAGAATTTTCAAATCAGGGAGGTTGTTTAACATACACTTCTTCAGAAATAAAATCATTCCAGAAAGCACTTTTGACATTCATTTGAAATAGTTTAAAATCATTACTACTAGCATAGGCAAGGAGCATCCTAATCGCTTCTAATCTAGCCATAAGAGCAAAGGTCTCTTCGTAGTCGATACCTTCTTCTTGGTTGAAACCTTTGGCCACTAGTCTAGCCTTGTTTCTATTGAATCTCGGATTTTGATGATAAAATCAATTGATGGATTAATTAATCTAATCCATATTATTGAGTTATGTGTGCAAGATTAACTATGATAGCCTGAAAATATAAAGCAAAGATACCGGAGTCAAGTTCGATGGGTGTTCGAGAATTCGAAGATTCGTCAGAGATGTTGTCGAAACTAACCGAGAAGAAATTGGGGACTTTCGGAAGTCCGCCGAAGAAATCGTCGGAGGTTCGCGGAGATCACCAAGAAGGCTTAGCTACTCACTGAACTCGCCACAAGATAGGGAGCCTGCTGGGAGTTCGCCAGAAGAAATCTGAGGGTGTATCGGAAGTCCGCCGGAAGATCGCCGAAAAGCTCGCCGGACGTAGACTCGACGTTTGCCAATTAAAAACTTACTTAGGACTATATTTTCAGTTGTGCATATAATTAGGGTTAGGATTAAGGGATAATCCTATATCCTAGTTAGGGACCAACTAGGCCTGAATATGACTTGGTTTGGGTTGGATTTGAAGCCCAACCAATGACCGGTAAAGTCGAGCGGTGGAACTACCGGACTAGGCGGTGGCACCGCCCAAAACTCGAGAATCGGGCGGTGGTACCGTCAGACTGGGCGGTGACACCACCCAGCACTCGAGAGGTCCAGCGGTGGCATCACTGGACTAGGCGGTGACACCGCTAGTATACTATTAGTGTTAGACACTAACAAGCGGTGGCACCGCCATTGACAGGCGGTGGCACCGCCATTGACAAGCGGTGGCACCGCCGGCATCGGGAACCCAAGAGAATTCAAAATTTGGAACCCAAATTTGAATCCTCTTAGGGCCTATAAATACCCCTCAATTCTTAGTAGAGAATACAACTTTTGAGAAGCAATAGATTGAGAGAAAAAAAAAGCCTTAGCAAAGTATTGTTTTCAATTGCATGAGTGTTCACCTCCTTCGTTCTCAATGAAAATTTGTAAGAGTGTGAACTATTATAAAAGGTTATAAGAGGGGTATTTGTCCTTCCCCTTCAAAGTGATTTGCTAGTGGAAGTTGGGAGTCTCTTCGAAGAAGGCTTCGTAAGTGGATGTAGGTCATTTTGACCGAACCACTTTAAATTGGTGTGTTCCTTGAATGTGTGAGTTCATACTTTCCTGAAATTGTTATTTATACTACTGCTAGCTTTCGGTTTTCATCTATTGAATCTCGTATATTTTGATGATGAGACCACTTGATATATATTTATGATTTAATTTGCATTTTAAGTAACGTAGGATGCTTCGATCAGGATAAGACAATTAAAGGAGGAAAAATCATGTTGTGCCGGAGGAACATGTTAAAAGATTGGATGTCGGGCCGGTGGATCGGTCGATGTATTGATAGAAGGCTTCGGGCTGTAGACTCAGGCATTGGGCCAAGAAGAGCGGGTATTGTGCCAAGGATATCAGAGTTGCGGAGTCAACTGGCTGATTGGGCAATAAGCCACAGGAGAGGACGATGCGCCGAAGAATCGGACGAAGCGTCGAGGGACCAATGACATGCCGGACAACTTGGTTAATTGCTTAGGATTAATTGTCTCGATTGATGTTTTGTTTTACATATGCAGGATTAACTACGATGAAAGTAAGACGTGCAGCAGGAGTTGCACCGGAGTCAAGACTATGATCACGTTGGGAGTTCGACGGAAGTCCGGACGGTCATCGGAGATTTTGTGGGAACAAATCCGAGAAATCCAGAAGCTTACTAAAAGAAGCTCGTTGGAACTCACCAAGTGGATCGTTGCAAGTCCAGGAGTTTGCCGGAAGTCCGTCGGAGCATCGCCGGAGATTCGTCGGATGTTCGCCGAAAGCTCGCCGGAAGAAGCGATTGACACACCGGAGCAAGTTGTAGTAAATGTCTTAAGAAATTCATAGTTAGCATGATGATTAGGTTAGAAATGGGAGGTGATCCCATTAACTTAATCTTGGGGCAATTGGGCCCTTGATAGACCCAAACTGGGCTGAATGGATCAGTCCATTCGGACCCAGATTACTTGGCCAGAGGTGGCACCGCCTGGGTCGGTAGTGGCACCGCCCAGGGCTTAGTCTCCGAGCTCTGGCTAGGTAGTGCAACCGCCTCTGACAAAGGTGCAACCGCCTAAGCTCGGTCTCTGAGCTCTGACTGGGCGGTGCAACAACCTTAGTCAGGCGGTGGCACCGCCTGATCTTGGTCTCTGAGCTCTGGCAGGAGGTTCAACCGCCCCTGTCAGGCGGTGGTACCGCCCAAAGGCTTAGTCTCCGAGCTTTGCCTAGTGGTGCAACCGCCCTAGTCAGGCAGTGCAACCGTCCGACCCCGGAACTCCGAGAGATGACAGTTTTGAGCTCTAAATTCAAACTAGTTTGGGGCCTATATATAACCCACCCTTTCCTGCATGAAAGGGCACTGAAAATCCAATCTTACTCTGTGATTTTTAGAGCTCAAAAGTGTTGAAAAGTCTAAAAGTCCTCCTCCCTCTTTTCTTCCAACTTTTCATCTTTCAAGAGAAGAGAGAAATTTAGTAAGGGTTGTCTCCTAAGCCCGTCAAAAGGAGTGAATTTGTAAAAGGGTGGTTGGCCTTCGCCTATTGAAGGAAGGCCTTTAGTGGACGTCGGTGACCTCATCGGAGGAGGAAGCCAAAAGTGGATGTAGGTCAAGATTGACCGAACCACTTTAAAATTGCAATGCTCTTTGGTTTGCATTTATTCTTGTAGCTTACCTTACTACAAACCTCCATATGTGCTTTGCTTCCTCTTTACATTTGCTGCACTCTTTTACGAACTCACTTTCAAGTTATGTTTCTGAAAACGCTTTTACGTCAAAAATTGGTTTTATCATACGAACATCATATTTCAGTTTGCATTCTGGTTTCTATCTTAACTGAAAACTTCCTGCCTTACTTTACTTCAAATACATTTCCATAAGCTTTCAAAGTTATTATCTGCACGAAATGACTTTTACGTCGGAATCGAATTTCAACATACGAACATAGTTTTAATCGTCGAAAGTTTTCCGCTGCACTAATTCATCCCCCCCCCCCTCTTAGTGCTCTTGATACTAACAATTGGTATCAGAGCCCGGTTTTTCTCATTTCAGATTTACACCCGAGAGAAATGGATCTTCATGGCTTTCAAGAGGGCTTTTCAGTTTTTCGTCCACCGTTGTTTATCGGATTGGACTACACTGATTGGAAAACTCGAATGAGAGTTTTCTTGATTTCTTTGAATTTAGATTTATGGAATATTATTGAAAACAGTTTTCGACTTCCCTCTAAACCGATGAACGAATAGTCAGATTTGGAGAAGAAGTATTTTTCTTTAAACGCAAAGGCTATGAATGCTTGTTTTGCGCCTTCGATAAAAATGAATTCAATCGGGTTTCTTTGTGCGAAACGGCTTTTGATATTTGGTGAACACTTGAAATCATGCACGAGGGAACTAGTAGAGTCAAAGACTCGAAAGTTAACATTTTTTTGCATGATTTTGAGCTTTTTTGAATGTAACCAAGCGAGACTATAGGCGACATATATACCCGTTTCACGGATATCATCAATAATCTAAGAGTTCTTGGTAAATCTTTTTTGAATTTTGATCTCGTAAGCAAGATCTTAAGATCCCTTCCAAAAAGGTGGGATCCTAAAATAATCGCAATACTAGAAACAAAAGATTTAAATATTTTTCCACTTGAAGAACTAATTGGTTCGTTGATGACATATGAAATAGGGCACAATGCACATGATGAACAAAACAACCTTCCAAAGAACAGGAAGGATTTGAAACTCCGGACAAATGAATACCACTTGAGTGATGACTTAACTGATGAGGACAATGATGAACTTGAACTTCGAACACTAAATCTTAATAAGTTTATTAAATAAAAATCTAAAATAAATAATGAACTTGAACAGAGGACGAGGCCAAAGAAGAGGAAGGCAACCACGGATGAATCAAGAACTTCCAAAGGTGAAACTGCGAATTGGGCTTTGACGGGCTTCGACTACAAGGTAAGTAACTCAACTCTCTTGAATTATTTTGAAATTACTTGAAGTCCTTCATGAGTGCTTAATTCAGATAGTAGGAATAGGAAATAAATAAATTATTATATCATGTTTTTCTTTTTAGCATCTTTAAAAAATTAAAAATTTGATCATGAAAAGTATATTTCTAAGGTTTTATGCATGTTATGTTTTGAAATGTTGAATGATGCATTTAACATTAGGGATAATAATATGATATGTGATAATGCTTAGGATTAATCCATGCATGTGTATCTTGATGATTTTATGTCATGCATGAGTTTTTGAAGTAAATGTTGATTTGAAACTCTCATTTTAGATCAATATGTTCTTGGTCTAATCGTTTCTATGACGAATTAAGATGACATTCTCATGACATATTAAGATGACATTGTGCATGTACATCTATGTATGAATTTCTTGATAGTCTTTTGATGATGGATGTGATATCATGATGTGTTTGGTCTTGACGGCTTCATGATAAAACTCATGTTTCGATTTTAAATGATGATACATGTTTTCACAAAAGACTTAAATACCCTCACTTGAAATCAATTGTATGAAATGGAAATAATTTTCTATCCTATTGAGATTAATGAATTTATTTTACCAATCTTGTGAATCTCATGAAAATAAACATGATGAATATTTTGAAAATAAATGAGCGTATCATGCATTTGGTCTTAATGATTTCTTTTTAACATACTTTTTAAAATCATACTTGATGATGAATATCAAGATATTAAAAGGATGTTATCATGGAATCATGCTTGATGATTTGTTTTTTACCTTTCCGTCTTAAATGTTGACACTTGTTTTATTAAAGGTAAAGACATGCTTATAAGGAGCAAATCATATGAATAGAAATTTATAAAAACAAAATGTGATCCTCTATCTTATCGTATTTTCAATAAATCTATGCTTGTCATGTATGAATTTATTGAATGTGACTTTGAAGATGATTTCAGATTTTACAAATGCTTGATTCATACTTATGACATGAGACACATTTTAAATATGAATCATGTTCAATGTTTCAATCATGTTACATCTCCTTAATTCATTTTGTTCTCCTAGATTTATTTACCAAAGAGGAGAATCTTCCGAATGAATGAAATGATACAAATGAATCACTTATCGATATATCTTTTTGAATTATCTTTTTAATGTGATGTTGATATTTTGAGATGCCTATTGGAATTCATGACATGAGATAATTGAATCATTGACTTACTCTTTATATGGTTTGAAAATGGATGTTTAAAATCTTGCTTGATGAGTTGTTTTATAAGATTTTGTCTTTACGTCTTGAACTTTCATGCTTAACTTGATTTGGCATATAAAGACTAAGGCATGCTTAGATGAAAAAGAAATACTTAAAAAATGCTTTTCCCATCTGATCGAGATTAATGATTTAATAATATTTCTGTGAATCTCAAAATTGATTTTTGATGACTCGATTATGAGTTTCAAGTTAACAATTTGATTTGAATGAGGTTTATCTAAATCATAATCTTGATCTTGCAAAATTGGAATAATAAATAATATCTTTTGGTATTCATGAATTGATACTCACAATATGAAAATATTGGTATTCATGACTTGAATTTGATTGAAACATTGCATGCTTAAATTAATTATTCTCCTATTTTTCAAAAAAAATTTAAAATACCTTATGTGATGACTAAAAAATTAATTTGCTTTATGATGAATCACGAATCATGACTTGATCTATGATTTTGATATATTTTAATCATGATCCTTGGTTGTATAATTCTTTTACTCTATTAAAAGGATTTGTCGAATGAATCATGTCCTCGAATTTTCTTGATATCATGACATGATTTTGTAATATGTCTTGTATAATGATTAAAAGTTTTTGGCCATTGATTTCTTCCTTCTTTTCGGTAATGACATAGGGGGAGAAAGATTGCTAGCTCAAGGTAAATGTTGGCTAGCTTATACTCTTCTTCCCTTCTTTTCAACAAAGACAAAGGGGAGAAAGCTTTTGCTAGTTAGAACATGCAAAGAAAAGCAAAGTGCAATCTTGCACAAGAAGCAAGTGTTGAATTGCCATGATTGAACTTAAGAATCTTGCTATGCCTTTGTTCTTATATGTTGTGATGAAAATCTAGCTTCATGTTACAAAAACTTGCATATCTTTTAAAATAGCTAGAGCTACTTCTTCTTTTGTTGATAAAAAAGGGGGAGAAATATATGAATTGATACTATGAGTGCCATATTTGAATCAGAAATATATGAATTAATGTTAAGATATCAAAAGAAGCTTACATCGAAATATATGGTAAATTGATTATTGAAATGCTATGATTGCCATATGTCATGTTTGCATCATGTTAAGATATCAAGAACTTGCATTGTAATTTTACATGTTGATATCTTGTCATGTGATGAAATGCTACGATTTGTTGCTAAAATGATGCATGCAATACTTATGCTTTTTATGTGATGTATTGCATATGATGTGAATCATGATTAAAATTGCCTTAGTTTGAATTCAAGGTTTATCTCAATTATGGAATTTTAAAATAAGAATGATTACTCACCTTTGTCATGATTTAGAAATTAACATAAAGGGTCTTCCCTTCTTTTTGACAATGACTAAGGGGGAGATAGCTAGCTTGCACAATTCAAGAAGAAAGCAAAATTTGCACTTCTCAAAAGAGAAGAAATTGCTATCTTTAACATTACCGAGAATTGCTAGCTTGAAATATCTTAAGAAACAAAAAGAACAAAAGTGCTATCTTGCCTATCTCAAGAAGCAAAACATGCTAACTTGCGCATCTAGCAAAGTTGACAAAATTTTCATATTTCAAGAAGCAAGAGTTGCCTTCTTGAACATCTCTAATTTGCTAGCTTGCATGATGCAGAACTTGCTATCTTGAATATTACCAAAAGTGGTATCTTGTATGCTATAGAACTTGCATATCTAAAACATGATAACTTGAATGTTCTAAGCATGATGTAACACTTGCTAAATTTTCTAGCTTCAAAACTGCATGATGATAAAACTTGATATTATGTTTTTCGTGCAATAAGTTGAACTTATATAACAAACACTTGATTGTTGATGATAAAGGGGGAGAAGTATGTTGATGACATGACATGAGTTGCATAAGTTTATGCATATGTTCATGATGACGTGTTGCAAGTATTCATGATGAATATTGCAATGACTTGAATTCAGTTCGAATTCAAGGTTCTATCAATATGGCATATTGATAGGGGGAGTTTGTTTAAACTCTGGGAGTTAAGGTTAACTCCGTCATCAAGTGGTTGTCATCATCAAAAAGAGGGAGATCGTTAAATCTCGTATTTTGATGATGAAACCACTAGATATATGTTTATGATTTAATCTGCGTTTTGAGTAACGCAGGATTCTTCGATCAGGATGAGACAATTAAAGCAAGAAAAAGCATGATGTGTCGGAGGAACATGTCAGAAGATTGGACGTCGGGCCAGTGGATCGGTCGACGTATCGACAGAAGGCTTTGGGCCATGGACTCGGGCATTGGGCCAAGAAGAGCCAAGTGGATCGTCGCAAGTCCAGGAGTTTGCCGGAAGTTCATCAGAGCATCGCCGGAGGTTCATCGGATGTTCGCCGAAAGTTCGCCGAAAGCTCGCCGGAAGAAGCGATTGACGCACCGAAGTAAGCTATAGTAAATGTCTTAAGAAATTCGTAGTTAGCATAATGATTAAGTTAGAAATGGGAGGTGATCCCATTAACTTAATCTTGGGGCAATTGGGCCCTTGATAGACCCAAATTAAGCCGAATGGATTAGCCCATTCGGACCCAGATTACTTGACTAGAGGTGGCAAAGCTTGGGTCGGCAGTGGCACCACCCAGGGCTCAGTCTCCGAGCTCTAGCTAGGTGGTGCAACCGCCACTGATAGAGGTGCAACCACCTGAGCTCGGTCTCCGAGCTTTGGCTGGGCGGTGCAACGGCCCCAGTCAAGCGATGGCACCGCCTGAGCTCAGTCTCCAAGCTCTGGCAGGTGGTACAACCGCCCCTATTAGGCGGTGGCACTGCCCAGAAGCTCAGTCTCCGAGCTCTGCCAGCCGGTGCAACCGCCAGACCCCGGAATTCCGGGAGATGATAGTTTTGAGCTCCAAATTCAAACTAGTTTGGGGCCTATATATACCCCACCCTTTCCTACATGAAAGGGCACTGAAAACCCAATCTTACTCTGTAATTTTTAGAGTTCAAAAGTGTTGTAAAGTCTAGAAGTCCTCCTCCCTCTTTTCTTCCAAGTTTTCATCTTTCAAGAGAGGAGAGAAATTTTGTAAAGGTTGTCTCCTAAGCCCATCAAAAGGACTGAATCTGTAAAAGGGTGGTTGGCCTTTGCCTATTGAAGGAAAGCCTCTAGTGGACGTCGGTGACCTCATCTAGGTCAAGATTGACCGAACCACTTTAAAATTGCGGTGCTCTCTGGTATGCATTTATTCTTGCTGCTTACCTTACTGCAAACCTCCATATGTGCTTTGCTTCCTCTTTACAATTACTGCACTCTTTTACGAACACACTTTCAAGTTAAGTTTTCGAAAACGCTTTTACGTCGGAAACTTCAGTTTTATCGTACGATCATCATATTCCAGTTTGCATTCCGATTTCTATCTTAACTGCAAACTTCCTACCTTACTTTACTTCAAATATATTTCCGTACGCTTTTAAAGTTATTATCTGCATGAAACGACTTTTATGTCGGAATCGGATTTCATTGTACGAACGTAGTTTTAATCGTCGAAAGTTTTCCGCTGCACTAATTCACCCGCCCCCTCTTAGTGCTCTTGATCCTAACATCATCTACTCAAGTTACTATTGAAATGAAATCTCCTCGTATTTATAAATTCGTTATTAAACTTACAAGTTTTAATCCACTACACTAATTCATCCCCCCCTCTTAGTGCCACTCCGATCATAATAATTGGTATAAGAACTATGCTCACTCTCATATTTGGTTTAATACCCAAGAGAGATGGCTTACTCCGGCATGCATGAGGGTCATTCTATTACACGTCCACCTATGTTTAATAGGTCGGATTACAAGTATTGGAAGTCTCGTATGAGGATATTCCTCATTTCCATGGATTTTGAGCTTTGGGACTATTGTCGAAAATGGATTTAAAAAATCTTCTCTTCCGATGAGCGAATGGGATGAATGGAAGAAGAAGGTTTTTGCTTTAAATGCAAAGGCTATGAATGTCTTGTTTTGTGCATTAGATAAAAATGAATTTAATCGCGTTTCAATTTATGATTCGGCTTTTGATATTTGGAGAACTCTTGAGGTCACTCATGAAGGCACTAGCCGAGTGAAAGAGTCCAAAATCAACGTTCTTGTGCACTCTTATGAACTTTTCTGAATGAAACCAAGTGAGTCCATCGGAGACATGTACACCCGTTTCACGGATGTCATCAATGGACTCAAAGCTCTTGGTAAAAATTTTTCTAACTTTGAACTAGTAACTAAAATCTTAAGATCCCGTCCAAAAAGTTGGGATCCAAAAGTTACGGCCATTCAAGAGGCCAAGGACCTTAAAACATTTCCTCTTGAAGAACTTATTAAGTCTCTAATGACCTACGAAATGACATATCATGCTCATGAAGAGCTCGAGAACCCCCTTCCAAAGAATAGGAAGGATATGACGCTTACATCACAAGAAGACCACTTGGAAGGAACATCAAGTGATGAGGACAGTGACGATGACATTGCACTTTTAACTCAAAAAATTTAAAAATTTATAAGAAAGAACAAATTTAAAAATAACACCAAAAACAACCGAAGAAGAAGCAACCGAAGAAGAAGAAAGCTTTAAAAGCAACTTGGGACGATTCAAGTGATTTAGAAAGTGAAGAAGCTAGCAACAAAGAGGAGGCAAACTTTGCGCTAATGGCTTTAGGAGAAGAGGTATGTGATTTAATTAATAAAGATTTATCTTTCGATGAACTTTCTACTGCTTTTCATGAATTATATGATGAATGTAGAATTATTAGTAAGAAGTTTAATCTTTTAAAGAAAGAGCATGTCTTACTATAAAATAAGTTTGATAGTCTTCAAACTCCTCCATGCTCTAAGTGTGAACACTTAGAAGCAATAAAAAATAAAAATTTGCTACTTAATGAGACCTTAAACAAGTTTAAGGTCGGTAGCAAGGGATTGGACATGATCCTTGCAAATAAGGGTCATGTCAGAAATAGAAGTGGAATTGGTTTTGTGAGAGAATCTCACCAAAATCCTACCACTTTCATTAAAGGACCCATATTATATGTTTCACCTTGTTTGAAATGCAACTTTTGTTGTAAATCCGGATTGCTTACAAATGTCCATTTAGGAAAATTAGTCCACATAATATGGGTTCCTAAAAGAACTATAAATACTTCAATGATGAATAACAAAATTGGTAGATCAATTTTTGAGGCACCCAAAATCAAATAGGTACCTAAAAACCATCCTTTTTGTAGACAAAAACCAACAAGCTAGGAGCAAGAGATGGTATCTTGATAGTGTTGAATCTCGGATTTTGATGATGAAGTCAATTGTCATTTGTTGTCTAATCTATGTGTTGAGATAAGTGTGCAGGATTAACTACGATGAAAGTTAGACAAGCAGTAGGAGTTGCGCCGGAGTCAAGTCAATGATCACGTTGGGAGTTCGAGAGTTCGACGGAAGTTCGGACAGTCGTCGGAGGTTCTGCAGGAACAGATCCGAGAAGTCCAGAAGCTTGCCAAGCGAAGCTCGTCGGAACTTGCCAAGAGGATCATCGGAAGTCCAGGAGTTTGCCGGAAGTCCGTAGGAGCATCACCGAGGGTTCATCGGATGATCGACAGAAGTTCACCGGAAACTCGCCAGAAGAAGCGATTGACGCACCGAAGCAAAGCTGCAGAGATTGTCTTAGAAGTAAATATAGTTAGCACACTGATTAACTTGGAAATGGGAGGTGATCCCATTAGCATAATCTTGGGGCAATTGGGCCCCTGAAAAATCGAAATTGGGCCGAATGGAGCTACCCATTCGGAACCTGATTGCACCAGGAGGTGCAACCGCCCAAGCCAGGAGGTAGCACTGCCTGGGCTAAGTCTCCCAGGGAGACTACGCGATGCAACTGCCCCAGCCAGGAGGTGGCACCGCCTGGGCTCAGTCTCCGAGCGAGACTGGGCGGTGCAACCTCCCCTGACAGAGAGGTAGCACCGCCTGAGCTCGGTCTTCGAGCTTTGGCAGAGAGGTGCAACTGCCTCAGTAAGGAGGTGGCACTGCCTGGGGCTCAATCTCCGAGCCAGACTCAGGCGGTGCAATCGCCCCTGATAGAGAGGTGCAATCGCCTGGGCTCAGTCTTCGAGCTCTGCCAAGCGGTGCAACCGCTCTAGTCAGGAGGTGCAACCGCCTGATCCCGGAATTCCGGGATTTGATCGTTTTGAGCTCCAAATTTGAACTAGGTTGGGGCCTATAAATACCCCACCCATTCAGCACTGAAAAGAAACCGACCTACACCGAATTCTTGATCTTTCCTGTGATTATAAGAGCTCAAAATTGTTGTTAAGGCCTAAAGTTCTCCTCCCTCTGTTCTTCAAGCTTTGAGTTGTAAAGAGAGGAGAGAAAAGTTCTGTAAGGGTTGTCTCTTGAGCCTATCAAAAGGAGAGAAACTGTAAAAGGGCAGTTGGCCTTCGCCTATTGAAGGAAGGCCTCTAGTTGACGTCGGTGACCTCGTCGGTGGAGGAAGCCAAAAGTGGAGTAGGTCAAGACTGATCGAACCACTCTAAATCTCTTGTTTGCTTTTACTTTGAACACTTTATCATTACTGCAAACCTACTATATAGCTACTGCCCTCTGCGATTTTACGAACGAGTTTCTAAGTTCTGATCTTTCCAAATCTGCCTTTAGACGTAAATCGATGTTTTCGTACGATCATTACATTGCAGTTTACGTTTACGTTTTGACTCCATTTATAACTGCAAACTGCCTTCTGCGCATTTATAAAACGCATCTTAAAGTTGAGTATCTTCAGAATCAATATTTAGACGTAAAACTACGTTTAGACGTAAACTACGTTTAGATGTAAAACTGCGTTTAGACGCAAACTGCGTTTAGACGTAAAATTGCGTTTAGACGTAAACTGCGTTTAGATGCAAACTGCGTTTCGACGCAAACTGCGTTTAATCTTAAGTAATCTTAGAATCGGCTTTATCAAATGAACGCAGCTTTCGTTTTTAATCGCTGATAGATTTTCGCTGCACTAATTCACCCCCCCCCCCCTCTTAGTGCTCTCGATCCTAACAATTGGTATCAGAGCGAGGTTAACTCTCTAATGAATTAAAACGCAAAAGCGATGGCATACGCCGGAAACCAAGAGGGGCATTCTATTACACGTCCACCCATGTTCAGTGGGACGGACTACACCTACTGGAAGACCCGAATGAGGATCTTTCTTATTTCTATGGATTTTGAACTATGGAATCTTGTCAAAAACGCATTTTTGAAGTCTTCTCTTCCAATGATCGATTGGAATGAATTGGAGAAGAAGGCTTTCGCTCTTAATGCAAAGGCTATGAATGCCTTATTTTGTGCGCTTGATAAAAACGAGTTTAACCGTGTTTCAACTTGTAAAACCGCATTTGATATTTGGCACACACTCGAAGTGACTCACGAAGGCACAAGTAGAGTGAAAGAGTCAAAGATCAATCTGCTGTTACATTCTTTCGAACTTTTCCGGATGAAACCGAGTTAAACCATTGGCGACATATTTACCCGTTTTACGGATGTCGTCAACGGTCTAAAAGGACTTGGAAAAAGCTTTTCGGATTTTGAGCTCGTAAATAAGATACTAAGATCCCTTCCTAAGAGTTGGGATCCTAAAGTTACTGCTATTCAAGAGGCAAAAGATCTGTGCAACTTCCCTCTTGAGGAACTAATCGGGTCATTAATGACCTACGAAATGACTTGTAAAGCTCATAAAGAGCAAGAAGACATCCTTCCAAAGAACAGGAAGGATATGTCACGTAAAACTTCAGAATGCCACTTGAGAGAAAACTCAAGTGATGAGGACTGTGATGATGACTTTGCACTTCTAACAAGAAAATTGAAAAAATTCTTTAAAAGAAACAAGTTTAAGAATGACGCAAAAAATAAACATGAACCCAAGAGGGACCAAGTTATTTGCTATGAATGCAAAAAGCCGGGACACTACAAGAGTGATTGTCCCCAAGTCAAAAGGAGAACATCAAAGAAGAAGGCGCTTCAAGCAACATGGGATGACTCGAGCGCATCCGAAGAAGAGGAGTCCAACACCGAGCAAGTTGCTCATTACACCTTAATGGCCATCGGAGATGAGGTAACAAATTAAATAGATGCAGATTTATCATTTGATGAGTTATTGAATGCTTTCCATGAATTATTTGATGAATGCAAGACTATTAGTAGAAAATACAAATTGCTAAAAAAGGAGCATGATAGTCTTATTTGTAATTTCGATAAGTTAAAAGCTGAACATCATGATAGTTTAAGCTCATGCATAAAATGCCATGATCTAGAAACCATCCAAAAGGAAAATATGTTACTTAAGGACACCTTGAAGAAATTCGAGGTTGGTAGCAAGTCATTAAACATGATCCTTTCAAACAAGGGTCACGTTCCCAAAAGAAGTGGAATTGGATTTGTGAGAAGTCCTCACCAAAATCCAACCACCTTCATAAAGGGCTCCATCTTGCATGTTCGACATCAAGACAAATGTAACTTCTGTTGCAAATTCAGACACAAGACGCATTATTGTCCATTCAAGAAAATAAGACCAAACAAATTGATCTGGGTTCCTAAAGAAACCATAATAAATTCTATGTAACATGATAGACAATTTAGATCTATTTGTCAGGGACCCAAAAGCAAATGGGTACCTAAAAATCATCCTTTCTTGTAGAAAACTAAACCACCGCAAGCTAGGAGCAAGAGATGGTACCTTGATAGTGGATGCTCAAGGCATATGACCGGAGATCCATCTCAATTCTCTAAGCTCACTAGCATAGACGAAGGCTATGTCACCTTCGGAGACAACAACAAGGGTAAAATCATTGGCAAAGGAACCATAGGTAACAAATCCAACTTCTTTATTGAAGATGGTTTGTTAGTTGATGGTTTAAAACATAACCTCTTGAGCATTAGTCAATTATGTGATAAAGGATATATTGTCAAATTTGAATATAATGCTTGCATCATTGAAAAACCACACAAAAACATATCTATGATTGCATTAAAACAAAATAACGTATACACTATTGACATCAATGATTTGTGTAACGAAATGTGTTTTTCTGTTCTGAATGAGGATGCTTGGATAAGGCATAGAAGATTAGGTCATGCTAGCATGAAACTAATAACTCAAATATCATCTAAAGAACTTGTAAGAGGAATTCCTCATATTAAGTTCATCAAAGATCATGTATGTGATGCTTGTCAATTAGGAAAACAAATTAAGGGTAGTTTCAAATCTAAGAATCAGATAAGCACCTCTAGGCCCTTACAATTGATCCATATGGACTTGTTCGGACCAATCTCCACATCAAGCCTAGGAGGTAGCAAATATGCCTTCGTCATCGTGGATGACTATAGCAGATACACATGGACTTACTTCTTAGAACAGAAAAGTGAATGCCTTATATATTTTGCCAAGTTTTGTAAACTTGTTCAGAACGAGAAAGGTTCTATGATTTCATCAATTAGAAATGACCATGGTGGTGAATTTCAAAACCATGATTTCCAGGAATTTTGTGAACTCAATGGATACAACCATAATTTCTCTACTCCTAGAAATCCTCAACAAAATGGAGTAGTAGAAAGAAAAAATCGAAATTTACAAGAAATGGCAAGAACCATGTTGAATGAACACAACCTACCCAAATATTTTTGGGCCGAAGCCGTAAATACTGCATGCTACATTTTGAATAGAGTTCGAGTAAGACCCCTACTAACCAACACTCCCTATGAGTTGTGGAACAACAAAAAACCCAATGTCTCATATTTTAAAGTCTTTGGGTGTAAGTGTTTTATCTTGAATGAAAAGGATAACTTAGGAAAATTTGATGCAAAATCCGATGAAGGAATCTTTCTTGGTTATTCTTCAGTTTCTAAAGCCTTTCGTATCTTCAATAAAAGGACTTTAATTATCGAAGAATCCATTCATGTTGTTTTCAATGAGATTTCCAAAATCAGGAAAAATGATCTTGATGATGATGTTAATTTTGATTCCTTGAATTTAAATGAAACCCCTTCTCCAACTAGCAACTTGTATGCATCCACTTCCGAAACATCGTTACCCAAGGATTGGAAGTATGTAGATGCTCATCCCAAGGAGCTAATCTTAGGAGACACATCAAAGGGGGTTCAAACACGATCTTCTCTTAAAAATTTTTGTGCGAAAGCCGCCTTCCTCTCCCAAATTGAACCCAAATGTGTTGACGAAGCCATGAAAGATGATTCATGGATTATTGCAATGCAAGATGAATTGAATCAATTTGAGAGAAACGAGGTGTGGAAGCTTGTTCCTAGGCCAAATGATCGTTTAGTTATTGGTACTAAATGGGTCTTCAGAAACAACCAAGATGAAAATGGTATCATGGTTAGAAACAAGGCTAGATTAGTGGCCAAAGGTTTCAACCAAGAAGAAGGTATCGATTATGAAGAAACCTTCGCTCATGTGGCTCGATTGGAAGCCATAAGGATGCTCCTTGCCTACGCTAGTAGTAATAATTTTAAGTTATTTCAAATGGATGTTAAAAGCGCTTTTCTAAATGGCTTTATTTCCGAAGAAGTTTATGTTGAACAACCTCCTGGATTTGAAAATGATTGCCTCCCTAATCATGTGTTTAGATTAACTAAAGCTCTCTATGGTTTAAAACAAGCCCCAAGGGCTTGTATGAGAGACTTAGTTCTTTTCTTATCGAAAATAATTTCACAAAATGCAAGGTTGATACTACATTTTTCATCAAGAATTTTGAAAATAATTTTCTCATTGTTCAGATTTATGTTGATGATATTATCTTTGGCTCTACAAATGAATCTCTTTGTGAATCGTTTGCTAAAACTATGAGTCTTTAATTCGAAATGAGCTTAATGGGAGAATTAACATTTTTCTTAGGCTTACGAATCAAACAACTAAGCAATGACATCTTTATTAGTCAAACTAAATATGCTATGAATTTATTGATAAAATTCAATATGAACAACTCAAAGGCTATTAACACTCCTATGAGCACCTCCACTAAGTTAGAAATTGATGAAAGTCGAGAAAGCTTCAATCAAAAAATTTATAGGGGTGTGATAGGAAGTTTACTTTACCTCACTGCAACCAGACCAGACATCATGTTCGGTGTAGGACTTTGTGCTAGATTTCAATCAAACCCTAAGATATCTCATCTCAAAGCAGTTAAAAGAATACTTAGATATCTTAATGGTACCACAAATCTAGGATTATGGTACCCAAAATTAGAGAATTTTGAGTTAATTTCTTATGCTGATGCTGACTTTGCTGGCTGTAGACTAGATAGAAAAAGCACATCAGGATCATGTCAATTTTTAGGAAAAGCCCTTGTTTCCTGGTCATCTAAGAAACAAAACTTGGTTGCACTATCAACAACCGAAGCTGAATATATTGCAGCTAGTGCATGCTGTGCACAAGTTGTATGGATGAAAAACACCATAGAAGATTACAAAGTTAATCTTAAAAATATTCCCATCAAATGTGATAACACAAGTGCAATATGCTTAACTAAGAATCCTATACAACACTCAAGAACAAAACATATTGATATTAGACATCACTTTATACGAGATCTTGTTACTAATCATGACGTAACCATAGAGTTTATTGATACTAAACATCAACTAGCTGATATTTTTACAAAACCTCTAAGTGAAGAACAATTTGATTTCATAAGAAGAGAATTAGGAATGTTGATGTGTCCGAATAGACAAACTTGTTAAAACTATTTTTTCGGACTTTATTGAATGATCAAATAACTTGATTGCCATTACATAACATGTGTTGAAATGTTTTGTCTTCATGATTATATTTGAAAATCTGTAGCATAATCTTGTCCGAATGCATCTCATTATCCGAATGCTATAAATCAGATTTTCTCGTACACTTTTTTGAAAAATATGTTTCTGAAATAGATTTGATGAAGTGATTCCTGCGTATGAATTCCATCATGAAATATCTTTACTTGTACAAAGGATTATAACAAAAAAGGGGGGAAGAAGTATTCAGAGCAATCTATGTATAATGCCTTCCTCTATAAGCTTGCTTAGATTATTTTCCTGGTATCACAATTACCATGCTTTTTGTTGATGACAAAGGGGGAGAAATATTTGATATGATTATGCCATGCTTGCATCACCGAGAAATATATGAATTGATGCTATAAACACTGCTATGATTATGCCATGCTTGCATCACCGAGAAATATATGAATTGATAAACACTGATGCTATGATTATGCCATCCTTGCATCACCAAGAGATATATGAACAGATGCTATAGTTTGCATTATGCCTTGAGTTATACCTTACTATGTGAAGAAATGCAAAACTTGAAAAAATTTGAAATGTGTACATCATGTAATGATATCAAAATATTACTTCACAGCTTTACATGTTGATATTCAACTAAATGATGAATAGTTACAATCACCATCATATAAAATCTGATGATGGATGTCAAGCCTTGACATCATCCTTAGAGAGATATATCATGATGGGTATCATGATGGGAGTATTGATAAGTTTAAATGAAATAACTTATTAATATGTCGCTTGAATTCTTAGGTCTTGAATTCAAGGTTGACTTATCTCAATTATGGCATATAGACAAGGGGAGTTAAGGATAACTCCATTATCAATTGATTGTCATCATCAAAAAAGGGGGAGATTGTTGAATCTCGGATTTTGATGATGAAGTCAATTGTCATTTGTTGTCTAATCTATGTGTTGAGATAAGTGTGCAGGATTAACTACGATGAAAGTTAGACAAGCAGCATGAGTTACGCAGGAGTCAAGTCAATGATCACGTTGGGAGTTCGAGAGTTCGACGGAAGTTCGGACAGTCGTCGGAGGTTCTACGGGAACAGATCCGAGAAGTCCAGAAGCTTGCCAAGCGAAGCTCGTCGGAACATACCAATAGGATCGTCGCAAGTCCAGGAGCTTGCCGGAAGTCCGCAGGAGCATCACCGAGGGTTCATCGGATGATCGACGGAAGTTCGCCGGAAAAAGCGATTGACGCACCAAGCAAAGCTGCAGAGATTGTCCTAGAAGTAATTATAGTTAGCACATTGTTTAAGTTGGAAATGGGAGGTGATCCCATTAGCATAATCTTGGGGCAATTGGGCCCTTGAAAAATCGAAATTGGGCCGAATGGAGCTACCCATTCGGACCCTGATTGCACCAGGAGGTTCAACCGCTCAAGCCAGGAGGTAGCACCGCCTGGGCTAAGTCTCCTAGGGAGACTGGGCGATGCAACCGCCCTAGCCAGGAGGTGGCACCGCCTGGGCTCAGTCTCCGAGCGAGACTGGGCGGTGCAACCTCCCCTGACAGAGAGGTAGCACCGCCTGAGCTCGGTCTTCGAGCTCTGGTAGAGAGGTACAATCGCCACAATCAGGAGGTGGCACCGCCTGGGGCTGTCTCCGAGCCAGACTCAGGCGGTGCAACCGCCCCTGACAGAGAGGTGCAACCACCTGGGCTCAGTCTTCGAGCTCTGCCAGGCGGTGCAACCGCTCCAGTCAAGAGGTGCAACCGCTTGATCCCGGAATTCCGGGATTTGATCGTTTTGAGCTCCAAATTTGAACTAGGTTGGGGCCTATAAATACCCCACCCATTCAGCACTGAAAAGAAACAGACCTACACCGAATTCTTGATCTTTTCTGTGATTCTAAGAGTTTAAAATTGTTGTTAAGGCCTAAAGTTCTCCTCCCTCTGTTCTTCAAGCTTTGAGTTGTAAAGAGAGGAGAGAAAAGTTCTGTAAGGGTTGTCTCCTGAGCCTGTCAAAAGGAGGGAAACTGTAAAAGGGCAGTTGGCCTTCGCCTATTGAAGGAAGGCCTCTAGTTGACGTCGGTGACCTCGTCGGTGTAGGAAGCCAAAAGTGGAGTAGGTTAAGACTGACCGAACCACTCTAAATCTCTGGTTTGCTTTTACTTTGAGCACTTTATCATTACTGCAAACCTCCTACATAGCTACTGCCCTCTGCGCTTTTACGAACGAGTTTCTAAGTTCTGATCTTTCAAAATCTGCCTTTAGACGTAAATCGGTGTTTTCGTACGATCTTTACATTGCAGTTTACGTTTACGTTTTGACTCCATTTATAACTGCAAACTGCCTTCTGCGCATTTATAAAATGCATCTCAAAGTTCAGTATCTTCAGAATCAGTATTTAGACGTAAACTACGTTTAGACATAAAACTGCGTTTAGACGTAAACTACGTTTAGACGTAAAACTGCATTTAGACGCAAACTGCATTTAGACGTAAAACTGCGTTTAGACGTAAACTGTGTTTAGACGCAAGCTACGTTTAGATGCAAACTGCCTTTAGACATAAACTGCGCATAATCTTAAGTAATCTTAGAATCGGCTTTATCGAACGAACGCAGCTTTCGTTTTTAATCGCTGAAAGATTTCCGCTACACTAATTCACCGCCCCTCCCCCTCTTAGTGCTCTCGATCCTAACAATTGGTATCAGAGTGAGGTTAACTCTCTAACGGATTAAAACCCAAGAGAGATGGCATACGCCGGAAACCAAGAGGGGCATTCTATTACACATCCACCCATGTTCAGTGAGACGGACTACACCTACTAGAAGACCGGAATAAGAATCTTACTTATTTCTATGGATTTTGAACTATGGAATCTTGTCGAAAACGGATTTTCGAAGTATTCTCTTCCAATGATCGTTTGGAATGAATTGGAGAAGAAGGCTTTCGCTCTTAATGCAAACGCTATGAATGCCTGAATTTTGTGCACTTGATAAAAACGAGTTTATCCGTGTTTCAACTTGTAAAACCGCATTTGATATTTGGCACACACTCGAAGTGACTCACGAAGGCACAAGTAGAGTGAAAGAGTCAAAGATCAATCTGTTGTTACATTCTTTCGAACTTTTCCAGATGAAACCGAGTGAAACCATTGGCGACATATTTACCCGTTTTACGGATGTCATCAACGGTCTAAAAGGACTCGGAAAAAGCTTTTCGGATTTTGAGCTCGTAAATAAGATACTAAGATCCCTTCCTAAGAGTTGGGATCCTAAAGTTACTACTATTCAAGAGGCAAAAGATTTGTGCAACTTCCCTCTTGAGGAACTAATCGGGTCATTAATGTCCTACGAAATGACTTGTAAAGCTCATGAAGAGCAAGAAGACATCCTTCCAAAGAACAGGAAGGATATGTCACTTAAAACTTCAGAATGCCACTTGAGAGAAAACTCAAGTGATGAGGACTGTGATGATGACTTTGCACTTCTAACAAGAAAATTTAAAAAATTCTTTAAAAGAAATAAGTTTAAGAATGACGCAAAAAATAAACTTGAACCCAAGAAGGACCAAGTTATTTGCTATGAATGCAAAAAGCCGGGACACTACAAGAGTGATTGTCCCCAAGTCAAAAGGAGAACAACAAAGAAGAAGGCGCTTCAAGCAACATGGGATGACTCGAGCGCATCCGAAGAAGAGGAGTCCAACACCAAGAAAGTTGCTCATTACGCCTTAATGTCCATCGGAGATGAGGTAACAAATTTAATAAATGCAGATTTATCATTTGATGAGTTATTGAATGCTTTCCATGAATTATTTGATGAATGCAAGACTATTAGTAGAAAATACAAATTGCTAAAAAAGGAGCATGATAGTCTTATTTGTAATTTCGATAAGTTAAAAGCTGAACATCATGATAGTTTATGCTCATGCATAAAATGCCATGATCAAGAAACATTCCAAAAGGAAAACATGCTACTTAAGGACACCTTGAAGAAATTCGAGGTTGGTAGCAAGTCTTTAAACATGATCCTTGCAAACAAGGGTCACGTTCCCAAAAGAAGTGGAATTGGATATGTGAGAAGTCCTCACCAAAATCCAACCACCTTCATAAAGGGCTCCATCTTGCATGTTCGACATCAAGACAAATGTAACTTCTGTTGCAAATTCAGACACAAGACGCATTATTTTCCATTCAAGAAAATAAGTCCAAACAAATTAATTTGGGTTCCTAAAGAAACCATGATAAATTCTATGCAACATGATAGACAATTTAGATCTATTTATGAGGGACCCAAAAGCAAATGGGTACCTAAAAATCATCCTTTCTTGTAGAAAACTAAACCACCGCAAGCTAGGAGCAAGAGATGGTACCTTGATAGTGGATGCTCAAGGCATATGACCGGAGATCCATCTCAATTCTCTAAGCTCACTAGCATAGACGAAGACTATGTCACCTTCGGAGACAACAACAAGGGTAAAATCATTGGCAAAGGAACCATAGGTGACAAATCCAACTTCTTTATTGAAGATGTTTTGTTAGTTGATGGTTTAAAACATAACCTCTTGAGCATTAGTCAATTATGTGATAAATGATATATTGTCAAATTTGAATCTAATGCTTGCATCATTGAAAAACCACACAAAAATATATCTATGATTGCATTAAAACAAAATAACGTATACACTATTGACATCAATGATTTGTGTAATGAAATGTGTTTTTCTGTTATTAATGAGGATGCTTGGATATGGCATAGAAGATTAGGTCATGCTAGCATGAAACTAATCACCCAAATATCATCTAAAGAATTTGTAAGAGGAATTCCTCATATCAAGTTCATCAAAGATCATGTATGTGATGCTTGTCAATTAGGAAAACAAATTAAGGGTAGTTTCAAATCTAAGAATCAGATAAGCACCTCTAGGCCCTTACAATTGATCCATATGAACTTGTTCGGACCAATCTCCACATCAAGACAAGGAGGTAGCAAATACGCCTTCGTTATCGTCGATGACTATAGCAGATACACATGGACTTACTTCTTAAAATAGAAAAGTGAATGCCTTAGATATTTTGCCAAGTTTTGTAAACATGTTCAGAACGAGAAAGGTTCTATGATTTCATCAATTAGAAGTGACCATGGTGGTGAATTTCAAAACCATGATTTCCAGGAATTTTGTAAACTCAATGGATACAACCATAATTTCTCTACTCCTAAAAATCCTCAACAAAATGGAGTAGTAGAAAGAAAAAATCAGAATTTACAAGAAATGGCAAGAACCATGTTGAATGAACACAACCTACCCAAATATTTTTGGGCCGAAGCCGTAAATACTGCATGCTACATTTTGAATAGAGGTCTAGTAAGACCCCTACTAACCAAAACTCCCTATGAGTTGTGGAACAACAAAAACCCAATCTCTCATATTTTAAAGTCTTTGGGTGTAAGTGTTTTATCTTGAATGAAAAGGATAACTTAGGAAAATTTGATGTAAAATCCGATGAAGGAATCTTTCTTGGTTATTCTTCAGTTTCTAAAGCCTTTCGTATCTTCAATAAAAAGACTTTAATTATCGAAGAATCCATTAATGTTGTTTTCAATGAGATTTTCGAAATCAGGAAAAATGATCTTAATGATGATGTTAATTTTGATTCCTTGAATTTAAATGAAACCCCTTCTCCAACTAGCAACTTGGATGCATCCACTTCCGAAACAACCTTACCCTAGGATTAGAAGTATGTAGATGCTCATCCCAAGAAGCTAAACTTAGGAGACACATCAAAGGGGGTTCAAACACGATCTTCTCTTAAAAATTTTTGTGCGAACGCCGCGTTCCTCTCCCAAATTGAACCCAAATGTGTTGACGAAGCCATGAAAGATGATTCATGGATTATCGCAATGCAAGATGAATTGAATCAATTTGAGAGAAACGAGGTGTGGAAGCTTGTTCCTAGGCCAAATGATCGTTTAGTTATTGGTACTAAATGGGTCTTCAGAAACAAGCAAGATGAAAATGGTATCATGGTTAGAAACAAGGCTAGATTAGTGGCCAAAGGTTTCAACCAAGAAGAAGGTATCGATTATGAAGAAACCTTCGCTCCTGTGGCTCGATTGGAAGCCATAAGGATGCTCCTTGCCTACGCTAGTAGTAATAATTTTAAGTTGCTTTAAATGGATGTTAAAAGCGCTTTTCTAAATGGCTTTATTTCCGAAGAAGTTTATGTTGAACAACCTCCTGGATTTGAAAATGATTGCCTCCCTAATCATGTGTTTAGATTAACTAAAGCTCTCTATGGTTTAAAACAAGCACCAAGGGCTTGTATGAGAGACTTAGTTCTTTTCTTATCGAAAATAATTTCACAAAAGGCAAGGTTGATACTACATTTTTCATCAAGAATTTTGAAAATAATTTTCTCATTGTTCAGATTTATGTTGATGATATTATCTTTGGCTCTACAAATGAATCTCTTTGTGAATCGTTTGCTAGAACTATGAGTATTTAATTCGAAATGAGCTTAATGGGAGAATTAACATTTTTCTTAGGCTTACGAATCAAACAACTAAGCAATGGCATCTTTATTAGTCAAACTAAATATGCTATGAATTTATTGAAACAATTCAATATGAACAACTCAAAGGCTATTAACACTCCTATGAGCACCTCCACTAAGTTAGAAATTGATGAAAGTCGAGAAAGCTTCAATCAAAAAATTTATAGGGGTGTGATAGGAAGTTTACTTTACCTCACTGCAACCAGACCAGACATCATGTTCAGTGTAGGACTTTGTGCTAGATTTCAATCAAACCCTAAGATATCTCATCTCAAAGCAGTTAAAAGAATACTTAGATATCTTAATGGTACCACAAATCTAGGATTATGGTATCCAAAATTAGAGAATTTTGAGTTAATTGCTTATGCTGATGCTGACTTTGCTGGCTGTAGACTAGATAGAAAAAGCACATCAGGATCATGTCAATTTTTAGGAAATCCCCTTGTTTCCTGGTCATCTAAAAAACAAAACTCGGTTGCACTATCAACAACCGAAGCTGAATATATTGCAGCTAGTGCATGCTGTGCACAAGTTGTATGGATGAAAAACACCTTAGAAGATTACAAAGTTAATCTTAAAAATATTCCCATCAAATGTGATAACACAAGTGCAATATGCTTAACTAAGAATCCTATACAACACTCAAGAACAAAACATATTGATATTAGACATCACTTTATACGAGATCTTGTTACTAATCATGACGTAACCATAGAGTTTATTGATACTAAACATCAACTAGCTGATATTTTTACAAAACCTCTAAGTGAAGAACAATTTGATTTCATAAGAAGAGAATTAGGAATGTTGATGTGTCCGAATAGACAAACTAGTTAAAACTATTTTTTCGTACTTTATTGAATGATCAAATCACTTGATTGTCATTACATAACATGTGTTGAAATGTTTTGTCTTCATGATTATATTTGAAATTCTGTAGCATAATCTTGTCCGAATGCATCTCATTATCCGAATGCTAGAAATCATATTTTCTCGTACACTCTTATGAAAAATATGTTTCTGAAATAGATTTGATGAAGTGATTCCTACGTATGATTTCCATCTTGAAATATCTTTACTTGTACAAAGGATTATAACAAAAAAGGGGGGAAGAAGTATTCAAAGCAATCTATGTATAATGCCTTCCTCTATAAGCTTGCTTAGATTTGTTAGGATCGAGAGCACTAGGGGGGGGGGGGTGAATTAGTGCAGCGGAAATTTTTCAGCGATTTAAAAACGAAAGCTGCGTTCGTCCGATAAAAACGATTTCGATGTAAAAGCCGATTCACAGTTTGTATCTAAGTGTAGTTTACGCAGTTTGCGTCTAAATGCAGTTTGCGTCTAAATGCAGATTGCGTCTAAGCGCAGTTTGCATTTAAGCGCAGTTTGCGTCTAAAGCGCAGATTGCAGTTTGCGTCTAAAGCGCAGTTTCGTCTAAACACAGTTTTGCGTCTAAACACAGTTTGCGTTTAAAGCGCGGTTTCGTCTGGCGCCAGTTTGCGCCTAAACGCAGTTTTACGCCTAAGTGCAGATTTATGTCTAAGTGCAGTTTTACGTCTAAACGCAGTTTTACGTCTAAGTGCAGTTTTACGTCTAAACGCAGTTTTGCGTCTAAACGCAGTTTTACGTCTAAACGCAGTTTTACGTCTAAACGCAGTTTTGCGTCTAAACGTAGTTTACGTCTAAACGCAGTTTTTACATCAAAGTGTAATTTTACATCTAGACGCAGTTTTACGTCTAAATGCAGTTTTGAACTTTGAAAAGCGTTTAATGAATACGCAGAAAGCAATTTGCAGTTATAAATGGAATCAAAATGTAAGCGTAAACTGCAGTGTAAAGATCATACGAAAACACCGATTTACGTCTGAATGCAGATTTGGAAAGATCAGAACTTAGAGACTTGTTCGTGAAAGCGCAGAGGGCAGTAGCTATGTAGGAGGTTTGCAGTAATGATAAAGTGCTCAAAGTAAAAGCAAACCGGAGATTTAGAGTGGTTCGGTCAGTCTTGACCTACTCCACTTTTGGCTTCCTCCTCCGACGAGGTCACCGACGTCAACTAGCTGCCTTCCTTCAATGGGCGAAGGTCAACTGCCCTTTTACAGTTACACTCCTTTTGACGGGCTCAGGAGACAACCCTTACAGATCCTTTCTCTCCTCTCTTTACAACTCAAGACTTGAAGAACAGAAAGAGGAGAACTTTAGGACTTTACACAAATTTGAGCTCTTAGAATCACAGAAAAGATCTAGAATTCAGTGTGGATCTGTATCTTTTCAGTGCTGAATGGGTGGGGTATTTATAGGCCCCAACCCAGTTCAAATTTGGAGCTCAAAACGATCAAATCCCGAATTCGGGATCAGGCGGTTGCATCTCTCGATGGAGAGGTTGCACCGCTGGGCAGAGTTCGAGATCGAGCCCGGCGGTTGCACCTCTCTGTCGAGAGCGGTTGCACCGCTTTGAGTCCGCTCGAAGATCGAGCTCCAAGTGGTGCCACCCTCGACCGAGGCGGTTGCACCTCTCGCCTGAAGCTCGAAGCCCGAGCTTTCAGGCGGTGCTACCTCTCTGTCGGGGAGGTTACACCTTGATCTAGCTCAAGACTGAGCTCGGGCGGTTGCACCTTTGGTGGGGCGGTTGCACCGCCCGATCCTCAACAGGAGACATAGTTCCTGGCGGTAGCACCTCCCGGCCTAAGGCGGTTGCACTTTTTGGTGCAATCGTGGTCCGAATGGTTAGCTCCATTCGGCCCAATTTTTCAATCTTTTAGGGGGCCCAATTGCCCCAAGATTAAGCTAATGGGATCACCTCCCATTTTCCAACTTAATCAACGTGCTAACTACGATTAAATCTAAGACAATTTCTGCAGCTTTGCTCCGATGCGTCAATCGCTTCTTCCGGTGAGTTTCCGGTGAACTTCCGTCGATCATCCGATGAACCCTCGGTGATTCTTCTGCGAACTTCCGGCAAACTCCTGGACTTTGCGACGATCCACTTGGCGAAGTTCCGGACGAGCTTAAGCTGGCAAGCTTCGGACTTCGGATCTGTTCTCTGAGAACCTCCGACGACCGGCCCAAACTTCCGTCGAACTCTCGAACTCCCAACGTGATCATGATCTTGACTCGGCGCAACTCCTGCTGCTTGTCTAACTTTCATCGTAGTTAATCCTGCACACTTATCTCAACACATAGATTAGACAACAAATGACAATTGACTTCATCATCAAAATCCGAGATTCAACAATCTCCCCCTTTTTGATGATGACAATCAATTGATAATGGAGTTATCCTTAACTCCCCCTATCTATATGCCATAGTTGAGATAAGTCAACCTTGAATTCAAGACCTAAGAATTCAAGTGACTTATTGATAAGTTAGATCAGTTAAACTTATCAATACTCCCATCATGATACCCATCATGATGTATCTCTTCAAGAATGATGTCATGGCTTGACATACATCATCAAGTTTGTATGATTGTGTTTGTAACTATTCATCATGTAATCATATAAGGCTGCGAAGGACTATTACATGATGCACACATTTGAGATTTTCTAGCAAGTTTGCATTTACTTCACAAGATAGGATATCAACTCAAGACATAATGCAAACTATAGCACATGTTCATATATCTCTTGGTGATGCAAGGATGGCATAACTATAACATTGTTTATAGCATCACTCAAGTATTTGCAACTATGACATAGACATGATTATGACAGTTCAACTATGACATAGACATGATTATGGCAGTGTTTATCAATTCATATGTTTCTCCCCCTTTGTCATCAACAAAAAGCATGATAGCATTATCAAAAAGCATGGTAGATGTGATTCCAGCAGGTTATCACGCACATAAAGGAAGGCATGACACATATAATACTTTGAATATCTCTTTTCCTTGTTATAGTTCGTTGTTTGAAGGAGGAAAGTCATTTTTCATAAGAGTGTACAGGAAAATCCCATTTTTAGCATTCAAACCGAAAAATGAACTTCTTACATGCATTCGGTTATGAGTAAGCTACTGATTTTTAAAAACATTTGTCACATAATTTTCAACATGTTATTTGATCAAGTGATGCCAAGGCATGTAATAGTAATAACGTCCGAAAAATAATTTTAACTAGTTTAAGTATTCGGACACATCAACATTCCTAATTCTCTTCTTATGAAATCAAATTGTTCTTCACTTTGGGGTTTTGTAAAGATATCAGCTAGTTGATGTTTCGTATCAATGAATTCTATGATTACATCATGATTCGTAACATGATCTCGTATAAAGTGATGTCTGATGTCAATATGTTTTGTTCTTGAGTGTTGTATAGGGTTTTTTGTTAGGCATATTGCACTTGTGTTATCACATTTAATGGGAATATTTTTAAGATGAACTTTATAATCTTCTAAGGTATTTTTCATCCAAACAACTTGTACAAAGATGCACTTGCTGCAATATATTCAACTTCGGTTGTTGATAGTGCAACCGAAGTTTTGTTTCTTGGATGACCAGGAAACAAGGGCATGTCCTAAGAATTGACATGTTTCTGATGTGCTTTTTCTATCTAGTCTCTGACCAGTGAAGTCGCATCGACATAAATTTGTTAATTCAAAATTTTCTGATTTTTGGGTACCATAATCCTAGATTTGTGGTTCCATTAAGATATCTAAGTATTCTTTTAACTACTTTGAGATGAGATATCTTAGGGTTTGATTGAAATCTAGCACAAAAGTCCTACTTGAACATGATGTATGGTGCGGTGGCGGTGAGGTAAAGTAAACTTCCTATCATACCCCTATAGGTTTTTTTGATGAAGCTTTCTCCATTCTCATCAATTTCTAACTTAGTGGAGGTACTCATAGGAGTGTTAATGGCTTTTGAGTTATTCATATTGAACTTCTTTAGCAAACTCAAAGCATATTTGGTTTGACTAATAAAGATGCCATTGCTTAGTTGTTTGATTTGTAGACCTAAGAAGAATGTTAACTCTCCCATTAGACTCATTTCAATTCATGACTCATAGTTTTTTAAAGGATTCACAAAGAGATTCATTCGTAGAACCAAAGATAATATCATCAACATAAATTTGAACAATGAGAAAATTATTTTCAAAGTTCTTGATGAATAATGTAGTATCAACCTTGCCTTTTATGAAATTATTTTCAATAAGAAAAGAACTAAGTCTCTCATACCAAGCCCTTGGAGCTTGTTTTAAATCATAGAGAGCTTTAGTTAATCTAAACACATGATTAGGGAGACTATTATTTTCAAATCCAAGAGGTTGTTCAACATAGACTTCTTCGGAAATAAAGCCATTAAAAAAAGCTTTTAACATCCATTTGAAACAACTTAAAATTATTACTGCTAAGCGTAGGCAAAGAGCATCCTTATGGCTTCCAATCGAACCCACAGAGGCGAAGGTTTCTTAAATGTCGATACCTTCTTCTTGGTTGAAACCTTTGGCCACTAATCTAGCCTTGTTTCTAACCACGATACCATTTTCATTTTGCTTGTTTTTTGAAGACCCATTTTAGTACCAATAACTAAATGGTCATTTTGCCCTAGGAACAAGCTTCACACTTCATTTCTCTCAAATTGATTTAATTCATCTTGCATTGCGATAATCCATGAATCATCTTTCATGGCTTCATCAATGCATTTGGGTTCAATTTGGGAGAGAAAGGCGGCATTTGCACAAAAGGTTTTAAGAGAAGATCGTGTTTGAACCCCCTTTGATGTGTCTCCTAAGATTAGCTCCTTAGGATGAGCATCTACATACTTCCAATCCTTGGGTAAGGAAATCTGAGAAGTGGATGCATCCAAGTTGCTAGTTAGAGACGAGGTTTCATTTAAATTCAAAAATCAAAATTAACATCATCGTCAAGATCATTTTTCGTGATTTCAGAAATCTCATTGAAAACAACATGAATGGATTCTTCAATAATTAGAGTTCTTTTATTAAAGATACGAAAGGCTTTAGAAACTGTGGAATAACCAAGAAAGATTCCTTCATCTGATTTAGCATCAAATTTTCCTAAGTTGTCTTTTTCATTCAAGATAAAACACTTACACCCAAAGACTTTAAAATATGAAACGTTGGGTTTTTTATTGTTCCATAACTCATAGGGAGTTTTGGTTAGTAGAGGTCTCACTAGAACTCTATTTAAGATGTAGTATGCAGTATTTTCTGGCCCGATTTAAAAAAAATATTTGGGTAGGTTGTGTTCATTCAACATGGTTCTTGCCATTTCTTGTAAATTTTGATTTTTTCTTTCTACAACTCCATTTTGTTGAGGGTTTCTAGGAGTAGAGAAATTATGGTTGTATCCATTGAGTTCACAAAATTCCTGGAAATCATGATTTTGAAATTCACCACCATGATCACTTCTAATTGGCCGAAATCATAGAACCTTTCTCATTTCTGAACGAGTTTGCAAAACTTGGTAAAAGATCTAAGGCATTCACTTTTCTGTTTTAAGAAGTAAGTCCATGTGTATCTGCTATAGTCATCTCGATGGCTAAAAGCGTATTTTACTACCTCCTAGGATTGATGTGGAGATGGGTCCGAACAAGTCCATATGGATCAATTGTAAGCGCCTAGAGGTGCTTATTTGATTTTAGATTTGAAGCTACTCTTAATTTGTTTACCTAATTGTCGGGCATCACATACATTATCTTTGATGAACTTGATATGAGGAATTCCTCTTACAAGTTCTTTGGATGATATTTGAGTGATTAGCTTCATGCTAGCATGACCTAATCTTCTGTGCCATATCCAAGCATTCTCATTTAAAGCAGAAAAATATGTTTCATTACATAAATCATTGATGTCAATAGTGTATATGTTATTTTGTTTTAATGCAATCATAGATATGTTTTTGTGTGGTTTTTCAATGATGCAAGCATTAGATTCAAATCTGATAATATATCCTTTATCACACAATTGACTAATGCTCAGGAGGTTATGTTTTAGACCATCAAATAGCAAAACATCTTTAATAGAAAGGTTGGATTTGTTACCTATGGTTCCTTTGCCAATGATTTTATCCTTGTTGTTGTCTCCGAAGGTGACATATCCTTCGTCTATGCTAGTGAGCTTAGAGAATTGGGATGGATCTCCGATCATATGCCTTGAGCATCCACTATCAAGGTACCATCTCTTGCTCCTAGCTTGCGATGGTTTAGTTTTCTACAAGAAAGGATGATATTTAGATACCCATTTGCTTTTGGGTTCCTCATAAATAGATCTACATTTTTTATCATGTTGCATAGAATTTGTCACGGTTCCTTTAGGAACCCAAATCAATTTGTTTGGACTAAATTTCCTGAATGGACAATAATGCGTCCTGTGTCTGAACTTGCAACAAAAGTTGCATTTGCTTTGATGTCTAACATGTAAGATGGGGCCTTTTACGAAGGTAGTTGGATTTTGGTGAGGACTCCTCACAAATCCAATCCCACTTCTTTTGGGAACATGACCCTTGTTTGTAAGGATCATGTTTAATGACTTGCTACCAACCTCGAATTTCTTCAAGGTGTCCTTAAGTAGCAAGTTTTTTTTTTTGAAAAGTTTCTAGATCATGACATTTGATACATGAATTTAAACTATCATGATATTCAATTTTAACTTATTAAAATCACAAGTAAGACTATCATGCTCCTTTTTTTTAGCAATTTGTATTTTCTATTGATAATCTTGCATTCATCAAATAAGTCATGGAAGGCATTTAATAATTCATTGAAAGATAAATCAGCATCTAATAAATTCATTACCTCCTCTCCGATGGCCATTAAGGCGTAATAATGAGCAACTTTCTTTCGGTGTTGGACTCCTCTTCTTGAGATCTTTCGAGTCATCCCATGTTGCTTGAAGAGCCTTCTTCTTTGATGTTCTTCTTTTTTTGACTTGGGGACAATCACTCTTGTAGTGTCCCGGCTTTTTTACATTCATAGCAGATCACTTGGTCCTTCTTGGGTTCAAGTTTATTTTTCATCATTCTTAAACTTGTTTCTTTTGAAGAATTTTTTAAACTTTCTTGTTAAAAGTGCCAAGTCATCATCACAGTCCTCATCACTTGAGTTTTCTCTCAAGTGGCATTCAGAAGTTTTAAGTGCCATATCCTTCCTGTTCTTTGGAAGGATGTCTTCTTGCTCTTCATGAGCTTTGCAAGTCATCTCATAGGTCATTAATGACCCGATTAGTTCTTCAAGAGGGAAGTTGCGTAGATCTTTTGCCTCTTGAATAGCAGTGACTTTAGGATTCCCACTTTTAGGAAGGGATCTTAGTATCTTATTTACGAGTTCAAAATCCGAAAAACTTTTTCCGAGTCCTTTTAGACCGATGACGACATCCGTGAAATGGGTAAACATGTCGCCAATGGTTTCACTCGGTTTCATTCGGAAAAGTTCAAAAGAATGCAACAACAGATTGATTTTTGACTCTTTCACTCTACTTGTGCCCTCGTGGGTCACTTCAAGTGTGTGCCAAATATCAAATGCAGTTTCACAAGTTGAAAAACGATTAAACTCGTTTTTATCAAGTGCGCAAAATAAGGCATTCATAGCCTTTGCATTAAGAGCGAAAGCCTTCTTTTCCAATTCATTCCAATCGATCATTGGAAGAGAAGACTTTGAAAATCCGTTTTCAACAAGGTTCCACAGTTCAAAATCCATAGAGATGAGAAAGATCCTCATTCGGGTCTTCCAGTAGGTGTAGTCCGTCCCACTGAACATGGGTGGACGTGTAATAGAATGCCCCTCTTGGTTTCCGGCGTATGCCATCTCTCTTGGGTTTTAATCCGTTAGAGAGTTAACCATGCTCTGATACCAATTGTTAGGATCGAGAGCACTAAGAGGGGGGGGGTGAATTAGTGCAGCGGAAATTTTTCAGCGATTTAAAAACGAAAGTTGCGTTCGTCCGATAAAAACGATTTCGATGTAAAAGCCGATTCACAGTTTGTATCTAAGTGTAGTTTACGCAGTTTGCGTCTAAATGCAATTTGCGTCTAAATGCAGATTGCGTCTAAGCGTAGTTTGCATTTAAGCGCAGTTTGCGTCTAAGCGTAGATTGCGTCTAAGCGCAGTTTGCGTCTAAACACAGTTTGCGTTTAAGCACAGTTTGCGTCTGAGCGCAGTTTGCGTATAAACGCAGTTTTACGTCTAAGTGCAGATTTACGTCTAAGTGCAATTTTATGTCTAAACGCAGTTTTGCGTCTAAACGCAGTTTTACGTCTAAGTGCAGTTTTACGTCTAAACGCAGTTTTGCGTCTAAACGCAGTTTTACGTCTAAACGCAGTTTTACATCTAAACACAGTTTTGCGTCTAAACGCAGTTTACATCTAAACGCAATTTTTACGTCAAAGCGTAATTTTACGTCTAGACGCAGTTTTACGTCTAAATGCAGTTTTGAACTTTGAAAAGCGTTTTATGAATACGCAGAAAGCAATTTGCAGTTATAAATGGAATCAAAACGTAAGCGTAAACTGCAGTGTAAAGATCGTACGAAAACACCGATTTACGTCTGAATGCAGATTTGGAAAGATCAGAACTTAGAGACTTGTTCGTGAAAGCGCAGAGGGTAGTAGCTATGTAGGAGGTTTGCAGTAATGATAAAGTGCTCAAAGTAAAAGCAAACCAGAGATTTAGAGTGGTTCGGTCAGTCTTGACCTACTCCACTTTTGGCTTCCTCCTCCGACGAGATCACCGACGTCAACTAGCTGCCTTCCTTCAATGGGCGAAGGCCAACTGCCCTTTTACAGTTACACTCCTTTTGACGGGCTCAGGAGACAACCCTTACAGATCCTTTCTCGCCTCTCTTTACAACTCAAGACTTGAAGAACAGAAAGAGGAGAACTTTAGGACTTTACACAAATTTGAGCTCTTAGAATCACAGAAAATATCTAGAATTCGGTGTGGATCTGTATCTTTTCAGTGCTGAATGGGTGGGGTATTTATAGGCCCCAACCCAGTTCAAATTTGGAGCTCAAAACGATCAAATCCCGGAATTCCGGGATCAGGCGGTTGCACCTCCTGACTGGAGCGGTTGCACCGCCTGGCAGAGCTCGAAGACTGAGCCCAGGCAGTTGCACCTCTCTGTCAGGGGCAGTTGCACCGCCTGAGTCTGGCTTGGAGACTAAGCCCCAGGCGGTGCCACCTCCTGACTGAGGCGGTTGCACCTCTCTGCCAGAGCTCGAAGACCGAGCTCAAGCGGTGCTACCTCTCTATCAGGGGAGGTTGCACCGCCCAGTCTCGCTCGGAGACTGAGCCCAGGCGGTGCCACCTCCTGGCTGGGGCGGTTGCACCGCCCAGTCTCCCTGGGAGACTTAGCCCAGGCGGTGCTTCCTCCTGGCTTGGGCGGTTGCATCTCCTAGTGCAATCAGGGTCCGAATGGGTAGCTCCATTCGGCCCAATTTTGATTTTTCTGGGGCCCAATTGCCCCACGATTATGCTAATGGGATCACCTCCCATTTCCAACTAAATCAATATGCTAACTACAATTACTTCTAAGACAATCTCTGCAGCTTTGCTTCGGTGCATCAATCGCTTCTTCCGGCGAGTTTCCGGCGAACTTCCGTCGATCATCCGATGAACCCTCGGAGATGCTCTTGCGGACATCCGACAAACTCCTGGACTTGCGACAATCCTCTTGGCAAGTTCTGACGAGCTTCGCTTGGCAAGCTTCTAGACTTCTCGGATCTGTTCTCGCAGAACCTCCAACGACTGTCCGAACTTCCGTCGAACTCTCGAACTCTCAATGTGATCATTGACTTGACTCCGGCGCAACTCCTGCTGCTTGTCTAACTTTCATCATAGTTAATCCTGCACACTTATCTCAACACATAGATTAGACAACAAATGACAATTGACTTCATCATGAAAATCCGAGATTCAACAAGATTATTTTCCTGGTATCACAATTACCATGCTTTTTGTTGATGACAAAGGGGGAGAAATATATGATATGATTATGCCATGCTTGCATCACCGAGAAATATATGAATTGATGCTATAAACATTGCTATGATTATGCCATGCTTGCATCACCGAGAAATATATGAATTGATAAACACTAATGCTATGATTATGCCATCCTTGCATCACCAAGAGATATATGAACAAATGCTATAGTTTGCATTATGCCTTGAGTTATACCTTACCATGTGAAGAAATGCAAAACTTGAAAAAATTTGAAATGTGTACATCATGTAATGATATCAAAATATTACTTCACAGCTTTACATGTTGATATTCAACTAAATGATGAATAGTTACAATCACCATCATATAAAATCTGATGATGGATGTCAAGCCTTGACATCATCCTTAGAGAGATACATCATGATGGGTATCATGATGGGAGTATTGATAAGTTTAAATGAAATAACTTATCAATATGTCGCTTGAATTCTTAGGTCTTGAATTCAAGATTGACTTATCTCAATTATGGCATATAGACAGGGGGAGTGAAGGATAACTCCATTATCAATTGATTGTCATCATCAAAAAGGGGGAGATTGTTGAATCTCGGATTTTGATGATGAAGTCAATTGTCATTTGTTGTCTAATCTATGTGTTGAGATAAGTGTGCAGGATTAACTATGATGAAAGTTAGACAAGCAGCAGGAGTTGCGCCGGAGTCAAGTCAATGATCACATTGAGAGTTCGAGAGTTCGACGGAAGTTCGGACAGTCGTCGGAGGTTCTGCGGGAACAGATCCGAGAAGTCCAGAAGCTTGCCAAGCGAAGCTCGTCAGAACTTGCCAAGAGGATTGTCGCAAGTCCAGGAGTTTGTCGGATGTCCGCAAGAGCATCTCCGAGGGTTCATCGGATGATCGACGGAAGTTCGCCGGAAACTCGCCGGAAGAAGCGATTGATGCACCGAAGCAAAGCTGCAGAGATTGTCTTAGAAGTAATTGTAGTTAGCATATTGATTTAGTTGGAAATGGGAGGTGATCCCATTAGCATAATCGTGGGGCAATTGGGCCCCAGAAAAATCAAAATTGGGCCGAATGGAGCTACCCATTCGGACCCTGATTGCACTAGGAGATGCAACCGCCCAAGCCAGGAGGAAGCACCGCCTGGGCTAAGTCTCCCAGGGAGACTGGGCGGTGCAACCGCCCCAGCCAGGAGGTGGCACCGCCTGGGCTCAGTCTCCGAGCGAGACTGGGCGGTGCAACCTCCCCTGATAGAGAGGTAGCACCGCTTGAGCTCGGTCTTCGAGCTCTGGCAGAGAGGTGCAACCGCCTCAGTCAGGAGGTGGCACCGCCTGGGGCTTAGTCTCCAAGCCAGACTCAGGCGGTGCAACTGCCCCTGACAGAGAGGTGCAACTGCCTGGGCTCAGTCTTCGAGCTCTGCCAGGCGGTGCAACCGCTCCAGTCAGGAGGTGCAACCGCCTGATCCCGGAATTCCGGGATTTGATCGTTTTGAGCTCCAAATTTGAACTGGGTTGGGGCCTATAAATACCCCACCCATTCAGCACTGAAAAGAAACAAACCTACACCGAATTCTTGATATTTTCTGTGATTCAAAGAGCTCAAAATTGTTGTTAAGGCTTAAAGTTCTCCTCCCTCTGTTCTTCAAGCTTTGAGTTGTAAAGAGAGGAGAGAAAAGTTCTGTAAGGGTTGTCTCCTGAGTCTGTCAAAAGGAGAGAAGCTGTAAAAGGGTATTTGGCTTTCGCCTATTGAAGGAAGGCCTCTAGTTGACGTCGGTGACCTCGTCGGTGGAGGAAGCCAAAAGTGGAGTAGGTCAAGACTAACCGAACCACTCTAAATCTCTGGTTTGCTTTTAGTTTGAGCACTTTATCATTACTGCAAACCTCCTACATAGCTACTACCCTCTGTGCTTTTATGAACGAATTTCTAAGTTCTGATCTTTCCAAATCTGCCTTTAGACGTAAATCTGTGTTTTCGTACGATCATTACATTGCTGTTTATGTTTACGTTTTGACTCCATTTATAACTGCAAACTGCCTTCTGCGCATTTATAAAACGCATATCAAAGTTCAATATCTTCATAATCAGTATTTAGACGTAAACTACGTTTAGACGTAAAACTGCGTTTAGACGTAAACTATGTTTAGACGTAAAACTGCGTTTAGACGTAAAACTATGTTTAGACGTAAACTGCGTTTAGATGCAAACTGCGTTTAGATGCAAACTGCATTTAGACGCAAACTGCTTTTAGACGTAAACTGTGCTTAGTCTTATGTAATCTTAGAATCGACTTTATCGAATGAACGCAGCTTTCGTTTTTAATCGCTGAAAGATTTCCGCTGCACTAATTAACCCCCCCCCCTCTTAGTGCTCTCGATCCTAACAGATAGTGGATGCTCAAGACACATGACTGGAGATCCATCTCATTTCTCTATGCTCACTAGCAAAGAAGAAGGGTATGTCACCTTCGGAGACAACAACAAAGGCAAAATCATTGGCACGGGAACCATAGGTAACAAATCATATTTTTCAATTGATGATGTATTACTAGTTGATGGATTAAAACATAATCTCTTAAGTATTAGTCAATTATGTGATAAAGGTTATATCGTTAGATTTTAATCTAATGCGTGCATTATTGAAAAACTAAACAATAACTTGTCAATGATTGCTTTAAAACAAAATAATGTCTACACCATCAACCTTGATGAACTAAGTAATGAAATGTGCTTCTCCATTTTAAATGATGATGCTTTGCTTTGGCATTGGAGATTAGACCATTTAAGTATGAAACTAATATCTAAGATCTCATCTAGAGAGTTAGTACGAGGGATTCCCAATATGAAGTTTGTTAAGGACAAAGTATATGATGCAACTTGGATGCATCTTCTTCCTTACCTAAGGAATGGAAGTATGTGGATGCTCATCCAAAGGAGCTAATTCTAGGTGATACATCAAAAGGGGTTTAAACTCGTTCTTCCTTCAAGAATTTTTGTGTTAACGTCGCCTTCCTTTCTCAAATCGAACCTAAATACATTGACGAGACCTTGAAAGATGATTCTTGGGTCATTGCAATGCATGAGGAATTGAACCAATTTGAGAGGAATGAGGTACGGAAGCTTGTTCCTAGACCTAGTGACCATTTAGTCATTGGTACTAAATGGGTTTTTAGAAACAAGCAAGATGAATACGGTATCATGGTTAGAAACAAGGCTAGATTAGTGGCCAAAGGTTTCAAACAAGAAGATGATATCGACAACGAAGAAACCTTCGCTCCTATGGCAAGACTAGAAGCCATTAGGATGCTCCTTGCCTATGCTAGTAGTAATAATTTTAAACTATTTCAAATGGATGTCAAAAGTGCCTTGTTGAATGGTTTTATTTCCGAAAAAGTATATGTCGAACAATCTCTCGGATTTGAAAATTCTCTTCTTCCTAATCATGTATTTAAATTGACTAAGGCTCTCTATGGCTTGAAACAAGCTCCTAGAGCTTGGTATTAAAGGCTTAGCTCCTTTCTTATTTTAAATAATTTTACCAAAGGCAAGGTTGATACTACATTGTTTATCAAACACTTTGAAAATAATTTTCTTATTGTGCAAATTTATGTTGATGAAATTATTTTTGGTTCTTCGGATGAATCACTATGTGAATCATTTGCCAAGTGTATGAGTCATGAATTTGAAATGAGTCTAATGGGTGAATTAACCTTCTTTTTAGGATTACAAATTAAACAACTTAGTGATGATATATTTCTTAATCAATCTAAATATACATTAGAATTGTTAAAACGATTTAACATGGATGGTTCAAAAGCGATAAACACTCCTATGAGTACTTCGACGAAGTTAGATATGGATGAAAATGGTGAGAATTGTGATAAAAAAATATATAGGGTAATGATAGGTAGTCTACTTTATCTCACCGCGACTAGACCGGATATCATGTTTAGTGTAGGACTTTGTACTAGATTTTAATCTAATCCTAAATTATCTCATCTTAAGAGTGTTAAAAGAATATTTAGATATCTTAAAGGAACTCCCAATTTAGGATTGGGGTATCCGAAATTCGATACATTCGATTTAATAGCTTATGCAAATACCAATTTTGGCGGATGTAGGATAGATAGAAAAAGTACATCCGAAACATGCCAATTTTTAGGACATACACTTGTTTCTTGGACTTCCAAGAAACAAAACTCAGTTGCACAATCTACGATGGAAGCAGAATACATTGCTGCAAGTGCATGCTGTGCATAAGTTGTTTGGATGAAGAATACATTGGAAGACTATAGAATTTACTTGAAAAATATTCCCATAAAATGTGATAATACAAGTGTCATATGTCTTACCAAAAATTCAATTCAACACTCTAGAACTAAGCATATCGATGTTAGGCTTCATTTCATACACGATCATGTCCTTAATAATAATGTCGTTCTAGAGTTTATTGACACAAAGCATCGATTAGCAAATATTTTTACAAAAGCCTTAAATGAAGACCAATTTGAATTCATTAGAAGGGAACTATGCATGTTAAATTGTCCCTGAGAATAAGCTTGTTTGAATATATTTTTTAAAAAGTTTTTCATCCTCTTTCCATTCTTTCGTGGATTTGATTTCTTCCTTCTCTTTCGATTCCAAATGACATATTAAAGTGCAATCTAAGATCCTATCCTATCTTGAATCAAACACCTCTGAAAAATAAAAAGGGGGAGGAAAGAAATTTTTTCCTTCTCTTTCTTGGCATGCCAATGGTGGCACCGCCAGAACCGACAGTAGCACCGCCTGAGCGCTCGGTCGCTAGGCGGTGGCACCGCTCAGATTGGCTGTGGCACCGCCCGAGATCCCCTTTATAAGAAAAGGGGTTAGGGCCAGTGGTGGAACCGCCCTCAACCCATGAGAACTCTCCCTAAATCTCCCATAACTTCTTCAAAACTTCTCTAACCCTCATTCCAACCTTTAGAAGACTAGGAGAGGGATTCTTGTTGGTTCAAGCTCTCCATCTTTCAAGGAATTCTCCATGAGGTAAAATCTAAAATCTTTCCTTCCTCTTCTCATTATTTTGCTTACTCTTTATAGTTTCATATTCTTGATCTATCATGTTGTCTAGATAATGGCTCCTAAGAGATCAACAAGAACAGAAGGGAAAAGGGTTAAAGGAGATTCATATGACCAAAATCTTTTTAGATCCAAAGAAGCAGCTCTTAGGTTTCCAAATTTTGAAACAAGAACTATACATAAGGGTAAACATGTTGATCTAGATGAACTAGGAAACCTAGAACCCATTAGATGGTTTGCACATTTAGATACCTTACCTCTCCTACAAATCAATGAACCAATTTATCCTAGGTTAGTTAGGCTATTTTATATAAACTTATGTGTAGACAACGAAAGCCTAAGTACTTACCTTTTAGGAACATAAATTAAAATCTTCGATAGTACTATTTGTGAACTAATTGGAATTACTTAAAAGGATAGGGGCTGTTACTTTAGAAATAAATGGGATGTCAATGTAATCGGAGCAACTTACTCCGAAGCCTTAGAAACTATCTTTGAAAATCTGAACCTAGGCATGATACCCAAAAGTTGCGAGTACTTACTATCCTTTAACTCTAAAATTCTTCATCATATCATGACAAGCATACTACTTCCCAAGCAATTTCATCATGATAAAATGAGTCAAATAGAGCTAAGCACTATGTACTGGATTATGACTGGACAACATAATTGCTTTGGATACTTACTCTGGCAACACATGTAGGATATAATAGCTAAAGACACTATGTTACCATATGGGGGGTTAATCACTCGATTAATACTTGCCCATGATATTTGTCTCTCGCTTGATGAAGAAATAATTCAAGTTGATCGATTTAACACCATCAATAGAAATCTACTGAAAAGATTTAGGTGCACATTTAGCAATGGTATATGGGTTAGGCAACCTAGAAGGACTGATCCAATTACCCCACCAGTAGAACACCCCGAAACACTAATTTTTAGGGGAATTGAATCTCCTCCTCCTAGTCTTTTTGGTGCAGCACCTTCAGCTCCTACTTCATCTTCTAAAGAACCCATTATAGCAGAATTGCATCAGATCAAATCACAACAAGAACAACTCAAATCACAACAAGAGCAAATTCAAATTAAGCAAATTGAAATTTTGAAGGAATTGTTAGGATCAAGAGCACTAAGAGCGGGGGGTGAATTAGTGCAGCGGAAAACTTTCGACGATTAAAACTATGTTCGTACGTTGAAATCCGATTCCGACGTAAAAGTCATTTCGTGCAGATAATAACTTTAAAAGCTTACGGAAATATATTTGAAGTAAAGTAAGGCAGGAAGTTTGCAGTTAAGATAGAAATCGGAATTCAAACTAAAATATGATGTTCATACGATAAAATCGATTTCCGATGTAAAACCATTTTCGGAAACTTAACTTGAAAGTGAGTTCGTAAAAGAGTGCAGCAAAAATAAAGAGGAAGTAAAGCACATATGGAGATTTGCAGTATGGTAAGCAGCAAGAATAAATGCAAACCAGAGAAGACGAGAGTTTATAGTGGTTCAGTCAATCGTGACCAACATCCACTCCTCCGATTTCTCTTGCATCGAGGCCACCGGCATCCACTAACGATCTTTACTTTACAAGGCGAAGATCAATGTCCTTCTTACACCCCTCTTCTCCTTTTACTTGGATTAGGAGACAACCCTTGCGAGCACTCACTCTCCTCTCTTAAATAGAATTCTAACACTTAAGCTAGAGGAGGGAAATTCTAGAGATTGCAGTAGTGTTTTCTCTCTTTTAATATCTCTGTGCTTTTGTATTTTACCCAGGGATGGGAGGGGTACTTATAGGCTCCAAACCTGAATTTGAAGATCAAAATTGTCATCTCCCGAAATTTTGGGGTTTGGCGGTTGCACCGCTTGGCAGAGCTCGGAGATTGAGCTCTTGGGTGGTGCCACCGCCTGACAGGGGCAGTTTCACCGCTTGGTAGAGCTCGGAGACTGAGCTCCTGGGCAGTGCCACCGCCTGACAGGGGCGGTTGCACCGCCTGGCAGAACACAAAGACCGAGCTCAGGCGGTTCCACCGCCTGTCAAGGGCGGTTGCACCGCCTAGTCTCACTCGGAAACTGAGCCCTGGTGGTGCTACCGCCTGCCTGGGGTGGTTGCACCGCCCAACTTTCCTGGGAGACGCTCTCCTGGGCGGTGCCATTGCCGACCCTGGCGGTGCCACCGCCTAGCAGGAATTCTAGTCCGAATGGGTTGATCCATTCGGCCCAATTTGTGTCTGTTAAGGGCCCAATTGCTCCCAAATTAAGTTAATGGGATCACCTCCCATTCCTAGCTTAATCTATATGCTAACTACGATAATTCTTAAGACATTTACTACAGTTTGCTCCGGTGCGTCAATCGCTTCTTCCGGTGAGCTTCCGACGAACTTCCGTCGACCATCCGATGAACCCTCGGTGATGCTCCTATGGACTTCCGGCAAACTCCTGGACTTGCAACGATCCAGTTGGCTAGTTTCGACGAGCTTCTTTTGGCAAGCTCTTGGACTTCTCAGATTTGTTCTCGCAGAACCTCCGACGACCGTCCGGACTTCCGTTGAACTCTCGAACTCCCAATGTGATCATAGACTTGACTCCGGTGCAACTTCTGCTGCATGTCTTACTCCCATTGTAGTTAATCCTGTAGATATAAAACAAAACTTTGATCAAGATAATTAATCCTAAGCAATTAACCAAGTTGTCCGGCATGTCATTGGTCCCTCGACGCTTCGTCCGATTCTTCGGCGCATCGTCCTCTCCTGCGGCCTATTGCCCAATTAGCCAGTTGACTCCGCAACTCCAATATCCTTGGCACAATACCCGCTCTTCTTGGCCCAATGCCCGAGTCCACGGCTCGAAGCCTTCTATCGATACGTCGACCGATCCATTGGCTCGACATCCAATCTTCTAACATTTTCCTCCGGCACAACATGATTTTTCCCACTTTAATTGTCTCATCCTGAAGCATCTTGCGTTACTCAAAATACAGATTAAATCATAAACATATATCAAGTGGTTTCATCATCAAAATATGAGATTCAACAATCTCCCCCGTTTTAATGATGACAACCACTTGATGACGGAGTTAACCTTAACTCCTAGAGTTTAAACAAACTCCCCCTATCAATATGTCATATTGATAGAACCTTGAATTTAAACTGAATTCAAGTCATTACAATATTCATCATGAATACTTGCAATATGTCATCATGAACATATACATAAACTTATGCATCACATGTCATGTCATCAACATACTTCTCCCCCTTTGTCATCAACAAAAAGGAGAAGTACCACAATCAAGTGTTTATTATATAAGTTCAACTTATTGCATGAAAAACATAATATCAAGTTTATCATCATGCAATCAAGCAATTAAAGATGTGCAAGTTTAGCATGTTTGCTTTTCATGAGATAGCAACTGTTTGCTTCTCTTTAGACTACAAGCTAGCAGTTTTTATGATATGCAAGTTTTACTAAATACAAGCTAGCAAATATTTCGAAAGCTAATGCAAGATAGCTTTCTTGTGTAAGCTCATGATTCTTGCTTCCTTTCCAATGTTTGAGCTCGCAATTTTGCTTTCGTTGCAAAGTGCAAGTTTGGCATGTTCAGCGTCTTGAGATAGGCAAGATAGAACATTTTTGAATTTTCTTGAGATTTCAAGCTAGCAATTATCGGTGATGTTCAAGATAGCAATTTCTTCTCTTTTGAGAAGTGGAATTTTTGCTTTCGTCTTGAATTGTGCAAGCTAGCTAGTTTGCCTCTTTTCATAATGTCCACGTTAGAAATTCTTGCTCCCCCTTTGTCATTGTCAAAAAGAAGGGAAGACCCTTATATCAATTTTCAGATTATGATAAAGGTGAGTAATCATTCTTATTTCAAAATTCCATAATTGAGATAAACCTTGAATCAAATTAAGGCAATTTTAATCACGATTCACATCATAAGCAATACATCACATAAAAAGCATAAGTATTGCATGCATCATTTTAGCAACAAATCGTAGCATTTCATTTCATGGCAAGATATCAGCAAGTAAAATTACGATGCAAGTTCTTGATATCTTAAAATGATTCAAACATGACATATGGCAATCATAGAATTTCGATTATCAATTTACCATATATTTCGATGTAAGTTTCTTTTGATATCTTAGCATTAATTCATATATTTCTCATTCAAATATCGCACTCATAGTATCAATTCATATATTTCTCCCCCTTTGTTATCAACAAAAAGGAGAACGATATAAACAAATTTTAAGCGTAAGTGCGGTAATGATTCATGCCATAACTAGGTTTATGTCATTTTTCAACAATGAGTGATAGGATATCAATTATATAAACATCTCAATAAAAACATGACATGGAGATAGCTTTCATTACTTCTTTCTCTTTATTTGTCATTATCTTTTTGTATGGAGAAAAGTCACTTGTGAGCTTACTCGAATGAAGTTAAAATTGATTAGATATTAAAGCACACTTCATTTTTACAAAGATCAAGATATGTGTGTGAATCAAATCCTTGCATGTAAAACTATTTTCTAAAGATATAAGAAGGAATCATCAAATCCATTTCTCGAAAGATATTTTTCACATGATAAGTCTATGAGAGATGCATTTGCTAATTGATTCCATATTTCAAAAATCAATGATATGAATCAAACTCGATATGACATTTGTTTATTAAATCCGTAAGAGAATAATGTATCGAGAAAATCCCATTGTTAGGATCAAGAAGATCCGAAAATGAAATTTAACACTTTTATACATTCGGACAAGGTTTTGCTATAGATTTTCAAATTCAATCATGAAGATAAAATATGCTAATGATCATGGAAATTTTTGTATCCAAAACACATAATTTCCAATATGTTATTAAGGCATGTAATAGTGTAAAATCATCATGGAAATTAAGTGATTTGATCATTGAATCAAGAAAGTCCGAAAAATAATCTTCACAAGTTCATGCTTTCGGGCACATTTTTGCCATAGTTTTTCAAATACACTCATGAAAATAACACATGCTTATCATCATGTATAACTTAAAATCTCATGCATAAAATTGTCAATCAAAATATTTAATACGACATCATTATGCATTTCTTCAAATCAAACATGATTTTATTTAATCAAAATCGAGAGATAACAATGGAAATCAATGTGATACACATTATTACTTCTTAGCATGATATTAAACTTCTTAATATTTTCATTAAGACATCAAGCATGGTTTTAATCAAAATCGAAAATAATCAAGATACATATTTTTTTTTTTCTTCTCAAGAAAAACATACATATGATCATCATTATATTTTGTTGTATTTTCATAAGACATGCAATTTTCATGATTATTTTTAAAATTATTAGAAAGGTAAGCATGATCCAATTTTATTTTTGCATTTTCATTAAACATGCAATTTTCATTATCATTTTCGAAATTAGTAGCATGACCATAATTTTTATATTTTTATTTTTAAATATGTAATTTTCAAAAAAATTAATTCTAAACTAAATAAAAAAGGAAAATGCATCATGAAAAATATCATGTAATTTCGAAATAAATTAAAGGTATTTTGATTACCTCATCATTGATTGTCGTTAAGGCATGGTTTACCACCTTGCCATTCTTGATTTTCTCCTCGTCTTCGAGGGAGCTCGATTCATCCCAATTTTTGTTCTTCTTCTTGCGTTCAAAGTAAGTAGTTCCATTCTTTTTGCTTTTTAATTTTTGTTTCATTTGTAGTTTAAGTTCACCATCACTTGAGCTTATGCTCGAGTAGTCTTCAAATGTTCTATGTCCCAAATCCTTCTTGTTCTTTAGAAGGTTGTTTTGTTCATCATGTTCATCATATGCATTGCACACCATTTCATATGTCATCAATGAACTGATAAGTTCTTCAAGTGAAAAAATATTTAAATATTTTGTTTCTTGTATTGCCTTTACTTTTGATTCCCAAGCTTTAGAAAGTGATCATAAAACTTTACTAACAAGTTCAAAATTCGAGAAACATTTGCCAAGAGCGTTTAAACCATTGACGACATCCGTAAAACGGGTGTACATGTCAACAATGGTTTCGCTTGGTTTCGTTCGAAAAAGCTCGAAATCATGCATCAAAAAATTTATTTTTGAATATTTTACACTACTTGTTCCTTCATGTGTGATTTCAAGAATGCGCCAAATATCGATAGTCGTTTCGTACAAAGAAATCTGATTGAACTCATTTTTGTCCAAAGCACAAAATAAGGCATTCATAGCCTTTACGTTTAAAGAAAAATACTTCTCCAAATCCGACCATTCGTTCATCGGTTTAGAGGGAAGTTGAAAACCATTTTCAACAATATTCCATAAATCCAAATTCATAGAAATCAAGAAAACTCTCATTCGAGTTTTCCAATAAGTGTAGTCCAATCTGTTAAACAACGGTGGACGAACAACCGATAAGCCCTCTTAAAAGCCATGAAGAGTCATTTCTTTTAGGTGTAAATCTGAAGTGAGAAATACCGGGCTCTGATACCAATTGTTAGGATCAAGAGCACTAAGGGGGGGGGGGTGAATTAGTACAATGGAAAACTTTCAATGATTAAAACTGCTTTCGTATGTTGAAATCCGATTCCGACATAAAAGTCGTTTCGTGCAGATGATAACTTTCAAAGATTATGGAAATATATTTGAAGTAAAGTAAGGCAGGAAGATTGCAGTTAAGATAGAAATCGGAATGCACACTGAAATATGATATTCGTACGATAAAACTGATTTCCGATGTAAAACTGTTTTCGGAAACTTAACTTGAATGTGAGTTCGTAAAGAGTGCAGCAAAAGTAAAGAGGAAGTAAAGCATATATGGAGATTTGCAGTATGGTAAGCAGCAAGAATAAATGCAAACCAAAGAAGACGAGAGTTTATAGTGGTTCGGTCAATCGTGACCTACATCCACTCCTCCGATTCCTCTTCCATCGAGGCCACCGGCATCCACTAACAATCTTCCTTTACTAGGCGAAGATCAATGTCCTTCTTACACCCCTCTTCTCCTTTTACTGGGTTTAGGAGACAACCCTTACAAGCACTCACTCTCCTCTCTTAAACAGAATTCTAACACTTAAGCTAGAGGAGGGAAATTCTAGAGATTGCAGCCGCATTTTCTCTCTTTTAGTCTCTCTGTTCTTGTGTATTTTACCCAAGGATGGGAGGAATATTTATAGGCTCCTAACCAGTTTGATTTTGGAGCTCAAAACTGTCATCTCCCGGAATTCTGGGATCTGGCGGTTGCACCGCCTAGCAGAGCTCGGAGACTGAGCTCCAAGGCGGTGCCACCGCCTGACAGGGGCGGTTGCACCGCTTGGCAGAGCTCAGAGACTGAGCTCCTGGGCGGTGCCACTGCCTAAAAGGGGCGGTTGCACTGCTTGACAGAGCTTAGAGACCAAGCTCAAGCGGTTCCACCGCTTGTCAAGGGCGGTTCCATCGCCCAGTCTCGCTCGGAGACTGAGCCCTAGCGGTGCCACCACCTGCCTGGGGTGGTTGCACTGCCCAGCTTTCCTGGAAGACCCTCTCCTGGGCGGTGCCACCGTCGACCCTGGTAGTGCCACCGCCTAGTAGGAATTCTGGTCCGAATGGGTTGATCCGTTTGGCCCAATTTGAGTCTGTCAAGGGCCCAATTGCCCCCAGATTAAGTTAATGGGATCATCTCCCATTCTTAACTTAATCTACATGATAACTACGATAATTCTTAAGACATTTACTACAGCTTGCTCGTGTGCGTCAATCGCTTCTTCCGGTGAGCTTCCGGTGAACTTCCGTCGATCATCCGATGAACCCTCGGTGATGCTCCTGCGGACTTCCAGCAAACTCCTGGACTTGCGACGATCCACTTGGCGAGTTTCAATGAGCTTAATTTGGCAAGCTCCTGGACTTCTTGGATTTTTCTCGCAGAACCTCCGACGATTGTTCGGACTTCCGTCGAACTCTCGAACTCCCAACGTGATCATAGTCTTGACTCTAGCACAACTCCTGCTGCATGTCTTACTTCCATCATAGTTAATCCTGTACATATAAAACAAAACTTCGATCGAGACAATTAATCCTAAGCAATTAACCAAGTTATTCGGCATGTCATTGGTCCCTCTATGCTTCGTTTGATTCTTTGGCGCATCGTCCTCTCGTGTGGCCTATTGCCCAATCGGCCAGTTGAATATGCAACTATGATATCCTTAGCACAATACCTACTCTTCTTAGCCCAATGCCCGAGTCCACGGCCCGAAGACTTCTGTCGATACGTTAACCGATCTACTGGCCCGACGTCTAATCTTCTGACATGTTCTTCCGGCACAACATGATTTTTCCTACTTTAATTATCTCATCCTGATCGAAGCATCCTGCATTACTCAAAACGCAGATTAAATCATAAATATATATCAAGTGGTTTCTGCTAGTCATAGGTGCCCAGCAAGCTAATCACGTGAGTGATGGCACGTGTGACTTGATACAGAATCTTTTTGCTTATTATATTTTGGCGTATATCACTTTATAACTATTGCATAAATGCATATATATATTGTGATGTCCATGGATTTGTGCAATGGGAATCGGATCGTGATGAGATCACGATAATGAGATCGATTCACCTTTAAACACATATCCTAAATAATCCCGGTCATAGGTTACTCGAGAGGGACATCGTGATAACTGGATAGACCGGTGTGTCAGATATACCGTCCATATGATGGATGCGGTGGTCTCATAGTTGCTCGTGTAGGGACACTAGGGATAAAGATACAAGTGCTCATTAGAGAATGAGTTCACTAATTGATACGCTTACGGAATCTTTGGATGGTTGATGATGCCTTATTGTCGACGGCGATTCCGTAGTCCTAGTGGTGTATCTGGTCCTTAGACTTGAGACACCAAGGATGTCTGTATGAGTGCTCCACTCTTTGATACCGGACTTATAGGTTTGGCTGTCCCGGATCTAGTACAGTGGTCATTAGGAGTGGTAGTCGACCTTCACGAGGGCTATTGAGTGTCGACAGAGGATCATCCACTCGGCGTCATGAGATGAATATCCCATGTGTTCTTGCTCGAGACAAATCCCGGCGAGGGTCATTCCGGTTGAGAGAGAAAGAGTTCTCGGGGGAGAATCCGATTAGAGCGAGACTCGAGTAGAAACCCGATCGGTCGATAGCACCATGCTCGATATCGGTCTCGGGATATTAGATGGATGAGGGACTATAGGTACATGGTAACTAAGGACACACAGGTCCAATGGATTGGATTCCCACCATAAGTCTCGGGGACTACTGGCGTAGTGGCCTGAAATACGTCCGTAGTCGATGAGTCGAAAGTGAATTATTACAGAGATAATAATTCACCGAAGTTAGAAGGAGTTCGACGGGTATGACTCACGGCCAGCTCGATATTGGGCCTAGAGGGTCACACACATATGGTAGGCATTGCGATGAGTAGAGGTTGGATATGAGATATCCGACGGAGCCCTTGTCTTATTGGATGCAGATCCAATACCCACTAGGGAAGGACCCATTAGGGTTTGACACGGGATCTCTATAAATAGGAGGGATTCCGACCTCATAGGCTAGAGTCTTTGCTTGCCTTTTCTATTCTCCTCTCCCTCTCCACCCTCGAGGGCTGGAGTTTTGAGGAGGGTCGTCACAACCCCCTTTGTGTGGATCACCGCTAGAGAGGAGGACGCTTGACCTCCTTCACCCTCTCCTAAGGATCGCAAGGAAACAGGGATATCGATCTCCCTAGGTAACACAATCTCTATATGGTTTTTTGTGTTTTGCGGATTTTTTCGCACCAATCTTCGCAGACGACGGCGAACATCTTTTTTTGGGAATCGGGATTTTTTGTTTTCTTGTTCTTCCATTTGCAAGATATGATGTCGCCCCATGATTTCCCAACGGTGGTATCGAGCCGGGTTGTTCGTGCGAATGATTGGTTTTGAACCGGCGTGTGTTGTGTTTAGGAAGAATATTGACGTCAAATTCGTTGAGGCAAAAGCGAGGAAGGGCAGCAACAGTTGCTGCCCTCAATCTGCATGCATGCGACCACCGCGGCGGCGATCGCGGCCAAACCGAGCACTCCCCACGTCGGTATGGCGCTAAGCGCTGTAGCTGCAGCAGCAGCCGGTCGGCCCGGTCTGCTTGCAGCAGACTTGCGACGGCCGGGGGGCTGGCAGCCCAGCTGGTAGAGCGCGCTGACCGACTGACCCCAGGCGAGGCGCGCCATGCAAGGCGATGCCTTGGTCGAGGACGCTGCAACAGGGCGGCGGCGCTTTGTGGCGCTGCTCGCGATCGGCAAAAAACCCCGCAGGAGCGGCCGCGGCCAGCGAGGCAGCACCGTCTCTTGGCGCTGCCCAGGGCAGAACCGCGCCAGGGAGGCGGCGCCTGTGGGCGCCCAAGAAGGCGTCGCGTCTTGCTGCGGCGAGGGCACTACCCTTGCCCTCGCAGCACAGGCCGCCGCCAACAGGGTGGCGACGGCGGCAGCAGTAGAGGGAATTAGGGTTTTGGGCAAAAGGACAGTTTTGCCCCTGTGAATTTGAGAAATTCCAGTTTCTATCTTTTGTCCAAATTACGAAAATACCCTTAGGAATTAATAAATTCCCTACATGTCCCTGAGTTCAGAAAAATATTAATTAATTAAAAGGTTTAGTTATTATGATTTTTTATTATTATCTAGTAGTCCTACATGATGATGATTATTTATACATGTGATGTATGATGTGTGGACGGATGATCATGGACCTTGTGATGTGTGTACTTTTGATTATTATTATTGAGGTCTGCGAACCTCCATTATATTTCTCATTTATTGTCGGGCCTGCGTGCCTATGATTAAGTTGTAATCACATGAGGAGGCGCAGCGGGAGCGTGGATGCGATAGCGGGACCCACGAGACGGACGATCGTGATGCATGGAGATGCATCAAGATATCGACGGAACCGACGAGGATGAGATGGACGATCACAAGGGCATGGAGATGCATCGTTGCACACATAGATGTTGATGTGAGTGATTAGGCCTACTGGCTCGAGCCTAATCATATTAGGTTGTGGTCCATGATCATCTAATGTGATTGCTTATACACATACTAGATATGTATATATATTTGCATGCGATGTAGATATATATTAAATATGTAAATGTGTGAAATGTCATATTAGGAGACCAAATTATAGAAACATCTCTCGATAATATTGTCGGTAGACGTGAGGCAATTAGATTGACCCACGTGGCCTTCCATCGTTATGAGTAGGAACCGATTCCCGGTGTAGGTTGAGTTGGTCGAGTCTCTCGAGACTCACCTATATCGCGATTCGTTATCTTACTTACGACATAGAGATGTCACCGGTGACCTGAGGACATGGTATGCTTGGTCGAGTCCCTCGAGGGTATATCATCAAATCAGACTCATCTTGTAACGAAGGTGTTGACTTAACCGAGCATCATGGTTGGTCGAGTCCCTCGAGGCCATGGTGATTCGGAGGCCGAACAGGACGGGAATCATAAGGAGTTGTGATCGGCAAGAGTTGTCTACCTTTTAGGCTTAGTGTGATTGGTCGAGTCCCTCGAGGTTATACTAAGACGCTGATTGGATCCTAATCCCCACTAGAAGTCTGTTGGAGACTTCCGTTTCACGTGCTGAGGGTGTCGCGTGACTCGTTAGTAAAATAGTGGGAGCATATTAAGATAGAAGTCCATATCTTGATAGTTTATTTCTTGCAAAATCTGCCTGTTATTCATTTCTGCTACATCTTTATTTTCAGAAAATGTCGCTTTCAAATCCCTTACGTGGCATACTTGATGTCAACCGCCTTACTGGTCCAAATTATACGGATTGGCTCCGTAACTTGAGAATTGTTCTCACAGCGGAGAAAATCGTGTACGTCCTTGATACAGTGATGCCTACGCCCGAAGAAGGGGCAAGCGAGGATGAGATCGCTCGCTACGTGAAGTACATTGATGACTCCACTCTTGCTCAGTGCTATATGTTGGGCTCTATGACTCCAGAGTTACAGAGACAACATGAAAAGATGGATGCCAGATCCATTCTCCTACATGTCCGAAAATTGTTTGAGGAATAGGGAAGGACTCAACAATATGAGATATTCAAGAGCCTTTTCCGCGCAAGGATGACTGAAGGGACACCGGTTCAGAACTATGTCCTAAATATGATTGAGTGGATAGAGAAACTCACAGGTCTAGGAATGGTCCTAGAGGATAACTTGTGTGTGGACATTGTACTTCAGTCCCTACCAGATTCCTTTTCACAGTTCATAATGAATTTTAATATGAACAAGCTTGAGGTGACTCTCCCAGAGCTCCTCAATATGTTGAGGGAGGCAGAGAGTACTATTAAGAAAGAGAAGCCAGTTCTCTACACTGGTGAGACCAGAAAGAAAAGGAAAGCAGAAAGGTCCCTTAAGAAGGGAAAGGGCAAGGGCAAACAAGGTAAAGCAAAGGTTGCTAAGAAAGACCCAGCAAAGGACAAAGGCCAGTGCTTCCACTGTGGTAAAGATGGGCATTGGAAGAGAAACTGCAAAGGGTACCTTGCAGAAAGGGCGAAACAAAAGCTTGATGAAGCTTCAGGTACATTCATGATCAGTCTCCATTTGTCAGACTCTTATGATAACACATGGGTATTGGCTACCGGTAGTGCTTATCATATATGCAATTCGTTGCAGGTTCTGGCAAGGCCTAGGAGACTACAGAGAGGCTCAGTTCCTCAAGGACCATGGGATATTATCCCAATGGACACCTCCTTATACACCTCAGCTCAATGGTGTCTCTGAAAGGAGAAATCGTACATTATTAGATATGGTACGGTCCATGATGAGTTTCGCTGACCTACCCATCTCATTCTGGGGATATGCCCTAGAAACCGCAACTTACCTTCAGAGAAGAGAGTTCCAACTAAGTCGGTAGTGTCTACACCATATGAGATATGGAAAGGGAAGAAGCGATCTTAAGGTTGTTAAGATTTGGGGCTGCCCTGCCCATGTTAGAAGACACAACCCAGATAAGTTAGAATCAAGAAGGGAGAGCGATGCAAATTTATGGGATACCCCAAGGAAACTTGTGGGTATTATTTCTATCATCTCGAGGACCAAAAGGTCTTTGTAGCTAAGAGAGCAGTGTTCCTTGAGAAGGAACACATTCTTGACGGAGACAGTGGGAGAATGATAGAATTGAGCGAGGTTGGAGAACCAAGCTCAAGCACCACTTTGTACTGACCAGGAGTCTATTCGGGTACCTAATACACAAGTATCAACTTTACGCAGGTCCGATAGAGTATCCCATCCTCCCGAGAGATATGTGGGACATATTAGAGCAGATGATGTAGAGGATATTGATCCTCGGACCTACGAGGAGGCTATTATGAGTATAGACTCGGGGAAGTGGAAAGAAGCCATGAATTCCGAGATGGATTCTATGTACTCCAATAAGGTTTGGAACCTAGTTGATGCTCGAAGGTATTGTACCCATCGGTTTGCAAGTGGATGTTTAAAAAAAAGATCGGAGTAGATGGAAAGGTAGAGACCTATAAAGTAAGGCTAGTGGCTAAGGGGTATCGTCCAAAGGCAAGGTGTTGACTACGACGAAACTTTCTCACCCAGTAGCAATGCTAAAATCCATCAGAATTCTATTGGCTATTACAGCACACTATGATTATGAGATCTGGGAGATGGATGTGAAAACCCCATTCCTCAATGGGAACCTCGAGGAGGAGGTGTATATGATGCAACCTGAGGGATTCGTGTCCAAGAACTGCCCAGATAAAGTGTGTAGGTTGCTTAGATCCATTTATGGACTAAAGCAAGCTTCCCGAAGTTGGAACATAAGATTTGATGAGGCAACCAGATCTTATGACTTTGTTAAGAACGAAGATGAGCCTTGTGTATACAGAAAGGTAAGTGGGAGCGCTATCACCTTTTTGGTGTTATATGTGGATGACATCCTCATCATTGGGAATGACATAGGAATGCTATCCACAGTAACGGCTTGGTTATCTAGACACTTCTTCATGAAGGACTTAGGGGAAGCATCTTATATCTTGGGGATTAGAATCTATAGAGATAGATCCAAGAGGATGCTTGGCTTGTCCCAATCCAGGTACATAGAAACTATTGTCAAAAGGTTTGGCATGGAAAATTCCAAGAGAGGTCTCATACCGATGAGACATGGGATATCGCTTTCTACGAATATGTCCCCAAAGACTCCAGAAGAAAGGGCGAACATGGATATTATAACTTATGCCTCAGCAATAGGGTCTATCATGTATGCCATGCTATGTACTAGGCCTGATATAGCACATGCTCTGAGTGTCATGAGCAGGTATTAGGCAGATCCAGGCTTGGAGCACTGGAAAGCAGTAAAGTGTATCCTTAAGTACTTGAGAAGGACTAAGGATCTTTTACTAGTATATGGAGGTAATAGCCTTAAGGTTGAAGGCTACACTGACTCAAGTTTTCAGTCTGATGTCGATGATAGCAAGTCGAATTCAGGGTATGTGTACACCTTGAATGGAGGAGCAGTGTGCTGGAAGAGTTCCAAGCAAGATACCACTGTTGACTCGACCATAGAGGCGGAGTACATTGCTGCATTAGATGCAGCAAAAGAGGGAGTCTGGGTGAAGAAGTTCATCACAGATTTGGGAGTCGATACAGATAGCGACAAGTCGACTTCCTTATATTGCGACAACTATGGGGTGATTACTCAAATAAGGGAACCCGGGTCTCATCAAAAGTGTTCTGAGGAGGTTCCAGCTTATAAGAGAGACCGTAACCCGAGGAGATGTAGCAGTGGAAAGAGTTCCATCCGAAGATAACATTGCAGATCCACTGACAAAGCCGTTGTCTCATTTTGTCTTTGAGCATCACAAGGGTCTGATGGGGATTAGATACATAGGTGATTGGCTTTAGGTCAAGTGGGAGATTGCTAGTCATAGGTGCCCAGCAAGTCAATCACGTGAGTGATGGCACGTGTGACTTAATACAGAATCTTTTTGCTTATTATATTTTGGCGTATATCACTTTATAACTATTGCATAAATGCATATATATATTGTGATGTCCTTGGATTTGTGCAATGGGAATCGGATCATGATGAGATCACGATAATGAGATCGATTCACCTTTAAACACATATCCTAAATAATCCCGGTCATAGGTTACTCGAGAGGGACATCGTGATAACCGGATAGACCGGTGTGCTGTATACCCGTCCATATGATGGATGCAGCTGGTCTCATAGCTGCTCGTGTAGGGACATTAGGGATACAGTATAGGTGCTCATTGGAGAATGAGTTCACTGATTGATCCGCTTACGGAATGCTGGATGGTTGATGATGCCTTATTGTCAGACAGCGATTCTGTAGTCCTAGTGGTGTATCTAGTCCTTAGACTTGAGACACCAAGGATGTCCTTAGTGGTGTATCATCCACTCTCGGCGTCATGAGAGGAATATCCCATGTGTTCTTGCTCAAACAAATCCCTAGCCAGGGTCATTCGGGTTGAGAGAGAAAGAGTTCTCCGGGAGAATCCGATTAGAGCGAGACTCGAGTAGAAACCGTATGTGTCTGACAACACCATGCTCGATATACGGTCTCTGGGATATTAGATGGATGAGGGACTATAGGTACATGGTAACTGAGGACAGACAGGTCCAATGGATTGGATTCCCCTGTATCGTCTGGGGACTATGGCGTAGTGGCCTAGTACGTCCGTAGTCGATGAGTCGAGTGAATTATTATAGAGATAATAATTCACTGAGTTAGAAGGAGTTCTAACAAGTATGACTCACAGTCAGCTTGATATTGGGCCTAGAGGGTCACACACATATGGTAGGCATTGCGATGAGTAGAGGTTCGGATATAAGATATCCGACGGAGCCCTTGTCTTATTGGATGCAGATCCAATACCCACTAGGGAATGACCCATTAGGGTTTGACACGGGATCTCTATAAATTGGAGGGATTCACAGCCTCATAGGCTAGAGTTTTGAGGAGTAAAGTAAGGAAGGCAGTTTGCAGTTAAGATAAATAGCAAGAATAAATGCAAACTAGAGAAGATGGTTGTTTGGTCAATCATGACCTACATCCACTCCTCCGATTCCTCTTCTGTCGAGGCCATCAACATCCACTAGAGGCCTTCCTTCAATAGGCGAAGGCCAACCACCCTTTTACAACTCAATTATCCTTTTACTGGGTTTAGGAGATAACCCTAACACCCCTCACTCCTCTCTCAAACTATTCTAACACTTAGAACTATGAGAGGAGCTCATACAAGATTGCAGCAGCGTTTCTATACTTTTTTACTCTTAATACTTGTGTGCTTTAATCAGGGATAAGCGGGGTATTTATAGGCTTTAAGTTGATTCAAACTTGGAGCCTAAAAACATCTCATCCCGGGTTCCCTGGGCATGAGCGGTACCATCGCCCAATGTCAGTTTGACTGACACTGTTCTAGGTGGTACCATCGCCCAGGTCTGGCGGTACCACCTCCTGGGGTGCAGTGTTGGGCGGTACCACCACCCAAACTGGCGGTACCATCGCCTGGCACCCTGCCAGTGGCGGTACAATTGCCCAGACTAGCGATACCACCACTTGGCATAGTCTCGAAGACTGTGCCACGACGGTGAGTCTTTGTGGGGCATTGTTTGGGCTTCTTATTGGGCCCAACACAGTTCTTACATGGGCCTAGCTGGCCCATAATTGGGTTGGCCCAATTCACGCCCAATTACGTGCTAACTATGATTCCTAAGACATATTCTAAGCTAAACTAAGTCTGTAAGTCTATTCTTTCGGCGATCTTCCGGCGAACCTCCGACGAACTCTTGGCAATGTTCAGGCGGACTCCCGGTAAGCTCTTGGACTTCACAATGATCTTCTAGGCGACTTCCGATGATCTTCTCTGGCAAGCTCCGCGACTTCTCAGCTGGTTCCTGTAGAACATCCGACGAACGTACGGACTTCCGACAAACTCTCAAACTCCCAACGTGATCTCGATCATGACTTTGGGACTTCATTTTGCTTCATGTCTTGCTATCGTAGTTAATCCTGCATATGTAAAATAAACTTCAATCTAGACAATTAATACTAAGCATTAATCAAGTTGTCCGGCATGTCATTGGTCCCTCAACACTTCGTCCGATTCTTCGACGCATCATCCTCTCTTGCAGCCTATTACCGAATCGACTAGTTGACTCCGCAACTCCAATATCCTTGGTGCAATACCCACTCTTCTTGGCCCGATGCCCGAATCCATGGTCCGAAGCCTTCTATCGATACGTCGACCGATCCACCGACCCGACTATCAAGGATAAACTTCTAAACAAGATGTTTGATGTAATGCTTATATATGTCCGTGTCTTTTGGTATGTTCATACTTTACCTAGCATGTAGAGGGACAACCGAAGGCTTAATAGTCCCATTTTAGTTAGGTTTTGGGTCCGTTTTAGGCTTGTAAATAAAGATTGTCATGTGGACACTTGTGAGAAATTTTCGGTCTGTAGTGAACCATTTTGACCCTTTGTTGTGCAACTATTTAGAGATTGTAAAGTCTGTTTGTAATTTACATTGTCTATGAAGTGTTTTCAAAAATATTTGCTTGTGGATCCCGAGTGAGGCATTTTCTCTAACTCATTTTCTCTTTTGTGGGTCCTAAGGGACCATGGGAGGCTTCGGGGAGGCTGACCTTTGTGGACGGACAAGTAAGGGTGCCCCATGACTTAGGCAAAACCAGCTAAGTCCGTGACAGATGGTATCAGAGCGGGACAATCACTCATAGAAACACTTAGCATGCAAACGTGGGGGACCTAGCGGGGTTGCGTTGAGGGCAGTCAGCACACGCGTGACCGTTTGGGGGAAAACGGGCATGGAGATGTAGGGAAAAGGAGTCGCTTGGAGGAGTGGGCACCTGAGATTGGCATTCAGAGGAATGGCCAACCCTTTACGCAAGAGGCACCATGAGAACAGGCAAGCTTGGAAGAATACGGAGTGCACAAAGGTTGGGATGGTTGAGTTTGAGCTACGGCTCGACATTGACAACTATACTTGATGGTGCTCAAGGCAAGCGAGGTGCTTGGTAAAGGATGAGACCATGCAAGGTGGAATTAGTTGCTTAGTGACCGAAAGAGTTGTGCAAACCTCATAGAGGTGAGGGGAATTGCTAACTCGAAGAATTCGGTACTCATGCATGGGCTTATATGTGGACGATGGATTGTTCGCGGCTATCCCAAGGCGACCAAAACTTGGCACCATAGAGCATTGAAACTTTCTCTTCGGCATATGAAGGATACATCCGTAGGAGGCCGAAGTGTGCAATGAGTTCAGCATATTGCTAGGCCTTGAGTGGTGCAGCGGGGGCTATATTGACGTGGAGTCGCAATCTAGCAAGTGCGTTTGCAGGAGGCAGAACAATGCACAGTTTGTTCAACAAATCGGAGTAGTCCAAGGGGATGGTGGTCTCCAAAATGAAGAGAGATGTTGCTCCAATGGAACAGTTATCTAGGAGGGATAAGTCCCGGCTCTCTAGAGGGAGAATCATGTGGGATGGACCTCACATGTTGAGGAGGAGTACCTCAATAAACAACAACTCCACGAAGCTTAATGAACTGAGCAAGCGGCGAGGAGTCATCGCATGATCTCGCTTGAGAGAATGCATTGGTGGATGCATTGCGAGATCAAGTGGGGGAGCGACCCAAAGCAACACAAATAAAGGCACACTTAGAGTCGATATGTAGATCGGACTCAAGGGAGGCCTGACCCGTGAAATGGTGGGCGCGAGGGCCACCATCAACTCAATGCAAAACGAGGAGCGGAGTAACTTGGGTATAACTTGACGAAGTACCCAAGCCGTATGAAGGAAGCCAGCATAGATGATGGAACATGGAGTGGAGGCATAGTGCTTTCCTTGAACAAAGATCAAGGACATGAACTCTTGCAAAGACAAGAGTAGGATCATGTTGTTCCATGGGTCCTTCATTCTGACGGAGTGGACTCATCTTGCATGGTGCCCAAGACGAAGGGAGCTTCTGGGCACATACACCTTATCTCGGAGAAGCATTTGATGGAGGAACTAAGGGGACTCAACTTACGGAGGTGAAGTTGGGTTCAGAAGGCCTTAGAACGGGGCAAGAGGATGCAGAGGTGGGTACTCTTGAAGAATATGCCACAGTGTTGTCAGTCAAGTTGCTAGGCAGGAAGCAGTGTGCAGCAGAGATTGTGCTGGTAGGGGCAGAGGCCCAGGATCCAAACAATTGTGTACAATTTTCAGCGAAGTCGATGGACTTCGGGAGCTACTAGGCGACGGACTGTTATAGAGCGGTGCTTCATCTAGGTGTGACCCAAGAGTGGGTGGATGAAGGTCGATTGCCAAAGGAGTGAACAAAATCGAAGGTGGAAGAGACCCTGCGATGTATTGGCAAAGGCCACACATGGAGGGATCACAATTCGAGTTCATCCCACAAGGATCAGAATGCAATAGAGATGTCACCAGGAGGTGACATGGTGCAACAGATCATAGTGGAACAGTTCGTGGCAATGTGATACACACGACATAGTCCCGTGAGGGACTAGATCATACAGAGGTATGATCGGGAGGTACTGAAAGCTCCACTTTGGTAAACAACACGACGGCAAGAAGGGCTATGGATTCAAGGAGTGAAGGCCATAGTACCATAGAGGTGGGTCTTCCGTGCGTGCATCGAATTTTGCATCAGATAAAAGCCTTGGTCATTAGCATATGGGGGTTGTGTTCCACCAAGAGAAATAGTTCGAATGCAAGTATCAGTGTGTCCTAAGGGAGGGACTTGATCATGCAGAGGTATGATCGAAGTAGCTGGAGAGTTGGACTACTCCAGAGCCCATATTCGCTTAAGGGAGCTCGACAAGTCAGAGGACAAAGTTGAGTAAGCGAACATTGCTACCAAGGAAGCTAAGGAGAACAGAATTAGTACAAACCCTACCACGTGATGGCAGAGGTCATGCATGGGAGTTGCAATCTGTCTTTCCATCGACCAAAGGGATCTGCTTGGAGAACACCGAGGTGTTGAAGCAGGGGGTCAAAAGGGGCGAGGAAGCGACGACGAGTCCAGAGGGACTTAGAATGGAGGTGGACTCAGAGGAGTGCCATAGAGGCATATCTACTGATTGTGAAGAAAAGAGATGCAGATGCGAGGTGATGGATAGTAGTGCCATGGGCATGGCAGCACCATGGTACCGTAGAAGCGGGACTTCCATGAAAGTCATTGATCCCTTACTCTCATTGAGGGAGAGCGCTTGGTCGTGAAAGGGGTCGAGGAGGTGGAGCATGCAGGGGCAAACTTCAAGTACCGAGACAAGGCTGAAGGGCAGAGGCCAAGGAACTTCGTAAGACCGGTGTCAACGAGCTTCTCATTAAGATAGCCAAAAGTGAAGGACTTCAGGTCAAGCAAGAGTGTATGATCAAGGAATGAAGCAAACAGTATGTAGTGTTGTACCATTGTTACTCAGTGGAGTAGGTGGAAGGATTGATGGAGAAGTCGGTACAATCCCAGAGGCGACCAAACCTATAAGAGAATTACTCCAAGTTGGGGTGAAAACTTCCTACATTCTAGAAGTTTGATGCCATTGAGAAGGTGAATCACAGTAACTAACTCAACGCAAGGAGTGCAAACACTTCAAGTACTTCAGAAGTGTGAGCAAAGAGCAGGCGAAGGCCAGTAACCAGCTCGATGCATGGAGTACAACCTCGAGAAGGCGGGCAAAGTCAAGTAATCTTTTCCTTCTCAACTCTTAAGAGAATGGGTGAAACCGAGTACTCCAATTCTCTTATATATCCAGCAGAGGAGCTCTGCACAAGTTCAAAGACCCTTCGAAGATAATATAAGACAATAGTTGTCAAATCCTCACCAACGGTGATCAGTGCTACTGAGAGTAGATTGTCCGCTTCATTTCCCAACGAAATGCCAATCGAAAGCTGAAGTGATGCAAACCTACTTGGAAGTGACAACTAAGTGAAAGAAGAGTCAATGAGCAAATTTTATGGAGGATGGACCCAAAACTTTGAAAGTTTGCGAGACGATGCTCGTTAAAGCTCAAACAAGCATCCACCCAGTTCAAGCAACATGAGACATTTTGAGAGACTGGCACATAGTAAGGATGGTCTTTTTCTTCATCTAGAGGATTCGCAAGAACCAACAGGGATCAACACAACTCAGCTAACCCTACACTGTAGTCAAAGTCATTGACGAGTTTAAGTAGCATGGCGAATCAAAGGTTCGACTACTCAAAAACAATAGCGGAGAGCAGTTGGGAGCCAAGAGGTGCATTGCAGCTGGAGCAGAAGATTGAAGACTCAGCAAATGCGAGGAGTTACAGTGTTGACAAAGGCTTCAACGAGGACGTCGAAGGAATAAGTGAGGGAGAATGTCATGGACAAACTTCTAAACAAGATGTTTGATGTAATGCTTATGTATGTCCATGTCCTTTGGTATGTTCATACTTTGCCTAGCATGTAGAGGGAAAGCTGAAGGCTTAATAGTCTCATTTTAGTTGGGTTTAGGGGACGTTTTAGGTTTGTAAATAAAGGTTGTGTCATGTGGACACTTGTGAGAGATTTTCGGTCTGTAGTGGACCATTTTGACCCTTTGTTATGCAACTGTTCAGAGCTTGTAAAGTATGTTTGTAATTTGCATTATCTATGAAGTGTTTTCAGAAATGTTTGCTTGTGGATCCTGAGTAAGCCATTTTCTCTAACCCATTTTCTCTTTTATGGGTCCTAAAGGACCATGGGAGGCTTTGGGGAGGCTGACCTATGTGGACGGACACACAAGGGTATCGCATGACTTAGGCAAAACTAGCTAAGTCCATGACACGACATCCAATCTTCTGACGTGTTCCTCCGGCCTAACATGATTTTTCTGCTTTAATTGTCTCATCCTGATTGAAGCACCCTACGTCACTCAAATCATAGATTAAAACATACACATATATCGATTGGTTTTATCATCAAAATATGAGATTCAACAGCCCAATCGACATGTTTTCTTCTCGCAACATCCAATCTCACACCTCTCTTAGAATGATCATAAAATTTAAGGAGGAGGATAAAGACACTTAGCATTTTTTCACAACTTTTCAACTTAGAATCACAGCCCCTTTCTACGCTATTTCTACTTACCCAAGCAGGAAAGAGTAGGGTATTTATATACTCCAAATAGTTTCAAAATGGAGCCAAAAAAGGTCTTATCCTTGGTTTCTCGGGTCCTGGTGGTACTACTGTCATTACTGGGTAGTACCACCATTTGTCAAACTGACAATTAGTGGTACCATCACCCAGTCTGGGTGGTACCACCGCGTGATAGACTAACACAAGGCGGTACCACCGCCTAACACTAATGGTACCATCGCCCTAGGTTTCATGGAGACGTACACTATCTTATAAGTGGTTCCACCGCCTAACTTAGCAGTACCATCGCCTCGGCCAGCTATGAGTCACTGAATAGGCCTTCCACTTAGCCCAAAATAGCCCTAACTCAAGCCAATGGGTCCCTAATTGAGTTAACCAGATTACACTCGAGACTAACTTAGTTAAACCTAAACTACTTTGATCTAAACACAACCAATTACAAACATGAATCCTATGTTGTCTGACATGTCATTGGTTCATCCGATGCTTCGTCCGAACCTTTGGCACTTCGTCCTCTCCTTCAGCGTATTACTCGATCCTTAGATATGTTAACTTCTACAACATATGATCTTGGCGCAATGTCCAATTCTTCCACCCTAATGCCCGAACTCACAACATAAAGTCCTTCTATCTGCACGTCGATCGATCCTCTATCCCGACGTCCAATCTTCTGACATATTCCACACCGGCCCAACATTTGATTCTTCTGCTTTAATCGATTTATCTATCCATGATCGAAGATAGTCCTACGTCACTCAAACATTGATTAGATCATAACTTCATTAATTAATTTTATCACCAAAATATGATATTCAATATTGTGTTCTTTGAGAGGCTCATTCAGTGACCCAGAGTTAGGTCAAGCGGTGGCACCACCAAACTAGGCGGTGGAACCGCTTATGAGCTGAAACGTATGAAGTGTATGATTTCAAACGACCCAACAGTGGTACTACTAGTGTCAGGCATTGGTACCATCTAAAAGTCTCTCAGACTATCAGACGGTGGTACCGCTAGTTGTTAGTCTAGTAGGCGGTGGTACCATCCAATAATGGCGGTGGTACCGCTAGGACCTAGGAAACCCGAGATGAGACGATTTTTTGCTCCATTTTATAAGTCATTTGGGGTATATAGATACCCCACTCTTTTTTGCTTGGGAAAGTAAGAAATAAAGTAGAAAGGGACTATGATTCTGAGTTGAAAATATTTGAAAAGAGCTAAGTGTCCCCCTCCTCCTCTATAAGTTTTGGGCTTATTTTAAGAGAGATATTGTTGAATCTCATATTTTGATTATGAAACTAATTGATTGTGTTTAGATGTTTAACTGCATTTTGAGTAATGCAGGTCTACTCGATCAGGATTAGACAGTTGACACAGGAGGAATTGACGTTGCGCCAGAGGAGATCACGTCAGGATATTGGACGGCAGAAGACTTTGGATGTTGGGCATCGGGCCAAGGAGAGCAGAATTGCGCCAAGGAAATCAGGGTTGCGGAGGTCAACCACCGATTGGGTAACAAGCCGCAAGAGAGGACGATGTGCTGAAGAATCGGACGAAGCGCCAACCAATGACGTGCCGGCAACAGAATGTCAATTCGCGTTGTAATAATTGTCTAGATCGGAGTAGAGTTTTAGTTTGTATGTGTAAAAATAACTATGATAATGATAAAGATATAAAGCGAAATAAAGTGTTGGAGTCAAGCACGAAGGATTCGTTGGGAGTTCGAGAGTTCGACGGAAGTCCGAAGGTTCGTCGGGAATGCTATTGGAACTAGTCGAGAATGAGTAGGGAGCTTGTCGAAGGGTTTTTCGGAAGCTCGCCGGAAGGTTCGTGGGAAGTTCGCAGAGCTCGCCAAGAAAGATCGAAGCTTGTCAAAGAAGCTCGTTGGAACTCGCTAAGATCAAATCGTGAAGTTTAGGAGCTTGCTACGAGTCCGCAGAATGGTTTCCGAGAGTTTATCGGAAGACCGCCGGAAGTTCGCCGGAAGAAGTCTTGACTTACGGACTTTGCAATAGTTTAGAAAATATCTTTAAATTCGTAGTTACCATGTTAATTAGGGTTAGGATTAGGTGTTAATCCTATAACCCAAGTAGGGGCCAATTGGGCCAAAGTTCGGACTAGTTTGAGCCAAGTTTGGAACCCAACCAGTGAGCTGAAATAGTCCGACTGAGCTGTGGCACCACTGGACTGAGCTGTGGCACTTCCCAGCACTTGAGAGGTCCGACGGTGGCACCACCAGCCTCGGAAATGCTAGTCATAGGTGCCCAGCAAGCCAATCATGTGAGTGATGGCACGTGTGACTTGATACAGAATCTTTTTGCTTATTATATTTTGGTGTATATCACTTTATAACTATTGCATAAATGCATATATATATTGTGATGTCCTTGGATTTGTGCAATGGGAATCGGATCATGATGAGATCACGATAATGAGATCGATTCACCTTTAAACACATATCCTAAATAATCCCGGTCATAGGTTTTCGAGAGGGACATCGTGATAACTGGATGACTGGGTGTCTTTATACCCGTCCATATGATGGATGCAGCTGGTCTCATAGCTGCTTTCGTGTAGGGATACTAGGGATACGAAGACAGTGCTCATTGGAGAATGAGTTCGCGATTGATCCGCTTACGGAATGTTGGATGGTTGATGATGCCTTATTATCAAACAGCGATTCCATAGTCCTAGTGGTGTATCTGGTCCTTAGACTTGAGATACCAAGGATGTCTGTATGAGTGCTCCACTCTTTGATACAGACTTATAGGTTTGGCTGTCCCGGATCTAATACAGTTGGTCATTGGGAGTGGTAGTCGACCTTACGAGGGCTATTGAGTGTCGACAGAGGATCATCCACTCTGGCGTCATGAGGCGAATATCCCATGTATTCTTGCTCGAGACAAATCCCGGCCGAGGGTCATTCATTGAGTTGAGAGAGAAAGAGTTCTCAGGGGAGAATCCGATTAGAGCGAGACTTCGAAAGTAGAAACCGTATGGGTCCGACAACACCATGCTTTCGATATATACGGTCTACGGGATATTAGATGGATGAGGGACTATAGGTACATGGTAATGGCGAGGACAAAGAGATCCAATGGATTGGATTCCCTCAGTCGTCGGGGACTACTGACTTAGTGGCCTAATACGTCCCCAGAAGTCGATGAGTCGAAAGTGAATTATTACGAGAGATAATAATTCACCGAAGTTAGAAGGAGTTCTCGACGGTATGACTCACGACCACCTAGATATTGGGCCTAGAGGGTCACACACACATATGGTAGGCATTGCGATGAGTAGAGGTTGGGATATGAGATATCCGGCCGAGCCCCTTGTCTTATTGGATGCAGATCCAATACCCACTAGGGAAGGACCCATTAGGGTTTGACACGGGATCTCTATAAATAGGGACGGATTCATGACCTCATAGGCTAGAGTCTTTGCTTGCCTTTCTTATTCTCCTCTCCCTCTCCACCTCGAGAAGCCTGGAGTTTTGAGGAGGGTCGCGTGCATAACCCCCGCTATGTGGATCACCGCTAGAGAGGAGGGCGCTTGACCTCCTTCACCCTCTCCTAAGGATGCGAAAGAAACAGGGGGATATCTGATCTCCCCTAGATAACACAATCTCTATAATGCAGTTTTTTGTGTTTCTTGGATTTTTGCGCGACAATCTTCGCATCTGACGACGAACATTTTTTTAGGAATCGGGATTTTTGTTTTTTGTTCTTCCGCCACGCATATGATGTTGCCCCATGATTTCCCAACAAAGTGGTATCGAGCCAGGTTGTTCATGCAAATGATTGGTTTTGAACTGCGTGTGTTGTGTTTAGGAAGAATATTGACGTCAAAATCGTTGACGCAAAAAAGCGAGGAAGGGCAGCAATAGTTGCTGCCCTCGATCCGCATGCTGCAGACCACCTGCAAATGCTATGGCGCAACCATGACCGGGCACCTGGCCATGGCGCCATCGCATCATAAGCTGCGGCCAGCAGCCCCGGGCGATCTGTTTGCAGCAGGCTTCGCGGTCGGCGGGCTGGCAACCCCGGGGTAGAGGCGCTGCTGACAGCCCGACCCATGGGCAAAAGCCGCCATGGAGGCGGCGGGCCGAGGTGAGGCACCACCAGGGCGGCGGCGGTGCCTGTGGCTTGCTCCCCCCGGCAAAAAACCCGCGGGGGCAGCCGCCGAGGCAGCACCGCCCTCTGGCGCTGCCATGCCATGAGGCGAACCGCCCGTGCGGATGGGCTGGCGCCCCAAATGATGGCGTCTGCGTGTGGCGAGGAGAACCTTTGCAGGGCCCCGCCCCGCCGCCTGACGGTGCCGCCCGTGAGGTGGCGGCAGCACTAGAGGGAATTAGGGTTTTGGGCAAAAGGACAGTTTTGCCCCTATGAATTTGAGAAATTCCAGTTTCTGTCTTTTGTCCAAATTACGAAAATACCCTTAGGAATTGAGAAATTCCCTACATGTCCCTGATTTCAAAAAAATATTAATTAATTAAAAGGTTTAGTTGATTATTATTTTTTATTATTATCTTGTAGTCCAACATGATGATGATTATTTATACATGTGATGTATGATGTGTGGACGGATGATCATGGACCTTGTGATGTGTGTACTTGTGATTATTATTATTGAGGTCTGCGAACCTCCATTATATTTCTCGTTTATTGTCGGGCCTGTGTGCCTATGATTAAGTTGTAATCACATGAGGAGGCGAGCGGGAGGCGTGGATGCGATAAGCGGGACCCACAGAGCGGACGATCGTGATGTATGGAGATGCATCAAGATGTCGCCGGAGGCAAACGAGGGCGAGATGGACGATCACAAGGGCATGGAGATGCACCGTTACACATAGATCTTGATGTGAGTGATTAGGGCCTCTTTGGCTCGGGCCTAATCATATTAGGTTATGGTCCTTGATCATCTAATGTGATTGCTTATACACATACTATATATGTATATATATTTGCATGCGATGTAGATATATATTAAATATGTATATGTGTGACATGTCATATTAGGAGACCAAATTATAGAAACATCTCGATAATATTAAATTCGGTAGGCGTGAGGCAATTAGATTGACCCCGTGGCCTTGATCGTTATGAAAGTAGGAACCGATTCCGGTGTAGGTTGAGTTGGTCGAGTCCCTCGAGACTCACCTATATCATGATTCGCTATCTTGCTTACGACATACATAGATGTCACCGGTGACTGAGGACATGTTATGCTTGGTCGAGTCCCTCGAGGGTATATCATCAAATCGGACTCATCTTGTAACGAAGGTGTTGACTTAACCGAAAGCATAATGGTTGGTCGAGTCCCTCGAGGCCATGGTGATTCGGGAGGCCGAACGGGGCGGGAATCACAAGGAGTTGTGATCGGCAAGAGTTGCCTACCTTTTTAGACTTAGTGTGATTGGTCGAGTCCCTCGAGGTTACACTAAGACGCTGATTGAATCGATCCTCACTAGAAGTTCTGCCGGAGACTTCCGTTTCGCATCTTTGAGGATGTCGCGTGACTCGTTAGTAAAATAGTGGGAGCATATTAAGATAGAAGTCCATATATTGATAGTTTATTTCTTGCAAAATCTGCACATTATTCATTTACGCTACATCTTTATTTTGAGAAAATGTAAACTTTCAAATCCCTTACGTGGCATACTTGATGTCAACCGCCTTCTTGGTCCAAATTATACGGATTGGCTCAGTAACTTGAGAATTGTTCTCATGGCGGAGAAAAAAATACGTCCTTGATACAAGTGATGCCTACGCTCGAAGAAGGGCAAGCGAGGATGAGATCGCTTCGCTCACGTGAAGTACATTGATGACTCCACTCTTGCCTAGTGCTATAAGTTGGGCTCTATGACTCGAGTTATTCTGAGACAACATGAAAAGATGGATGCGAGATCCATTCTCCTACATGTCCGAAAAATTGTTTGAGGAACAGGGGAAGGACTCAACGATATGAGATATCCAAGAGCCTTTTCCCGCTTAGGATGACTGAGGGGACACCGGTTCAGAACCATGTCCTAAAGATGATTGAGTGGATAGAGAAACTCTCAGGTCTAGGAATGGTCCTAGAGGATAACTTGTGTGTGTGGACATTGTGCTTCAGTCCCTACCATATTCCTTTTTTCACAGTTCATAATGAATTTTAATATGAACAAGCTTGAGGTGACTCTCCCAGAGCTCCTCAATATGTTGAGGAGGCAGAGAGTACTATTAAGAAAGAGAAGCCAGTTCTCTACACTGGTGAGACCAGAAAGAAAAGGAAGAAAGGTCCCTTAAGAAGGGAAAGGGCAAGGGCAAACAAGGTAATGCAAAGGTTGCTAAGAAAGACCCAAAGAAAGGATAAAGGCCAGTGCTTCCACTGTGGTAAAGATGGGCATTGGAAGAGAAACTGCAAAGAGTACCTTGTAGAAAGGGCTGAAACAAAAGCTTGATGAAGCTTCAAGTACATTCATGATCAGTCTCCATTTGTGGACTCTTATGATAACACATGGGTATTGGATCTGGGTAGTGCTTATCATATATGCAATTCGTGGATGAGGTTACGGCAAGACCTAGGAGACTACAAAAGAGGCGAGATGGACCTCAAGATGGGTAATGGAGCAAAAGTTCTTTACTGTATTAGCTATTGGCGAGGTAGCCCTACATCCGCCTAGTGGAGCTTTTTTATTGCATTAGATGCATGTTATTTTGTTCCTTCTATTATCAAAAACATTATCTCCATTTCATGTTTAACAATTAGTGGATATAAATTTGTTTTTTGAGAACAATGGTTGTTCGATATTATTAGATGATAAGATCATCACGAAAGGAACATTGCATAATGGTCTATTTATGTTAGACACCACTCCACATATCATGAATGTAAATGTGTCCAAAAGGAAACGAGATGAGTTGAATAGTGCATACATTGGCATTGTAGGCTAGGTCACATCCATGAAAGAAGGATTAAAAAGTTGCTAAATGATGGATATCTAGATCCATTCGACTATGTGTCATATGCGACTTGTGAGCCTTGCATTCGTGGAAAACTGACCAAATCTCCATTTAATAGAACTAGAGAGAGAGCCAATGAGTTGTTGGAACTCATACATAGTGATGTATGTGGACCCATGTCAACTCATGCCATTGGAGGTTACTCCTACTTCATTACATTCTTGATGATTTCTCAAGGTATGGATATGTACTTAATGAAGTACAAGTTTGAGAGGCCTTTGAGAAAATTCAGGAGAGTATAAGAATGAGGTGGAGAACCGTGATTGGAAAGAGTATCAAAAAACTCTTCGATCAGATCGGGGAGGTGAATACTTAAATACAGAGTTTACTCGGTTCCTCAAGGACCATTGGATATTATCCCAATGGACACCTCCTTATACACCTCTTTCAATGGTGTCTCTCGAAAAGGAGAAATCGTACATTATTAGATATGGTACGGTCCATGATGAGTTTTTGACCTACCCATCTCATTAGGGATATGCCCTAAAAAAACCGCAGACTTACCTTTCAACAGCGAGTTCCAACTAAGTCGGTAGTGTCTACACCATATGAGATATGGAAAGGGAAGAAGCCTGATCTTTAGGTTGTTAAGATCTGGGGCGCCTCGCCCATGTTAGAAGACACAACCCCGATAAGTTAGAATCAAGGACGAGCGATGCAAATTTGTGGGATACCCCAAGGAAACTTGTGGGTATTATTTCTATCATCATCTGAGGACCAAAAGGTCTTTGTAGCTAAGAGAGCAGTGTTCCTTGAGAAGGAACACATTCTTGGCAGAAGATAGTGGGAGAATGATAGATTTGGCGAGGTTGGAGAACCAAGCTCAAGCACCACTCTCTGACCAGAGTGCATTTGGTACCTAATACACAAGTATCAACTTTTACTTAGGTCCGATAGAGTATCCCATCCCCTGAGAGATATGTGAGACATATTAGAGCAGAGGATGTAGAGGATATTGATCCTCGGACCTACGAGGAGGCTATTATGAGTATAGACTCAGGAAGTGGAAAAGAAGCCATGAATTCTGAGATGGATTCTATGTACTCTAATAAGGTTTGGAACCTAGTTGATGTTTCGAAGGTATTGTACCCATCGGTTTGCAAGTGGATCTTTAAAAAAAAGATGGGAGTAGATGGAAAGGTAGAGACCTATAAAGCAAGGCTAGTGGCTAAGGGGTATCGTCAAAGGCAAGTGTTGACTACTTAATTAAACTTTCTCACCCGTAGCAATGCTAAAATCCCTCATAATTCTATTGGCTATTGCAGCACACTATGATTATGAGATCTGGCAGATGGATGTGAAACCGCATTCCTCAACGAGAACCTCGAGGAGGAGGTGTGTATATGATGCAACTTGAGGGATTCGTGTCCAAGAACTGCCCAGATAAGGTGTGTAGGTTGCTTAGATCCATTTATGGACTAAAGCAAGCTTCCGAGATGGAACATAAGATTTGATGAGGCAATCAGATCTTATGACTTAGATAAGAACGAAGAGGAGCCTTGTGTATCTGAAAGGTAAGTGGGGGCGCTATCACCTTTTGGTGTTATATGTGGATGACATCCTCATCATTGGGAATGACATAGGAATGCTATCCACAAAAGAAAGGCTTGGTTATCTAGACACTTCTCCATGAAGGACTTGGGGAAGCATCTTATATCTTGGGGATTAGAATCTATAGAGATAGATCCAAGAGGATGCTTGGCTTGTCCCAGAGTCGGTACATAGAAACTATTGTCAAAAGGTTTGGCATGGAAAATTCCAAGAGAGGTCTCATACCGATGAGACATGGGATATCGCTTTCTATGAATATGTCCCCAAAGACTCCGGAAGAAAGGGCTTAACATGGATATGATACATTATGCCTCAAGCAATAGGGTCTATCATGTATGCCATGCTATGTACTAGACCGATATAGCGCATGCTCGAAAGTGTCTGGCGGTGTCAGGCGGATCTAGGCTTTGAGCACCGAAAGCGAAGAAAGTGTATCCTTAAGTACTTGAGAAGGACTAAGGATCTTTTACTAGTATATGGAGGTAATAGCCTTAAGGTTGAAGGCTACAATCGACTCAAGTTTTTCGGTCGATGTCGATGATAGCAAGTCGAATTCAGGGTATGTGTACACCTTGAATGGAGGAGCAGTGTCTTTGGAAGAGTTCCAAGCAAGATACCACCGCCGACTTCGACCATAGAGGCGGAGTACATTGCTGCATCGATGCAAAAAAGGGAGTCCGGGTGAAGAAGTTCATCACAGATTTGGGAGTCGATCTGAGATAGCGACAAGTCGACTTCCTTATATTGCGACAAACATGGGGTGATTACTCAAATAAGGGAACCCGGGCCCCATCGGAAGTGTTCGAGGAGGTTCCAACTTATAAGAGAGATCAGAACCCGAGGAGATGTAGCAGTGGAAAGAGTTTCATCCGAAGATAACATTGCAGATCCACCGACAAAGCCGTTGTCTCATTTTGTCTTTGAAGCGTCACGAGGGTCCGATGGGGATCGAACACATAGGTGATTGGCTTTTAGGTCAAGTGGGAGATTGCTAGTCATAGGTGCCCAACAACAAGCCAATCACGTGAGTGATGGCACGTGTGACTTGATACAGAATCTTTTTGCTTATTATATTTTGGCGATATCACTTTATAACTATTGCATAAATGCATATATATATTGTGATGTCCTTGGATTTGTGCAATGGGGAATCGGATGATGAGATCACGATAATGAGATCGATTCACCTTTAAACACATATCCTAAATAATCCCGGTCATAGGTTTTCGAGAGGGACATCGTGATAATCGGATAGACTGGTGTGTTTGTATACCCATCCATATGATGGATGCGATTGGTCTCATAGTCTCGTGTAGGGACAATAGGGATACAAGATGCAGGTGCTCATTGGAGAATGAATTTTGATTGATCCGCTTACGAATGTCTTTGGATGGTTGATGATGCCTTATTGTTAGACAGCGATTCCATAGTCCTAGTGGTGTATCCGGGTCCTTAGACTTGAGACACTAAGGATGTCTGTATAAGTGCTCCACTCTTTGATACGGACTTATAGGTTTGGCTGTCCCCGGATCTAGTACTACCGGTCATTGGGAGTGGTAGTCGACCTTACGAGGGCTATTGAGTGTCGACAAGAGGATCATCCCTCTCGGCGTCATGAGGCGAATATCCCATGTGTTCTTGCTCGAGACAAATCCACGGCGGGGTCATTGGTTGAGAGAGAAAGAGTTCTCCGGGAGAATCCGATTAGAGCGAGACTTCGAGTAGAAACCGCATGGGTCCGACAACACCATGCTCGATATACGGCCCCGGGATATTAGATGGATGAGGGACTATAGGTACATAAGTGGCGAGGGGACATTGTGTCCAATAGATTGGATTCCCTATATCGTTTAGGGACTACTTGCCAGAGTGGCCTAAGACGTCCTTCACCCTCTCCTAAGGATCCGCAAGGAAACAGGGATATACGATCTCTCTAGGTAACACAATCTCTATATCTTGATTTTGTGTTTTATGGATTTTTCTTGGACCAATCTTCGCATCTATCTACCTAACATCTTTTTTTTGGGAATCGGATTTTTTGTTTTCTTGTTCTTCATTGCATATGATGCCCCCATGATTTCCCAATAGGAAACCCAAAAGAATTCAAATTTTGGAGCCCAAATTTGAATCCTCTTGGGGCCTATAAATACCCCTCAATTCTCAACTGAGATTACAACCATTGAGAAGCAAGAGATTGAGATAAAAGTCTTAGCAAAGCCTTTAGCAAGTTTTTGTCTTCAATTGCTTTGAGTGTTCACCTCCTTCTTTCTATTCAAAAATTTGTAAGAGTGTGAACCACTTGTAAAAGGTTGTAAGAGGGGTATTTGTCCTTCCCCTTCAAAGAGATTTGCTAGTGGAAGTTAGGAGTCTCATCGAAGAAGGCTTCGCAAGCGGATGTAGGTCATTTGACCGAACCACTTTAAATTGGTGTGTTCATTGAATGTGTGAGTACTTACCTTTCTACAATCGTTATCTACACAGCAGCAAGTTTCCGATTTTTACTTTACTCAAGTTACTATCAAAGCGAAATCTCCTTGCATTTTACGAAATCATTTTCGAACTTACAAGTTTTAATCCGTTGCACTAATTCACCCCCCCCTCTTAGTACCTCTCCGATCCTAACAGATGTAAGACTTGTAAAGGTTATATCCTAAACCTATGAAAAGGAGAAAGAGTTGTAAAAGGGTAGTTAGTCTTTGCTCATTGAAAGAAGATCATTAGTGAATGCCAGTGGCCTTAACAGAAGAGGAATCGGGAGTCGGCGTAGATCGCGATGACCAAACCACTATAAACTCGGTTTGCATTTCTATTCTGCTCTTTGTTACTATTACTTTATGAGTTAATTGCTTAGTTCACTTACTCCAAGTCAAGGACACTTATGTTATCAGTTTTTATCGAACGAGATTTTTCAAACCGATATTTTTATGAAAGCACTAAATCACCCCCCACGCCCCTTTTAATGCTGAAACGGTCCTAGCAAATCCAAGAAGCTTTAGTAATTTGATTGAGATCTAATACCCAATATGGTAGGATCCATTAGGGTTAAGTTGACAATGGGCCTGTATAATGGGAGAGAACCAAAGGACCATAGGATATGCTTCTTAGTTGTCATCTCCTATTTTCCTCTCCCCTTCTCCTTTTTAGCCAACAAGTGTAGAGATTTGGACAATAACTTAAGGAGCGTCTTCGTCTACCATGTGAATCACCACTAGAGAGGAGGATACTTGACCTCCTTCATCCTCTTCCACAGATTTATAAAAGTTCAGGGATATATGATCTCCCTAGGTAACATAACTATTTCACACGTGGTTTTCAGTTTTGTGGGTTTTTATGCACCAATCTTCACATGACGAAGAACACCTTTCGAAAAATTTGAGAATTTTATTTTATATTATTTTGTTACACATGTGATGTGGCCCCTAGATTTCCCTACAACCAAATCCTACCATTATAGGCAATCATAACGCCACTCAAGGCAACCGTTGCCCATGATGGCAAAGTGCTTATGCTAATAGTAAACTATCAATAATAGCTTGACGAACAAATATATGTAGCATACTTCAACCATGGTTCCACCCATGTTGTAAGCAAATGAAGAACATGGAGGAATAGATACAAAGACGATATAAGAAAGCAGATCAATAATACAGACGAATCATTCAAGCATCGTACAATCAAAATCAAATAACATCTTTTCGTAAGAAAAAGATACTAACAAATAAATCTAAATACAAAATAGATCTGATATACTTTTACAATTTATGGTATTTAATTTTAAAACATGACTCTAATACCAATTGTAAGTATAAAAATAATAATTATGTTATTATGCAAAAAAAAACTTTAATATAAGAAACGAACTCATAGATGAAATATTATGATTGTATACTTTTTGATGTTATTCAAAATAATCTTTATAAGATCTGCTGGCGCACCATCATCTGATCTGAAAAAAATAGTAATATTGATTTGCAAGGAGAACTAGACTTACCTCTTCTCTATCCTTCGTAGGGTCATCATAAGCGACGAAATAGGGACTAAGGAGAGAAAATTTATAATCTCTCAATGTCACATCACATAAGTCCCTAAGAGGTCATATCTATTTATAGTTGATAACTTAAAGTCAAAAATAAATAATTAGGAGAGTCCCTCCCATCATGATCATCTCCAATTAAATTAAAAAAAAATTATTAACTGATAAATATAAATAAAATCTAATTAAATTTATGATATATCTTATAATAGGGTGACATAATCTAACATATTTATCTCTTTTCACAACCCTTAATCCGCAAGTGTTGCCGCTTGAAATCTCATCTTGTCAATGTTCACGCCTCAACATGACAACCCACACGACTTAACTTATTTTTATATTTGAATCCTCATCCTAGTAACCTGATTGTCACGATGTATCTAATTCACTTCCTTCATGTTGAGAATTGAAAATCTCATATTATAAATTTTATTATTATAATATTAATGATATATATCTCATTTTATAAATTTTATTATTAGATCAATAATTAATCTGTTGATGATATCTGACTCTAAGTAAACTTAACTCTTCTATTTTAGGCTGACTTAAAGTTTCATTCTACCATAATTTAGTACGTTGAAAGTTCGAAGAATCATTTAAACATTTTTTAGCGTGCTAGTTTAGTGATAATAAAAATATCAAAAATTCTTTTACGAATTCAAAAGCGTTTCAGTGTTTCGAGGATTCTAACAATGAAATTACAACAATAAGACACAAACTTGTTAGGTTGCAACAACTCGTGCTTCTGTGCTATGGTTAGAAAGGACTTCGATTTTCGAGAATTGCATAAAAGGATTTGCTTAAAGAAAGATGTCATAATCAATAATTCATTGAATATTATACCATGCCAAACTCAATGAGGACATAATGGTGGTAATGCGTAGGAATTGTTCTTCTGAACCTATCAAATTGTTTCAGATCAAATCATTCCGATGAAGTAAACAAGACGTAGCAGCGGAGGAGAGGGAGAGTCTGTTCAAGGCTAAATATGTGTGAAGTAGGAGCATAGGAGGGTTACTACAGACTGAATCATTTCTTATCAAAGAGGCCGCCAAGGCCACCGAAGCCGCCGGATTTCTTCTTGCTGGGAACGGAGACGGAGGTGGACGACTTTCTGGACCCGGTGGCGGTGCTGCGGCTACCGCCGCCGTTCTTCTCCCCCACCTTCTTAAGAATGGGGTCCGTCTCCAGCAGTTGGTCCTCCTTCTGCAACCCTCCCAGTATCCAGTCCAACAGCCCTTTCTCCTCCCCGCTGCTTCCGGCGCCCTTGGCCTCTGCTGTCGCTGCAAACACCCGCCCGCCCGCGACCGCCGCGCCGAACGCCATGCTCAATGATGCCATCTCCGTTCCCTTGCTGTTTTGGTCGTGTGCCACACTCTTGCATGTGGATATATCGCAGGGGTGAAGAATGTCGTCCACATATTATTCATCATCTGATGCTTGGAGGGTGCCTTAGCGGTGGCTTCGGTGGGATAGCGTGGGAGGAGCGGTCCACAAGTGTCTTATCCGAAACCATGATATGAAATAGAAAATGCTATATAATTGTGGTCATATAAAACCACTTGACAAGTTGCAGGAGCTCTGTCCTTCGTGTGTTTACGGCAGTGGCAATGGAATATGAATTCCCAATTATATCTCCATCACCATAGTGTTCTGTGGAATGTTTCGACTTGGCTCGATATCATTCACGAGTCGAAGAAAAGCACCTGTGAAGCAATGTGCCCTCTTGACATTTGATGGTTCGGAGGGCTTATATTCTCGTTATTTGCTTTCATGCTCTTCTGGCTAATGTCCTTTGTAAAGAACATCATGTTATGCTGATCCTCTGTATGGTGAAGGCTTCATGTAGCTTAACCGGATCAGTCAAATTGTCCACCATGGCGACACTAGTCATGAAATGGGTTGATTAGCTTAACGGAGCATTCTAAAAGAACCGGGGAAGACATCTTGAGCATTGAGTAAGACACCAATCCATTTCTTTGTATATATATATGGATTCATTTATAGATGGGCTTTGACTATTAATCAACCCCTTCACAACAAAATGCTTATGAACATGGAGGTTCACCTTGGCTTAATTAGCACCACCATATTGGTATCGAAGTTTGTAGGAGAAGCCCATCTATATGAGAGTACACTCATTGTGGTCTTCTTTAGTATTGGTCTTAAATCTGGAAAAGGCAAGTTCTTATTTGGGATGACGTCCAACTGAAGGTGGAACTAATCTCCATCGAGCATCAATTCTTGTGTATCAGTGTTAAGAACGTTTCAAACCTCAAAATAAGGTTGAGCCATTCTAAACACCAAGCTGACCAAGATAACCCTCATGTAGAGTTGATTAACCTCATTGAATGGATGAAAGATAGTTGGTAATCTAGTAATAAGTCTAAGTCAAACTAAGCAGGTTGATCAAACACCAATTCAACTAAAAAATTTTATTTACAACCCCATTTTATTCTTTTTAATATTTCTATATTACTCCTTTATACATGAATATAAATATCATCTTTTCTTTCTCCATTTCTTTTTTTCTTCTCAAACAATAATGTCGATGGGATGATTAGCGATGTCGGTAATAAGTGTCATCAATGACAAACAATGGTGATGATAGCATTAACAAGAAGCGAATTGAAATGAGTTGTGAGGAAAAAAATAAATTGATAAAACTAGATTGTAAATAATAAAATATTTTTTTATTATTTTTTAAAGGATTATCAATAGCAACTAATTATGAATAATAAATATGGATTATAAATAGTAAGCTTCAAAATATAACTTTTAAGTTATAAGTCAAAACTAGTATGTTAACTTACTCTTCTCATCCTTAGTGATTTAGTAATATAAGATTATCCTCTTTATCTCATAGATGAAAAATTTTAATATATTCTCCTGTTTATCTGTGGGTTGATGGTCTTTTCTTTACTATTACTATGTGATGATTCACTCATCCAAATATATCTATTTTATTTTTTATTTTTTAATTTTTAACTCTTTCAAATTAAATTATATTAATTTATAATAATAATAATAATAATAATAATAATAAAACTGCTACTAATTTCATAACTCATGACGACACGACTGGCCAGCTTCTACTGCAGAAGAAATCGGAGAAACACACACACACTCTCGCTCTCTCCTCTTTTTTGTCCCTCAAGTTAATCTCATAGGGGCGTTCTTTCTTGTGCACCTAAAATTCTCTTAACTGTGTCTCTGGAAGTTGCTTGCTTGGAAGAAGTCGAACACTGCTAACGAGTAGCTGCTTCGGGGTGATCATATCGTCAGGTTGTCTACTGAGACGTAGCTCATGAAGTCCTCGTCCAGGAGGAGCGCCGCCATCGTCTCTGGCGCCAGGCACATCTCCAGGTCCACGCTCCCTTCCCCATCCCTCCCTGGGAACGCCGACATCTTCCCGTCGAACTTGTTGGCCCGGCCGCTCCGCACCGCGACTGGGTTCCCCCAGCCGAAGTTGTTCCCCTCGTACATGGGGAACCGGTGTGAGCTGCCCATAGTGATCCCGGCACCGTCCGGGTTACCCAGCGGGAAGCACCTCGGAGCTGCTTCCCACTCCGTCACGCCCCGCCGCACCGTCTCGTTTCCGTGCGCCACCACACTACCGTGCAACAGCCCGGTGGTCCAGGAAAGGTCCCTCCCCACGATATCCCCCACCAACGCCTTGGTCGGGATGCTCTGGATCGCATTCCCGAAGTAATTCGCTGCCACTGGTGGCACCACCCGATGCCGGCAGTTCACTGCCATCCGAAAGGTCGTTGTCGCTTCCATGGCCAGCCGCTTTCGAGCTCCTGTCACGGACCGCCAGACCAGAGCACAGAGGGATTGGAATGACGAGATCTCGTCCTCCTTCACCACCGCCGCCAACGCCTCTGACTCTCCGTCCGGGATCTGTTCCTCATGTATTCCAGCCAGGGCGTTGCCATCGTCAACGAGCTTGGGACTCTGGCGATTGGCCCTCGATTTTAGGTCGAAAATTGCCTCGCGGCTGAAGCGAAAGATCCTCTCTCGAAGCGGCGCGTCCATCTGAAACGTCACCTCAGGCCCGGCTCCGCTTGGGAATCGTAGCACGGCCTTTGAGTCACCGAAGTAGTTACGGCGGAGGTCCGGCGACGCGGGGATGCCGCCACGACATATCTCAGCCCAGGCGTTGAAGAAGTTCCACAAGGAAGTGCCATCGACGACGGCGTGGTTGACGACCGCTCCGAGGAAAAGAGCACCATCAGCGAGCTCAGTGAGCTGGAAGTTGGAGATCGGCAGGAAGTGACCGTGGTAGCTGAGGGCGCCGTCAAGGGGGAAGAGCAACTTGACAGCGGCGGGGACGTCGGCGGAGTCGGGTAGGAGAAGAGGGAGTGTAAGGGAGGGGGCGGCGGCATGGTAGAATTCGGCACCGGAGTCGTCGCAGGAGATGAAGATGCGGCCGTCGGGGCGGGTGGAGAGGCGGCCCGCGAGGGCGGGAAAGAGGGAGAGCACGCGGGCAAGACACGAAGTGAGGAGCGGAAGTAGAGAAGCTACAGGAACTGGTGGTCTGGGGAAGAAAAGGCCCTTCTGGATGTAGTGGCACGACAGCATGGGAAGGTCGGAAACGGAGAGCGGTAGGTCGCCGATGGTGGACTTGCAGTCAGGGAACACTCTGCACTTGGATAGGATGGTGACGGCGCCGCCCATAGCCACAGGAGAAGAGTGGATAGGATTGGAAATGGAGAGGGCAGCAGAGCATACGAGAGAAGAAGAGAGAGATATGGGAGACATGGCTCCTTGTACACTGCAGATGCTACTAGTGCTCCGTCGGTGGGGAGGTGGAGGGATGACGGAGAAGCGTGGGAACCGGGGGAAGGCATTTATAGGGAGAGAAGAGGAGGTCGGATGCATGCATTTGGTAGAGTTGGTCGTGCTCGCGACACTGTTTCTTTCTTGCGTTTCTGAATTATGTTCGGTTCAATTTTCCAAATAAGACTTGTTGGATCAGATACTGCGAACTATAAGCTCCAATCCTGTAAAGTATTGGGCGGAGGCGTCCAGGTTCAATCCAAGACCCCACCGACCACCACCACCACCACCTATTGGCCCCATCTACCAAGTTTGAATGGCAATCCTCACATTATAAACGGATCCATCGTAGCAAACTAATTAATCCATCCTGGATGGGGGACCAGTATGTGCGGCTGCCAAAAAGATAAATAAAGAGAAAGAAGTGGTGATGCGTCGCGAGAAGCTCAACTGCAAGTCGATTGAGGGTGGTCTGCATTTAGGCTGTTTCGGTTCCTTCCCCCCCCCCCGTCGCGTCTCTCTCTATCTCTCGCTCTCCCCGTACCGGTCTTCTCCATCAGAATGTGATATATGACCGCCTCCTTTTTTTAATCAAGTTGTGGGTCCTAACACCTGTCCATCTCACCGGTCGTCGGGACTCCACTTCGATAGGCGGACTTGATTTAACCTTTAGAATCAATTAACTTCGATCGTGTTTCACGTCTTAAATAAACCCAGTCAGACGGCTCGAATTTAACTATTCTTCTTTACTTCTCAATCGTGCATTTATGGACATGACACTGTTCATTAATTCCTTAACTAACGGTTCTCGAAGGGTAGAGATCAGACTGAGAACCGAGTCCAACTCAAAGCCTTAGCTGTTTCCAGTAGGTTGCGGTCATGAATAGACCTGCGCGTCTGACAGGGTCGGTCAGGTATTCATCAACTGTTATGTCCCTCCAGCTATACGTGCCGCTTTCTTAGGTATTGGAACTCGAGATGACACATTACTCGAAGATCATGCCCATAATTAAGTGAGTATGAGCTACCAATCTATTCATCGATCCATCAGAGACGGTCAAAACCATTATTCCAGCCCATCATTAGTTGGTAGGCTCAGATCCCTCCCCATATGAAAAAGTAGATGACCGTAGCTTGTACTCAGAGCTGTTGTGCGTGTCCCCCACATGCAAAAGCAAGTGACGGCTGTACCTTAACGGAGGATCTGAGTCCTCGATTCACTCGTGGGGATCTCCGTAAATGAATGGCGGTAGCAGGTGGATTTTTGGTTGGTTGGCTTCACATATCGATCACGTTTAACATGTACAAGATGGTGACAACAAGTTTGGCCCAGTAAATTAGGACTACCAATGCATCCCCTCGCGATTAACGTGAGAAATAGAGAGCACAAATTGGGCCAATGATTTGATAATGACATAAACCAAGCACAAAAGGATTTCACACACAACGATTTCGTCACATGTTCATCATTTCATGGCATATTATAAAGTCATTTCATAGCGTATCATGTTATATATATATATATATATGTGGTGATAAGTATATCGTCTATTTGTTTACTTCTTTCTTTGAATTAAAAATAAAAAATTGAGTTATTGGGATGTCATAATATGCAGGTACCAGATTCTATCAAACAGAACATGCAGTATTCAAGTTAAACTATGGTACATGTGAATAAATAGATTTGAAAATTTTGAAAACAGAAAACCAAAAGAATTAAATCTCTCTCTCTCTCTCTATATATATATATATATACACATATATATATATATATACACATATAAATATATATATATGTATATATATATGTATTTATATATACACATATAAACATACATATATATATATATATATATATGCATATATATAAATACATATACATATATATATATATATATATATATACATATATATATATATATATATATGTATATGTATATATATGTATATATATATATATATATATATATATATATATATATATATATATATATATATATATATATATATATATATATATATATATATATATATATATATATATATATATATATATAAACATACATACATATATAAACATACATACATATACATATATATATATATATATATATACATACATATGTATATATACTATATATATATATATACCCTTTTTGTATAGCCCCGTGATGGCAGTACACATACAAATTAGACGACGCTATTGATAAGCTACCGCTTACATTTGTATGTTTTCCATACTGTAGAGAGAAGTTATGTTACCCGTTGATGTGAATTTTATATGTTTGTGGCATAGTGACTTATAGATATGCATGCAGGTCACTATCATGATATGACCTCCATGATGACTATAACTGATGTCGACGTATTAGGGATGATGATATGATAAATAATTATTATTTAAGATGATGATGCGTCAACATCGTAATAAAATAATAATAATAACTTTTAACTATATCATGTCTTTATTTTTCTTCGTTTTTAACCTATATAATTTTAGTGTATAACTTATTAATTAAGTTTCTAATCTAATAAAATTATTTTATCATATTCCAAATAATAAGGATAGAATCCTTATCAATAAGATTATCAATAGTGTTGTTAATTATGCAACAACGAATTACATGTCTTACTTTATGTTTATCCTAATTTACATCACATATTTTTTGAGATTTTTCTTATTATCTATCCAACATTTTTGCTAGAATGTTTTGAACTCTGACGATTTGATGATAGGAGAGAAGATTTGTTGGGAAAAACCTATTAAAGCAGAATAATTCTTTTTCCTCTTTGTGTATAAAAATGAGTTCATCATCAAAATACCAACTTGATATCAAAATCTAAATATCAACTAGAACAGTATAAATAATAGAGCAATAAATCAATCACACAATGAGACTAAATTTTTAACGTAAAAAATTCAATACAGGAAAAACCACATGACCATAGTTCACCTCAAACTTCCACTATCAATAGTAATGATAATAAGTTTATAATAAATATTTTCTTGAATAACCAGATTATCATAATAATATCAAGAACATATATCTTGGCTCAAGAATAGCATATCATCATCATATAGGATATGATGATGGATATGAGAATTCTATGTCTCATAAAGTGAATATAACAAGAAAGTATCTTATAGAGAGTAAACTGCAAATCAAAACATTAGGATTAAAGCTTACTGCAAGGATTCTTTACATAAAATTTAGACTAAAATTGATAACGTTTAACCACTGATCATCAAGTAGAAAACTCAAGATCCTAATCTTTCTCACTCCTTCTCTCTCTTTTTCTTTTCTCTCTCTCATGTGCGTTGTTGTCGCATGCACGACGCTGCCATCTCTCTCTCTCTGCACCGTCATAATTCGCTATGTGCTCTCTGCCTTCTCTCTCACCGTGCACCGTCGTTGCTCGCTGCGCATGCACCAAACTCTACGTTGCCCTCAATTACTCTTAATTAATGATTTGGACCAAACCCAACAGATCTTGATGACAAGAAAAAACAAAAATAAAATAAAACAAAAATCAATCGTAAAACGCAAACAAGAAAAGTTAAATGTAACATTTACATGATTCGACATTCTTTACTATATATATATATATATATATATATATATATATATATATATATATATATATATATATATATATATATATACATATATAATATTAGGAATAAATTTTCCTTAAGTTGTTCAAAATATTATCAAAAACTAAATTAAGCTTAAGTAATTAAAACATTAAAATACTTATTAGCTCTAATATATGCTATAATTAAGGATTGCTTAAGAGTTCGAAACCTAAAAGTTCGTCTATTACCCATAAAAATTTAGATATTTGAATATTAGTTTAAACTGAGTCAAAGTTCATGTTTTTTCTAAATTGCATAAATTTATTTCTTTAAGGTTTTATAACAATCAATCTCTTGCTTATCAGAAAGAAAAAGAGAGTATAGACCCTCAGACCAATTATCTGTCCTATAAAAGTTAAATTTATTGATTCCACAAAATTTTTAACTAGATAGCACACTGATTTTCTTCCCAATATGTATGCTTTATATAATATTTAGTAAAATATTATAATATATTCAAGATGTTTTTATTGGTCCAGCCCATATGTGGGTTTGGACAATTGGATCTATTGAGTCCAAATCAACAAATAAAAAAAATTCAAGTGAGAAAGGATAAAATTGAGTAAGCCTGTAGCGTATACAGTGAGCGTGCGGCATGAGGAGAGAGAAATAGAAAGAGAAAGATTAAGTTTCTGAGTTTTCTACTTGACGATCGATGGCCAAAAGTTATCAGTTTCGGCCCAAATTTTATGTGGAGAATCCTTGCAGCAAACTCTACAATCCTAACGGTGTTGATCTGCAGTTTACCCTCTCTAAGGTACTTTCCTACGATATCTACTCCGTGAGATCTAGAATTCTCTTTTGAGGAGATCCATCCTATGTGATGAAGATATGCTATTCTTGAGCCAAGATCTATTATCTTGATGTTATTCTGATCCTCTAGTTATTCTAGAGAAGACCTACTATAAACCTGTTATCATTATTATTGATAGTGGAAGTTTAAGGTGGACTACGGTCCCGTGGTTTTTCCCACATTGGGTTTTCCACGTTAAAAGATTTGGTCTCACTATGTGATTGATTTATTGCTATATTGTTTATGCTCTGCTGATTGATTTAGCATTTTGATATCAAGTTGGTATTTTGATGAGGAATCTATTTTGATACACAAAGAGGGAAAAGAATTATTCCGCATTAACAGGTTTCTTCCCAACAAGTAGTATCAGAGCATCAGGTTGTTTGGTGCTAGTTTTCTTGTGTGATTGAAATGGAGTCAGATGGTATGATTAAATTGAACTCATCAAATTATTCCACTTGGAGGCGTCTGATGGAAGATTTGCTCTATTGCAAAGATTTATATAAGCCTATCAAGGTTAAAGATAAACCTTCTACTATGGACGATGAAGAATGGGAAGTTCAACATAGAAAAACTATTGCCTATATTAGAAGATGGATGGATATAAACTTGCATGAGCATATTTCAGATGAAATCAGAGCTGATGTTGTTTGGCAAAGGTTAGAAAATCTCTTTGCGAAAAAGATACTGGGAAATAAAATTTCTCTCCTCAGAAGGCTTGTAAATTTGAAATATAAAGACGGTGGCAACATTGTTGAGCACATAAGCCTATTTCAGAGTCTTGCAAACAAGTTGGTTGCTATGAAAATGAATATAGATGATGAGATGTAGGGATTATTACTTCTCAGCTCTTTACCAGAAAGTTGGGAAACGTATGTTGTGACTATTTGTAACTCCACGCCAAAGGAGACTCTAACCATAGATATGGTTAAATACAGTTTGCTAAATGAAGATGCTAGAAGGAAAGAACAGGGTGAATCTTCTTCTGGTGCATTTGTTACTGAAAAACAAGAAAGACATAGAAGAAGTCATAGCAGAAATCCACATGGTTATAGAGGAAGATCTAAGTCTAGAAGAGATATCAAATGTTTTCACTGTAATAGGCCAAGTCACATGAAGAAAGAGTGTAGGTTTTGGAAGCGAGAACAGAATGAAATGAAGAAAAATGAGAAAGAGACCAATACAATTGCTGCTGAAGGTAATATCACTATTGTCTGTGATGAAGGTTGTGTTAGCCTTGTAGCTTAGGACAGTAATTGGGTAATTGACTCTGGTGCTTCATTTCATGTTACTTCTCATGGTGATTTCTTTAGATCTTATAGTGCTGGTGATTTTGGTAATGTCAGAATGGGAAACAATGGTACATCTAAGATTGTGGGTATTTGAGATATTTGCTTGGAGACCAGTATTGGGAGCAAATTGATACTCAAAGATGTAAGGCATGTTCCAGATATTCGTCTTAACTTGATATCTACAGGTAGACTTGATGATGAGGGCTTTGCACATTATTTTGGTGAAAGTAAATGGAAACTCACTAAAGGTTCTCTAATTGTGGCAAAAGGAAAGAAGATTAACTCTTTTTATGTCATGGAAGCTAAGCTACACAAAGGAGAGATTAATGCAATTCGAAAAGGTGAAAGTATAGATCTTTGGCATAAGAGGCTTGGACATATCAGTGAGAAGGGACTTCAAACTCTTGCTAGAAAGCAGTTCTTACCAGAGTTGCAAGGTACATCTCTTAAATCTTGTGATCATTGCTTAGCTGGAAAAACACATAGAGTTGCATTTCAGACATATCCATCATTTAGAAGATCTGATGTTATTGATTTAGTTCATATTGATGTTTGTACTATGCAAACTAGAACTCTTGGAGGTGCTCTTTATTTTGTTACTTTTATTGATGACCATTCTAGAAAAGTGTGGGCTTTTGCTTTGAAATCTAAAGACCAGGTACTCGATGCTTTCAAGGAGTTTCATGTCAATGTTGAAAGAGAAACTGGCAGAAAGCTAAAGTGTGTTCGATCAGATAATGATGGCGAGTACAGGGGTCATTTTGAGAATTATTGCAGGTTCCATGGTATCAGGCTTGAGAAAACAGTTCCTAAAACTCCTCAGCAGAACGGTGTGGCAGAAAGGATGAACAGAACCATTGAAGAAAAGATTAGGTGTATGCTTTCTCACGCCAAGTTACCGAAGTCATTTTGGGGGGAGGCTATGAGAACTACAGTTGACCTGATAAATCTTTCTCCATCAGTTCCTCTACAAGGTGATGTTCTAGAGAGAGTATGGAGAGGAAAAGATATATCTTATAATCATTTGAGAGTCTTTGGGTGTAAAGCATTTGTTCATATTCCCAAAGATGAGAGGTCCAAGCTTGATAATAAGGCAAAAGCATGTATCTTCTTGGGGTATGGTCATGAAGAGTTTGGGTACAGATTATGGGATCCAGTGAACAAGAAGATTATTAGAAGCAGAGATGTTGTGTTTCTTGAAGACCAATTGTTTGATGATGGTGATAATGTTGAGAAGCCAGAAACCTCTATTTCTATTCCTTGGAGTTTAGGTCCAGTTCCTTCACCTGTAGTTCATGATGATCATGGGGGAGATGAACAAGAAGATTGTGGTGATAATACTAGTGATGATACACCTACAGTTGATGATGCTGAACCAACTGAACAGGCACCTCCACCACCAGTTGAGATTCCATTGAGAAGATCCACTAGAGAGCGACAACCCTCTACCAGATATCCTCCACATGAGTATGTTATGCTTACTGACGGGGGAGAGCCAGAAACTTACCAAGAAGCTATTCTACATGAGAATAAGAGTGAGTGGGTTAAAGCCATGCAAGAAGAGATGAGATCCTTGCTTGAGAACCACACCTATGACTTGGTAAAGCTGCCGAAAGAGAAGAAAGCTCTCAAGAATAAGTGGGTTTATAAATTGAAGACTGAAAATAATAGCTCACAACAAAGATACAAGGCACGACTAGTTGTGAAAGGATTTAGTCAGAAGAAAGGTATTGACTTTGAAGAAATATTTTCTTCGGTTGTGCAAATGTCCTATATCCGAGTTGTTCTTGGTTTGGCTGCCCGCTTGAATTTAGAAGTTGAGCAACTTGATGTAAAAACAGCATTTCTTCATGGTGACTTAGAAGAAGAAATTTACATGGAGCAACCAGAAGGTTTCAAAGTCAAGGGAAAAGAAAATTTGGTATGTAAGCTTAGGAAAAGCTTATATGGACTCAAAACAGCACCTAGACAATTGGTACAAGAAGTTTGATTCCTTTATGATGAGCCAAGGGTATGATAGAACCACATCGATCATTGTGTGTTTATGAAGAAATTTTCGGATGATGATTTTATTATTTTTTTGCTATATGTTGATGATATGTTGATTGTTGGCCATGATGTTGGAAAAATTGAAAAGCTTAAAGAGAGCTAAGTAAGTCTTTTGCCATGAAAGACTTAGGATCGGTGAGACAAATACTTGGCATGAAGATTCTTCGTGATAGGAAGAAAAGAAAGATTTGGCTATCTCAGGAGACTTACATTGAAAAGGTTCTTGAAAGATTCAACATGAGTAAAGCCAAAGCAGTTTGTTCTCCACTTGCAGGTCATTTCAAGCTGAGTTCAAAACAATGTCCTACAAGTGAGAAAGAAAAAGAAGAAATATCCAGAGTGCCTTACTCATCTGCAAAGAGGCGGTTTGATGTATGCTATGGTTTGTACTAGGCAGATATAGCTCATGGGTTGGAGTTGTTAACCCGATTTTTCTCAAAACGGGGAAAGGAACATTAGGCAGCAGAAATGAAATGGATATTAAGATATCTAAGAGGTACTTCGAGGTTGTGTTTATGTTTTGGCAGTGATGAACTTGTGTTAGAAGGCTACACAGATGCGAGATATGGCGGTGATCTTGATTCCGGGAAGTCCGCCGAGGATTCTTGATGACATTTGCAGAGGAGGAGCGATCTCTTGGCGGTCTAAGTTTCTGAAGTGTGTTGCTCTATCAACCATGAAGCGAGAATACATAGTGATTACTAAAGCCTGTAAAGGAAACTTTATGGATAAAAAAAGTTTCTACAGAATTGGGCTTGAAACAGGAAGTATATACTTTTCTTGATGGGTGAGAGGCGCCATTCACCTCTCCAAGAATTCAACATATCATTCTAGATCCAAGCATATTGATGTGAGATATCATTGGATTCGTGATGTGCTTGAGATGAAAGAAATACAGTTGGAAAAGGTGCATACCAATGAGAATGGTTCAGATATGTTGACAAAGTCTTTGTCTAAGGAGAAGCTTGAAGCATGTAGGCGAAGAGCGGGCTTGGTACAGCCCACCATATGAGCTGGAGGGGGAGAATTGTTGGGTCCAGCCCATATGTGGGCTTGGACAAATTTGGGCCATCAGCCCAAATCAACAAATCAAGAGAGAAAGGGCAAAATTGAGTAAGCGTGTAGCGTGCACAGTGAGCGTGCAGCGTGCAGCGTGCCGCGTGCAGAGAAAAGAGGAGAGAGAAAGATTAGGTTTCTGAGTTTTCTGCTTGACGATCGGTGGCCAAAAGTTGTCAGTTTCGGCCTAAATTTTATATGGAGAATCCTTGCAGCAAACTCTACAATCCTAACGGTGTTGATCTGCAGTTTACCCTCTCTAAGGTACTTTCCTACGATATCCACTCCGTGAGACCTATAATTCTCTTTTGAGGAGATCCATCCTATGTGATGAAGATATGCTATTCTTGAGCCAAGATCTATTATCTTGATGTTATTCTGATCCTCTAGTTATTCTAGAGAAGACCTACTGTAAACCTGTTATCATTATTATTGATAGTGGAAGTTTGAGGTGGACTACGGTCCCGTGGTTTTTTCCACATTGGGTTTTCCATGTTAAAAGATTTGGTCTCACTGTGTGATTGATTTATTGCTCTATTGTTTATGCTGTGCTAATTGGTTTAACATTTTGATATCAAGTTGGTATTTTGATGAGGAACCTATTTTGATACACAAAGAGGGAAAAAAATTATTCCGCATTAACAGGTTTCTTCCCAACAGTTTCTTATTATATTGAGTAATTTCCGAGGTGGATAATTCTCCTATGTAAGGATGCATACGATTACTTCTGAATCCATCTGTGTTTAGATACTCCTAGTATAGTCATTTGGAAACTTCCTTTCATTGCCACAATCTCATCGTAGCAGGTCCCTCCTCCTAAGAATGTACCACCTACAGTTAAACAAGTGTCATTATTAGTACGAATAAGAAATACATCACTCCTATCTCATGAGAAATTATTAAAGGAGTCATTTGTATTTAATTTGAACTAATCCCTAGTAGACATTTGCCATTTAACCTATGTTTGAAGATTCTTAAGATTATTTCTTTCAAATTCATTAAGCTTTATTTCGTCCATATATAATTATCTTATAAAAAATAGAAGTAGGAGTAGTGTTTTTCTCAATTAAAAATCATTATATTTTAAGCATTCCATATAAACCAAAAAAGTATATAAAAATTAAAGATCACAAAGTCAATTATCGTGTCGGTTCATTTCAGATTCCACAAAAGAGTAATCCACAACACATGCTCATCACTTTCAGTTTCATGTGTAATATATACAACAAAAAAAAAATTAAGGTCTATTTTAGTCATTATAATTTTGATCATCGATCTCTTAAACCTTTATGATTTATTCATATATAAAATAATTACTATATTTTAAAAAATATAGCATATAAGTCTCTTTCGTCAAGTTTGAATTAACAGATATTAGAGTATACTTATGTGACATGTTGACTCATAATAAATTATTAATATAAGGACACATATAATTTAAGTTTAAGAAAGGGTAAGATTCATTTTAGCTCTTGTGGTTTTGGTCATGGACCTCTTAAGCCCTTATGATTTACTAGTGTTTAAAATAACTCTTACATTTTAAAAAACGTAGCATATAAGCCCCTCCCGTCAAATCCGAGTTAACATATATTAGTGTCTGCTTACATGACATATTAACTCATAATAAACTATTAATATAATGACATGTATAATTTAAGTTAAAAAAACTACGACCACTATAAAAAGCCAGAAGAGGCTTCATCGTGAAAGCGACCACCAGTAGAAGCACCAAGTCACTACTGCCTAGCAAGGCATCATATGCACATAGCCTCTCCCACGTTGATGACGGGTTTTGGGGTTTTTAGCCCTGCCTCGGGTGGTTATGCCTCGACCAGTTTGATGCTAGGCACGTAGTGGTTGTTAGGATCAAGAGCGACACTAAGAGGGGGGGGGTGAATTAGTGCAACGGTAAAATCACGTCTTCAAAAATGTTTCATTTCAATACAACCGGTTTCGCAAAGATGTTAACTTGAAATTGTACGGAAACATAGTGAAGGAGGAATTCAGTTTGCAATAAGGTAAATAGCAAGAAGTAAATACAAACTAGATTTTAGAGTGGTTCGATCGTCGTGACCTATATCTACTTCGCTGATTCCTCTTCTGTCAAGGCCACCGACATCCACTATCGGTCTTTCTTCAATAGGCGAAGACCAACCATCTTTTACAACTCGATTCTCCTTTTACCGGGTTTAGGAGATAACCCTTACACCCCCACTTACTCCTCTCTCAAACTATTCTAACACTTAGAACTTTTGAGAGGAGTTCACACAAGATTGCAGTAGCGTTTCTTTCTATTTTTACTCTCAAGTCTTGTGTGCTTTAACCAGGGATGGGAGGGGTATTCATAGGCTTCAAGTTGATTCAAAATTGGATTATAAAAATATCTCATCCCGGGTTTCCTAGGTCCGAGCGGTACCACCGCCTATGTTGGGTGGTACCACCGCCTAGTCTGGCGGTACCATTGCCGGACACTAGGCGGGACCACAGCCCAGACTAGTGGTACCATCGCTTGCAGCCTCTCGAAGGTTGTGTCTGGGCGGTACCACCACTTGACATAGTCTCGGAGACTATGCCACGACGGTGCCACCTCTTGGGATACTATTTGGGCCTCTCATTGGGCCCAACATAGTTCTTACATGGGCCCAACTAGCCCATAATTGGGTTTGCCCAAATCTAATCCCAATTACGTGCTAACTACGAAATCTAAGATATTTCCTAAGCTAAACAAGTCCATAAGTCTAGTTTCTTCCGGCGAGCTTCCGACGATCTTCCAGCGAACTTTCAACGATCTCTCGGCAATGTTCCAGCGGACTCTTGGCAAGCTCCTGGACTTCACGATGATCTTCTTGGTGAGTTCCAATGAGCTTCTCTAGCAAGCTCCGAGACTTCTCGGCTGGTTCCTGTAGAACTTTCGACGAACGTCCGGATTTCCGACGAACTCTCGAACTCCCAACGAAATTGCGTCCTTGACTCTGGGACTTTATTTTGCTTTATGCTTTGCTATCATAGTTAATCCTGTATATGTAAAAACACACATCGATCTAGACAATTAATACTAAGCATTAATCATATTGTCCGGCATGTCATTGGTCCCTCGATGCTTTGTCCGATTCTTCGGCGTATCATTCTCTCTTGCGGCCTATTACCCAATCGGCCGGTTGACTCTATAACTATGATATTCTTGGTGCAATATTTGCTCTTCTTAGCTCGATGCCCGAATCCATGGCTCGAAGCCTTTTATCGATACGTCGACCGATCCACCGACTCGACGTCCAATCTTCTGATATGTTTTCCCCCGACCCAATATGATTCTTCCTACTTTAATTGTCATATCCTGATAGAAGCATCCTGCATCACTCAAAACATAGATTAAATCATAAACACTTATCATTTGGTTTCATCATCAAAATATGAGATTCAACAATGGTCTCTTGGTCCCTCTTCCTCCTCCTAAGCGTCTTCATCCCCATAGTCTCTCACTTCATTCTCTCCTGTGCCCTCACCTACCATGCCTACGATGTGGTGGTCTAGCTCTCCCTCACATCTCCCTCCGGCCTTTCCTACCTCTGTCTCTTTATCGAGGAGGTGGCTTAAAAGATATAGTTGTTAGGATCGGAGCGGCACTAAGAGGAGGGGGGGTGAATTAGTGCAGCAGATTAAAACTCGTAAGTTTGAAATCTATTTCTTAAATGTGTAGAGATTTCGATTTGATGAATGATGACTTAGCTAAAATAGCTCGAGTAAAGGAAGTCAAGAGTAGGGAGAAGAAAACCGAATAGTTTGCTGCTAAGAAGATAAGTGGTTCAGAAAATTAAACACTCAAACATTCAAGGAACACCACAATGTAAAGTGGTTCGGTCAAATGACTTACATCCACTTGCGAAGCCTTCTTCGATGAGGATCCCAACTTCCACTAGCAAATCACTTTGAAGGGGAAGGACCAAATACCCCTCTTACAACCTTTTTACAAGTGATTCACACTCTTACAGATTTTTCAAAGAGAAAGAGGGAGGTGAACACTTAAGCTATTGAAAATAAGACTTTGCTAAAGCTTTTCCTCAATCTCTAACTTCTCAAAAAGGTGTTATCTCTACTGAGAATTGAGAGGTATTTGTAGGCCTCAAGAGGATTCAAATTTGGGCTCCAAATTTAAATTGCTTTTGGGTTTCCCTGTGCTGATGGTGCCATCGCTTGTCGGTGTTTGACACTGATAGTGTACTGGCAGTGCCACCGCTAGACCTCTCGGGTTTTGGGTGGTGCCACCGCCTAGTCCAACAGTGTGCTAGTAGTGCCACTGCCAGACCTCTCAGGTTCTGGGCGGTGCCACTGCCTGGACTATTCTAGCTCAATGGTTGGGCTCCAAACTTGGCTCAAACCAGTCCAAACTCGGGCCCAATGGGCCCCTAACCGGGTTATAGGATTAATCCTTAATCCTAACCCAAATTACATGCAAACTACAAAATTAAGACATACTCCTAAGCAAATTTTTAAGCGGCAATGTCAAATTTCTTTCCGGTGAGCTTTCTAGTGAACTTCCGGCGGACTTCCGATACACCCTCGGATTTCTTCCGGCGATATCCTAGCAGGCTTCCGGTCTTGTGACGAGTTCAACGAGTCTTTGGAAAGTATCTGAACCTTCTCGATGATCTCCGTGAACCTCCGACGATCTTTCCGATAGACTTTTGAAAACTTCAATAAGTCCCCGATTCTTTCTCGGTTGGTTCCGGCAGCACTTTCGATGATTCTTCGGACTTTTGGCGAATTCTCAAATACCCATCGAACTTGACTCCAGTAAACTTGCTTTATGTCTTCAAGCTATCGTAGTTAATCTTGCACACTTAACTCAATAATATAGATTAGATCAATTAACCCATCAATTGACTTTATCATCAAAATTCGAGATTCAATAATCTCCCACTTTTTTATGATGATAATCAATTGATGACGAAGTTAATCATAACTCTCCCTATTTATATGCCATATTATGAGAAGATAAAAACACTTGAATTCAATCTTTTTGAATTCAAACCTAAACCGATAAGTTATATCTGTTGAACTTATCATTATTCTTAATAAGCATGAGCAAATACGAAACTTCGTATTTCTCATAATTTCAAGGCATGAAAATTATTTTCAAGTTGAATGATAAAAGACAATTATCATTTCAACAAGAAATAATAATAATTTGAAATTTCAACATGGATCTCATGATATATAAATGCAAGGCATAATTTCATATGATCATGAGATAATTGCTTATCATATATATAAAAAAAATGATAAACATGATACGATAACCAATCTTAAAACTTTCATATTCGATATGCTAAAAAAGTTTTATGATGCTTTTAAGGAATATAACATATATAAGATATTTTTCATTGCATTATACAACATATAAGCTATTGCACTACGATACATATGCTAATTTCATATTTGCACAAGTCATCAATCTTTTGTACATTCTTCTCCCCCTTTGTCATCAACAAAAAGGAGATGAGTTTTCAAGCATAAAACTCATGATCATTGAAGCCATTCATAAAATCATCTCATAAGAAAAAAAAATCTTGAAAAGAAGATGTTAAAATTGACAAAGCTTCAACTTGGCATTAAGATCGATCATTCAAGGAAGACATCAAATCATCCAAAATAACATGAAGGTGCCATCACAATGTTGACAAAATTTTGGAAAGAAACATCCAACATCATATACTTGGATAACGTCAAACACATGTCATGGTAGCATAGTGGTTTACAATAATAGGAAAGAAGTCAAATCCATGAAAACCGAAAAGAGGATGAAAAATTTTCAAAAAATATATACAATCAAGCTCATTCACAAGGACAATTAAACATGCCTAATTCCCTTCTAATAAAGTCAAATTGATCTTCATTTAAGGCTTTTATGAAAATATTCACTAATTGATGCTTTGTATCAATAAATTCTAGAATGACATTATTATTATTGACATAATCTCGTATAAAGTGATGCCTAATGTCAATATGCTTAGTTCTAGAGTGTTGAATTGGATTTTTGGTTAGACAAATAGTACTTATATTATCATATTTTATGGGAATGTTCTTTAAGTAAATTCCATAGTCTTTCAACGTATTTTTTCAATGTATTTTTCATCCAAACAACTTGTGCACAACATGCACTTGTAGCTATGCATTCGGCTTCCGCATTAGATAGTGCAACCGAATTTTGTTTCTTGGAAGTCCAAGAAACAAGTGCATATCCTAAAAATTGATATGTTCTAGATGTGCTTTTTTTATCTATCCTACATCCGCCAAAATCGACATCTGTATAAGTTATTAAATCAAAATTATCAGATTTTGGATACCATAATCCTAAATTAGGAATTTCTTTAAGATATCTAAGGATTCTTTTAACACGTTTAAGATGAGACAATTTAAGATTAGCTTGAAACCTAGTACAAAGTCCTACACTTAACTTGATATCCGGTCTAGTTGCGGTGAGGTAAAGTAAACTACCAATCATTCCCCTATATGTTTTTTATCAAAACTTTCACCACTTTCATCCATGTCTAACTTAGTGGAAGTACTCATAGGAGTGTTTATAGCTTTTGAACCATCTATGTTAAATCATTTTAACAATTCTAATGTATATTTAGATTGATTAAGAAATATACCATTACTAAGTTGTTTAATTTGTAATCCTGAAAAGAAGGTTAATTCTCCCATTAGGCTCATTTCAAATTCATGACTCATACATTTGACAAATGATTCACAGAGTGATTCATCCGAAGAACAAAAAATAATATCATCAACATAAATTTGAACAATAAAAAAATTATTTTTAAAATATTTGATAAACAATGTAGTGTTAAAATAGTTTAAAATTATTACTACTAGCATAGGCAAGGAGCATCCTAATGACTTCTAATCTAGCCATAGGAGCGAAGGTCTCTTCGTAGTCGATACCTTCTTCTTGGTTGAAACCTTTGGCCACTAGTCTAGCCTTGTTTCTAACCATGATATCGCATTCATCTTGCTTGTTTCTAAAGACCCATTTAGTACCAATGACTAAATGGTCACTAGGTCTAGGAACAAGCTTCCATACCTTATTCCTCTCAAATTGGTTCAATTTCTCTTATATTGTAATAACCCTTGAATCATCTTTCAAGGCTTCATCAATGAATTTAGGTTCAATTTGAGAAAGGAAGGCGGCGTTAGCACAAAAATTCTTGAAGGAAAAATAAGTTTGAACCCCTTTTGATGTATCTCTTATAATTAGCTCCTTTGGATGAGCATCTACATACTTCCATTCCTTGGGTAAGGAAATTTCGGAAGAAGATACGTTCAAGTTGCTATTTTGAGGAGGGGGTTCATTTAAATTCAAATTATCAAAACCAATATCATCATCAAAATCATTTTTTTTAACTAAAAAATTTCATAAAAAACTACATGAATAGACTCTTCTATAACTAAGGTTCTTTTGTTAAAAATACGAAAAGCCTTAGAAACAGAAGAGTAACCAAGAAAGATGCTTTCATCGGATTTAGCATCAAATTTTCCTAAGGCATTCAAAATAAAGCATTTGCAATCGAAAACTTTAAAATAAGAAACATTTGGTTTTTTGTTATTCCATAATTCATAGGGAGTTTTTGATAGGGATGGTATTATTAGAACTCTATTCATGACATAGCAAGCCGTATTAACGACTTCGGCCCAAAAATACTTAGGTAGACTATGTTCATTTAACATGGTTTTTGTCGTTTCTTGTAAATTTCTATTTTTTCTTTCAACTATCCTATTTTGTTGAAGATTTCTCGGAGTGGAGAAGTTATGATTATATCCATTAGATTCACAAAAACTTTAGAAGTCACGGTGTTGAAATTCGCCATTGTGATCACTTCGAATTAATGAAATCATGAAGCCTTTTTCGTTTTGAGTAAGTTTACAAAATTTAGAGAAACATTTGAAATAATCACTTTTGTGAGCTAAGAAATAGGTCCAAGTGTATCTACTATAGTCATCTACAATTACGAAGATATATTTGCTTCCTCCTAGACTCGTTATGTCAATTGGTCTAAATAAGTCCAAATGGATCAATTGCAATGGTCTAGTGGTGCTAATTTGATTTTTTTGTTTGAAACTAGTTTTTATTTGTTTTTCTAGTTGACAAGCATCACAAACTTTGTCCTTAACAAACTTCATATTGGGAATCCCTCGTACTAACTCTCTAGATGAAATCTTAGATATTAGTTTAATATTTACATGGCCTAATCTCCTATGCTAAAGCCAAGCATCATCATTTAAAATAGAAAAGCACATTTTATTATTAAGTTCATCAATGTTAATGGTGTAGACATTATTTTATTTTAAGACAATAATTGATATGCTATTGTTTGGTTTTTCAATAATGCACACATTAGATTCAAATCTAATGATGTAACCTTTATCGCATAATTGACTAATGCTTAAGAGATTATGTTTCAATCCATCAACTAGCAACACACCATCAATTGAAAAATTAGATTTTTTACCTATGGTTCCCTTGCTAATGATTTTACCTTTGTTGTTGTCTCCGAATGTGACATACCCTTCTTCTTTGCTAGTGAGCATAGAGAAATGAGATGGATCTCCGGTCATGTTCCTTGAGCATCCACTATCAAGATATCATCTCTTGCTCCTAGCTTGTGAGTTTGTCTACAAAAGAGGATGGTTTTTAGGTACCCATTTGATTTTGGGTGCCTCAAAAATTGATCTACTAATTTTGTCATTCATCATTGAATTATTTATAGTTCATTTAGGAACCCATATCAACTTATGTGGACTAATTTTCTTAAATGGACATTTGTAAACAACATGTCCGGATTTACAACAAAAGTTACATTTTAAATGAGGTGAAACATGTAATGTGGGTCCTTTAATGAAGGTTGTAGGATTTTGGTGAGATCCTCTCACAAAACCAATTCCACTTCTATTTGCGACATAACCCTTGTTTGCAAGGATCATGACCAAGCCTTTGCTACCGACCTTAAACTTGTTTAAGGTCTCTTTAAGTAGTAAATTCTCATTTTTTATTGCTTCTAAGTGTTCACACTTAGAGTATGGAGGAGTTTGAAGACTATCAAGCTTATTTTGTAGTAAGGCATGCTCTTTCTTTAATAGATTGAACTTCTTACTAATAGTTCTACACTCATCAAATAATTCATGAAAAGTGATAGAAAGTTCATCGAAAGATAAATCTTCATTAATTAAATCACATACCTCTCCTCCTAAAGCCATTAGCGCGAAGTTTGCCCCCTCTTTGTTGCTAGCTTCTTCATTCTCGGAATCATTTGAGTTGTCCCAAGTTGCTTTTAAGGCTTTCTTCTTCTTCGGTTGCTTCTTCTTAGCTTGGGGGCATTCATTTTTGAAGTGCCCCGGCTTCTTGCATTCGTAGCATATTACTTGGTCCTTTTATGTTCAAGTGTTTTTTTGGTGTTATTTTCAAATTTATTGTTTCTTATAAATTTTTTAAATTTTCGAGTTAAAAGTGCAATGTCATCGTCACTGTCCTCGTCACTTGATGTTCATTTTAAGTGGTATTCTTGTGTTCTAAGTGTCATATCCTTCCTATTCTTTGGAAGGGAGTTCTCGGGCTCTTCATGAGCATGGCAAGTCATTTCGTAGGTCATAAGAGACCCAATAAGTTCTTCGAGAGGAAATGTTTTAAGGTCCTTGGCTTCTTGAATGGCCATAACTTTTGGATCACAACTCTTTGGAAGGGATCTTAAAATTTTAGTTACTAGTTCAAAGTTAGAAAAACCTTTACCAAGAGTTTTGAGTCCATTGATGACATCCGTGAAAAGGGTGTACATGTCTCTGATGGACTCACTTAGTTTCATCCGGAAAAGTTTGTAAGAATGCACAAGAATATTGATTTTGGACTCTTTCGCTCGGCTAGTGCCTTCATGAGTGACCTTAAGAGTTCTCCAAATATCAAAAGCCGAATCACAAATCGAAACACGATTAAATTCATTTTTGTCAAGTGCACAAAACAAGGCATTCATAGCCTTTACGTTTAAAGCAAAAACCTTCTTCTCCGATTCATCCCATGCGCTCATCGGAAGAGAAGATTTTTTAAATCCATTTTTGAAAGTAGTCCAAAGCTCAAAATCCATGGAAATAAGGAAGATCCTCATATGAGTCTTCCAATACGTATAATCCAACCCATTAAACATAAGCGGATGGGTAATAGAGTGACCCTCTTGCATGCCGGAGTAAGCCATCTCTCTTGGATATTAAGCCAAATATGAGAGTGAGCCTTGCTTTGATACCAATTGTTAGGATCGGAGTGGCACTAAGAGGGGGGGGGGGTAAATTAGTGCAGCGGATTAAAACTCATAAGTTTGAAACCGATTTCATAAATGTATAGAGATTTCGATTTGATGAAGGATGACTTAGCTAAAATAGCGTGAGTAAAGGAAGTCAAGAGTAGGGAGAAGAAAATCGAACAATTTGTTGCTAAGAAGATAAGTGGTTTAGAAAATTAAACACTCACACATTCAAGGAACATCACAATGTAAAGTGGTTCAGTCAAATGACCTACATCCACTTGCGAAGCCTTCTTCGATGAGGCTCTCAACTTCTACTAGCAAATCACTTTGAAGGGGAAGGACCAAATACCCCTCTTATAACCTTTTTATAAGTGGTTCACACTCTTATAGATTTTTCAAAGAGAAAGAGGGAGGTGAACACTTAAGCTATTGAATATAAGACTTTGCTAAATCTTTTTCTCAATCTCTAACTTCTCAAAAAGGTGTTATCTCTGTTGAGAATTGAGGGTTATTTATAGGCCCAAAGAAGATTCAAATTTGGGCTCTAAATTTGAATTGCTTTTGGGTTTCCCGATGCTGGCGGTGACACCGCCTATCAGTGGCGGTGCCACTGCTTGTCAGTGTCTGGCGGTGCCATCGCTAGACCTCTCGGGTTCTAAGCGGTGCCATCGCCCAGTCCGGTAGTGTACCGGCGGTGCCACTTCCGGACCACTCGGGTTTTGGGCGGTGCCATCGCCTGGATTATTCCTGTTAGGATCGGAGCAGCACTAAGGGGGGGGGTGAATTAGTGCAGCGGATTAAAACTTCGGTTTTCTAAAAAAATCTTTCGTATGAAGAGAGCGGAACTTGACAAGCTTAATCTTGAAAGCGTATTCTTAAATATGCGCAGCGAAAGTAATAAGGAACTAAAGCATATAAGAAGGTTTGCAATAATATAAATAACAATAATGAAACGCAAACCAAGGATCACGCCGATTTTAGAGTGGTTCGATCTAATGACCTACTCCACTTGCGAGGCCCCTCTTTGATGAGGCTCCCACCTTCCACTAGCAAGTCTCTTGAAATGGAAGGGTAAATACCCCTCTTACAACTCTTTACAAGCGGTTCACTCTCTTACAGATTTTCGAGAAGAGATGAGGTGAACACTAGCAAATTGAAAAGAAAGCAAGCTAACACTTTTCTAAGATCTTTCTCTCAAACTCTTGCTACTCAAAAGGTTGTAATCTCAGCTGAGATTTGAGGGGTATTTATAGGCCTCAAGAGGATTCAAATTTGGGCTCCAAAATTTGGGCTCCAAAATTCAAATCCTCTTTGGGTTCCCGATCTTTGGCGGTGCCACCCGCCAATAGCGGTGCCACCCTTGGCCTTCGGGTGCTGGGAGGTGCCACCGCCCAGCCGAGAGGTGTCACCGCCCAGCCGGGCGGTGCCACTGGCGGGCTCTCGATTCACTTGGTTTGGCTTTCTTTTTTAGCCCAAACCAAATCTGACTTTTATTTGATTGGCCCCTAACCGGGATATAGGATTATCTTCTTAATCCTAATTCTAATTACAAGTGAACTACATAACAAAACACATCCTAAGCAATTTATTAACCCATGACGTCAAGTCTTGTTCATGAAGCTTTCAAACGAACTTCCTTCGACGGGGTCCAAGCTCGCCTCGAACTTGTGATGACTTTAAAGAGTAGCTGAGACTTCTCGGTGATCTCTGCGAACCTCGACGATCTCTTTGAACTTCCAACAGGTTCCCGATTTCTTCTCGGTTGGTTCCGGTAGCATTTCCGACGATTCTTCGAACTCTTAAACGTTCATCGAACTCGACTCCGGTATTCTTGCTTTGTGTTTTCTGTTTATCGTAGTTAATCCTGCACACTTAACTCAATAATATGGATTAGATCAAATAACCCATCAATTGATTTTATCATCAAAATCCGAGATTCAACAATCTCCCCCTTTTTTATGATGACAATCAATTGATGACGAAGTTAAACATAACTCCCCCTATCTATATGCCATATTATGAGAAGATAAAAACACTTGAATTCCATCCCATGAATTCAAGCATGAACCGATAAGTTCTAACCGTAGAACTTATCGTTTTTCTCATTTAGCATAATGTCAATGCTAAACTTTAATGAAAATCCTTTTCAAGTCGAAAGATAAGAGACAAATTTTACTACGACAGATGATAAATATTATCAACATGAATTTCATGATATACATGTTTGACATGCTTTCAATATGATCAATCGATCTTGCGATATTCTCAAAGATTTTGCAAGGCATATAAGACATTCATATTACAGTAGCTTTTGCAATTCTCAAAGATTTTGCAAGGCATATAAGTCATTCATATCAATCACTTTTCTCAAAGATTTTACAATTCATGTTTTGTCATGCTATTAAGAATGATATAAGTCATCACTTTTCTCCCCCTTTGTCATCAACAAAAAGGGAAATGAGACTTGAAGCACATATTTTGTCATATAACGATTTTATCATTGAAAATTAAGTATGCAAAAATATTTACGCAGAGTTCATTTTAGAGGAAAATTCAGTATGCATTCATATTATCTAATCTCTTCTTTCTATAAATAGTAGAAATTGTAGATGTACAAGAGAGAGATTGGGATAAAAATTCAAGTAGTAATTTCACAAAGTCAAGATCATAATTCGAATACAAACTCATTCAAATCGTTAAATTCATTAAAATCTCAACATTACTTTTCAATCATCATATAAGGCATTTAAAGAATTTTGAAACATAGGAGAATGATTAATTTAAGCATACAATGTTTCAAGTCATGAATGCCAATACTTTCATATTTGTAAGTATCAATTCATGAATGCCAAAAGATATTATTTGTGATTCCAATTTTGCAAGATCAAGATTATGATTTAGATAAAACTTATTTAAATCAAATCGGTAACTTGAAATTCATAATCAAGTCATCAAAATCGATTTCGAGATTTCACAACATGTCATATGGAATTTTGAAGGAGAATGATTAGATTCACCGAGAGATGGAAAGAAGATGAAAGACTTTACAGAAAATCCAATCAAACAAGTTTATTGTTTAGGGACAATTTAACATACCTAATTCCATTCTAATGAATTCAAATTGGTCTCCATTCAAGGCTTTTGTGAATATATCTGCTAATTGATGCTTTGTGTCAATGAATTCTAGAACAACATTATTGTTAAGAACATGATCGCGTATGAAATGATGCCTAACGTTGATGTGCTTAGTTCTAGAATGCTGAATTGGATTTTTAGTAAGACATATGGCACTAGTATTATCACATTTTATGGGAATATTTTTAAAGTGAATTCCATAGTCTTCCAATGTATTTTTCATCCAAACAACTTGTGCACAACATGCACTCAAGAGCAATGTATTTGGCTTCCATGTGTAGATAGTGCTACTGAATTTTGTTTCTTAGAAGTCCAAGAAACAAGTGCATGTCCTAAAAATTGGCATGTTAGGATGTACTCTTTCTATCTATCCTACATCCGCCAAAAATCGGCATCGTAAGCCATTAAATCAAAATTTTCAGATTTTGGATACCATAAACCTAAATTTGGAGTTCCTTTAAGATACCTAAATATTCTTTTAACACTTTTAAGATGAGATAGTTTAGGATTTGATTGAAACCTAGCACAAAGTCCTACACTAAACATGATATCTGGTCTAGTAGCGGTAACGTAGAGTAGACTACCTATCATTCCCCTATATGTTTTTTGATCGAAGTTTTCACTATTTTCATCCATATCTAACTTAGTCGAAGTACTCATAGGGGTGTTTATTGCTTTTGAATTATCCATGTTAAATCGTTTTAACAATTCTAATGTATATTTAGATTGGTTAAGAAATATACCATCCTTAAGTTGTTTGATTTGTAATCCTAAAAAGAAAGTTAATTCCCCCATTAAACTCATTTCAAATTCATGACTCATAGATTTGGCAAATGATTCACATAGTGATTCATCCGAAGAGCCAAAAATAATATCGTCAACATAAATTTGTACAATAAGAAAATTATTTTCAAAATATTTAATAAACAATGTAGTATCAACCTTGCCTTTGGTAAAATTATTTAAAATAAGAAAGGAACTAAGCCTTTCATACCAAGCTTTAGGAGCTTGTTTCAAGCCATAGAGAGCCTTAGTCAATTTGAATACATGATTAGGAAGAAGAGAATTTTTAAATCCGGGAGGTTGTTCGACATATACTTCTTCGGAAATAAAACCATTCAAGAAGGCACTTTTGACATCCATTTGAAATAGTTTAAAATTATAACTACTAGCATAGGCAAAGGAGCATCCTTATGGCTTCTAATCGAACCCACGGGGGGGAAGGTTTCTTCGTGTCGATACCTTCTTCTTGGTTGAAACCTTTGGCCACTAATCTAGCCTTGTTTCTAACCACGATACCATTTTCGTCTTGCTTGTTTCTAAAGACCCACTTAGTACCAATAACTAAATGGTCACTAGGTCTAGGAACAAGCTCCCCCTTTGTTTCTCTCAAATTGATTCAGTTCCTCTTGCATTGCAATAATCCAAAAATCATCTTTTATGGCCTCGTCAATGCACTTAGGTTCAATTTGAGAGAGGAAGGCTGCATTAGCAAAAAATTCTTGAAAGAGGAACGAGTTTGAACCCCTTTAGATGTATCCCCTATAATTAGCTCCTTTGGATGAGCATCTATATACTTCCATTCCTTAGGTAAGGAAATTTCGGAAGAAGGTGCATCCAAGTTGCTATTTTGAGGAGGGGTTCATTTAAATTCAAATTATCAAAACCAAGATCATCATCAAAATCATTTTTCTTAAAATTTGAGACTTCATTAAAAACTACATGAATAGACTCTTCAATTACTAAAGTTCTTTTATTAAAAAAAACCGAGAAAAGCTTTGAAACGGAAGAGTAACCAAGAAAGATGCCTTCATCGGATTTTGCATCAAATTTTCCTAAGGCATCCCTTTCATTTAAAATAAAGCATTTACAACCGAAAACTTTAAAATAGGAAATATTTGGTTTTTTTGTTATTCCATAATTCATAGGGAGTTTTTGATAAGGAAGGTCTTATTAGGACTCTATTCATGATGTAGCAAAGCCCATTTCTGGACTTCGCCCAAAAATACTTAGGTAAACTATGTTCATTTAACATAGTTCTTGCCATTTCTTGTAGGTTTCTATTTTTTCTTTCAACTACTCCATTTTGTTGGGGATTTCTCGGAGTGGAGAAGTTATGATTGTATCCATTAACTTCACAAAAATTTTGAAAGTCATGGTTTTGAAATTCGCCACCATGATCACTCCGAATTGATGAAATCATGAACCCTTTTTCGTTTTGAGTGAATTTACAAAATTTAGAGAAACACTTGAAATAATCACTTTTGTGAGCTAAGAAATAGGTCCAAGTGTATCTAGAGTAGTCATCCACAATCACAAAAGCATATTTGCTTCCACCTAGACTTGTTGTATCAATTGGTCCAAATAAATCCAAATGGATCAATTGTAACGGTCTAGTGGTGCTAATTTGATTTTTTGGTTTGAAGCTTGTTTTTATTTGTTTCCCTAGTTGACATGCATCGCATACCTTATATATTCGGAATCCCTCGTACTAATTCTTGAGATGAGATTTTAGATATTGTTTTCATGCTTGCATGGCCTAATCTCCTATGCCAAAGCCAAGCATCATCATTTATGGCGGAGAAACACATTTCATTACTTAGTTCATCAAGATTGATGGTATAGACATTATTTTGTTTTAAAGCAATAATGCACATATTTGATTCAAATCTAACGATATAACCTTTATCGCATAATTGACTAATGCTCAATAGATTATGTTTTAATTCATCAACTAGTAACACATCATCAATGGAAAAACTTGATTTGTTACCTATGGTTCCCTTGCCAATGATTTTGCCTTTGTTGTTGTCTCCGAAGGTGACATAGCCTTCGTCCATGCTAGTGAGCTTGGTGAATTGGGATGGATCTCTAGTCATATGCCTTGAGCATCCACTATCAAGATACCATCTCTTGCTCCTAGCATGTGATGGTGTATGTTTCTACAAGAAGGAATTATTTTTAGGTACCCATTTACTTTTGGGTGCCTCAAAAACTAATCTAACTTGTTTATCATGTTGCATAGACTTGATCATGGTTCCTTTAGGAACCCAAATCAATTTGTTGGACTAATTTTCTTGAATGGACATTGGTAAGTTATATGTCCATATTTGCAACAAAAGTTGCAATTGCTTTGATGTTGAACATGTAAGATAGGACCTTTAACGAAGGTGGTTGGATTTTGGTGAGTACTTCTCACAAATCCGATTCCACTCCTTTTAGGAAGCGTGACCCTTATTTGTAAGGATCATGTTTAAGGACTTGCTACCGACCTCGAATTTCTTCAAGGTGTCCTTAAAGTACTAAGTTCTCATTTTGGAGAGTTTCTAAATCATGGCATTTAACACATGGAGCTAGACAATCATGATATTCAGTTTTTTTAATTTATCAAAAGCACACGTAAGACTATCATGCTCCTTTCTTAGCAATTTGTATTTTCTACTAATTGTCTTACATTCATCAAATAACTCATGGAAGACATTTAATAAATCATGATAAGGTAAATCTGCATTAATTAAATCCGTTACCTCTTCTTGAAGGCCATTAGGGCGTAGTGAGCAACTTGCTTTCGGTGTTGGACTCCTCTTCTTTGGATGTGCTTGAGTCATCCCATGTTGCCTTGGCGCCTTCTTCTTTGGTGTTCTCTTTTTTTGGCTTGAGGGCAATCGTTCTTGTAGTGTCCGGGTTTTTTTTGCATTCATAGCAAATCACTTAGTCCTTCTTTTGTTCAAATTTATTTTTTGTATTATTTTTTAAATTTGTTCTTCCTTAAATATTTTTTTTGAATTTTTTGAGTCAAAAGTGCAATATCATTGTCACTGTCCTCATCACTTGATGTTCCTTTCAAGTGGTCTTCTTGTGATTTGAGTGCCATATCCTTCCTGTTCTTTAGAAGGGGGGTTCTCGAGCTTCGTCATGAGCTTGACATGTCATTTTCGTAGGTCATTAGAGACCCAATGAGTTCTTCAAGAGGGAATATTTTAAGGTCTTTGGCCTCTTGAATGGCGTAACTTTTGGATCCCAACTTTTAGGGAGGGATCTTAAGATTTTAGTTACTAGTTCAAAGTTAGTAAAATCTTTACCAAAAGCTTTGAGTCCATTGATGACAACCGAAAACCCGGGTGTACATGTCTCCGATGGACTCACTTGGTTTCATTCGGAAAAGTTCGTAAGAGTGCACAAGAATGTTGATTTTGGACTCTTTCACTCGGCTAGTGCCTTCATGAGTGACCTCAAGAGTTCTCCAAATATCAAAAGCGAATCACAAATTGAAACACGATTAAATTCGTTTTTGTCTAGTGCACAAAACAAGGCATTCATAGCCTTTGCATTTTAAAGCAAAACCTTCTTCTCCGATTCATTCCATTAAGCTCATGGAAGAGAAGATTTTTTGAAATCCATTTTCAACAATAGTCCAAAGCTCGAAATCCATAGAAATGAGGAAGATCCTCATCCGAGGTCTTCAATCATTGTAATCCGACCCATTAAACATAGGTGGATGAGTGATAGAATGGCCCTCTTGCATCTTGGGAGTAAGCCATCTCTCTTGGGTATTAAACCAAATATGAGAGATAACTAAGCTCGATACCAATTGTTAGGATGGAGTAGCACTAAAGAGGGGGGGGTGAATTAGTGCAGCGGATTAAAACTTCGGTTTTAAAAAAATCTTTCATTATGAAGAGAGCGGAACTTGACAAGCTTAATCTTGAAAGCGTATTCTTAAATATACAGCGAAAGTAATAAGGAACTAAAGCATATAAGAAGGTTTGCAATAATATAAATAACAATAATGAAATGCAAACCAAGGATCGCCGATTTTAGAGTGGTTGGTCAAATGACCTACTCCACTTGCAAGGCCCCTCTTGATGAGGCTCCCACCTTCTACTAGCAAGTCTCTTGAAATGGAAGGGTAAATACCCCTCTTACAACTCTTTACAAGCGGTTCACTCTCTTACAGATTTTCGAGAAGAGATGAGGTGAACACTAGCAAATTGAAAAGAAAGCAAGCTAACACTTTTCTAAGATCTTTCTCTCAAACTCTTGCTGCTCAAAAGGTTGTAATCTCAATTTGAGATTTGAGGGGTATTTATAGGCCTCAAGAGGATTCAAATTTGGGCTCCAAAATTTGGGCTCCAAAATTCAAATCCTCTTTGGGTTCCCGATCTTTGGCGGTGCTTTCCAATAGCGGTGCCACCGCCTGCCTTCGGGTCTTTGGGAGGGGCCACCGCCCAGCCAGAGGTGTCATCCGCCTTGACCAGGCGGTGCCACCACTGCTCCTCTCGATTCACTTGGTTTGGCTTTCTTTTAGCCCAAACCAAATCTGACTTTGGCCCCAGGTTGGCCCCTAACCAGGATATAGGATTATCTTCTTAATCCTAATCCTAATTACAAGTGAACTACATAACAAAACACATCCTAAGCAATTTATTAACCCATGACGTCAAGTCTTTAATGAGCTTTAAACCGAACTTCCTTCGACGGGGTCCAAGCAGCTCGAACTTGTGATGACTTTAAAAAGTAGCTGAGACTTCTCGGTGATCTCTGCGAACCTCCGGCGATCTCTTGGCCGAACTTCCAACAGGTTCGATTTCTTCTCGGTTGGTTCCGGTAGCATCTCGGCGATTCTTCGAACTCTTAAACGTTCATCGAACTCGACTCCGGTATTCTTGCTTTGTGTTTTCTGTTTATCGTAGTTAATCCTGCACACTTAACTCAATAATATGGATTAGATCAAATAACCCATCAATTGATTTTATCATCAAAATCCGAGATTCAACAATTCCAGCTCACTGGTTGGGCTCTAAACTTGGCCCAAACCAGTTCAAACTCGAGCCCAATTGGCCCCTTACCGTGTTATAGGATTAACCCTTAATCTTAACCCAAATTACATGCAAACTATGAAATTAAGACATAGTCTTAAGCATATTTTTAAGCGGCAATGTTGAGTTTCCTTCCGGTGAGCTCTCCAGCGAACTTCCGATGGACTTCCAATACACCCACGGATTCCTTCCGACTGACTCCCAATAGGCTCCCGGTCTTGTGGCAAGTTCAATGAGTCTTTGGCAAGTATCCAAACCTTCTCGGTGATCTCTACAAACCTCCGATGATCTTTCTGGTGGACTTTCAAAAACTTTGGCAAGTCCCCGATTCTTTCTTGGTTGGTTCCAACAGCACTTCCGACTATTCTTCAGACATTCGACGGACTCTCGAACACCCATCAAACTTGACTCTAGTAAACTTGATTTATGTCTTCAAGCTATCGTAGTTAATCCTGTACACTTAACTCAATAATATGGATTAGATCAATTAGCCCATCAATTGACTTCATCATCAAAATATGAGATTTAACAATGGTGATACTCGTCGGTTTCAAAGAGGGTATTGTTTGCGATGGTGAGTAGTGTCGTGGTGAGTATTGAATTTCGTATTTTGATGATGAAACTAATTGATAAGTGTTTATGATTTGATCTACATTTTTAGTGATGTAGGATGCTTCGATCAGGATGAGACAATTAAAGCAGGAAGAATCATGCTGGGCCGATGGAATATGTTAGAAGATTGGACGTCGGGCCGGTGGATCGGTCGACGTATCGACAGAAGGTTTTGGGCGATGGATTCGGGCATTGGGCCAAGAAGAGCGGATATTGAGCCAAGAATATCGGAGTTATGGAGTCAACTTGATGATTAGGCAATAGGCCACAAGAGAGGACGATACGTCGAAGAATCGGATGAAGCGTCAATGGACCAATGACATGCCGGACAACATGATTCATGCTTAGTAATAATTGTCTAGATCAAAGTGTGTTTTACATGTGTAGGATTAACTACGATAGTAAGACATGAATCAAAATGAAGTCCCGGAGTCAAGACATGATTTCGTTGGGAGTTCGAGAGTTCGTCGGAAGTCCGGATGTTCATCGGAAGTTCTATCAGAACCAACCGAAAAGTCCAGGAGCTTGCCAAAGAAGCTCATCGGAACTCACCAAGAAGATCGTCATGAAGTCTAGGAACTCGCCGGGAGTCCGCTAGAATATTGCCTAGAGATCGTTAGAAGTTCGCCGGAAGATCGTCGGAAGTTCACTGGAAGAAACCTAGACTTATAGACTTGTTTAGCTTAGGAAATATCTTAAATTTCGTAGTTAGCACGTAATTGAGCTAACCCAATTAGGGGTTAGTTGGGCCCATATAATGACTATGTTGGGTCTAATAAAAGGCCCAAATAGTGACCCAAGAAGTGGCATCATCGTGGCACAATCTTCGAGACTGTGTCAGGTGGTGATATCGCCTAGACACAGCCTCCGAGAGACTGCAGGCAGTGGTACCGCCAGTTTGGGCGGTGGTACCGCCTAATACAGTGTTAGTGTCAGACTGACACAAGCGATGGTACCGCCCAGCACAGGTGGTGGTACCACCGGAACATAGGAAACCCGGGATGAGATGTTTTTAGGCTCCAAGTTTGAATCAACTTGAGGCCTATAAATATCCCTCTCATCCCTGGTTAAGAAACACAAGACTTGAGAGTAAAAATAGAAAGAAACACTACTGCAATCTTGTGTGAACTCCTCTTAAAAGTTCTAAGTGTTAGAATAGTTTGAGAGAGGAGTAAGTAGGGGTGTAAGGGTTATCTCCTAAACATGGTAAAAGGAGAATCGAGTTGTAAACGGTGGTTGGTCTTTTGCCTATTGAAGGAAGACCGATAGTGGATGCCAGTGGTCTCGATGGAAGAGGAATCGGTGGAGTGGATGTATGTCACACCCCTCAAAATATCGACAATATTTAAAATTTTCATCATAACTAACCCAGGATCCAAGCACACATTTGAGGTCACTAAGAAAACATTCAGATTAAAATTTCACCTCTATAGTTTACAAATTCATAACCCTGTGCAATTCATAAACATACCACACATCACTCGATAATTCATACAATCAGAACTCAACCCAACAAAATAATAACCACAACATAAATTCACAAATGGGGAAGTCTATGCAGTCTCCAAACCAACGATTACCATAAGATCATATCATTACACGAATTTAACTTACAATTCCAAAATCCTATACATGAGGGATCCTTTATCTTACACAAAATCTACAGGTTTAGAATCATCGTCACATTTCATAAGATGCAGAGTATCTTATACAACAAATATACATATGCTAACAAAGATCTGCCCAAAATCTTCTAAACTTTCCACCGCCTCAGCCCAATCTTAACATTTAAGCAAGCAATATGCTATCACAAAAAAAAAATTTATCAACAAAGCGGGGTGAGCATAAAGAGCTCAGCAAGTGACTAACATATCCATATCAAAATAGTACAACTTCCAAAGAGATACAGTTTCAAAATACAAGGTAGAATATACGATTTCGTAGACATAATATCATTAAGAGCAGAAACACAATTGTCCTTTCAATCTTACATATTTGGTTCCTGACAGATTGGGGCATAGAGTAATTGGAGCATATCAGTAATAAAGGTAACATATCGGAACTTATCAATGGCATATAAAATGTTCCGAAGCATATCAACGACATATGGAACATTTCGAAGCAAAATCATTAGTGAATGAAGCATTTCAGAGCATATCAAAAACAAATATAAATGTAAGCTCAAACGTCGTCCTTGGCGTTGCAATCATATCATTCTTATCGAGCATGAGCGAAACAACTCACCAAAACTTTGGATGTCATATCAAACATATAGAAGGTGTGGTAGGATCTCGGTCGAGAATGTGATTCATCCATTTCTGAATGACCACCTGAAAAAAAAGTCTCCCACGCCGGGGAGATCCATCCACCCACGTCTAGGTGAAGTTAGAGGGGCGGCAGAGCATCGCAGGCTCTAAGCACATACCCTTTACCATTTACGGCAAAGGTCGAATATCCCCAGAGCGGGACCCCACAGAGGCGGGTAATAAGCATACCCTTTACCATTTCTGGCAAAGGTCTAGACAATCCCACACACCAGAGTATAAGAGAGCAGTTTCAATAATAAGTAGCATATATCGGAAGCACACGCGGAACAACAAGCGTGCATGTGCCTTTTTTGAGACAATATTTGAAAACAAAGAACAAATCTCTCACAAATGTATTCAGATTTGGAATGAAATAAAAACAAGAGTGTACAGGGATTCCAAGCAATCATATTTAGCTCAATTCCAAAAAGAAGGTTAGACGAATTCAAATATCCAAAGGAACGAAGCAGAATATGCGAAATCGACCAAAGCTCGATTTCGGACAGAATTCCAGTGGCACATCAAACAAATACTTCAGAATATCAATTATGCTCCAATACCCATAAGAAAACTATGGTCGAACCATATATCAATCTATATTCTGATGGAACAAATTTCATATGAAGCAGGGTTCCCAACACGGAGTTACCTTTGATTTGGTAACACAAGTCAAAAACACAATCACTGTTTTGCAGAATTTACAGGGTCGGATTCAACAGATAATAGGGTAGGTAATTGAATTCCAAAATTTTCAAACTATATGTCAAAAGAAAGAGTTTCAAGTCTAGTTTCAAATAAAATCAGTTTAGTACAATTCAGAATTTTCAACAGGGAGTTATAGGCATTTTAGTATCGACAGGTCAGAAATCTTGAACCCTGTTTTACAGCGTCTATAGGCTCAATTGAATCAGATGTTTGGGTAAGTATTCGGTGTCCAAAATTTACAAAATCAGGTCAACAAGAAGATATAAGAGTCTAATTTCATACAAAATAGTTCCTGCCCGAATTCACATTTTGTACTAAAACTTATAGCTGAAACAGTGTATAGGGGTCAGTTTACCGAAAAAAAACTTCAGAATCCATGGTTCTATGTCCAAAGAGAGACATATCAGTTTCTAAAATAGAAATCCTTCAATTTATTTTGAATCAACATAAAAACAGAGACTAAAAATTCTGTAAGATGGGGTTAGAACACTTGCCTTTGAGAATTTTGACCCGAAGTGAAAAGATTAAAGCAAGAACCCTAAAAACCCCAATTTTTTTTCTTCTTCTTCTTCTTCTTCTTCTTCTTTCTTTCTTTCTTTCTTTCTCTGATCACCCACGAGCTGCCTTCTCTGCTTCCTTAAGAACGAAGGCAGAGAGGCTTAAACGGTGAAATTTATCATTTTGTGTGTTTCGCAGTTTAGTCCCTGTTTTTATCATATTCACGATTAAGTCCTTAGGGTTTACATATAGGTCCTCAGATTCTTTCCTTTTTTTTTTTTTTTTTTTTTTTTTTTTTTTTGAACAGATCTCCCAAATCTTACAAATAAGTTACCTCTGATTTATACTCTATTTCTTTTGTCAATTTAAAATAAATGCTTACATTATCACTAGAAATTTATACGAAAATTCGGAAATGAGGGGTGTTACAATGTAGGTCACGACGATCGAACCACTATAAAAATCTGGTTTGCTTTACTTTGAGCAATTTACTTTAAATTGTAAACTGCCTTCTCATTACTTGCGACGCTCCTCTTATTGCTTTTAAAGTTAAGCATTTTTGAAATCGATTTTATCGTATAAAATAAAGAAATTTTTGTAACCGACGTGATTTGACCGCTGCACTAATTCACCCCCCCTCTTAGTGCCAACTCTGTTCTTAATAGTGGGCGATGTGGTGGCATGCACCTTGGAGTCGGAGAGTAACATCCGGTAGATCCAACTCACCAACTCTAGGGCACATGCTACCACATTAGCCACCACGGGACTATTGAATCTTGGATTTTGACGATGAAACCAATTGATACTATTTATGATCTAATATGTATTTTCAGTAATGCAGGAAGCTTCGATCAAGGAGAGATAATTAAAACAGGAAGAATCATGTTGGGTCGGAGTGGAACATGTCAAAAGATTGGATGTCGAACTAGAGGATCGGTCGATATATATGTTAGGAGCACTAAGAGGGGGGGGGGGGAATTAGTGCAGCGGAACACTTTCGACGATTAAAACTGCATTCGTACGTTGAAATCTAATTCCGACGCAAAAGTCATTTCATGCATATAATAACTTTGAAAGCTTACGGAAATGAATTTGAAGTAAAGTAAGGCAGGAAGTTTGCAGTTAAGATAGAAATTAGAATGCAAACTGAAATATGATGTTCGTACGATAAAACCGATTTCCGACGTAAAACCATTTTCGGAAACTTAACTTGAAAGTGAGTTTGTAAAAGAGTGCAACAAAAGTAAAGAGGAAGTAAAGCACATATGGAGGTTTGTAGTAAGGTAAGCAACAAGAATAAATGCAAACCAGAGAGTACCGCAATTTTAAAGTGGTTCGGTCAATCTTAACCTATATCCACTTTTGGCTTCCTCCTCCGACGAGGTTACTGACGTACACTAGAGGCCTTCCTTCAATAGGTGAAGGCCAACCACCCTTTTACATATTCACTCCTTTTGACGGGCTTAGGAGACAACTCTTACAAGATATCTCTCCTCTCTTGAAAGATGAAAACTTGGAAGAAAAGAGGGAGGAGGACTTCTAGCCTTTACAAAACTTTTGAGCTCTAAAAATCACAGAGTAAGATTGGATTTTCGGTGCCCTTTCATGTAGGAAAGGGTGGGGTATATAGAGGCCCCAAACTAGTTTGAATTTGGAGCTCAACTGTCATCTCCCGGAATTTCAGGGTCTGGCGGTTGCACCGCCTGACTGGGGCGGTTGCACCGCCTGGCAAAGCTCGGAGACTGAGCCTCTGGGCGGTGCCACCGCTTGACAGGGGCGGTTGCACCTCCTGCCAAAGCTTGGAGAACGAGTTCAGGTGGTGCCACCACATGACTGGGGCGGTTGCACCGCCCAGCCAGAGCTCGGATACCGAGCTCAAGCGGTTGCACCTCTATTAGAGGCGGTTGCATCGCCCAACCAGAGCTCGGAGACTGAGCCCTGGGCGGTGCCACCTCTGGCCAAGTAATCTAGGTCCGAATGGGCTGATCCATTCGGCCCAATTTGGGTCTGTCTATTGAATCTCGTATTTTGATGATGAAACTACTTGATATATGTTTATGATTTAATCTGCGTTTTGAGTGACGCAGGGTGCTTCGATCAGGATGAGACAATTAAAGCAGGAACATCATGTTGTGCCGGAGGAACATGTCAGAAGATTGGACGTCGGGCCGGTGGATCGGTCGACGTATCGATAGAAGGCTTCGGGTCGTGGACTCGGGCATCGGGTCAAGAAGAGCGGGTATTGTGCCAAGGATATCGGAGTTGCAGAGTCAACTAGCCGATTGGGCAATAGGCTGTAAACGAGGACGATGCGCCGAAGAATTGGACGAAGCATCGAGGGACCAATGACATGCCAGACAACTAGGTTAATTGCTTAGGATTAATTGTCTCGATCGAAGTTTTGTTTTAATTATGCAGGATTAACTACGATGAAAGTAAGACATGCAGCAGGAGTTGCGCCGGAGTCATGACAATGATCACGTTGGGAGTTCGAGAGCTCGACGGAAGTTCGGACAGTCGTCGGAGGTTCTGCGGGAACAAATCCGAGAAGTCCAAAAGTCTGCCAAAGGAGCTCGTCGGAACTTGCCAAGTGGATCGTCGCAGTCTAGGAGTTTGCCGGAAGTCCACAGAAGAATCATCGAGGGTTCATCGGATGATCGACGGAAGTTCACCGGAAACTCGCCGGAAGAAGCGATTGACGCATCGGAGCAAAGTTGCAGAAATTGTCTTAGATTTAATCGTAGTTAGCACGTTGATTAAGTTGGAAAATGGGAGGTGATCCCATTTAGCTTAATCTTGGGGCAATTGGGCCCCTGAAAAGATTGAAATTGGGCCCGAATGGAGCTAACCATTCGGACCCTGATTGCACCAGGAGGTGCAACCGCCTAGGCCAGGAGGTGGCACCGCCTGGGCTAAGTCTCCCAGCGAGACTGGGCGGTGCAACCGCCCCAGCCAGGAGGTGCAACCGCCTGAGCTCAGTCTTCGAGCTAGACTGGGCGGTGCAACCTCCCTGACAGAGAGGTAGCACCGCCTGAGCTCGGTCTTCGAGCTCTGGCAGAGAGGTGCAACCGCCTCAGTCAAGAGGTGGCACCGCCTGGGGCTCAGTCTCCGAGCCAGACTCAGGCGGTGCAACCGCCCATGACAGAGAGGTGCAACCGCCTGGGCTCAGTCTCCGAGCTCTGCCAGGCGGTGCAACCTCTCCAGTCAGGAGGTGCAACCGCCTGATCCCGGAATTCCGGGATTTGATCGTTTTGAGCTCCAAATTTGAACTGGGTTGGGGCCTATAAATACCCCACCCATTCAGCACAGAAAAAGACACAGATCCACACCGAATTCTTGATCTTTTCTGTGATTCTAAGAGCTCAAATTTGTGTAAAGTCCAAAAGTTCTCCTCTTTCTGTTCTTCAAGTCTTGAGTTGTAAAGAGAGGAGAGAAACTGTAAGGGTTGTCTCCTGAGCCCGTCAAAAGGAGAGAAACTGTAAAAGGGCAGTTGGCCTTCGCCTATTGAAGGAAGGCCTCTAGGTGACATTGGTGACCTCATCGGTGGAGGAAGCCAAAAGTGGAGTAGGTCAAGACTGACCGAACCACTCTAAATCTCTGGTTTGCTTTTATTTTGAGCACTTTATCATTACTGCAAACCTCATACATAGCTACTGCTCTCTGCGCTTTTACAAACAAGTTTCTAAGTTCTAATCTTTCCGAATCTGCATTCAGACGTAAAACGGTGTTTTCGTACGATCTTTACATCGCAGCTTACATTTACGTCTTGAGTCTGTTTATAACTGCAAACTGTCTTTTGCGCTTTTACGAACGAGTTTCTGTGCAGTTTACGTTTACGTCTTGATTCCATTTATAACTGCAAACTGTCTTCTGCGCTTTTACGAACGAGTTTGTTTGCAGTTTACGTTTACGTTTTGATTCCATTCATAACTGCGAACTGTCATCCGTGCTTAGACGCAAACTGTGTTTAGATGTAAACTGTGCTTAGACGTAAACTGTGTTTGGATGCAAACTGCGTTTAGACGTAAACTGCGCTTAGACGCAAACTGTGTTTATACGCAAACTGCGCTCAAACGCAAACTGTGTTTAGACGCAAACTGCGCTTAGACGCAAACTGTGTTTAGACGCAAACTGCGCTTAGACGCAATATGCGCTTAGACGCAAACTGCGCTTAGATGCAAACTGCGCTTAGACGCAATCTGCATTTAGACGCAAACTGTATTTAGACACAAAACTGCATTTAGACGCAAACTGCGTAAACTGCACTTAGATACAAACTATGAATCGGCTTTTGCATCATAATAGATTTTATCGAACGAACGCAGCTTTCGGTTTTAATCGCAGAAATTTTTCCGCTGCACTAATTCACCCCCCCTCTTAGTGCTCTCGATCCTAACAATTGGTATCAGAGCGGGGTATTTCTCATTTTGGATTTACACCCGAGAGAAATGGCTCTTCAAGAGGGCTTTTCGGTCTTTCGTCCACCGTTCTTTAACGGATTGGACTACACTTATTGGAAAACTCGAATGAGAGTTTTCTTGATTTCTCTAAATCTGGATTTATGGAATATCGTTGAAAACGGTTTTCAACTTCCCTCTAAACCGATGAACGAATGGTCGGATTTAGAGAAGAAGTATTTTTCTTTAAACGCAAAGGCTATGAATGCCTTATTTTGCGCTTTGGACAAAAATGAGTTCAATCGGGTTTCTTTGTGCAAAACGACTTTCGATATCTGGCGCACTCTTGAAATCACGCACGAGGGAACTAGTAGAGTCAAAGACTCGAAAGTTAATATTTTACTGCATGATTTCGAGCTTTTTCATATGAAACCAAGCAAAACCGTTGTTGACATGTACACCCGTTTTACGAATGTCGTCAATGGTTTAAAATCGCTTGGTAAAAGCTTTTCGGATTTTAAACTCGTTAACAAAGTTTTGCGCTCACTTTCTAAAACTTGGGATTCAAAAGTAACTGCTATTCAAGAATCGAAAAACTTGAACCAATTTCCACTTGAAGAACTAATTGGTTCATTGATGACATATGAAATGGTGCACAATGCACATGATGAACATGTTGAACACAATCACCTTCCAAAGAACAGGAAGGATTTGGAACTCTGGACAAATGAATGCCACTTGAGCGATGACTCAAGTGATGAGGACAATGATGAACAAAACAACCTTCCAAAGAACAGGAAGGATTTGGGACATAGAACATTTGAAGACCACTCGAGCATAAGCTCAAGTGATGGTGAACTTAAACTACAAATGAAACGAAAATTAAAAAGCAAAAAGAATGGAACTACTTGCTTTGAACGCAAGAAGAAGAACAAAAATTGGGATGAATCGAGCTCCTCCGAAGACGAGGAGAAAATCAACAAAGGCGAGGTGGCAAACTACGCCTTTACGCCTTTCGACGTTGAGGTAATCAAAATGCCTTTAATTTACTTTGAAATTACATGATGCTTTTCATAAAGCATTTTTTTTAATTTTCTTGAAAATTGCATGTTTAATAATCTTATAATGAAAATACAAACAATTAAGAATCATACTTATCATTCTAGTAATTTTGAAAATAATCATGAAAATTGCATGTTTATGATAAACAAAATGATTTTGATTAAAAATACCTAATGAAATCATGCTATATGTGGTTGAGAAGTAATAATGTGTATCATGTTAATTTCCATTGTTATTTCTCGATGAAATCATGAATCTATTTATAAATTTTGTGAGCCATAAAAATGATTTTGATAATTTAAAATTGAAATAAGTTTTATCAAAATCATGATCTTGATTTATCAAATTGAATAAATTGAAAATGAATAATGAATTTTCTCTTGAATGATTGTGACTTGTATTCCTTGTATTCATGATATGATTTTTATGCAATTCTTTTTACTCATGAAATATTTATCTCATCACCCAATTATTCCTTTTCAATACTCCTCAAGTGATGATATGAATGCATGAGATATTCATGAATTTATTTTGATGTATGCAAATGAGAAGTTTCGATCATGCATGGTAGGATGCAATGTGACAAATTAATATCATGATGATTTAAAATATTTATGATTCGGAATGATGCACATTTTTTTTTGTGTATCATGAATGCTTTAAATGATAAATGTTTGGAATCATGATTAAAATGAAGTGATAAATACTGATTCAATGTTCGGTATCATGAATACTTCATTATCATACATTAAAATAGTGATAAATATTTTAAAAATAAATGATTGTATCATGTTAGATGATTTTATATATTATGCATGATAAGCTATAAGTGGTGATTGAAACAATGATTGAAATAATATGAATGATGATTTGGAATCATGCATATAATAATGAGTTTATTTGTTTTGAAAATGTGCATGTTTTAATTTGAAAATATAATGATGCACAAATAAGATTGATACTAACCTTTATCATGATTTAAAAATTGATGTAAAGGGTTTTTCCCTTCTTTTTGACAATGACAAAAGGGGAGATAGCTAGCTTGCACAATTCAAGAAGAAAGCAAAAATTGCACTTCTCAAAAGAGAAGAAATTGCTATCTTGAGCATCACTAAGAAGTGCTATCTTGCAGATCTCAAGACACACAAATGCAATTATGCAAAATTTGTAATTTTGCACATCATTAAAATTTATGATGCTTTGGTGATTATGCATGTTCTAAAATGTTATAAAATTCACTAGCTTGCATGATGTAGAACTTAGCTATATTGAACATCACCAAGGAATGCTATCTTGCCTATCTCAAGAAGCAAAAAGTTAACTTGCACATCTAGCAAAACTTATATTTCAAGAAGCAAGAGTTGCTTTCTTGAACATCTCAAAATTGCTAGCTTACGGGCCTTAAAATTTAGAAATTTTTTGCTAGCTTGTATATGGTAAACTTGCTATCATACTACCATGATGATGAGCATGTCTTATCTTTATGATTGTATTTGAAAAACTATGGCAAAAATACGTCTTAATGATTGAACGTGTTAAAATTATTTTTCGAACCTTCTTGATTGAATGATTGAATCACTTGATTGGCATAATGATTTTAAACAATTACATGTTGAAAATTATGTGCTTGAATACAAAACTTCCATGGTAACAAGTATGCTTTACCTTCATGATTGTAATTAAATATCTATAGCAAAACCTTGTCCGAATGGAAGAAAGAGTCAAATTTCATTTTCGGATTCTCTTGAATCTAACATATCAAGTTCACTCTCTTCCAAACTTAACAAGCATATGTCATATCAAGTTTAGTTCATATCATTGATTTTTGACATATGTAATTAACTAGCAAATACATCTCTCATACACACATCATGTGAAAAATAATTTTTGAGAAATGGATTTGATGAATATGGATGAAAGTGTTTTTACTTGCAAGGATTTATTTCACATACATAACAACAAGCACTTATGCTTAAAATTTGCTTATATCGTTCTCCGTTTTGTTGATGACAAAGGGGGAGAAATATATGAATTGATGCTATGAACACTGATGCTATGCTTGCATCATCAAGAGATATATGAATTGATATGATTGCCATATTTGCAATGCTTGCATCATTAAGAGATATATGAATTGATGCTATGATTGCCAAACTTGCATTATGCCATGTTTGCATCATGCGTTAAGATATCAAGAACTTGTATCGTAATTTTACGTGTTGATATCTTACCATGTGATGAAATGCTACAATTGATAAACACTTGAAATGTCTGCATTATGATATCAAAAGCTTACATCGCAATTTTTCATGTTAATATTTGATATTAGCAAACTTGCAAGATGATAAAACTTGATATTATGATTTTCATGCAATGAGTTGAACCAATATCACACACACTTGATTGTGGTACTTCTCAATTTTGTTGATGACAAAGGGGGAGAAGTATGTTGATGACATGACAAGTGATGCATAAGTTTATGCATATGTTCATGTTGACGTGTTGCAAGTATTCATGATGAATATTGCAATGACTTGAATTCAGTTTGAATTCAAGGTTCTATCAATATGGCATATTGATAGGTGGAGTTTGTTTAAACTCTGGGAGTTAAGGTTAACTCCGTTTATGATGACATGTTGCTTAGATTTTTGAATCTAAGAGTTTCTATCAATATGGCATATTGATAGGGGGAGTTTGTTTAAACTCCGGGAGTTAAGTTTAACTCCGTCATCAAGTAGTTGTCATCATAAAAAAGGGGGAGATTATTGAATCTCGTATTTTGATGATGAAACTACTTGATATATGTTTATGATTTAATCTGCGTTTTGAGTGACGCAGGATGCTTCGATCAGGATGAGACAATTAAAGCAAGAACATCATGTTGTGCCGGAGGAACATGTCAGAAGATTGGACGTCGGGCCGGTGGATCGGTAGACGTATCGACAGAAGGCTTCGGGTCGTGGACTCGGGCATCGGGCCAAGAAGAGCGGGTATTGTGCCAAGGATATCGGAGTTGCGGAGTCAACTGGCCGATTGGGCAATAGGTTGCAAACGAGGACGATGCGCCGAAGAATTGGACGAAGCGTCGAGGGACCAATGACATGCCAGACAACTTGGTTAATTGCTTAGGATTAATTGTCTCGATCGAAGTTTTGTTTTAATTGTGCAGGATTAACTACGATGAAAGTAAGACATGCAGCAGGAGTTGCGCCGGAGACATGACAATGATCACGTTGGGAGTTCGAGAGCTCGACGAAAGATCAGACAGTCGTCGGAGGTTCTGCGGGAACAAATCCGAGAAGTCCAGAAGCCTGCCAAAGGAGCTCGTCGGAACTTGCCAAGTGGATCGTCGCAGTCCAGGAGTTTGCCGGAAGTCCGCAGAAGAATCACCGAGGGTTCATCGGATGATCGACGGAAGTTCGCCGGAAACTCGCCGGAAGAAGCGATTGACGCATCGGAGCAAAGTTGCAGAAATTGTCTTAGATTTAATCGTAGTTAGCACATTGATTAAGTTGGAAAATGAGAGGTGATCCCATTTAGCTTAATCTTGGGGCAATTGGGCCCCTGAAAAGATTGAAATTGGGCCGAATGGAGCTAACCATTCGGACCCTAATTGCACCAGGAGGTGCAACCGCCTAGGCCAGGAGGTGGCACCGCTTGGGCTAAGTCTCCCAGCGAGACTGGGCGGTGCAACCGCTCCAGCCAGGAGGTGCAACCGCCTGAGCTCAGTCTTCGAGCTAGACTGGGCAGTGCAACCTCCCTGACAAAGAGGTAGCACCGCCTGAGGTCGGTCTTCGAGCTCTGGCAGAGAGGTGCAATCGCCTCAGTCAAGAGGTGGCACCGCCTGGGGCTCAGTCTCCGAGCCAGACTCAGGCGGTGCAACCGCCCCTGACAGAGAGGTGCAACCGCCTGGGCTCAGTCTTCGAGCTCTGCCAGGTGGTGCAACCTCTCCAGTCAGGAGGTGCAACCGCCTGATCCCGGAATTCCGGGATTTGATCGTTTTGAGCTCCAAATTTGAACTGGATTGGGGCCTATAAATACCCCACCCATTCAGCACAGAAATAGACACGGATCCACACCGAATTCTTGATCCTTTCTATGATTCTAAGAGCTCAAATTTGTGTAAAGTCTAAAAGTTCTCCTCTTTCTGTTCTTCAAGTCTTGAGTTGTAAAGAGAGGAGAGAAAGGATCTGTAACGGTTGTCTCCTGATCCCGTCAAAAGGAGAGAAACTGTAAAAGGGCAGTTGGCCTTCGCCTATTGAAGGAAGGCCTCTAGTTGACGTCGGTGACCTCATCGGTGGAGGAAGCCAAAAGTGGAGTAGGTCAAGACTGACCGAACCACTCTAAATCTCTGGTTTGCTTTTATTTTGAGCACTTTATCATTACTGCAAACCTCCTACATAGCTACTGCTCTCTGTGCTTTTACGAACAAGTTTCTAAGTTCTAATCTTTCCGAATCTGCATTCAGACGTAAAATGGTGTTTTCGTACGATCTTTACATCGCAGCTTACATTTACGTCTTGAGTCTGTTTATAACTGCAAACTGTCTTTTGCGCTTTTACGAACGAGCTTCCGTGCAGTTTACGTTTACGTCTTGATTCCATTTATAACTGCAAACTGTCTTCTGCGCTTTTACGAACGAGTTTCTTTGCAGTTTACATTTACGTTTTGATTCCATTCATAACTGCGAACTGTCATCCGTGCTTAGACGCAAACTGTGTTTAGACGTAAACTGTGCTTAGACGTAAACTGTGTTTGGACGCAAACTGCGTTTAGACGTAAACTGCACTTAGACGCAAACTGTGTTTAGACGCAAACTGCGCTCAGACACAAACTGTGTTTAGACGCAAACTGCGCTTAGACGCAAACTGTGTTTAGATGCAAACTGTGTTTAGACGCAAACTGCGCTTAGACGCAATATGCGCTTAGACGCAAATTGCGCTTAGATGCAAACTGCGCTTAGACGCAATCTGCATTTAGACGCAAACTGCATTTAGACACAAAACTGCATTTAGACGCAAACTGCGTAAACTGCACTTAGATACAAACTGTGAATCGGCTTTTGCATCATAATAGATTTTATCGAACGAACGCAGCTTTCGGTTCTAATCGCAGAAAGTTTTCCGCTGCACTAATTCACCCCCCCCTCTTAGTGCTCTCGATCCTAACACTGTCAAGCGCCCAATTGCCCCATGATTAAGTTAATGGGATCACCTCCCATTTCTAACTTAATCATCATGCTAACTACGAATTTCTTAAGACATTTGCTGCAACTTGCTCCGGTGCGTCAATCGCTTCTTCCGGCGAGCTTCCGTCGATCATCCGATGAACCCTTGATGATGCTCATGCGGACTTCCGGCAAACTCCTGGACTTGCGATGATCCACTTGGCAAGTTCCGACGAGCTTCTTTTGGCAAGCTCCTGGACTTATCATATTTGTTCCCGCAGAACCTCCAACGACCGTTCGGACTTCCGTCGAGCTCTCGAACTCCCAACGTGATCATAGTCTTTGACTCCGGTTCAACTCATGCTGCATGTCTTACTTTTATCGTAGTTAATTCTGCACACTTATCTCAATATATGGATTAGATAACAAATGACAATTGATGTCATCATCAAAATCCAAGATTCAATAATCTCCCCCTTTTTGATGATAATAATCAATTGATAACTGAGTTAACCTTAACTTACCCTATCTATGTGCCATAATTGATATAAGTCATTCTTGAATTTAAAGCCTTTGAATTCAAGAGACATATTGATAAGTTATAATCACTTAACCTTATCAATACTCTCATCAAGATTCCCATCATGATGTATCTCTCTGAAAATGATGTATGATGTCAAGGCTTGACATCCAATTTCAAATTTCAAATGTGAATGATGGTAATGATAGCAATTCATCATATGGTAAGATATCAACATGTAAAATTTTGAAGTAAAATTTTGATATCTTAACACAATGCACACATTTCAAGTATTTTAGCAATCATAGCATTTCATCACATGGTAAGATATCAACACATAGGACTACGATGCAAGTTCTTGATATCTTAACATGATGCAAACATGGCATATTGCTAATATGGCAATCATAGTTATCATTAATTCATATATTTTCGATGATGCAAGCATGTCATAATCATAGTATCAATTCATATATCTACTTTTTTTTCAACATAATATGACATTTATAGCATAAGTTCATATATTTCTTCTCTTTTGTCATCAACAAAAAGGAGAACGATATAAACAACTTTTAAATATACATGCGATGCCATAAGTAGGTTCATGTCATTTATCTATATAGAGTGAAAGGAGATAAATTATACAAACATCTCAAGAAAATCATGACATGAAGATTATAGAGTGAAAACTTCTTCCTTTTTATTTGTTATTATCTTTTTGTATGAAGGAGGAAAGTCATTTGTGTAGTTCAAATGGATAGGATATTAAGGCATGCTTTATAAGGATCAGGATATTTATGTGAATCAAATCCTTGCACATAAAAATATCTTCCTTTTATAAGAAGGAATCATCAAATCTATTTCTCAAAGAGAATATTTTTCACATGATAAGTCTCAAAGATATGCATTTGCTAGATGATTCTATTTGTCAAAAATCAATGATGTGAATCAAACTATACGTGACATATGTTTATTAAGTCCGAAAGAGAATAATGTATTCATGAAATCTGATTGGAATTGAAAATTTAACACTTTCATGCAATCGGACAAGACTATATAATCATGAAGACATGCTCATTGTTATGAAAATTTTTATATTAATTTCCAACATGTTATTTTAGGCATGTAATGACAATTAAGTAATTTGATCATTCAATCAATAAAGTCCGAATAAAAAATTTTAACAAGTTTATGCATTCGGACACATCAACATTCCTAATTCTCTTATTATGAAATCAAATTGTTCTTCACTTAGAGGTTTTGTAAAAATATCAGCTAGTTGATGCTTAGTATCTATGAACTCTATGATTACATCATGATTAGTAACATGATTTCGTATAAAGTGATGTCCAATATCAATATGTTTTGTTCTTAAGTATTGAATGAGATTCTTTGTTAAACATATTGCACTTGTGTTATGACATTTAAAGGGAATATTTTTAAGATAGACTTTATAATCTTCTAAGGTGTTTTTCATCCACACAACTTGTGCACAACATGCACTGGCTGCAATATATTCAGCTTCGGTTGTTGATAGTGCAACCGAGTTTTGTTTCTTAGATGACCAGGAAACAAGGGAATGTCCCAAAAATTAGCATGTTCCTGATGTGCTTTTTCTATCTAGTCTACACCCAGCAAAATCCGCATTAGCATAAGCAATTAACTCAAAATTTTCGGATTTTGGATACCATAATCCTAGATTTGTGGTAACTTTAAGATATCTAAGTATTCTTTTAACCGCTTTGAGATGAGATATCTTAGGATTCGATTGAAACCTAGCACAAAGTCCTACACTGAACATGATATCTGGTCTAGTTGCAGTGAGGTAAAGTAAACTTCCTATCATAACCCTATAAGTTTTTTGATCGAAGCTTTCTCCACTTTCATCAACTTCTAACTTAGTGGAGGTGCTCATAGGAGTGTTAATAGCTTTTGAGCTATTCATATTAAATCATTTTAGCAGATCTAAGGCATATTTAGTTTGACTAATAAAGATGCCATTGCTTAGTTGCTTAATTTGTAAGCCTAAGAAAAAGGTTAATTATCCCATCAAACTCATTTCAAATTCGAGACTCATGGTTCTAGCAAAAGATTCACAAAGAGATTCATTCGTACAACTGAAGATAATATCATCAACATAAATATGAACAATGGGAAAATTATTTTTTGATAAACAATATAGTATCGACCTTGCCTTTTGTGAAATTATTTTCAATAAGAAAAGTACTTAATCTATCATACCAAGCCCTTGGGGCTTGTTTTAAACCATAGAGAGCTTTGGTTAATTTAAATACATGATTAGGGAGACTTTTATTTTCAAATCTGGGAGGTTGTTCAACATAAACTTTATCAGAAATAAAGCCATTAAGAAAAGTGCTTTTAACATCCATTTGAAATAACTTAAAATTGTTATTACTAGCATAGGCAAGGAGCATCCTTATGGCTTCTAATCTAGTCACAAGAGCAAAGGTTTCTTCGTAATCGATACCTTCTTCTTGGTTGAAACCTTTGGCCACTAATCTAGCCTTGTTTCTAACCACGATACCAGATTCATCTTACTTATTTCTAAAGACCCATTTAGTACCAATAACTAAATGGTCATTTGGCCTAGGAACAAGCTTCCACACCTCATTTTTCTCAAATTGATTTAACTCATCTTGCATTGCGATAATCCATGAATCATCTTTCATGGCTTCGTCAATACATTTAGGTTCAACTAGGGAGAGAAAAGCAGCGTTGGCATAGAAATTTTTAAGAGAAGAACGTGATTGAACCCCCTTAGATGTGTCTCCTAGGATTAGCTCCTTAGGATGAGCATCTACATACTTCCAATCCTTGGGTAAGGATGTTTCGGAAGTGGATGCATCCAAATTGCTAGTTGGAGAAGGGGTTTCATTTAAATTCAAAGAATCAAAATTAACATCATCATCAAAATCATTTTCCTTGATTTTGGAAGTCTCATTGAAAACAACATGAATGGATTCTTCTATAATTAAAGTTCTTTTATTGAAGATACAAAAAGCTTTAGAAACCGAAGAATAACCAAGAAAAATTCCATCATTGGATTTAGCATCAAATTTTCCTAAGGTATCTTTTTCATTCAAGATAAAACACTTACACCCAAAAACTTTAAAATATGAAACATTAGGTTTTTTATTTTTCCACAACTCATAGGGAGTTTTGGTGAGTAAGGGTCTTACTAGAAATTCTTAAAAATATAGCATGCAGTGTTTACGGCTTCGGCCCAAAAGTATTTGGGTAGACTATGTTCATTTAACATGGTTCTTGCCATTTCTGGTAAATTTCTATTCTTTCTTTCTACTACTCCATTTTGTTGAGGATTTCATAGAGTAGAGAAGTTGTGGTTGTATCCATTAGATTCACAAAATTCTTTGAAATCACGGTTTTGAAATTCTCTACCGTGATCACTTAGAATTGATGAAATCATAAAACTCTTTTCATTTTGAACAAGTTTACAAAACTTGGTGAAATATTTAAAGCATTCATTTTTGTTTTTCAAGAAGTAAGTCCATGTGTATCTACTATAGTCATCTACAATGACAAAGGCGTATTTGCTACCTCCTAGGCTTGATGTAGAGATTGGTCCGAACAAGTCCATATGGATCAATTGTAAGGGCCTAGAAGTGCTTATTTGATTCTTAGATTTGAAACTACTCTTAGTTTGTTTTCCTAATTGACAAGCATCACACACATTATCTTTGATGAACTTGATATGAGGAATTCCTCGTACAAGTTCTTTGGAAAATATTGGAGTGATTAGTTTCATGCTAGCATGACCTAATCTCCTATGCCAAAGCCAAGCATCCTCATTCAAAACCGAGAAACACATTTCATTGCAAAGATCATTGATGTCTATGGTGTATACGTTATTCTATTTTAATGCAATCATAGATATGTGTTTGTGTGGTTTTTCAATGATGTAAGCATTAGATTTGAATTTGACGATATATCCTTTATCACATAATTGACTAATACTTAAGAGGTTATGTTTTAAACCATCAACTAACAAAACATCTTCAATAAAAAAGTTGGATTTGTTACCTATGGTTCCTTTGCCAATGATTTTACCCATGTTATTGTCTCCAAAGGTGACATGGCCTTCGTCTATGCTAGTGAGCTTAGAGAATTGAGATGGATCTCCGGTCATATGCCTTAGCATCCACTATCAAGGTACCATCTCTTGCTCGTGGCTTATGATGGTGTATGTCTCTATAAGAAAGGATAATTTTTAGGTACCCATTTACTTTTGGGTGCCTCAAAAATTGATCTACATTGTTTATCATGTTGCATAGAGTTTATCATGGTTCCTTTAGGAACCCAAATTAATTTGTTCGGACTAATTTTCTTGAATGGACAATAATGTCTTTTGTGTCCATGTTTGCAACAAAAGTTGCATTTGCTTTGGTGTCGAACATGTAGGATGGGGCCTTTTATGAAGGTGGTTGGATTTTAGTGAGGATTTCTTACAAATCCGATTCCACTTCTTTTGGGAACGTGACCCTTGTTTGTAAGGATCATGTTCAAAGACTTGCTACCAACCTCGAATTTCTTCAAGGTATCCTTAAGTAGCAAGTTCTCCTTTTGGATAGTTTCTAGATCATGGCATTTTATACAATAACCTAAACTATCATGATATTCAGTTTTTAACTTATCGAAGTTACAAGTAAGACTATCATGCTCCTTTTTTAGTAATTTATATTTTCTACTAATAATCTTGCATTCATTAAATAAGTCATGGAAGGCATTTAATAACTCATCAAATGATAAATCTGCATCAATTAAATTTGTTACTTCCTCTCCGATGGCCATTAAGGCATAATGAGCAACTTGCTCGATGTTGGATTCCTCTTCTTCGGACGCGCTCGAGTCATCCCACATTGCTTTGAGCGCCTTCTTCTTTGATGTTCTCTTCTTGGCTTGGGGACAATCACTTTTGTAGTGTCCCGGCTTTTTGCACTCGTAGCAAATAACTTGGTCTTTTTTGGGCTCAAGTTTATTTTTTGTGTTATTTTTAAACTTGTTTCTCTTAATAAATTTTTTGAATTTCCTTGTTAGAAGTGCCAAGTTATCGTCATACTCCTCATCACTTGAGTTTTCTCTCAAGTGGTCATCTAAAGTTCTAAGTGCCATATCCTTTCTGTTCTTTGGAAGGATGTCTTCTTGCTCTTCATGAGTCTTGCATATCATTTCATAGGTCATTAATGACCCGATTAGTTCTTCAAGAGGGAAGTTGTTTAAATCTTTAGCCTCTTGAATAGTAGTGACTTTAGGGTCCCAACTCTTAGGAAGGGATCTTAGAATCTTATTTACAAGCTCAAAATCCGAAAAAATTTTGCTGAGTTCTTTTAGATCATTGACGACATCCGTGAAATGGGTGTACATGCCGCCAATAGTCTCGCTCGGTTTCATTCGGAAAAGTTCGAAAGAGTGTATCAAAAGATTGATTTTTGACTCTTTCACTCTACTTGTGCCTTCGTGAGTCACTTTGAGTGTATGCCAAATATCAAACACGGTTTCACAAATCGAAACATGATTAAACTCATTTTTATCAAGCGCACAAAATAAGGCATTCATAGCCTTTCCATTAAGAGCGAAAGTCTTCTTCTCTAATTCATTCCAATCGATCATTGGAAGAGAAGACTTCGAAAATCCATTTTCGACAAGATTCCAATGTTCAAAATCCATTGAAATAAGGAAGATCCTCATTCGGGTCTTCCAATAGGTGTAGTCCGTCCCATTGAATATGGGTGGACGTGTAATAGAATGACCCTCTTGGTTTCCGGCATATGCCATCTCTCTTGGGTTTTAATTCGTTTGAGAGTTAACCCTGCTCTAATACCAATTGTTAGGATCAAGAGCACTAACTAAGAGGGGTGGGGGGGGGGGGTGAATTAGTGCAGCAAAAAACTTTCGACGATTAAAACTACATTCGTACGTTGAAATCCGATTCCGACGTAAAAGTCGTTTTATACATATAATAACTTTTAAAGCTTACAGAATTGTATTTGAAGTAAAGGCAGGAAGTTTGCAGTTAAGATAGAAATCAGAATATAAACTGAATTATGATGTTCGTACGATAAAACTGATTTCTGACGTAAAACCATTTTCGGAAACTTAACTTGAAAGTGAGTTCGTAAAAGAGTGCAGCAAAAGTAAAGAGGAAGTAAATCACATATAGAGGTTTGCAGTAAGGTAAGCAACAAGAATAAATGCAAACCAGAGAGCACCACAATTTTAAAGTGGTTCGGTCAATCTTGACCTACATCCACTTTTGGCTTCCTCCTCCGACGAGGTCACTGACGTCCACTAAAGTTCTTTCTTCAATAGGTGAAGGCCAACCACCCTTTTACAGATTCACTCCTTTTGACAAGCTTAGGAGACAACCCTTACAAGATTTCTCTCCTCTCTTGAAAGATGAAAACTTGGAAGAAAAGAGGGAGGAGGACTTCTAGCCTTTACAATACTTTTGAGCTCTAAAAATCATAGAGTAAGATTGGATTTTCGGTGCCCTTTCATGCAGGAAAGGGTGGGGTATATATAGGCCCCAAACTAGTTTGAATTTGGAGCTCAAAACTGTCATCTCCCATAATTTCGATGTCTAGCGATTGCACCGCCTAACTGGGGCGGTTGCACTGCTTGGCAGAGCTCGGAGACTGAGCCTCTAGGCGGTGCCACCGCTTGACAGGGGTGGTTGCACATCCTGCCAGAGTTCGGAGACCGAGCTCATGCGGTGCCATCGCTTGACTAGAGCAGTTGCACCACCCAGCAAGAGCTCGGAGACCGAGCTGAGGTGGTTGCACCTTTGTTTGAGGCAGTTGCACCGCCCAGCCAGAGATTGGAGACTGAGCCTTGGGCGGTGCCACCGCCGACCCAGGCAGTGCCACCACCGACCCAAGCGGTGCCACCTTTGGCCAAGTAATTTGGATCCGAATGGGCTGATCCATTCGTCCCAATTTGGGTCTATCAAGGGCCCAATTGCCCCAAGAGTAAGTTAATGGTATCACCTCCCATTTCTAACTTAATCATCATGCTAACTATAAATTTCTTACGACATTTACTGTAACTTGCTCCGGTGCATCAATTGCTTCTTCCGGCGAGCTTCCGTCGATCATCCGATGAACCCTCGGTGATGCTCTTGCGGACTTCCGGCAAACTCCTAGACTTGCGATGATCCACTTGACGAGTTCCGACGAGCTTCTTTTGGCAAGCTCCTGGACTTCTCAGATTTGTTCCCGCAGAACCTCTGACGACCGTCCGGACTTCCGTCGAGCTCTCGAACTCCCAACGTGATTATAGTCTTTGACTCTGGCTCAACTCCTGCTGCATGTCTTACTTTCATCGTAGTTAATCCTACACACTTATCTCAACATATGGATTAGATAACAAATGATAATTGACGTCATTATCAAAATCCGAGATTCAACAGTATCGGTAGAAGGCTTCGGGCCATGGGTTCGGGCTTCGGGCCAAGATGAGCAAAAATAGGCCACAAGAGAGGATGATGCGTCAAAGAATCGAACATGGCATCGATGAACTAATGACAAACCAGAAAATATTTGATTTAGCTTTGTAATAATTGTCTAGATCGAAGTAGATTTTAGGTGTAATTGGGTTGGAATTGAGCCAACTTAATTAGGGGCCAATTAGGCCCAAGTTTAGGTTGTGTTGAGCTAAGTGAAAGGCCCAAACAATGACCCAACATGTGGAACTATCGGTAGTACAGTCTTCGAGACTATGTCTAGGGATGGTACTGCTAGTCTAGGTAGTGATACCACCCAAACATAGTCTCCCAAGCAGTGGTATCACCCAATGTCAGTACTACAAGCAGTGGTACTGCCCAGCATAGGCTATGGTATCGCCAGGACCCGAGAAACTCAACATGAGACCTTTTATGACTTCAATTTTGAATCCATTTGGAGTTTGTAAATATCCCTCTCATCTCTAGTTAATATACACAAGAACTGAGAGCAAAAAGAAAGAAAAACACTATTGTAATCTTGTGAGAACTCCTCTTAAGCTCTAAGTGTTGGTGAAGTTTAAGAGATGAGGTAGTGGGGGTGTAAATGTTCTCTCTTGATCCTGTCAAAAAGAGAATTGACAGCTCCTTTTATCCTAGTAGTAGGGGTGTAAAGGTTCTCTCCTCAATGACCATGGGATTTTATCCCAATGGACACCTCCTTATACACCTCAGCTCAATGGTGTGTCTGAAAGGAGGAATCATACGCTGTTAGATATGGTACAATCCATAATGAGTTTCTCTGACCTACCCATCTCATTCTAGGGATATGTCCTATAGACCGCAGCTTACCTTCTGAACAGAGTTCCAACTAAGTCAGTAGTGTCTACACCATATGAGATATGGAAAGGGAAGAAGCCCGATCTTAAGGTTGTTAAGATTTGAGGCTGCCTTGCCTACATTAAAAGACACAACCCCGATAAGTTGGAATCAAGGATGGAGCAGTGCAAGTTCGTGGGATACCCCAAGAAAACTTGTGGGTATTATTTCTATCAGCTTGAGGACCAAAAGATTATTGTAGCCAAGAAAGCGATGTTTCTTAAGAAGGAACACATTCTTGGCGGAGATAGTGGGAGCTTGATAGAGTTGAGCGAGGTTGTAGAACCTAGCTCAAGTACCACTCTATAGCCCGAGTTTATTCAGGTACCTAATACACAAGTTCCAACTTTATGTAGGTCTGGTAGAGTATCCCATCTTCCAGAGAGATATATGGAAAATACTAGAGGAGAGGATGTTAAAGACATTGATCTCAAACCTACGAGGAGGCTATTATGAGTATAGACTCTAGGAAGTGGTAAGAAGCCATAAATATGAGATGGATTTTATGTACTCCAACAAGGTTTGGAACCTAGTTGATGTGCTCGAAGGTATTGTACCCATCGGTTGCAAGTGGATCTTTAAGAAAAAGATCGAAGTAGATAGAAAGGTAGAGACTTATAAAGAAAGGCTAGTAGCTAAAGGGTATCGTCAAAGGCAAGATGTTGACAATGATAAAACCTTCTCACACGTAGCAATGCTAAAATCTATCCGAATTTTATTGGCTATTGCAGCACACTAAGATTACAAAATCTGATAAATGGATGTGAAAATTACATTCCTCAATGGAAACCTCGAGTAGGAGGTGTATATGATAGAACCGAGGGATTCGTGTCCAAGGACTGCCCAGATAAGGTGCAGGTTGCTTAGATCCATTTATGGACTAAAGTAAGCTTACCGAAGTTGGAACATAAGATTTGATGAGACAATCATATCTTATGACTTCGTTAAGAACGAAGATAAGCCCTATGTGTATAGGAAGGTAAGTGGGAGTGCTATTATCTTTTTGGTATTATATGTGGATGACATCCTGATCATTGGGAATGATGTAGAATGCTATCCATAGTAAAGACTTGGTTATCTAGACACTTATCTATGAAGAACTTATGGGAAATATCCTATAACTTGGGGATTCATATATATAGAAATAGATCCAAGAGGATGCTTGTCTTGTCCTAATTTAGATACATAGACACCATTGTCAAAAGGTTTGACATGAAAAATTTCAAGAGAAGTCTTATACCGATGAGACATGGGATATCGCTTTCTAGGAGTATGTCCCCAAAGACTCCTAAAGAAAGGGCGAACATAGATAGGATATCCTATGCATAAGCAATATGACCTATCATATATGCCATGCTATGTACTAGGCCTAATATAGTGCATGCTCTGAGTGTCACGAGTAGGTATCTGGCGAATCCAAGCTTGGAACACTAGAAAGCAGTAAAGTGTATCCTTAAGTACTTGAGAAAAACTAAGGATCTTTTATTAGTATATGGAGATAGTAGCCTTAGGATTAAAGGCTACATAGATCAAGTTTTCAGCCTTAGGATCCATATACCAGTAAAAGCACCTTAGTACTTCTCAAGTACTTAATGATTCACTTTACTGCTTTCTAGTACTCTAAGCCTGGATCCGCTTGATATCTACTCGTGACACTCAAAGCATGCACTATATCAGGCCTGGTATTTAGTATGACATACATAATACCCATCGCTGAGGCATAGGGTATCCTATCCATGTTCACCCTTTCTTCAAGAGTCTTTGGGGACATACTCCTAGAAAGTGATATCCCATATCTCATCGGTATGAGACCTCTCTTGGAATTTTTCATGCCAAATATTTTGACAATGGTGTCTATGTACTTGGATTGGGATAAGCTAAGCATCCTCTTGGATTTATCTCTATAGATCTGAATCCCCAAGATATAGGATGCTTACCCTAATTCCTTCATGGAGAAGTGTCTAGATAACAAAGCCTTTACTATGGATAGCATTCCTATATCATTCCTAATGATCAGGATGTCATCCACATATAACACCAAAAAGGTGATAGCGCTCCCACTTACCTTCCTATACACACAAGGTGCATCTTCGTTCTTAACGAAGTCATAAGATCTGATTGCCTCATCGAATCTTATGTTCTAACTTCGGGAAGCTTGCTTTAGTCCATACATGGATCTAAGCAACCTGCACACCTTATCTGGTGCAGTCCTTGGACACGAATCTCTCGGGTTGTATCATATACACCTCCTCCTCGAGGTTCCCATTGAGGAATGTGGTTTTTACATCCATCTGCCAGATCTCATAATCATAGTGTGCTGCAATAGTCAATAGAATTCAGATGGATTTTAGCATTACTACAGGTGAGAAGGTTTCGTTATAGTCAACACTTTCCCTTTAACGATACCCCTTAGCCACTAGCCTTACTTTATAGGTCTCTACTTTTTCATCTACTCCGATCTTTTTCTTAAATATCTACTTATAATCGATGGGTACAATACTAATAAGACCATAAAGTCACCAAATGTTAAGACCCTAAGGTCTTATCATAAAATACTCTGATATTAAATGTTAAGACCCTAAGGTCTTATCGTGGAAGAAAAGGGAGAAAAGGGAATGATCGCTTTGAGGGGATTGGCCTCCTTGATCACTTCGAGGGGATCGACCTCCTAAGGTTTGTCAAAACATAAAATAGTATTTTTCATAGATTGATTGCTTAAAAGAAAGGGTTACATCACTATTTATAGAGTTCCACCTAGGGTCCACTAAGACATGGACTTTTAACAATTCCTCTTTCTTCAAATCAGCCTTGTCCTTAAGGCTAAGTAGCATCAAACTCTTGGAACTTCTCTTTCACCACTTCAGTCATAGGTTATCTGCAACGCATCACAATTCGTTGATCAAGTAAGTATGGTCTCCACTTTTTGATAGTGTAAGCAACAAGTCGGTCTTTCAGTGTAGTAATCGTTGCAAGAAACTCCTTGCCTTGTATAATCAATATTATCTTTGAACATTTGCTATCACAAGTTAAAATCCGACTATCAATGATCTTTACTTCGAATCTGTCACAGCCTTCAATGTGGTAAGCTAATCGGGCTACAACTTTCCTATCCATAAAATTATAAGTGCTACCAGTATCAATTAAAACTATAACAGGCTGATGTTCTAGAGTTCCACCAACTTTCATAGTTTGCGAGTTAGAGTAGTTAGTTAATACATGCATTGTATGTATGGTAGGTCTAATATCTTCGTTAGAATTTATACCTTCATGATCAGAGTCCACATTCTTAGCTTTCGGTTCCTCTCCAATTGGTTCAATCATCAGAAGTTGCCCTTGGTTACATCGGTGCTCCATACTCCACTTTTCATCACAATACAAACACCTTGCTAATCTTTCCTTGCTAATTTTTTTCTCATGTAGACATGCAAATGAGATCATAGTTATCATAGTGCGGGGTTGATAAGCCTTAACTTCAAATTGGATCTCTAGAATAAGCCCTTCAATAAATGTACCTAGAAGTAGTCATTCCGACCAATCTCTAACTTGATTTGACAATCTTTCAAACCTACTCTTATATTCCAATACTCTAGAAGTCTAATGAATTTTGGCGAGTTGGTAATCAACATTCTCATATTCGGATGGGCCAAAGCGAACAAGAAGCCCTCTTTTAAACTACTCCAACGAAGAAACTCCGTGGAAAGTTTTATAACAATCGTACAACTGAATTGCATCTTCATCGAGCTGGATTGAGGCCACTTCTACTTTAGATTCTTCCGGGGTTCTGTGAAAACGAAAAAAAATTTCTGCCCTAGAGATCCAAATAGTCGAATCCCCATCTTCCCATCGTAGAAATTCCACCTTCATGTATGAGTAGTTTGTGTCATAGTCTTGGGTCTCTTTTCTTGTATTTCTAGATCTATGCAACATAGAACTTGAGCTCCTATCTTATTGAAACCTGTTAAAATGCTCCAACAAGCTTTTTTTGAAATCATGAAGGGTTTCTTGTAACCGATTCTCAATTCTGGTTTCCAACGCTTCCATTTGTGCTTTCACTGAGTTATCAGTAGCCATTACGTACGTCTATAAATCTGTAATCTCAACTCCTATATTTGATATTGGTCAAGGGCATCAATCACTGCCCTACTTAGTGCTGTTGTCGTGAAGCAATCGGTAGTAGCACTATTGGAATGAAGGGTTGCTGCGAGGATGCGGGGATGTAGCTGCATTCACTATGTGGGAGGCAACGATGCTTACTATGGTCACTGCGTGGAGGGATCGCTGCTGTTGAGGGCTGGGAGGCAGCGATGGTGGTGCGGTTGGGGGTAGCGTTGCCAAGGGCTTGCCGCTGTGGTGGTTGCGACGACACGGATGGAAAGCAACATTGCTCTATCTCTACCACACTATGGAAGGAGGCACTGGTGATGTCGAGGAAGGCAGCGTTGCTTTGTCTCTACCGCACTATGGAAGGAGGCGCTGGTGACGCTGAGGGATCATATGTGGTTGAGGACACGATAGTGCCATTGAAGTGGTCGAGGTTTAGAAGAGGAGTCGGTACGTGCATTGCCGAGGTTGAAGCGACCGTACAAGAGCTTGCTGCGTATGCTGTTGGAGGGCAGTTGCGGTGGCATTGTCGGGGTTGAGGTTGTAGTGGAAAATTGGAATCGATGGTGGCAATATAGGGAATAAGGGCAATCAGTGATTTGTCCTGTTTCTGTCACTAGAGCAAGGAGAAGACTGCAAGGATTACGGCTAGGCGAAGAGTGACATGGTTGCTGGCTGGGCAACAGCGGCGACAGTGGTGGCCACCGGCGTTCACAACAACAAGAGGACTGGCGACTGCTTCACAGCAACAAGAGGATTGCCCTATTTCGGTCACCAAGGGGGTAGAGCAAGGGGCAGCGGCAGTAGTCTTTCTCACTCGAGCCAGGGGGAGCGGCGGCTAGGAGGTGAGCGGCGGTCATTGCATGGTGGCTGGTAGTGGTGGTGGGTTGGTTGGAAGGTGATAGCGCTCGAGGGGAAGATAAGTGGTGGTAGTGGTGCAGCTATAAACAAGGGCAGTAGAGGCGAGTTGCCATGTTTCGGTCACCGAGAGGAGGGAGGCAACCGACGGCTGTGGCTGCGACCCGGGGTGGATGGGGCACACGATGGCAGAGCGGTTAGGGCAGTGTCGACAATGGTGTCAGCAATGAAGGGGTGGTCCGTTGGCTGGGAAACGACGCCGGCAATCCTTCTCGCTCGAGTGAGATGGGGAAGCGAGGAGAAGCGGTCATTGGCGGGGGGTCAGCGGCGGTGATGGTCGATCGGTCGGGAATCAGCGCCGACTATGGAGAAGGAGAGGTTGGTGGCCGGGGGGCAGCGGCGGCGACTACTGGTCGAAGAGTAGTGGCGGTGGGTGGGCTGGCCGAAAGTAGGGGAGTGGCTGCGGGCTTTTTTTTTTTTTTTTAAGATGATGGACTACAACGAGAACACTAAGGATCGCTGCTTTGATACCAAATGATAAAACCCTAATGTCACCAATTGTTAAGACCCTAAGGTCTTATCGTAAAATGCTTTGATACTAAATGTTAAGACCCTAAGGTCTTATCATGGAAGAAAAGGGAGAAAAGGGAATGGTCGCTTCGAGGGGATCAGCCTCCTTGATCACTTCGAGGGGATCGACCTCCTAGGGTTTGTCTAAACACTCAATAGTATTTTTCATAGATTGATTACATAAAAGAAAGGGTTACATTACTATTTATAGAGTTCTACCTAGGGTCCACCAGGACTTGGACTCTTAATAATAAATAAATATTAAATAAATCTCTACTTGATTCTAATTCAACCAAACAAACTCAATAAACAACTAGACTAAATAGACTAAATAAAAGTTATTCAAAAGCTCAGAAAAAGGGTCATGACAAATACCTTCGGATGCATCAACTAGGTTCCAAACCTTGTTGGAGTACATGAAATCCATCTTAGAATTCATGGCTTCTTGCCACTTCCCGGAGTCTATACTCATAATAGCCTCCTCGTAGGTCTGAGGATCAATATCTTCAATATCCTCTCCTCTAATATGTCCCACATATCTTTCAAGAGGATGAGATACTCTGCTGGACCTACCTAAAGTTGGAAATTGTGTATTAGGTACTTGAACAGACTCGGGCTGTAGAGTGGTGCTTCAGCTAGGTTCTCCAACCTCGCTCAATTCTATCATGCTCCCACTGTCTCCGCTAAGAATGTGTTCCTTCTCAAGGAACATCGCTTTCTTAGCTACAAAGACCTTTTGGTCCTCGAGATGATAGAAATAATATCTAAAAGTTTCCTTTGGGTATCCCACAAACTTGCACCACTCCGTCCTCGATTCCAACTTATCGGGGTTGTGTTTTTTAACATGAGTAGGGCAGCCCCAAATCTTAATAACCTTAAGATTGAGCTTCTTCCCTTTCTATATCTCATATGGTGTAGACTCTACCGACTTAGTTGGAACTCTGTTCAAAAGGTAAGCTGCGCTCTCTAGGGCATATCCCTAGAATGAGATGGGTAGGTCAACGAAACTCGTCATCGACTGTACCATATCTAATAGCGTACGATTCCTCCTTTCAGACACACCATTCAGCTAAGGTGTATAAGGTGATATCCATTGGGATAATATTCTATGGTCCTTGAGGAACTGAGTAAACTCTGTACTTAAGTACTCATCTCCTCAATCTGATCGAAGAGTCTTGATACTCTTTCTAGTCTGGTTCTCCACTTCATTCTTATACTCTCTAAATTTCTCAAAGGCCTCAGACTTATACTTCATTAAGTACACATATCCATATCTTGAGAAATCATTAGTAAAGGTAATGAAGTAGGAGTAACCACCAATGACATGAGTTGATATGGGTCAACATATATCACTCTGTATGAGTTCCAACAACTCAGTGACTCTTTCTCTAGTTCCACTAAATGGAGAGTTGGTTAGTTTTCCATGAAGGCAAGGCTCGTAAATTGTATATGACTCATAGTTGAATGGATCTAGACATTCATCCTTTAGCAACTTTTGAATCCCTCCCTCATGGATATGACATAGCCTATTATGTCATATGTATACACTATTTACCTCATCTCGTTTCATCTTAGACACACTTACATTTATGATATTTGGAGTAGTGTTTAGCATAAACAAACCATTATGCAATATTCCTCTCACCAATCTCCTTGATTTTGTCAGAATGTACAATAAATTACAGATGTGATAAGCAATGCCGGTATCTAATACCAATGCACTATCACAAAAATCTAACATCTGGAGATTGATCATGAATGTACCTAAAGCTTCTCCAAGCTTCTATTTCGCCCTCTCTGCAAGGTAGTTTTAGCAGTTTCTCTTCCAGTGCCCATCTTTGCCACAGTGGAAGCATTGGCCTTTGTCCTTTGCAAGGTACTTTCAAGCTTATTCATATTAAAGTTTATTATGAACTGTGAAAAGGAATCTGGTAGGGACTGAAGCATAATATCCACACACAAGTTATCCTCTAGGACCATTCCTAGACCTATGAGTTTCTCTATCCACTCAATTATCTTTAGGACATTGTTCTGAATCGGTGTGCCCTTAGTCATCCTAACACGGAAGAGGCTCTTAGATATCTCATATCGTTGAGTTCTTCCTTGTTCCTCAAATAGTTTGCGGACATGTAGGAGAATGGATCTGACATCCATCTTTTCATGTTGTCTTTGAAACTCAGGAGTTATAGAGCATAATATGTAACACTGAGCAAGAGTGGAGTCATTAATATACTTCACGTAGCGAGCAATCTCATCCTCGCTTACCCCTTCCTTTGGCATAGGCATCACTGTATCAAGGACATACGTAATTTTCTCTACCATGAGAATAATTCTCAAGTTGCAAAATCAATCCGTATAATTTAGACTAGTGAGGCGGTTAATATCAAGCATGCCATATAAGGGATTTGAATACAACATTTTCAAAAATAAAGATGTAGTAGAAATGAATAACATACAGATTTTATAAAAAATAAACAATTAAGATATGGACTTTTATCTTAATATACTCCCAATATTTTACTGGTAAGTCACACGACACCCTCAGTACGTGAAACAGAAGTCTCTGACAGACTTCTAGTGGGGATCAAGATCCAATTAGCTTCTTAGTGTAACCTCGAGGGACTTAACCAATCACACTAAGCCCAAAAGGTAGGCAACTCTTGCCGATCACAACTCCTTGTGATTCTCGTCCTGTTCGGCCTCCGAATCACCATGGTCTCGAGGGACTCAATCAACCATGATGCTCGGTTAAGTCAAAACCATCGTTACAAGATGAGTCTGATTCGATGATATACCCTCAAGGGACTCGACCAAGCATACCATATCCTCAAGTCACCGGTGACATCTCTATATCGTAGGCAAGATAGCGAATCACGATATAAGTGAGCTTCGAGGGACTCGACCAACTCAACCTACATTGGGAATCGGTCTCTATCTATAACGATGGAAGGCCACATGGGTTAATCTAATTATCTTACGTTTACCGACTTAATATTATCGAGCGAGGGGTTTCTATGATTTGGTCTCATAATATGACATGTCACACATATACATATTTAATATATATTTACATCGCATGCAAAAATATATATATATATATATATATATATATATATATATATATGTATATATATATATGTATATATATATATATATATATATATATATATATATATATATATATATATATATATATATATATATATATATATATATATATATATATATATATATATATATATATATATATACATATATATATATATATATATATATATATATATATATATATATATATATATATATATATATATATATATATATATATATATATATATATATATATATATATATATTTATATATATGATCCAGAAGGAATTATTATCTCCTTCTTAGCGCGGAAGTATATATATACATATATAGTACATACATATTATCGGTCAAGTGTCCTCCTCTCTAGCGGTGATATACACAACAGGGCTATGACGACACTTCTCAAAACTCCAGGACTACTCTAAGGTGGAGAGGGGGAGGAGAATAGGAGAGGTAAGCAAAGGCTCTAACCTATGAACCACTAAATTTCTCCTATTTATAGAGGTCATATGTTAACTTAACCCTAATGGATCCTCCCCTATTGGGTATTGGATCTCCATCCAACTGCCTAAGCCTCTTAGATTAGTGGATCACTATCCAATAATCTCCTATAAGCTCTTATTGGATCTCATCTATAGGATCCAATAATTCAAGGGCTTATTGGATATCCAATAAGACAAGAGCTTCGGCGAATATCTTATATCCGAACCTCTACTCATCGTAACGCCTACCATATATGTGTGACTCTCTAGGCCCAATATCGAGATAGCCATGAGTCATACCTGTCAAAACTCCTTCTGGCTCAATGAATTATTATCTCCATAATAATTCACACGACTCATCAACTACGGACATACTAGGCCACTACGCCGTAGTCCCTAGACGATATAGGGGAACCCAATCCATTGGATCTATCCGTCCTCAATACCTATAGTCCCTCATCCATCTAATATCCCAAAAACCGTATACCGGGTATGGTGCTGTCAAACCCATACGGTTTCTACTCGAGTCTCGGTCTAATCGGATTCTCCCAGAGAACTCTTTCTCTCTCAATCTGAATGACCCTAGCCAAGGATTTCTCTGAGCAAGAACACATGAGATATTCCTCTCATGACACCGAGAGTGGATGATCCTCTATCGATACTCAATAGCCCTCGTAAGGTCGACTACCACTCCCAATGATCGATTGTACTATATCTGGGACATCCAAACCTACAAGTTCGTTATCAAAGAATGGAGCACTCATACAGGATATCCTTGGTGTCTCAACTCTAAGGACCAGATACACCATTGAGACTACAAAATCGCTTTTTGACAATAAGGCATTATTAACCATCCACCATTCCGTAAGTGGATTAATCAATGAACTAATTCTCTAATGAGCACCTGTACAATATCCTTAGTGTCCCTACATGAGAATCTATGAGACCAACTGCATCTATTATATGGACGGGTATACAACACACCAGTCTGTCCGGTTATCTCGATGTCCCTCTCGAGTAATCTATGACTGAGATTATTTAGGATTTGTGTTTAAAGGCGAATCATTCTCATTATCATGATCTCATCATAATTCGATTCTCATTGCACAGATCCAAGGACATCACAAAATATACATGCATATATGCAATAGTCAATATTAAGTGATAAATGTCAAAATATAATAAGCAAAAAGATTCTGTGTCATGTCACACGCGCCATCACTCATGTGATTGGCTTGCTAGGCACCCGACATGAGAGTGTCTAATTTACTATAATCTAATCATATGAACCTTGATTATAATATAAATTTTTTTTTCAGCTAACAATGATGCCTCATAATCTTCAACTTAGCCCACTCAAATATGATAGCTCATCAGCATATTCCCCGCATAAAGTTAAAGCTGTTTTAAGGTGCTTTTCTTCATGACAAAGGAATATATTAAAGTAGTTAGTTAGCAGCTGTGAACATTTTTTCATGACCAAGGAATGCATTAAAGGAGTTGATTAGCAGGAGTAAACACTTAATTTCAAAATTCCCTATGCATGAAGGGTTATTTTATGCACTAGTATTTATTTTGGTCTTTAGGACTTATAAAGAACTTTAGAAACTGATGATATTTTGCTGAAGCTCACTTAGAGTTCTCGCTTAAACTATGTATCTCTTGGATGCTTCCTTGAGTGGTGAGTCTTTTATTTTCAGTTCTATATCCTTGTTTAATTTCTTTAGGGTGGTGAAATTTCTGTATCCCTTTGTGATTTTGAACTGGTTGGTGAGCTGTTTTTTGATTTTATTAAGTTTGTAGATTTTCCATTCGAAAAAAATATACTATCGATTTTTTTTTTAGTTATATTGTACTGTACCCCCATTTTATATCACGCTGGTATCAGTTTAGTATCAGAGTTAAAGGCTAGAGATCATGGCAAGGCAGAATGGAAAAGATATAGTTGGTGAAGATATCGACCATGAAGATGATGCCGAGTCATTGAGGCTGCAGTTACGAAGATTGTTGCGTAGTCTACAAGAAAAGAATGAAATAATCGAAGAACTTCAAAGTAGACAAAACCAGTATAAAAATGATATCCATGAATATACTTCCGATGAAGATACACCTCCTCTCCCATGGGAGTCGAGAAGATGTCGGACAAAAAATAGAGTCCAAGATGAGTGGTAGAATAAATATAACCCTAGATTGGAGATTCTAGAGTTTGAAGATAAAATATTTACTTGACAATTATTGGCAAGAGATCTTTCTCAAAATCTATGATTTTAAACAAACAAATCTTAGTGTCGAAGAGTATATTGCAGAATTTGATAACCTAATGTTAAAAGGAGAGCTTGTGGAACCATAAGAGCAAACCATTGCAAGATTCTTAAGAGGTCTGAAGTATGAGATTGCTAAAGTTGTTCAGCTACAGCCATATTGGTTTTTAAATGATGTGAGCAAGCTGTCATTAAAAGTTGAAAAGCAACAGAAGTTTGAAAAGAGTTCTCGGTATAGCTCAAAAGAAGATTATACGAAAGAAGGAAGTTCCAAGTTTATTATCCAATGCAAGGTGATATCGAAGGTGCAAGAAAAGGGTGAAGAATCTACTGGCAGCAAAAAAAATGGTAGTCATAGGTGCCCAGCAAGCCAATCACGTGAGTGATGGCACGTGTGACTTAATATAGAATCTTTTTGCTTATTATATTTTGGCATATATCACTTTATAACTATTGCATAAATGCATACATATATTGTGATGTCCTTGGATTTGTGCAATGGGAATCGGATCGTGATGAGATCACGATAGTGAGATCGATTCACCTTTAAACATATATCCTAAATAATCCCGGTCATAGGTTACTCGAGAGGGATATCGTGATGACCGGACAAACTGGTGTGCTGTATACCCGTCCATATGATGGATGCAACTGGTCTCATAGCTGCTTGTGTAGGGACACTAGGGATACAGTACAGGTGCTCATTGGAGAATGAGTTCACTGGTTGATCCGCTTACGGAATGCTGGATGGTTGATGATGCCTTATTGTCAGACAGCGATTCCGTAGTCCTAGTGGTGTATCTGGTCCTTAGACTTGAGACACCAAGGATGTCCTGTATGAGTGCTCCACTCTTTGATACCAGACTTATAGGTTTGGTTGTCCTAGATCTAGTACAGCTGGTCATTGGGAGTGGTAGTCGACCTTACAAGGGCTATTGAGTGTCGATAGAGGATCATCCACTCTCGGCGTCATGAGAGGAATATCCCATGTGTTCTTGCTCAGACAAATCCCTGGCCAAGGTCATTCGGGTTGAGAGAGAAAGAGTTCTCCAGGAGAATCCGATTAGAGCAAGACTCGAGAAGAAACCGTGTGGGTCTGACAATACCATGCTCGATATACGGTCTCTGGTATATTAGATGGATGAGGGACTATAGGTATACGGTAACTGAGGACAGATAGGTCAAATAGATTGGATTCCCCTGTATCGTCTGGGGACTATGGCGTAGTGGCCTAGTACGTCTGTAGTCGATGAGTCGAGTGAATTATTACAGAGATAGTAATTCACTGAGTTAGAAGGAGTTCTGATAGGTATGACTCACGGCCAGCTCGATATTGGGCCTAGAGGGTCACACACATATGGTAAGCATTGCGATGAATAGAGGTTCGGATATGAGATATCTGACGGAGCCCTTGTCATATTGGATGCAGATCCAATACCCACTAGGGGAGGACCCATTAGGGTTTGACAGGGGACCTCTATAAATAGGAGGGATTCAGAGCCCCATGGGCTAGAGAGCTTTTGTTTGCCTTTTCCTATTCTCCTCTCCATCTCCACCTCAGAGTAGGTGTGGAGTTTTGAGGAGCGTCGTCGCAACCCTGCTGTGTGGATCATCGCTAGAGAGGAGGACGCTTGACCTCCTTCACCCTCTCCTAAGGATCTACAAGGAAACAGGGATATACAATCTCCCTAGGTAACACAATCTACTCTATACGCAGTTTCATGTTTCGCGGATTTTTGCGTACCAATCTTCGCACGACGACGAACATCTCTTTGGGAATCGGGGATTTTGTTTTTCTTGTTCTTCCGCTGCGCATATGATGTTGCCCCCAAGGATTTCCCAACAAAAAACACCTAATTCTTCTTCCCCAAGTGGCTGAAAATGCTTCAAATGTCATGGTTTTGGGCAATATTGCTTCAGATTGACCAAATAGGAGGATTTTAACTTTAGTTGAAGATCATAGTGACGGAGGAGAAGATGAAGCTGACGACGAACCGAAATACGATGATGCAAGGAAGAGATTACTTATGCAGATCATGGTTTATCTATTGTATTGCAATGTAGCTTACAAGTGTCTTATGTGGTCAAGGATGAAAGTTGGCTGAGAAAAAACATGTTTCACACTAAATGCACTTCTCTTGGTAAGGTGTGCTTGGTGATCATCGATAGCAGTAGTTTTGAGAATATGGTATCTTTGCAGATGGTGTAGAAGCTAAAGTTGGATACAATCCCTCATCCACATTCGTATCAATTATATTGGTTGCAAAAAGGAATTGACATCAAGGTAACTAAAAAATGTTTAGTTTCATTTTCTATTGACAAATATTATAAAGACGAAGTATGGTGTGATGTTGCTCCTATGGATGTTTGTCATTTGCTATTGGGAAGACCTTGGCATTATGATAGAAGGGTGTTGTATGACGGCTATAAATATACTTATTCTTTTAAGTGGAATAAAAAAAAAATTGTCTTAGCTCCATTACAACCTTCCGAAATCAGTGCACCAAAAAAAGAAGTTAGTGCTTTTATGTCTTATGATGAATGCAAATGTGAATTAGACAAGGGTGGTCATGTTTTGACCTTAATGGTAGTAGAAGAGAACGAACAACATAAGGAGACACCAACAATCATGAAATCAATCCTAGAGGAATTTCAAGATGTTTTACTGGAAGAGATTCCACATGACATGCCACCTTTGAGAGACATCCAACATCACATTGATCTTATTTCGAGGGCAATTCTACCTAATAAGACAGCGTATAGAATGAGTCCCAAGGAACATGAAGAACTTCAAAGGCAAGTTGATGAATTAGTGAAAAAGAGATTAATTCGGGAGAGCATGAGTCCTTGTGCGGTTCTAGCCTTGTTGGTACCTAAGAATGATGGTTCTTGGAGAATGTTTGTGGACAATCGTACTATCAACAAAATCACAGTGGATTATCGTTTTCCCATTCCAAGGTTAGATAATTTACTTGATCAATAATGTGGTGTTTCTATTTTCTCTAAAATTGATTTGAGGAGTGGCTATCACCAAATAAGAATGAGGCCTGGAGATGAGTGGAAAATAGCATTTAAAACTAGAGAAGGCTTATATGAATGGTTGGTTATGCCATTTGGGCTATCTAATGTTTCTAACATTTTCATGAGATTTATGAATCACATACTAAAGACATGCATTGGAATATTTGTTGTAGCTTACTTTGATGATATATTGGTATACAATAAAAGTAAAGAAGAGTATATGAATCATCTAAAAGATATCTTTCTTATTTGAGGCAGCAAAAGCTTTATGCTAATCTAAATAAGTGTGATTTCTTTACTTCTAGTGTTGTGTTTTTGGGATATGTTATCTCAAAAGATAGAATCATGATTGATCAAAGTAAGTTAGAAGCTATTCTCAATTGGCCAACACCTGCTTCATTGCATGATGTGAGGAATTTCCATGGCTTAACTTCTTTTTATAGAAGATTCATCAAGAGTTTCAGCTCTATTGTCGCTTCAATCATTGAATGTCTGAAATGTGATAAATTCAAATGGACTAATGAGGCTAATGATACTTTTAAGCTTTTAAAAAGAAAGGTGATTGAAGCTCCTATCTTAGTTCTACCAAATTTTGACAATGTGTTTGAGATTGAATGTGATGCATCTAATGTGGGAATTGGTGTTGTTTTAAAGTGCAAATGGTTTGCAGTAATATAAATGACAATAAGTAAATGCAAACCAGAGATCACGCCGATTTTACAGTGGTTCGGTCAAATGACCTACATCCACTTGCGAGGCCCCTCTTCGATGAGGCTCCCACCTTCCACTAGCAAATCTCTTGAAAGAGAAGGGTAAATCCCCTTCTTACAACTTTTACAAGTGGTTCACTCTTTTACAGATTTTCAGCAAGAAAGAAGGAGGTGAACACTAGCAAATTGAAAACAAGACTAGCAAAGACTCTTCTAAGACTTTTCTATCAATCAATTGCTTATCAAAAAGTTGTAATCTCAGTTGAGATTTGAGGGGTATTTATAGGCCTCAAGAGGATTCAAATTTGGGCTCCAAAATTTGAATTCTCTTTGGGTTCCCGATGCTGGCGGTGCCACCGCCTGTTAATTTCTGACACTAACAGTGGCTGGCGGTGCCACCGCCTAGGCCAATTCAGCTCACTGGTTGGGCTACAAACTTGGCCCAAACCAGTCCGAACTCGGGCCCAATTTGCCCCTACTTGGGTTATAGGATTAACACCTAATCCTAACCCTAATTAACATGCTAACTACGAATTTAAAGATATTTTCTAAGCAATTACAAAGTTCGTAAGTCAAGACTTCTTCCGGCGAGCTTCCGACGAACTTCCGACGGTCTTCCGATAAACTCTCGGAAACCATTCTGCGGACTCCCGGCAAGCTCCTAAACTTCATGATTTGATCTTGGCGAGTTCCAACGAGCTTCTTCGGCAAGCTCCAATCTTTCTCGGCGAGCTTCGCGAACTTCCAACGAACCTTCTGGCGAGCTTCCAAAAAACCCTTCGACAAGCTCCCTACTCATTCTCAGCTAGTTCCGACAGAATTCCCGACGAACCTTCGGACTTCCGTCGAACTCTCGAACTCGCAACAAATCCTTTGCGCTTGACTCAGACACTTTGTTTCACTTTATGTATTCATCATTATCGTAGTTAATCCTGCACACATAAGCCAAAACTCTACTCCGATCTAGACAATTATTACAATGCGAATTGACATTCTGTTGCCCGGCATGTTATTGGTTAGCGCTTTGTCTAATTCTTCAGCGCATCATCCTCTCTTGCGGCTTGTTGCCCAATCGACGGTTGACCTCCGCAACCCTGATATCCTTGGCGCAATTCCGCTCTCCTTGGCCCGATGCCCGACGTCCGAAGCCTTCTGCCGTCCAATATCCTGACGTGATCTCCTCCGACGCAACGTCAATTCCTCCTGCGTTAACTGTCTAATCCTGATCGAGTAGACCTGCATCACTCAAAATACAGTTTAAATTATAAACACATATCAAGTGGTTTCATCATCAAAATATGAGATTCAATAATCTCCCCCTTTTTGATGATGACAACCACTTGATGACGGAGTTAACCTTAACTCCCGGAGTTTAAATAAACTCCCCCTATCAATATGCCAGATTGATAGAACCTTGAATTCAAACAGAATTCAAGTCATTGCAATATTCATCATGAATACTTGCAACACATCATCATGAACATATGCATAAAACTTATGCATCACATGTCATGTCGTCAACATACTTCTCCCCCTTTGTCATCAACAAAAAGGAGAAGTACCACAATCAAGTGTTTGTTATATGGGTTCAACTCATTGCATGAAAAACATAATGTTAAATTTTTATCATCATGCAATTTAGAGATGTTCAAGAAAGCAACTCTTGCTTTTTGAAATATGCAAGTTTGCTTTTCAAATATATGCAAGTTGGCATATTTGCTTTTCTTTAGATAAGCACGATAGCACATTTTTGTATTTTCTTGATGTTTCAAGCTAGCAATTCTCGGTGATGTTCAAGATAGCAATTTCTTCTCTTTTGAGAAGTGCAATTTTTGCTTTCTTCTTGAATTGTGCAAACTGGCTATCTCCCCCTTAGTCATTGTCAAAAAGAAGGGAAGACTCTTTACATAAATTATGACAAAGATAAGTATCAATATTATTTGTGCATCATTATATTTTCAAATTAAAACATGCACTATTTGAAAAACCTATATTTCATTTATACACGATATTGAATAAATCAATCAACATTATGAGAATATCATACATGATACTAAAATTTTTAACTATTTGTCAACATTTTGATCATGATACCAAACATTCATCATTTAGAGTATTCATGATACAAAACATTAAATCAATATTTATAATACATCATTTTAGCAACAACTCATAGTATTTTAAATCATGATTTACAACATATGTAATACATCACATCATAATTAGAAAGCACAAGTATTGCATACATCATTGTGAATCATAAATGTTTCATAGCATGATGGTATCAATTTGTCAAATTATATCCTACCATGCATGATCAAAACTTCTCCCCATTTGTATTTCATGCATAATTTTACTTCATCACATTAGGAGTATCAAGAGGAATTAATTGGGTGATGAGATAAATATTTCACGAATACATGAAATTGTATAAAAAAATCATATCATAAGTATTTCATACATTCATATCATCACATGAAGAAATATAAACAAAAATTAGTGATGAGATATTACTTCATGAATACAATAAAATTCATATAGCATATCATGGTTTATTAGAATTAGTCTTCCTTTTGGTGAATAGAAAAAAGAATAGTAGGAGAGCAAGATCTCAATTCATGCACATCAAATATTCAATCATCAAAATCATGATTCATCTAGAAAATTCTCCTCTTTAAATATTCAAATCATGATGAACATTCTTGGTTTACATAAAGTTTCAAAACATAATTATCAAGATCATGAATACTAAAAGACTATGAAACATTTCGACAAATCTCCTTTTAAATAGAAAACAATGTTGATTCATAAAGAATTTCATGTTATAAATTTCAAGAGATCAAGATCGTGATTTCGATAAAAATTTATTCAAATTTAAATCATCAAAATCATTAACAAAATCCAAGAGATTCACAAAGATGATACAAATGGATTCATCAAAATCAATAAGATTGAGCAAAATAATTTTCAAGAATGTTTTCCTCTTTTCGATTATTTCAAAACATATGATTTTGTTTCATTTATGCCTAATAAAAACATATATCATGTTTAAAACCGAAAGTGTAAGATTTGTTACAACAAAAATTAATAAGGCACTTTCATTATGGTAAAAATCAATAATCCATAAATCACAAGATTCATCATGCATAATTTCAAAATTTATTAAGCATGATCATTATGCATGACATAAAATCATCAAGATACACATGCATAGATTAATCCTAAGCATTATCACATATTATATAATTATCATCCATAATGTTACATACATCATTCAACATTTCAAAACATAACATGCATGAAACCTTAGCAATATACTTTTCATGATCAAATTTTTAATTTTTCAATGATACTAAAAAGGAAAAAAATATGATATAATTTTTGAAAAATAATTTTTTATTTCCTATTCCTACTATCTAAATTAAGCACTCATGAAAGACTTCAAGTAATTTCAAAATAATTCAAGAGAGTTGAGTTACTTACCTTGTAGTCGAAGCCCGTCAAAGCCCAATTCGCCGTTTCACCTTTGGAAGTTCTTGATTCATCCTTGGGTTCCTTCCTTTTCTTTGGCCTCTTCCTCCGTTCAAGTTCATTGTTTATTTTAGATTTTTGTTTAATGAACTTATTAAGATTTAGTGTTCGAAGTTCAAGTTTATCATTGTCCCCATCACTTGAGACATCGCTCAAGTGGTATTCATTTGTCCGGAGTTCCAAATCCTTCCTATTCTTTGGAAGGTGGTTCAAGTGTTCATCCTGTTCATCATATGCATTGCGCACCATTTCATATGTCATCAATTAATTGGTAAGTTCTTCAAGTGGAAAAATATTTAAATCTTTTGTTTCTTGTATTGTGGTTATTTTAGGATCCCACCTTTTTGGAAGGGATCTTAAGATCTTGCTTATGAGATCAAAATTCGAAAAAGATTTACCAAGAACTCTTAGATTATTGATGACATCCGTGAAACAGGTGTACATATCGCCAATAGTCTCACTTGGTTGCATTCGAAAAAGCTCAAAATCATGTAATAAAATGTTAACTTTCGAGTCTTTGACTCTACTAGTTCCCTCGTGCGTGATTTCAAGTGTTTGCCAAATATCAAAAGCCGTTTCGCACGTAGAAATCTGATTGAACTCATTTTTGTCCAAAGCGCAAAATAAGGCATTCATAGCCTTTGCGTTTAAAGAAAAATACTTCTTCTCCAAATCCGACCATTCGTTCATCGGTTTAGAGGGAAGTTGAAAACCGTTTTCAATGATATTCCATAAATCCAAATTCATAGAAATCAAGAAAACTCCCATTTGAGTTTTCCAATAAGTGTAGTCCAATCCGTTAAACAACGGTGGACGAAAAACTGATAAGCCCTCTTGAAAGCCATGAAGAGCCATTTCTCTCGAGTGTAAATCCGAAATGAGAAATACCGGGCTCTGATACCAATTGTTAGGATCGGAGCGGCACTAAGACGGGGGGGTGAATTAGTGCAACGGTGAAGTGCGATAAACTTTTCACGATTTAAACACTTTTTGGAAACTTCGTATGATAAAAGCAACGTTTTCGTTTAAAACCGTTTCGATTGCGTTTTAACTAGAAGAGATAAGTAAGACGGAGACAAAGCAGCAGAGCATTAAAGTGCAAATGGTTTGCAGTAATATAAATGACAATAAGTAAATGCAAACCAGAGATCATGCCGATTTTACAGTGGTTCGGTTAAATGACCTACATCCACTTGCGAGGCTCCTCTTCGATGAGGCTCCCACCTTCCACTAGCAAATCTCTTGAAAGGGAAGGGTAAATACCCCTCTTACAACTTTTACAAGCGGTTCACTCTCTTACAGATTTTCAGCAAGAAAGAAGGAAGTGAACACTAGTAAATTGAAAACAAGACTAGCAAAGACTCTTCTAAGACTTTTCTCTCAATCAATTGCTTCTCAAAAAGTTGTAATCTCAACTGAGATTTGAGGGGTATTTATAGGCCTCAAGAGTATTCAAATTTGGGCTCCAAAATTTGAATTATCTTTGGGTTCCCGATGTTGGCGGTGCCATAGCCTGTCAGTTTCTGACACTGACAGTGGCTGGTGGTGCCACCGCCTAGCCAAGCGGTGCCACCGCCCAGCTCTCGGGTGCTGGACGGTACCACCGCCCAGCTCTTGGGTGTTGGGCGGTGCCACCGCCTAGGCCAATTCAGCTCACTGGTTGGGCTCCAAACTTGGCCCAAACCAGTCCGAACTCGGGCCCAATTGGCCCCTAGTTGGGTTATAGGATTAACACCTAATCATAACCCTAATTAACATGCTAACTATGAATTTAAAGATATTTTCTAGGCTATTACAAAGTTCGTAAGTCAAGACTTCTTTCGGCGAGCTTCCGACGAACTTCCGACAGTCTTCCGATAAACTCTCGGAAACCATTCTGCGGACTCCCGGCAAGCTCCGAAACTTCTGTTAGGATCGAGAGCACTAAGAGGGGGGGTGAATTAGTGTAGCGGAAAATCTTTCAGCGATTTAAAAACGAAAGCTGCGTTCGTCCGATAAAAATGATTTCGATGTAAAAGCCGATTCACAGTTTGTATGTAGTTTACGCAGTTTGCGTCTAAATGCAGTTTGCGTCTAAATGCAGATTGTGTCTAAGCGCAGTTTGAATTTAAGCGCAGTTTGCGTCTAAGCGTAGATTGCGTCTAAGCGCAGTTTGCGTCTAAACACAGTTTGCGTCTAAACACAGTTTGCGTCTAAGCGCAGTTTGCGTCTAAACATAGTTTGCGTCAAAACACAGTTTGCGTTTAAGCGCAGTTTGCGTTTGAGCGCAGTTTGCGTCTAAACGCAGTTATACGTCTAAGTGCAGTTTTACGTCTAAGTGCAGTTTTACGTCTTAACGTACTTTTGCGTCTAAACGCAGTTTTGCATCTAAACGTAGTTTTGCGTCTAAACGCAGTTTACGTCTAAACGCAGTTTTTACATCAAAGCGTAATTTTACGTCTAAACGCAGTTTTACGTCTAAACGCAGTTTTACGTCTAAATGCAGTTTTGAACTTTGAAAAGCGTTTTATGAATACGCAGAAAGCAATTTGCAGTTATAAATGGAATCAAAACGTAAGCGTAAACTGCAGTGTAAAGATCGTACGAAAACACTGATTTACGTCTGAATGCAGATTCAGAAAGATCAGAACTTAGAGACTCGTTCGTAAAAGCGCAGAGGGCAGTAGCTATGTAGGAGGTTTGCAGTAATGATAAAGTGCTCAAAGTAAAAGCAAACCAGAGATTTAGAGTGGTTCGGTCAGTCTTGACCTACTCCACTTTTGGCTTCCTCCTTCGACGAGGTCACCGACGTCAACTAGCTGCCTTCCTTCAATGGGCGAAGGCCAACTGCCCTTTTACAGTTTCACTCCTTTTGATGGGCTCAGGAGACAACCCTTACAGAAGTTTTCTCTCCTCTCTTTACAATTCAAACTTGAAGAATAGAAGGAGGAGAACTAGCAGTTTTGAGCTCTAAGAAACACATAAAGACAGCAAGATTTTGAGTGTATGTGCTGTTCTTTCAGTGCTGAATGGGTGGGGTATATATAGGCCCCAACCCAGTTCAAATTTGGAGCTCAAAACGATCAAATCGATCAAATCCCGGAATTCTGGGATCAGGCGGTTGCACCTCTTGATTGGAGAGGTTGCACCGCCTGGCAGAGCTCGAAGACTGAGCCTCTGGGCGGTGCCACCTCTGTCAGAGGCGGTTGCACCTCTTTGCCAGAGCTCGAAGACCGAGCTCAGGCGGTTGCACCGCCTGACTAGAGAGGTTGCACCGCCCGGCAGAGCTCGTAGACTGAGCCCTGGGCGGTTGCACCTCTTGGCTGGGGCGGTTGCACCACCCAGTCTCGCTGGAAGACATAGCCTGGGCGGTGCTACCTCCAACCCTGGCGGTGCCACCTCTTTTACTATTTCAGCTCACTTGGTTTGGCTCCAAACTTGGCCTAAACCAGTCCGAACTTGAGCCTAATTGGCCCCTACTTGGGTTATAGGATTAACACCTAATCCTAACCCTAATTAATGTGCTAACTATGAATTTAAAGACATTTTCTAAGCTATTACAAAGTCCGCAAGTCAAGACTTCTTTTGGCGAAGCTTAAAGGCAAACTTCCGCGGTCTTCCGATGAACTGTCGGAAACCATTCTATGGACTCCGGCAAGCTCCTAGACTTCACGGTTTGATCTTAGCGAGTTCCAATGAGCTTTTCGGCAAGTTCCGATCTTTTCGGTGAGCTCGGTAGCATTTCGATGAACCTTGGGACTTCCGTCGAACTCTCGAACTCGCAACAAATCCTTGGCGCTTGACTCCGACACTTTGTTTCGCTTTTATGTCTTCATCTTTATCATAGTTAATCCTGCACAATTAACACAAAACTTCGATCGAGACAATTAATCCTAAGCAATTTAACCAAGTTGTCCCGGCATGTCATTGGTCCCTCGACGCCGTTCGATTCTTGGCGATCGTCCTCTCCTGCAGACCTATTGCCCAATCGGCCAGTTGACTCCGCAACTCCGATATCCTTGGCACAATACCCGCTCTTCTTGGCCCGATGTTCGAGTCCACGGCTCGAAGTTTTCTGTCGATACGTCGGCCCGATCCACCGCCCCGGCGTCCAATCTTCGACATGTTCCTCCGGACAACATGATGTTCCTGCTTTAATTGTCTCATCCTGATCGAAGCACCCTGCGTCACTCAAACGTAAATTAAATCATAAACATATATCAAGTAGTTTCATCATCAAAATACGAGATTCAACAATCTCCCCCTTTTTGATGATGACAACTACTTGATGACGGAGTTAAACTTAACTCCCGGAGTTTAAACAAACTCCCCCTATCAATATGCCATATTGATAGAAACTCTTAGATTCAAAAATTTAAGCAACATGTCATCATAAACGGAGTTAACCTTAACTCCCAGAGTTTAAACAAACTCCCCCTATCAATATGCCATATTGATAGAACCTTGAATTCAAACTGAATTCAAGTCATTGCAATATTCATCATGAATACTTGCAACACGTCAACATGAACATATGCATAAACTTATGCATCACATGTCATGTCATCAACATACTTCTCCCCCTTTGTCATCAACAAAAAGGAGAAGTATCACAAACGATTGATTCAACTTATTGCATGAAAATCATAATATCAAGTTTTATCATCATGCAGTTTTGAAGCCAGAAAATTTAGCAAATGTTTCATCATGCTTAGAACATTCAAGCTATCAAGTTTTAGACATGCAAGTTTTACAGCATATAAGATAGCACTTTTGGTAATGTTCAAGATAGCAAGTTCTACATCATGCAAGCTAGCAAATTAGAGATGTTCAAGAAGGCAACTCTTGCTTCTTGAAAATTTTGTTCACTTTGCTAGATGCTCAAGTTAGCATTTTTGCCTCTTGAGATAGGCAAGATAGCACATTTGCTTCTTTTGAGATAGCAACTTTTTGCTTCTCTTTAGACCAACAAGCTAGCAATTTTTATGATATACAAGTTTCACAATATATAAGCTAGCAAAAATTTCGAAAGCAAATGCAAGATAGCTTTCTTGTGTAAGCTCATGATTCTTGCTTCCTATATTAATGTGCAAATTGCAAGTTTTGCTTCTTGAGATATTCAAGATAGTGATGTTCAAGAAGACAATTTTTCTTCTTGAAATAAGCAAGTTAGCAATCTTTGCTACTTAAGATAGGCAAGCTAGCAATCAAGTTTTTGCATCTTCTTGACTTGTACAAGCTAGCTATCTCCCCCTTTGTCATTGTCAAAAAGAAAGGAAGAATACAGTTTTGTAGTTCTTTTTCCTTTTACAATGATTTCAAAATCATAACAAAGGATGAATAATCAAGTCATGAATGTCAAGACAATTTTTCATCATGAATATCATTGCATGCATCGTTATCATAGGTTGAAGTATTACATGCATAATTTCATATCACCATTCATAATTACATTAATGTTTCAATATAGCAATTTTTTCTCAAAGTGTGTAACTTAGCACTCATAGCATTTTAAATCATGATTTACATCATATGCAATACATCACATCATAATTAGAAAGCACAAGTATTGCATGCATAATTGCAAATCATAAATGTTTCATATCATGATGGTATCAATTTTGTCAAATTATATCCTACCATGCATGATCAATAACTCCTCATTTGTATTTCATGCATTATTTCATTTCATCTCATAAGGAATATCAGAAGAGTTATTGGATGAGGAGATAAATATTTTATGAATACACGGAATTGTATAAAATTCACATCATAAGTGTTTCGTGTATTCATATTATCACATGAAGCATATTATCATTTTTGAGATTCATAACATGGATAACGTTATTACTATTTCATCAAAATCAATTTCGAGATTCACACAATATCATGCATTAATCTCGATAAGATGGGAAAAGCATTTTATTTTTAAGTGATTCTTTTAACACATCATAAAAACTCATTCATAATTCAAGTAATTTACAAGATATCATAAATAAATTTATCACTTGTATTTCATCAAAATCGAGAACTCTAGAGATAGAAAATGATTGAGGCATTTAACATGATTGAAGCATGATTCATACTTAAAGTGTATCTTATGTCGTAAATACAAATCAAGCATTTGTCAAATCTGAAATCATCCTCAAAATTACATTCAATAAATTCATATATGACAATCATAGATTTATTGAAAAATCAATAAGATAGAGGATTGCATTTCAAGTGTTTATCAATTGTAGCATTTCATCACATGGTAAGATATCAATGCGTAAAATTACGATACAAGTTCTTGATATCTTAACGTATGGTGCAAACATGGCATAATGCAAATTTGGCAATCATAGCATCGTGTTTATAGCATCAATTCATATATTTCTCCCCCCCCCTTTTTTTTTTTTAAGTGTTTCATCTTAAGTGATCGATTTCATGTTAGCATGCCTTTTCATTTATGTCAAATGAAAACATGCATCAATTTTTAAAGCCACTGTTATTATCATGAAAATCGATAATTATCATCATACATAATTTCAAAATTAAACATGATTTAATATACTCAAAATCGAGAAATAACAATGGACATCAACATGATACACATTATTACTTCTTAACCATGATTTCATATTTTCAATCAAAATCATTTTGTTTGTTTATCATAAAATATGTAATATTATCATTTTCGAAATTACTAGCATGATCATAATATTTTTTTTTTTTTTAAACATTAATTCTAAAAAGAAAATACATCATGAAAGCATCAAGTAATTTCAAAGTAAATTAGGGGGATTTCGATTACCTCATCATTGAAAGTGGTTAAGGCGTAGTTTGCCACCTCGCCTTTCTTGATTTTCTCCTCATCTTCGGAGGAGCTCGATTCATCCCAATTTTTGTTCTTCTTCTTGCGTTCAAAACAAGTAGTTCCGTTCATTTTACTTTTTAATTTTTGTTTCATTTGTAGCTTTAGTTCACCATCACTTGAGCTTATGCTCGAGTGGTCTTCAAATGTTCTTGTCCCAAATCTTTCCTGTTCTTTGGAAGGTGGTTCTCAAGTTCTTCACGTGCATTGCACGTCATTTCATAATGTGATCAATGAACCAATTAGTTCTTCAAGTGGAAATTGGTTCAAGTTTTTCGATTCTTGAATAGCAGTTACTTTTGAATCCCAAGTTTTAGAAAGTGAGCGCAAAACTTTGTTAACGAGTTCAAAATCCGAAAAGCTTTTACCAAGTGATTTTAAACCATTGACGACATCCGTAAAACGGGTGTACATGTCAACAACGGTTTCGCTTGGTTTCATATGAAAAAGCTCGAAATCATGCAGTAAAATATTAACTTTCGAGTCTTTGACTCTACTAGTTCCCTCGTGCGTGATTTCAAGAGTGCGCCAGATATCGAAAGCCGTTTCGCACAAAGAAATCCGATTGAACTCATTTTTGTCCAAAGCACAAAATAAGGCATTCATAGCCTTTGCGTTTAAAAAAAAATACTTCTTCTCTAAATCCGACCATTCGTTCATCGGTTTAGAGGGAAGTTGAAACCGTTTTCAACGATATTCCATAAATCCAGATTTAGAGAAATCAAGAAAACTCTCATTCAAGTTTTCCAATAAGTGTAGTCCAATCCGTTAAAGAACGGTGGACGAAAGACCGAAAAGCCCTCTTGAAGAGCCATTTCTCTCGGGTGTAAATCCAAAATGAGAAATACCTCGCTCTGATACCAATTGTTAGGATCGAGAGCACTAAGAGGGGGGGGGGGTGAATTAGTGCAGCGGAAAATCTTTCAGCGATTTAAAAACGAAAGCTGCGTTCGTCCGATAAAAACGATTTCGATGTAAAAGCCGATTCACAGTTTGTATGTAGTTTACGCAGTTTGCGTCTAAATGCAGTTTGTGTCTAAATACAGATTGCGTCTAAGCGCAGTTTGCATTTAAGCGCAGTTTGCGTCTAAGCGTAGATTGCGTCTAAGCGCAGTTTGCGTCTAAACACAGTTTGCGTCTAAGCGCAGTTTGCGTCTAAACACAGTTTGCGTCTAAACACAGTTTGCATTTAAGCGTAGTTTGCGTCTGAGCGCAATTTGCGTCTAAATGCAGTTTTACGTCTAAGTGCAGTTTTACGTCTAAACGCAGTTTTGCGTCTAAACGCAGTTTTACGTCTAAACGTAGTTTTACGTCTAAACGCAGTTTTGCGTCTAAACGCAGTTTACGTCTAAACGCAGTTTTTACATCAAAGCGTAATTTTATGTCTAAACGCAGTTTTACGTCTAAATGTAGTTTTGAACTTTGAAAAGCGTTTTATGAATACGCAGAAAGCAATTTGCAGTTATAAATGGAATCAAAACGTAAGCGTAAACTGCAGTGTAAAGATCGTACGAAAACACTGATTTACGTCTGAATGCAGATTCGGAAAGATCAGAACTTAGAGACTCGTTCGTAAAAGCGCAGAGGGCAGTAGCTATGTAGGAGGTTTGCAGTAATGATAAAGTGCTCAAAGTAAAAGCAAACCAGAGACTTAGAGTGGTTCGGTCAGTCTTGACCTACTCCACTTTTGGCTTCCTCCTTCGACGAGGTCACCGACGTCAACTAGCTGTCTTCCTTCAATGGGCGAAGGCCAACTGCCCTTTTACAGTTTCACTCCTTTTGATGGGCTCAGGAGACAACCCTTACAGAAGTTTTCTCTCCTCTCTTTACAATTCAAACTTGAATAATAGAAGGAGGAGAACTAGCAGTTTTGAGCTCTAAGAAACACATAAAGACAGCAAGATTTCGAGTGTATGTGCTGTTCTTTCAGTGCTGAATGGGTGGGGTATATATAGGCCCCAACCCAGTTCAAATTTGGAGCTCAAAACGATCAAATCGATCAAATCCCGGAATTCTGGGATCAGGCGGTTGCACCTCTTGACTGCAGAGGTTGCACCGCCTGGCAGAGCTCAAAGACTGAGCCTCTAGGCGGTGCCACCTCTGTCAGAGGCGGTTGCACCTCTCTGCCAGAGCTCGAAGACCGAGCTCAGGCGGTTGCACCGCCTGACTGGAGAGGCTGCACCGCTTGGCCGAGCTCGTAGCCTGAGCCCTGGGCGGTTGCACCGCCCAGTCTCGCTGGGAGACATAGCCTGGGCGGTGCTACCTCCAACCCTGGCGGTGCCACCTCTTTTACTATTTTAGCTCACTTGGTTTGGCTCCAAACTTGGCCCAAACCAGTCCGAACTTGAGCCTAATTGGCCCCTACTTGGGTTATAGGATTAACACCTAATCCTAACCCTAATTAACGTGCTAACTATGAATTTGAAGACATTTTCTAAGCTATTACAAAGTCCGCAAGTCAAGACTTTTTCTGGCGAGCTTCCGACAAACTTCCGGCGGTCTTCCGATGAACTCTCGGAAACCATTCTGTGGACTCCCGGCAAGCTCCTAGACTTCACCATTTGATCTTAGCGAGTTCCAATGAGCTTCTTCGGCAAGCTCCGATCTTTCTCGACAAGCTCTGGTAGCATTCCCGATGAACCTTTGGACTTCCATCGAACTCTCGAACTCGCAACAAATCCTTCGCGCTTGACTCCGACACTTTGTTTCGCTTTATGTCTTCATCTTTATCATAGTTAATCCTGCACAATTAACACAAAACTTCGATCGAGACAATTAATCCTAAGCAATTTAACCAAGTTGTCCGGCATGTCATTGGTCCTCGACGCCGTCCGATTCTTGGCGATCGTCCTCTCCTCGCAGCCTATTGCCCTAATCGGCCCGGTTGACTCCGCAACTCCGATATCCTTGGCACAATACCCGCTCTTCTTGGCCCGATGCCCGAGTCCACGGCTCGAAGCCTTCTGTCGATACGTCGACCGATCCACCGGCTCGACATCCAATCTTCTGACATGTTCCTCCGGCACAACATGATGTTCCTGCTTTAATTGTCTCATCCTGATCGAAGCACCCTGCGTCACTCAAAACGCAAATTAAATCATAAACATATATCAAGTAGTTTCATCATCAAAATACGAGATTCAACAACTTCACGATTTGATCTTGGCGAGTTCCAACGAGCTTCTTCGGCAAGCTCCGATCTTTCTCGGCGAGCTCCGTGAACTTCCAACGAACCTTCTGGCGAGCTTCCGAAAAACCCTTCGGCAAGCTCCCTACTCATTCTCGGCTAGTTCCGGCAGCATTCCCGATGAACCTTATGACTTCCGTCGAACTCTCGAACTCGCAACAAATCCTTTGCGCTTGACTCCGACACTTTGTTTCGCTTTATTTCTTCATCATTATCATAGTTAATCCTGCACACATAAGTCAAAACTCTACTCCGATCTAGACAATTATTACAACGCGAATTGACATTCTGTTGCCCGGCACGTTATTGGTTAGCGCTTTGTCCGATTCTTCAGCACATTGTCCTCTCTTGCGGCTTGTTGCCCAATCGACAGTTGACCGCCGCAACCCCGATATCCTTGGCACAATTCCACTCTCCTTGGCCCGATGCTCGACGTCCGAAGCCTTCTGCCGTCCAATATCCTGACATGATCTCCTCCTGCGCAACGTCAATTCCTCCTGCGTTAACTGTCTAATCCTGATCGAGTAGACCTGCATCACTCAAAATGCAGTTTAAATTATAAACACATATCAAGTGGTTTCATCATCAAAATACGAGATTCAACATCCAATAATTCAATGGCTTATTGGATATCCAATAAAATAGGGGATCTGATAGATATCTTATATCCGAACCTTTACTCGTCGTAATGCATATTATATATGTGTGACCCTCTAGAACCAATATCGAGCTAGCTATGAGACATACCTATTAGAACTCCTTCTAGCTCAATGAATTATTATCTTCATAATAATTCATTCGACTCATCGACTACGGACGTACTATGCCACTACCCCGTAGTCCCCAACCGATATAAGGGAATCCAATCCATTGAATCTATTTATCATTAGTTATCGTGTACTTATAGTCCCTCATTTATGTAATATCCCAAAGACCATATATTAGGTACGGTGCTGTCAGATGACCCATACAGTTTCTACTCGAGTCTTGCTATAATTGGATTCTCCTTGAGAACTATTTCTCTCTTAATCCGAATGACCCTGGCTAGGGATTTATCTGAGCAAGAATAGATGGAATATTTCTCTCATGACACTAAAAGCAGATGATCCTCTATTAACACTTAATAGTCCTCGTAAGGTTGGCTACCACTCGTAATGACCGGTTGTGCTAGATCTAGAACTTCCAAGTCTATAAGTCTGGTATCAAAGAGTTGAAAACTTATACAGGACATCCTTAGTTTCTAAAGTCTAAAGACCAGATATACTACTAGAACGATGGAATCACTATTTAACAATAAGACATCATCAACCATCCAGCATTTTATGAATGGATCAATCAGTGAACTCATTCTCTAATGAGCATATGCATTGTATCTATAGTGTCCCCACACGAGCAGCTATGAGACCAATTGCCTCCATCATATGAATGGGTATACAATACACTAGTTTGTTCAATTATATCAATGTCTCTCTCAAGTAACCTTTGACCAGGATTATTTAGGGTTAGTGTTCAAAGGTGAATCGGTCTCATTATCATGATCTTATTATAATCCGATTCCCATTGCACATATCTATGGACATCACAATATATATATATATATATGCGTATATGCAACAAGCAATATAAAGTGATAAAATGTTAAAATATAATAAGCAAAAAGAATGTATATCATGTCACACATTCTATCATTCATGTGATTGGCTTGTAGGGCACCTATGACTAATAATCTCCCACTTGACCTAAAGCTAATCACCTATATGTCTGATCCCCATCGGACCCTTGTGATGCTTAAAGGAAATATAAGATAACGATTTTGTTAGTGGATCTATGATGTTATCTTTGGATGGAACTCTTTCCACTGCCACATCTCCTTGGGCCACGATTTCTCTAATAGGTTGGAACCTCCTCAGAACACTTCTGATGAGACTCGGGTTCCCTTGCTTGAGCAATCACCCTATGGTTGTCGTAATATAAGTGAATCGACTCCTCGCTGCCTAGCACAACTCCTAAATCTATGATGAACTTCTTCATCCAGACTCCCTTCTTTGCTACCTCTACTTATAACTAATAATCTCCCACTTGACCTAAAGTCAATCACCTATATGTCTGATCCCCATCGGACCATTGTGATGCTTAAAGGAAATATAAGATAACGACTTTGTTAATGGATCTATGATGTTATCTTCGGATGGAACTCTTTCCACTGCCACATCTCCTTGGGGCACGATTTCCCTAACATGTTGGAACCTCCTTAGAACACTTCTGATGAGACTCGGGTTCCCTTACTTGAGCAATCACCCTATGGTTTTCGTAACATAATTGAATCAACTCCTCGCTGCCTAGCACAACTCCTAGATCTATGATGAACTTCTTCATCCAGACTCCCTTCTTTGCTACCTCTACTACAGCAATATACTCCACCTCTATGGTCGAGTCAGTAGTAGTTTCTTGCTCGGAACTCTTCCAACATACTGCTCCTCCATTCATGGTGAACAAACACCCCAAATTATACTTGCTATCATCGAAATCGAACTAGAAACTTTAGCCCATGTAGCCTTCAACTCTAAGGCTACTATGTCCATATACTAGTAAAAGATCCTTAGTCCTTCTCAAGTAGTTAAGGATACACTTTATTGCTTTCTAGTACTCCAACCTTGGATCCGCCTGATACTTGCTCGTAACACTCAGAGTATGCATTATATTAGGGTTGGTACATAGCATGGCATACATGATAGACCCTATCGCTGAGGCATAGGGTATCCTATACATGTTTGCCCTTTATTCAGGAGTCTTTAGGGATGTCCATGATCATCTAGTATGATTACTTATGTGATGTATGATTGCTTGTACACCTACTAGATATGTATATATATTTACATGCGATGTAGATATATATAAAATATGTATGTGTGACATGTCGAGACCAAATCAAAATCCCCACTCTCGATTATATTAAGTCGGTAAATGTGAGGCGATTAGATTTGTTAGGATCAAGAGCGGCACTAAGAGGGGGGGTGAATTAGTGCAGCTAAAAACTTTTCGAATTCGAAAGACTTTGTTTCGATTAAAGTTGATTCCGATGAAAATGGTTTTGATTCAATCTGTTTCGGAGAGAATTTGAACTTGAAAGCTTTTCGTAAAAGTGTAAGAGAAGATTAAAGAGATTTTCAATAATGTAAATTGCACAAATGAAAAGCGTCGGTTTCGTAAAATCTTTATATGATTAAAAATGATCTCACAAGGTGTTTACTTGAAAGCATATGTGAGATATAGGTGTAGTAAAAGCATAGTAAGGAGGAGAGGCAGTTTGCTATAAAAGTAAATTGCTCAAAGTAAATGCAAAACGAGTTTTAGAGTGGTTCGGTCAATGTGAGCTACATCCACTTTCAGATTCCTCCTCCAATGAGGTCACCGGCATCCACTAAAGGCCTTCCTTCAATAGGTGAAGACTAAGACCTCTTTTACATCGCTTTCTCCTTTTCACGGGTTTAGAAGAGAACCCTTACAAGTCTCATACCTCTCTTGAATGATCTTAAAACTTAAAAAGGGAGGAGGAGAACTCAAGCACTTGTTTACAATACTTTTACACCCCAACAACTTAAGATTATCTTAATGTTTTTGCGTCCTTTGATGCAAAAAAGGATGAGATTTTTATAGACCCCAATGGCTTCAAAAATGGAGCTAAAAAGTGTCTAATCTTGGATTTCCGAGGTCCTAGCGGTGCCGCTGCCATTACTAAGCGGTACCACCACCTGACACCTAACACTAGGCGGTACTACTACTTAGTCTGGGCGGTATCACCGCCTAATAAATCTAGGAGATCGAGCTCTGGCGGTACCACTACTTAACAAGGGTGGTACTACCGCCAGCAACAATAACTTCTAGTGGTACCTTTCACCGCCTAGACCAGCTGGGAGACTGGCTCTTCTGGGCGGTGCCACTGTTGGTCCTAGCGGTGCCACCGCCAACCATGTTTTCAGGAGTTGATTGAGCTTTCAATCCAGCCCAAATCAGACCTTTTAAGGGCCCACTTGGCCCTTAATTAAGTTATTGGGATTACCTCCCAATCCTAACTTAATTTACGCTCTAACTACGATAATTAAGACATGATCACAACTCTTCTTGTTCCGTTGGGTTAATTGCTCTTCTGACGAGCTTCCGGTGTACTTCTGGCGAACATCCGATGAACTCTCGATAATGCTCTGGCGGACTCCCAGCAAGCTCTTGGACTTTATGACGATCTTCTTGGCAAGTTCTGACGAGCTTCTTTGGCAAGCTCCTAGACTTCTCAATTGGTTTCGATAGAACTTTCGATGAACATCCAGACTTCCGATGAACTCTCGAACTCCCAATGTGATCTCGAACTTGACTCCGGCACAACACTTGCTTTATATCTTACTACTATCGTAGTTAATCATGCACACTTTTCTCAACATATAGATTAGGTCAAACAAATTATAATTGACTTCATTATCAAAATCTGAGATTTAACAAGCTCTCCCTTTTTGATGATGACAATCAATTGATGACGGAGTTAAGCTTAACTCCCCCTATCTATATGCAATACTTGAGAAAAGACGCTCTTGAATTCAAATCCTTTGAATTCAAGTATCAAACTGATAAATTATATTTATTTAAACTTATCAACATGCACATTATGATTACTATCTTGATATAACATTCTCAAAATGATGTCAAGGCATGACATTCATTTCCAAGTATGATATTTCAAATATGAAAATGACAAAGATAGCAATTCATTATTCTATGGCAAGATATCAATTGTAAAATTACAAGTTAAGCTCTAAATATCTTATCATAATGAAGAAAATTTATCAAGCAAACATTTTAAGTATATATAATGAAATACATTGCATACATTTGTCATCAATTTATCATATTTTGGTATTATTTCTCCTCTTTTGTCATCAACAAAATGGAGAACGATTCAATAATGCAAGTGTGGTAAAAATTCATGCCTCATTTTAGTTTGTATTTGATGATACCAATTATATTTCAAGCATTCATGAAATGGTATTATTCAAAAGTTCTCACATTAAAAGTTATAAACATTTAAAGAGATGGCTTCCATCAACATCTCCCTTTTTATTTTTCATCAAAACTTCACATGAAGAAGGAAAGTAAGGAGGAAATTCCATTAAGAACCAACTTTGTGAAATGATTTGAATCAAGTCAAAAACGATAAAAGAGTTTCATTAAATCATGCTTCAATTTTCATAAGGATCAAGATATTCATGTGAAATCAAATCCTCACTCTTGCAAGTGTTCATCTTATACTAAAAAATTCATAAAAATTCTTCCTTCATTAAGAAAGAATTCATGTGAAAGAATCATCATATGAAGGAGAAAAGAAATTTTAATAAAAACAATTCCATGAATGATCACATCGAATTGATTTCTCATTAAAAATTCACAAGAGATAAACCCATGAGAGATGCATTTGTCAATTAATTCCATATATCAAAAATCATTAAGTGATAGAGCAAGGATATGAAATAAACTTGATATGGCATAGACTTATAAAAGCTTCATTCAAGGAATACATTAAGTGAAAGATAGTCCAGAAAAGATATACATCAAATTCAGGCATTTGGACAAATTAACATTCCTAACTCCGCAAATAATAATAATACATCAAGTCATAGATACCAACAGTTAAATGTATCAAGGAATTTATCCATTCAAAAAATATATCAAGTCTAATTCTTAGAGTGATATATTCATTAAAGTAAGCTCAGAATTTAACCATCAAGGTAGTTAGCACAGAATTTTACTATCAAAGTAAGTAGCATTTTAGGCATCAAAGCACAGCATTGCGATCATCAAAGTAAGTAGCATTTTAAGTTTACAACATTAAGGTAAACAACATATGATTACAACATAACAAAGAGGAATTGTGTCCACTTCTCCTTAAATACATACACAACTTATTCAGGTGGTGGAAAGTTCAAATGTCTAAACAAAGTATTAAACTATTGATGAATTTGCTACAACTCAGTTAAGATTTGATCTTGGCATTGTTAAAGTCGATTTTGTCATTGTTCAAAACGATCCATCTGAGTCCCTATGTCATTGATAGATAAGGGAGGTGCTTGCTTTACTGGAGGTGATTCCTCAAAGGGACCAGTTGGAGGAGATTGATTACCCCTAAAAATTGGTATTTCAGTTTTTGGTTTAGGTTAGAGGGGATCAGTCCTTCTAGGCAGTCTAGTTTATATACCATTTCTAAATTTACATCTCATCAATCAAAGTATATTTCTCTTTATAATACTAAATCTGTCTAGTTTTATAATTTCTTCATCGGGTGGAATGACAATATCATAGGCATAGAGTAGTCTTGTGATTAAGTCACCATATAGAAGCATCATGTCCTTTTTTGATAGTTCAATCATGTTTTATTGGATTAGGTAACCAAAACAATTGTTATGTCCCTTTATAATCCAATACATGGTACCTAGTTCCATTTGACTTACTTTATCATGATGATATTGTTTAGGGAGAATTATACTTATCAAGATGTGATGAAGTATTTTGGTGCTTAAAGGTAGTAAATGTTCATAGCTTTTTGGAAGAATTGTTAAGTTAGGATTGCCAAAAATTATTCCTAAGGCATCAATGTAAGTAGTCCTAATGGTTTTATCATCTCATTGTTCTCTAAAATAACACCCTCTTTCTTTTACCCAAATTCCTATGATGTTGCAAATGGTTCTATCCATAATGAGTATATGCTGTCCTAATAGATAGGTAGATACCTTTTCATCTTTATCTACATGTAAATTATTGTAAAATAGCCTAATAAGTCTAGGGTAGATAGGTTCACTCATTTGAAGAATTAGGAGAATGTCTAGATTTACAAGCCATTGAATAGGTTCCAAATCACTTAATTCATCTAAATCAACATATTTTCCCTTATGAACATGTCTAGACTCTATGGATGAAAATTTTAGGGCATGTTGATTAGAATAAAAAAGTATGGAGTCATAATTTTCATCTAATCTCCTCTTCCATTTGTCCCTAGAGAATCTTCTAGAACCTATTAAGACTACAATAATGAAGGCAAATAAGGAGCAAGAACAAGTAATACAAAGGAGAATCAATTTAGTGTAGAGATTACCTTAGCAATTCTCCTTTCTAGTGATCTATAAAAGAATGTCGGAGATTGATCCTTGATCTAGTGGGAAGTGGGCATTTTTGGGTTGCTAGAGGGAGAGCAATGGGTTTGGAGTTGTTAGGAGGAGTACAAAATGAGTTCGGATTGGTTCTACCATCGGCCCTAACTTGGGGTTTTATAAGGGGCAGGTTGCGGGCGGTGGCACCGCTAGCTGGGCGATGCTATCGCTTGCCACCCATAACAACTGGCGGTGCCACCGCTAGTTGGGCAGTGCTACCGCCTACCACCCGTGACAACTAGCGGTGCTATTGCTAGCTGGGCGGTGTCACCGCCTACAGGCAGTGAGCACTACTTATATAGTTGTCTAGGGGAAGGGGGGTGACATCAACCTTATAATGCAGTGAGCACTGCTTGCATGTCACCAAACAACCTTATCATGAAAGAATTTTATTGTTATGAACAACACAACCTTATCATGTACACGCAGTAACGAGGTGGAGACCCTACCTGATCGACCGACGATTTCAAATTAAAACTGACCATAAAAGCCTCAAGTCCTTTTTGGAGCAAAAGATATCATCCCCTAAACAAGCTAAGGTTTCAGCCATCTCCCTTCCTACCACCAGTCTCCTCGAGGACATTAGGGAAGAATGGAAGAAGGATCCAGAGATCAGCAAGATCATAAAAAAATTGGAGGAGGATCCAAGTGCAATAGCCCACTACACCTGTGATTCGAGGGATTTACGCTACAAAGGTCGCATTGTGCTTATACCTGACTCCCCTTGCATCGCAATCATCTTGCATGAAATGCACTCTATACCTTCAGCAGGGCACTCTGGATTCCTAGGAACCTACAAAAGAGTGAAGCAAAATTTTTATTGGAGAGGGATGAAAAAAATTATTGCTGAATATGTGGCACAATGTGATATATGTCAACAGCACAAGGGTGAAACTATGGCAAATCCAAGGAAGCTACAACCACTACCCATACCAGACTCGATGTGGACTGACATCTCCATGGACTTTATTGAAGGGCTGCCATCTTCCAAAGGTAAAAGCACGATTCTCATGGTGGTTGATCGACTTACGAAATATGCTCATTTTTGTGCTGTGAGAAATCCCTACACTGCTGCTAGTATTGCCCAGATTTTCATAGAAAATATTGTTAAACTACATGGGATGCCAAGGTCCATCGTAAGTGATCGTGACAGGATCTTCACTAGTAAATTTTGGACCGAGTTATTTCAGTTACAAGGTACCAAACTCAAGATGAGCACAGCGTATCATCCACAAACTGACGGCCAAACAGAGGTGGTAAATAGGTGCTTAGAGACGTACCTCCGGTGTTTCGCTAGCGACCGACCAAAAGAGTGGACGAAATGGCTTCCCTGGGCCGAATGGTGGTATAATACTACATATCATTCATCTACAAAATGTGCCCCTTATGAAGCATTATATGGTCGACCAACACCTGTGATTCCAAAGTATGTAATTGGCTCGGCCAAGGTAGATCAAGTTGACCAAGAATTGATTGATAGGGACAAACTCTTACAACTGTTAAAAGATAATCTCTCTACCGCTGAAGCCAGAATGAAGCAGCAAGCCGACACACGACGAAGTGAAAGAGAATTTTCAGTGGGAGATTGGGTTTATCTTCGCCTACAACCATACAAGCAACTCTCTATAAACACTCGAGCCTCCATGAAGCTATCCCCATATTTTTATGGGCCCTATCAGATCACAGATCGTATTGGAGTCGTGGCATACAGACTTAAATTAACTGAGGATGCCAAAATTCATCCTGTCTTCCACGTATCATGCCTAAAGCCCAAGTTGGGAGAACACGAGTCACCCTAGATCCAACTACCCAACACAATTGAGGATGGAGTTATTCAAGCCCAACCACATGCTATCCTCGATCGCAGGATCGTGATGCGTCGCCGACATCCCTCTACTGAAGTACTAGTGCATTGGAATAATCTACCACTTGAAGACGCCACATGGGAACCATATGAGGAGCTGAAGACCTGATTCCCTGAGTTCATGGAATCTTAGCCTCGAGGACAAGGCTGATTTGAAGAGGGTGGGTCTATTAGGACTCGAGCTAGGAGAGTCCTAATTGAGAGGGACACTATGTTAGGACTCTAACTAGGAGAGTCCTCATTGAGAGGGACATTCTGTTAGGAGGTTTTTTCTTAGAGAAGAATTAGGAGTTGTAAGGGAATAGGAGTCTTGAGTATGAGTCATATTAGGAGTTGGTTAGAAGTAAGAGTCTTAAGTAGGAGTACTATTAGGAGTTATTAGAAGCCCTATAAATAGCCATGTATTCCTTCTCTTTTCTTAAGCAATAGATGAATCTTTTCTGCAGCCTTTGAGCAGCAACTTGGAGGGAGGAACTCCTATAGAGTTCCAAGGAGGCCGATCCCCTAAAGAGATCAACCCCAAGTTTAGAATCTGCAAGGGTTCTAACACCTGGTATCAGAGCAGCGTTCTTGGCGTCTCGCTACCCTTCCATAGCCATCCATCAACCCTCCACAACCATCCAAAGCAATTCCCACAATTGCTTAAAAGATCATCGCCGAATTCCGCCATCATCTCCACCACCGTAGATCATCCTTTGATCTCCCCGTGAATTGCAACAGGTTCTGGTTTCCTACCTTACTACTGCTGCAATTTATTTATCCCTATCCGAAAATCCAAAAGAAAAAAAAAATTTGTTCCTATATTGCTGTAAATTTTCATCGTAAGTTGCTGAAATTTTTCGACGAGAATTCTGCTATCGCAACTTACACCAATTTTCTTACTGTTACTACCGAAATTTTCATGATGGACATCCTTGCTGTCATATAAACTGAGATATTGCTGTCAACTCTCTCCTCAAATCTCTCAAATTTTTTGTGGAGATTTCATCGAGAAACCGTTGTTTCTTCGACGATAATTCTGCTCTTATAAGACAACACAATTCTGCAGCAAACTTTCACTGATTTCTATCAAACCTATACATGCCTTTAACTCATCAACAAAAGAGAGATCTTAACATCACAGATTTTGAGTCATATACTATGGCATCTGAGGAGGCAATCAATGCTAAATTTGAAGCCTTTGAGGCACGAATGGAGGATAAGATTTGGACTCTCCTTACCGAATTTAGTCTGGGCCGACCACCAAGCCCGAAGAAATCACATCAAGGAGAGAGCTCTAACCAATCACATCATGCCCAAAGAGATGACTTCCAAGAGAGGGGAGGATCTATGACCGACCCCAACTATTCGCGCATGAGAGTGGACTTCCCTAGATGGGAAGAAGGAGACCCAATTGGTTGGATCTCGCGCGCGGAGCGATATTTTCGGTACCATAAAACTACGGATGAATCCATGGTGGAAATTGCATCTATACATCTTGAAGGGGATGCCATACAATGGTTTGACTGGTTTGAACATACTTATGAAGTCATTTCATGGCGACAATTCAAAGAAGGACTACTGATCTGCTTCAGACCAACTTATTACGAGAACATTGTCGGACAACTAGCAAAGATCCGACAAACCTCCACCATTCAGGAGTACCAAACCAGGTTTGAAAGGTTATCTAATCAAACTCGTGATTGGTCTGAAAAATAGTTATTGGGGACTTTTATTGAGGGCCTAAAGCCGGAGATCCGGGGAGAAGTTAAGGCACAACAACCATACACGCTTATGGCAGCCATCTCTTTCGCACGACTTCAAGAGGAGCGATTGAACCATGAAGCCCGAAGGACTAGGATCACTCCATGACCTACAATACTAAAGCCCTCAGCCCCCCCTACTATCAACCTAGTCCCTGCACCAAAAAGGTTAACAAGATAAGAACTTCGGGAGCGATCTGCAAAGGGGTTATGTTGGCATTGCGACGAGCCATGGAGCCGCGAGCATCGCTGTAAAAAAGGTGGACTTCTTATGATTGAACCAGTAGAAGAAGAGGTCATTGAATATCTAGAAGAGAGCCTTGAACATAAAGAAGAAGATATGGAAGAAGAGCCACAGCCGACCGACATTACGGTACACGCACTAGCCGGCTACTCAAATCCGCAAACGATGAAAGTTGGAGGCCTTCTCAAACAACAGCCGATCACTGTTCTCATCGACACGGGTAGCACTAACAACTTCCTGAATAGTAAGGTTGCTGCTCGGATAGCACTGCATATTGAAGGTTGCAGCAAGTTCGACGTAAAGGTTGCCGACGGCAGAATCCTAAAGTGCGACCAAAGATGCCCACAGGTGAAACTATTACTGCAAGACCAAGAAATTATCACCGATTTCTTCCTCCTACCTATCGATGACTATGAGGCAGTGCTTGGTATAGAATGGCTGACTACACTAGGTGATGTCTCTTGGAACTTTTCTAAATTAATTATGAAATTCTCTTTGTAAGGGCAAACAGATCATCCCATTGGGAAGAAGCTGGAAGCAACGTTACCAACTGTTTTCGACCCAACGAATGGAGAAAGTTTTACATAAGGTAAATGGTGCCTTTTTTTGATGCACCTCCAGTAGCAACCAAAGGGGAAGAAAATAGAATTTGAAGATCAAAATCTTGCCCAATTGCTTACTGAATTTGCCGACATATTTGCTGAACTCTGCGGTCTTCCTCCTTCGGCAACATGACCATCAATTCCAATCCTTCGGGCAAGCCACCAGCGAACACTCGACCATACCGATATCCTCACCTCCAGAAAGATGAAATTGAAAAGATCGTAAACGAGATGCTTGAAACAGGGGTGATTCGACCAAGTTGCAGCCTGTATTCCTCACCGGTGCTACTTGTACGCAAGAAGGACGGAACTTGGCGGATGTGCATCGACTACCGAGCTTTAAATGGCATCACCGTCAAGGACAAATACCCAATACCAGTGGTGGATGAACTTCTTGATGAATTGAAAGGAGCTCGAGTCTTCACGAAGTTGGACCTCCGATCCGGTTACCACCAAATTTGGGTATGTGATGATGACATTCCAAAAACTGCATTTCGCACACATGATGGCCATTATGAATTCTTGGTAATGCCTTTTGGACTCACTAATGCTCCTTGAACCTTTCAAAGTCTTATGAATGATATATTTCGGAGCTTTCTTCGTAAATTTGTGCTAGTATTTTTCGATGATATTCTCGTTTATAGCCCTTCTCTTGAGACACACTTTCAGCATTTACAGATTGTTTTGACGATCCTTCGGGAGAATACTCTTTTTGTTAAGCAACTAAAGTGCAGCTTTCTCCAGCAAAAAGTAGAGTACCTTGGGCATATAATATCAGAAGGAGTGGCGGTAGACCCAACAAAAATTGAGGCAATGCAAGGCTGGCCGAAACCTACAAATGTAAAATTACTGCGGAGGTTCCTTGGACTAACGGGCTACTACCGAAAATTTGTTAAGGACTATGGGAAGATCAGTGCACCACTCACTTCTTTACTGAAAAAAGATGCTTTCCAATGGTCGGACAAAGCCTCTGCTGCCTTCGACAAACTTAAAGCAGCCATGACAACGACGCCGGTACTTGCGCTACCAGATTTCAATAGACCCTTCATCATTGAGGCCGACGCATCTGGAGTTGGAATTGGAGCCGTTCTCATGCAAAATGGTCGACCACTCGCATATACTAGCAAGGCATTATCTCCCTCCCATCAAAATATGTCAGTATATGATAAGGAGATGCTTGTCATTGTACACGCAGTAACGAGGTGGAGACCCTACCTGATCGGCCGGCGATTTCAAATTAAAACTGACCATAAAAGCCTCAAGTACTTTTTGGAGCAAAAGATATCATCCCCTGAGTAGCAAAAATGGGTAACCTAACTTCTTGGATTTGATTATGAAATTATTTACAAAAGGAGAAAGAAAACATTGTTGCAGATGCACTCTCACGGCTACCTGAACAAGCTAAGGTTTCAGCCATCTCCCTTCCTACCACCGGTCTCCTCGAGGACATTAGGGAAGAATGGAAGAAGGATCCAGGGATCAGCAAGATCATAAAAAAATTAGAGGAGGATCCAAGAGCAATAGCCCACTACACCTGGGATTCGAGGGATTTACGCTACAAAGGTCGCATTGTGCTTATACCTGACTCCCCTTGCATCTCAATCATCTTCCATGAAATGCACTCTATACCTTCAGCAGGGCACTCTGGATTCCTAAGAACCTACAAAAGAGTGAAGCAAAATTTTTATTGGAGAGGGATAAAAAAAATTATTGCTGAATATGTGGCACAATGTGATATATGTCAACAGCACAAGGGTGAAACTATGGCAAATCCAGGGAAGCTACAACCACTACCCATACCAGACTAGGTGTGGACTGACATCTCCATGGACTTTATTGAAGGGCTGCTATCTTCCAAAGGTAAAAGCACGATACTCGTGTTGGTTGATCGACTTACGAAAAATGCTTATTTTTGTGCTGTGAGAAATCCCTATACTACTGCTAGTATTGCCCAGATTTTCATAGAAAATATTGTTAAACTACATGGGATGCCAAGGTCCATCGTAAGTGATCGTGACAGGATCTTCACTAGTAAATTTTGGACCGAGTTATTTCAGTTACAAGGCACCAAACTCAAGATGAGCACAGTGTATCATCCACAAACTGACGGCCAAACAGAGGTGGTAAATAGGTGCTTAGAGACATACCTCCGGTGTTTCGCTAGCGACCGACCAAAAGAGTGGGCGAAATGGCTTCCCTGGGCCGAATGGTGGTATAATACTACATATCATTCATCTACAAAATGTGCCCCTTATGAAGCATTGTATGGTCGACCAGCACCTGTGATTCCAAAGTATGTAATTGGCTCGGCCAAGGTAGATCAGGTTGACCAAGAATTGATTGATAGGGACAAACTCTTACAATTGTTAAAAGATAATCTCTCTACCGCTCAAGCCAGAATGAAGCAGCAAGTCGACACTCGACGAAGTGAAAGAGAATTTTCAGTGGGAGATTGGGTTTATCTTCGCCTACAACCATACAAGCAACTCTCTATAAACACTCGAGCCTCCATGAAGTTATCCCCACGTTTTTATGGGCCCTATCAGATCACAGAGCGTATTGTAGCCATGGCATATAGACTTAAATTACCTGAGGATGCCAAAATTCATCCTGTCTTCCACGTATCATGCCTAAAGCCTAAGTTGGGAGAACACGAGTCACCCCAGATCCAACTGCCCAACACAATTGAGGATGGAGTTATTCAAGCCCAACCACAAGCTATCCTCGATCGCAGGATCGTGATGCGTCGCCGACATCCCTCTACTGAAGTACTAGTGCATTGGAATAATCTACCACTTGAAGACGTCACATGGGAACCATATGAGGAGCTGAAGACCCGGTTCCCTGAGTTCATGGAATCTTAGCCTCGAGGACAAGGCTGATTTGATGAGGGCGAGTCTGTTAGGACTCTAGCTAGGAGAGTCCTAATTGAGAGGGACACTCTGTTAGGACTCTAACTAGGAGAGTCCTAATTGAGAGGGACATTCTGTTAGGAGGTTTTTTCTTAGAGAAGAATTAGGAGTTGTAAGGGAATAGGAGTCTTGAGTATGAGTCATATTAGGAGTTGGTTAGAAGTAAGAGTCTCAAGTAGGAGTCCTATTAGGAGTTAGGGTTTAGAAGCCCTATAAGTAGCCATGTATTCCTTCTCTTTTCTTAAGCAATAGATGAATCTCTTCTGCAGCCTTTGAGCAGCAACTTGGAGGGAGGAACCCCTATAGAGTTCCAAGGAGGTCGATCCCCTAAAGAGATCAACCCCAAGTTTAGAATCTGCAAGGGTTCTAACAAAATCGCATCATAAGAAAAGAAAATTCATATTGAAGACTCTACATTCATGATTTATCATATAAAATGCAAACCATACTCAAACGTTATATTGAACTCGTATTGTAAAATGCCTACCATAAGTTCATGATTCATCATTTGTATGCAAACATCGTAAAAACTTGTATGGAAAAATGCATATGGCTCATTGTGCACACTATAAAATCATGATTTAGGTGAGTGATCAAGAAAGTCCAAAAATGAAAATTTAACAAATTCATGATCTTATTAGATAGAATTCAATTTGAAAAAAATAATTTTGGGAGGGAATGTATCCTAGAAATTTAGAAGTCCGGAAGAAGTTAGAAAGGGAACTTGTGCATAAGAATTTTCATGTTTGAGAGATCAAGATCAAGTGTTTATCACATAAGATTTCAACTAATTATTGCATCATGATCTTATAAGTATCATTTCATAACTAACAGTTTTAATTCTTTTGATACTCTTTTTATTATTTTGGCTAAAGAGCTTTATGGGTTATTTTGGATATTTGGTCATAAGCCTTTAGCATTCAAAATCAAAGTATCATTTCTTACTCTTAGCTTGTGATGGTAAATTTTTCTACAAAAAGAGATGATTTTTAGGTACCCATTTGACCTTAGGTGCTTCAAAAATTGATCTACATAGTTTATCATGTTGTATTGAGTCATTTAAGGTTCTTTTAGGAACCTAAATTAATTTATGTGGATTACATTTCTTAAATGGATAATGATAAGCTACATGCCCAAATTTGTAACAAAAGTTTTATTTGTTTCAGGATGAAACATGCAAAGTAGGGCCTTTAACAAAGTTAGTTGGATTTTGATAAGAGCTACTCACAAATCCAATTCCGCCTTTTCTATGAACGTGACCTTTGTTGGCAAAGATCATGTTCAAGGACTTGCTACCAACTTCAAATTCTCTTAAGGTTTCCTTTAGTAGCAAGTTTTATTTTTGAAGTATTTCTAGTTTATCATATTTCGTATATGGAGCTAAACTATCATTGTGCTCAACTTTTAATCTATCGAAATCACTAACAAGGGAAGCATGCTCCTTTTTTAATAATTTATATTTTCTACTAATTAATTTACATTCATCAATTAGATCAATAAAAGCATTTAATAGTTCATCAAAGGATAAATTTGCATCAAATGAACTTATTACCTCATCTCCAATGGCCATTAGTGCATAGTGAGCAACTTGCTCGGTAATGGTAGGCTCCTCTTCTTCGGATGCACTTGAGTCGTCTTATGTAACTTTGAGAGCCTTCTTCTTTGGTTGTCTCCTCTTTGCTTGGGAACATTCACTCTTGAAATGTCTCGGCTTCTTGCATTCATAATATATCACTTGTTCTTTCTTAGGTTCAAATTTATTTTTAGTATCATTTTTAAATTTATTTTTTTTATGAATCTTTTAAACTTCTTTGTTAAGAGTACCAAGTCATCATCAAAGTCCTCATCACTTGAATTTTCTTTCAAGCGGTCTTCTTGTGTTCTCAGTGCTATGTCCTTCCTATTCTTTAAAAAGGTGTCCTCAAGCTCTTTATGAGCTTTACATATCATTTCATAGGTCATTAGTGACCCAATTAGTTTTTCAAAAGGAAAATTATTTAGATCTTTGGTCTCTTGAATGGTCATTACTTTAGGATCTCAACTTTTTAGAATGGATCTTAAAATCTTATTAACTAGTTCAAAATCCCAGAAACCTTTTCCAAGTCCTTTTAGACCATTGATGATATCTGTAAATCAGGTGTATATGTCTCCAATTGTCTCACTCAGTTTCATTCGAAACAACTCATAAGAATAAATTAAAAGATTAATTTTTGACTCCTTTACTTGACTAGTGCCTTCATGAGTCACTTCGAGTGTGTGCCAAATATCGAAAGCCATTTCATAAATTGATACTCAATTAAACTTGTTTTTATCTACTACACCAAAATAAGACAATCATAGCCTTTGCGTTTAAAGCAAAAGTCTTCTTTTTCAATTCATTCCAATCGTTCATCAGAAGAGAAGACTTTTGAAAGCTATTTTCTATAATATTTCATAATTCAAAATTTATTGAAATTAGGAAGATCCTCATTCTAGTCTTCCAATATATGTAATCCATCCTATTAAACATGGGCAGATGTGTAATTGAATGGCCCTCTAGGTTGCCGACAAATGCCATCTCTCTTGGGTTTAAAACTAAATGAGAGTGAACCTTGATCTAATACCAATTGTTAGGATCAAGAGTGGCACTAAGAGAGCGGGGTTAATTAGTGCAGCGGAAAACTTTCCGAATTCGAAATACTTTATTTTGATTAAAACTGATTCCGACGAAAATGATTTTGATTCTATCCGTTTCGGAGAGAATTTGAACTTGAAAGTTTTTCATAAAAGTGTAAGGGAAGATTAAAGAGATTTGTAGTAATGTAAATTGAACAAATGAAAAGTGTAGGTTTCGTAAAATTTTCGTACGATTAAAAACGATCTCACAAGGTGCTTACTTGAAAGCATATGTGAGATGTAGGCATAGTAAAAGCAAAGGAGGAGAGGCAGTTTACTATAAAAGTAAATTGCTCAAAGTAAACACAAACCAAGTTTTAGAGTAGTTCGGTCAATGTGACCTACATCCACTTTCGGATTCCTCCTCCGACAAGGTCACCGGCGTCCACCAAAGGCCTTCCTTCAATAAGTGAAGACCAACCACCTCTTTTACAATTCTTTCTCCTTTTCATGGGTTTAGGAGAGAACCCTTACAAGTCTCACACCTCTCTTGAATGATCTCAATATTGAATCTCGGATTTTGATGATGAAGTCAATTGTAATTTGTTTGATCTAATCTATATGTTGAGAAAAGTGTGTCGGATTAACTACGATGGCAGTAAGACAGAAAGCAGGTATTGTGCTGGAGTCAAGATCGAGATCACGTTGGGAGTTCAAGAGTTCATCAGAAGTCCGGACGTTCGTCGGAAGTTCTGCGGGAACCAACCGAGAAGTCCAAGAGCTTGCCATAGAAGCTCGTCGGAACTCGCCAAGAAGATCATCGCAAAGTCTAGGAGTTTGTCGGGAGTCCATCGGAGCATTGCCAAGAGTTCGTCGGATGTTCACCGGAAGCTCGCCGGAAGAGTAATTGACGCACCAGAACATGAAATGCTGTAATCATGTCTTAATTATCGTAGTTATAGTGTAAATTAAGATAGGATTGGGAGGTAATCCTACTAACTTAATTAGGGGCCAACTGGGCCCTAAGATGGGATGGTTTGGGCCGAATTCAAGGCCCAACTGTTGGGAAATCCTTGGGGGCGACATCATATGCGCAGCGGAAGAACAAGAAAAACAAAATCCTCGATTCCCAAAGAGAAGTTCGTCGTCATGCGAAGATTGGCACGCAAAAATCCGCGAAACGTGAAACTGCGTATAGAGTAGATTGTATTACCTAGGGAGATCGTATATCCCTATTTCCTTGTAGATCCTTAGGAGACGGTGAAGGAGGTCAAGTGTCCTCCTCTCTAGCGGTGATCCACAAAGCAAGGTTGCGACGACGCTCCTCAAAACTCCAGACCTACTTTGAGGTGGAGATGGAGAGGAGAATAGGAAAAGGCAAACAAAAGCTCTCTAGCCCATGGGGCTCTGAATCCCTCCTATTTATAGAGGTCCCCTGTCAAACCCTAATAGGTCCTCCCCTAGTGGGTATTGGATCTGCATCTAATAAGACAAGGGCTCCGTCGGATATCTCATATCCGAACATCTATTCATCGCAATGCCTACAATATGTGTGTGACCCTCTAGGCCCAATATCGAGCTGGCCGTGAGTCATACCTGTCAGAACTTCTTCTAAATCAATGAATTATTATCTCTGTAATAATTAACTCAACTCATCGACTACGGATGTACTAGGCCACTACGCCGTAGTCCCCAGACGATACAAGGGAATCCAATCCATTGGACCTGTCTGTCCTCAGTTACCGTGTACCTATAGTCACTCATCCATCTAATATACCAGAGACCGTATATTGAGCATAGTGTTGTCAGACCCACACGGTTTCTTCTCGAGTCTCGCTCTAATCGGATTCTCCCGGAGAACTCTTTCTCTCTCAACCCGAATGACCCTGGCCAGGGATTTGTCTGAGCAAGAACACATGGGATATTCCTCTCATGACGCCGAGAGTGGATGATCCTCTATCGACACTCAATAGCCCTCGTATGGTCGACTACCACTCCCAATGACCAATTGTACTAAATCTGGGACAACCAAACCTATAAGTCTGGTATCAAAGAGTGGAGCACTCATACATGACATCCTTGGTGTCTCAAGTCTAAGGACCAGATACACCACTAGGACTACGGAATCGTTGTCTGACAATAAGGCATCATCAACCATCCAGCATTCCGTAAGCGGATCAATCAGTGAACTCATTCTCCAATGTGCACCTGTACTATATCCCTAGTGTCCCTACACAAGCAGCTATGAGACTAGCTGCATCCATCATATGGATGGGTATACAACACACCAGTCTATCCGGTTATCATGATATCTCTCTCGAGTAACCTATGACCGGGATTATTTAGGATATGTGTTTAAAGGTGAATCGATCTCACTATCGTGATCTCATCACGATCTGATTCCCATTGCACAAATCCAAGGACATCACAATATATGTATGGATATATGCAATAGTTATAAAGTGATATATGCCAAAATATAATAAGCAAAAAGATTCTATATTAAGTAACACGTGCCATCACTCACGTGATTGGCTTGCTGAGCACCTATGACTAGCAATCTCCCACTTGACCTAAAGCCAATCACCTATGTGTCTGATCCCCATCAGACCCCTGTGACGCTCAAAACAAATTTGAGACAACGGCTTTGTTAGTAGATCCGCAATGTTATCTTCGGATGGAACTCTTTTCACTACTACATCTCCTCGGGTCACGATCTCTCTGATAAGGTGGAACCTACTCAGAACATGCTTAGATTTCTGATGACACTTAGGTTCCTTTGCTTGAGCAATCGCCCCGTTGTTGTCGCAATATAAGGAGATCGGCTCTTCGCTACCCGGCACGACTCCCAAATCTGTGATGAACTTCTTCACCCAAACTCCCTCCTTTGCTGCATCTGATGCAGCAATGTACTCCGCCTCTGTGGTCGAGTCAGCAGTGGTATCTTTCTTGGAACTCTTCCAGCACACTGCTCCTCCATTCAAGGTGTACACATACCCTGAATTCGACTTGCTATCATCGACATCAGACTGAAAACTTGAGTCAGTGTAGCCTTCAACCTTAAGGCTATTACCTCCATATACTAGTAAAAGATCCTTTGTCCTTCTCAAGTATTTAAGGATAATTTTACAGCTTTCTAATGCTCCAAGCCTGGATCCGCCTGATACCTGCTCGTGACACTCAGAGTATGCGCTATATCAAGCCTAGTACATAGCATGGCACACATGATAGACCCTATTGCTGAGGCATAAGGTATCATATCCATTTTCGCCCTTTCTTCTGGAGTCTTTGGGGACATACTCGTAGAAAGCGATATCCCTTGTCTCATCGGTATGAGACCTCTCTTGGAATTTTCCATGCCAAACCTTTTGACAATGATTTCTATGTACCTAGACTAGGACAAGCCAAGCATCCTCTTGGATCTATCTCTATAGATTCTAATCCCCAAAATATAGGATGCTTCCCCTAAGTCCTTCATGGAGAAGTGTCTAGATAACCAAGCCTTTACTGTGGATAGCATTCCTACGTTATTCCCAATGATTAGGATGTCATCCACATATAACACCAAAAAGGTGATAGCGCTCCCACTTACCTTTCTGTATACACAAGGCTCATCTTCGTTCTTAACGAAGTCATAAGATATGATTGCCTCATCAAATCTTATGTTCCAACTTCGGGAAGCTTGCTTTAATCCATAAATGGATCTAAGCAACCTACACACCTTATCTGGACAGTTCTTGGACACGTATCCTTCATGTTGCATCATATACACCTTCTCCTCGAGGTTCCCATTGAGGAATGCGGTTTTCACATCCAACTGCTAGATCTCATAATCAAAGTGTGCTGCAATAACCAATAGAATTCTGATGGATTTTAGCATTGCTACGGGTGAGAAGGTTTCGTCATAGTCAACACCTTGCCTTTGACGATACCCCTTAGCCACTAGCTTTGCTTTATAGGTCTCTACCTTTCCATCTACTCCGATCTTTTTCTTAAAGATCCACTTGCAACCGATGGGTACAATACCTTCGGGCGCATCAACTAGGTTCCAAACCTTATTGGAGTACATAGAATCCATCTCAGAATTCATGGCTTCTTGCCACTTCCCGGAGTCTATACTCATAATAGCCTCCTTGTAGGTCTAAGGATCAATATCCTCTACATCCTCTCCTCTAATATGTCCCACATATCTCTCAGGAGGATGGGATACTCTATCAGATCTGCGTAAAGTTGAAACTTGTGTATTAAGTACCTGAACAGACTCGGGCTGTAGAGTGGTGCTTGAGCTTGGTTCTCCAACCTCGCTCAATTCTATCATTCTCCCACTATCTCCGCCAAGAATGTGTTCCTTCTCAAGGAACACTGCTCTCTTAGCTACAAAAACCTTTTGGTCCTCGAGATAATAGAAATAATACCCACAAGTTTCCTTGGGGTATCCCATGTTTTTGCATCGCTCTGTCCTTGATTCTAACTTATCGGGGTTGTGTCTTTTAACATTTGCAGGGCAGCCCCAAATCTTAACAACCTTAAGATCAGGCTTCTTTCCTTTCCATATCTAATATGGTGTAGACACTATCGACTTAGTTGGAACTCTGTTCAGAAGGTAAGCTGTGGTTTCTAGGGCGTATCCCTAGAATGAGATGGGTAGGTCAGCGAAACTCATCATGGACCGTACCATATCTAATAATGTACTATTTCTCCTTTCAAAGACACCATTGAGCTGAGGTGTATAAGGAGGTGTCCATTGGGATAATATCCCATGGTCCTTGAGGAACTGAGTGAACTCTGTACTTAAGTACTCACCTCCTTGATCTGATCGAAGAGTTTTGATACTCTTTCCAATCTGGTTCTCCACCTCATTCTTATACTCTCTGAATTTCTTAAAGGCCTCGGACTTGTACTTCATTAAGTACACATATCCATACCTTGAGAAATCATCAGTAAATGTAATGAAGTAGGAGTAACCTCCAATGGCATGAGTTGACATGGGTCCACATACATCACTATGTATGAGTTCCAACAACTCAGTGGCTTCTCTCCAGTTCCACTAAATGGAGAGTTGGTCAGTTTTCCACGAATGCAAGGCTCACAAGTTGCATATGACACATAGTCGAATGGATCTAGAAATCCATCATTTAGCAACTTTTGAATCCTTCTTTCATGGATGTGACCTAGCCTACAATGCCACAGGTATGCACTGTTCAACTCATCTCGTTTCCTTTTGGACACATTTACATTCATGATATGTGGAGTGGTGTCTAATATAAATAAACCATTATGCAATGTTCCTTTCATGATGATCTTATCATCTAATAATATCGAACAACCATTGTTCTCAAAAACAAATTTATATCCACTAACTGTTAAACATGAAATGGAGATAATGTTTTTGATAATAGAAGGAACAAAATAACATGCATCTAATGCAATAAAAGCTCCACTAGGCAAATATAGGGCGACCTCGCCAACAGCTACTACAGCAACTTTTGCTCCATTACCCATCTTGAGGTCCATCTCGCCTCTCTCTAGTCTCCTAGGCCTTGCCAAAACCTGCAACGAATTGCGTATATGATAAGCACTACCGGTATACAATACCCATATGTTATCATAAGAGTCTGACAAATGGAGACTGATCATGAATGTACCTGAAGCTTCAACAAGCTTTTGTTTCGCCCTTTCTGCAAGGTACTCTTTGCAGTTTCTCTTCTAGTGCCCATCTTTACCACAGTGGAAGCACTGGCCTTTGTCCTTTGCTGGGTCTTTCTTAGCAACCTTTGCTTTACCTGGTTTGACCTAGCCCTTTCCCTTCTTAAGGGACCTTTCTGCTTTCCTTTTCCTTTTGGTCTCACCAGTGTAGAGAACTGGCTTCTCTTTCTTGATAGTACTCTCTACCTCCCTCAACATATTGAGAAGCTCTGGGAGAGTCACTTCAAGCTTGTTCATATTAAAATTCATTATGAACTGTGAAAAGGAATCTGGTAGGGACTGAAGCACAAAGTCCACACATAAGTTATCCTCTAGGACCATTCCTAGACCTGTGAGTTTCTCTATCCACTCAATCATCTTTAGGACATGGTTCTGAACCAGTGTCCCCTTAATCATCCTAGCGCGGAAGAGGCTCTTAGATATCTCATATCGCTGAGTCCATCCCTGTTCCTCAAACAATTTGCGGACATGTAGGAGAATGGATCTGGCATCCATCTTTTCATGTTGTCTTTGTAACTCAGGAGTCATAGAGCCCAACATATAGCACTGAGCAAGAGTGGAGTCATCAATGTACTTCACGTAGCGAGCGATTTCATCCTCGTTTGCCCCTTCTTCGGGAGCAGGCATCACTGTATCAAGGACGTACACGATTTTCTCTGCTGTGAGAACAATTCTCAAGTTACGGAGCCAATCCGTATAATTTGGACCAGTGAGGCGGTTGACATCAATTATGCCACGTAATGAATTTGAAAGCGACATTTTCTGAAAATAAAGATGCAGCAGAAATGAATAACATGCAGATTTTGCAAGAAATTAACTATCAAGATATGGACTTCTATCTCAATATGCTCCCACTATTTTACTAACGACTCATACGACACCCTCAGCACGTGGAACGGAAGTCTCCGACAGACTTCTAGTGGGGATCAGGATCCAATCAGCGTCTTAGTGTAACCTCGAGGGACTCGACCAATCACACTATGCCTAAAAGGTAGGCAACTCTTGTCGATCACAACTCCTTGTAATTCCCGTCCTGTTCGGCCTCCAAATCACCATGGCCTCGAGGTACTCGACCAACCATGATACTCGGTTAAGTCAACACCTTCGTTACAAGATGAGTCTGATTTGATGATATACCCTCGAGGGACTCGACCAAGTATACCATGCCCTCAGGTCACCAGTGACATCTCTATGTCGTAAGCAAGATAGCGAATCGCGCTATAGGTGAGTCTCGAGGGACTCGACCAACTCAACCTACACCGGGAATTGATTCCTACTTATAACGATGGAAGGCCATGTAGGTCAATCTAATTGCCTCACGTTTACCGACTTAATATTATCGAGAGATGTTTATATGATTTGGTCTCCTAATATGATATGTCACACATATACATATTTAATATATATTTACATCGCATGCAAATATATATACATATCTAGTATGTGTATAAGTAATTACACCAGATGATCATGGACCACAACCTAATATGATTAGGCCCGAGCCAGTAGGCCTAATCACTTACATCAAGATCTATGTGTGCAACGGTGCATCTCCAAGCCCTGTGATCGTCCATTTCGTCCTTGTCAGTTCCGTCGACATCTTGATGCATCTTCATGCATCACGATCATCCGTCTCGTGGGTCCTGCTATCGCATCCACGCTCCCGTTGTGCCTCCTCATGTGATTACAACTTAATCATAGGCACGTAGGCCCGACAATAAACAAGAAGTATAATTGAGGTTCGCAAACCTCAATAATAATAATCACAGGTACACACATCACACGGTCCATGATCATCCGTCCACACATCATACATCACATGTATAAATAATCATCATCATATAGGACTACTAGATAATAATAATAAAAAAATAATAATCAACTAAACCTTTTAATTAATTAATATTTTTTGAAATCAGGGACATTATAGGAGATTTCTGATTTTATAAGGGTATTTCGTAATTTGGACAAAAGACAGAAACTAGAATTTCTCAAATTCCGAGGGGCAAAACTGTCTTTTGCCCAGAAAACCCTAATGCCCTTTCCCCTTTTCGCTGCTGCCGCCGCCGCCACCCTGCCGGCGGCGGCCTGTGCGGCGGGGCGAGGGCACTGCCCTCGCCTGTAGGCGGCACACCCGTTGGCAGCGCTGCCGCTGCCTCCACAGGCGGTGCTGTTTCGCCGGGCGACCGCCCCTTAGGGGGGGTTTCGCACGCGGGAGCAACTGCGGCTGGCGCCGCTACCCTGCGACGCCTCTGCCCATGCGGGTTTCACCCGCGGGAGCAGCGGCGACGGGCGCCGCTGCCCGTGGGCTGCCAGCCCCAACGGCAGCAAGCCTACTGCAAGCAGGCCCCCGGCCGGCTGCAGCAAATGCAGTCCCTATGCTGCTCGCCTTTGGCTACGCTGCACGCACGCAGATCGAGGGCAGCAACTGCTACTGCCCTTCTTTATTTTTGCGTTAACAATTTTGACGTCAAAATTCTTCCTAAAAACAACACACGCAGTTCAAAACCAATCATTCGCACGAACAACCTGGCTATGATACCACTGTTGGTAAATCCTTGGGGGCGACATCTTATGCGCAGCGAAGAACAAGAAAAACAAAATCCCCGATTCCCAAAGAGATGTTCGTCGTCGTGTGAAGATTGGTACGCAAAAATCCGCGAAACATGAAACTGCGTATAGAGTAGATTATGTTACCTAGGGAGATCGTATATCCCTGTTTCCTTGCAGATCCTTAGGAAAGGGTGAAGGAGGTCAAGCATCCTCCTCTCTAGTGGTGATTCACACAGCAGGGTTGCGATGACGCTCCTAAAAACTCCAGACCTACTCTGAGGTGGAGATAGAGAGGAGAATAGGAAAAGGCAAACAAAAACTCTCTAGCCCATAGGGCTCTGAATCCCTCCTATTTATAGAGGTCCCCTGTCAAACCCTAATGGGTCCTCCCCTAGTGGGGATTGGATCTGCATCTAATAAGACAAGGGTTCCGTCGGATATCTCATATCCGAACCTCTATTCATCGCAATGCCTACCGTATGTGTGTGACCCCCTCTAGGCCCAATATCGAAGCTGGCCGGAGTCAGTCACCGTCGTAACTCCTTCTAACTCGGTGAATTATTATCTCTGTAATAATTCACTGACTCATCGATCGACTGGACGTATTTAGGCCACTATGTCGTAGTCCCCAAACGATCTGGGAATCTAATCCATTGGTCCGTCTCGTCCTCGGTTACCATGTACCTATAGTCCCTCATCCATCTAATATACCGAGATTGTATATCGAGCATGGTGTTGTCGGACCCACACGGTTTCTTCTCGAAGTCTCGCTCTAATCGGATTCTCCGGAGAACTCTTTTCTCTCTCAACCCGAATGACCCCTGGCCAGGATTTTGTTCGAGCAAGAACACATGGGATATTCCTCTCATGACGCCGAGAGTGGATGATCCTCTATCGACACTCAATAGCCCTTGTAAGGTCGACTACCACTCCCAATGACCAACTGTACTAGATCTGGGATAGCCAAACCTATAAGTCTGGTATCAAAGAGTGGAGCATTCATACAGGACATCCTTGGTGTCTCAAGTCTAAGAACCAGATACACCACTAAGACTACGGAATCGTTTTCTGACAATAAGGCATCATCAACCATCCAGCATTCCGTAAGCGGATCAATCAGTGAACTCATTCACCAATGAGCACCTGTACTGTATCCCTAGTGTCCCTACACAAGCAGCTATGAGACTAGCTGCATCCATCATATGGACGGGTATACAGCACACCAGTCTGTCTGGTTATCACGATATCCCTCTCGAGTAACCTATGATCGGAATTATTTATGATATGTGTTTAAAGGTGAATCGATCTCACTATCGTGATCTCATCACGATCCGATTCCCATTGCACAAATCCAAGGACATCACAATATATGTATGCATTTATGCAATAGTTATAAAGTGATATATGCCAAAATATAATAAGCAAAAAGATTCTATATTAAGTCACACGTGCCATCACTCACGTTATTGGCTTGCTGGGCACCTATGACTAGCACCAACCAAGACCCAAAATTTTCGACCGACAGTGGCACCGCCTGGGAGACTCGGTCTCCTAGGAATTTTGGGCGATGGTACCACCCCTGTCAGCGGTAGTACTATCGACAGTTATTGCTACCAGTGGTGGTACCGCCCTTGTCAAGTGGTGGTACCATCCTTGTCAAGTGGTGGTACCACTAGAGCTCGGTCTTCGAGCTCTATCAGGCAGTGGTACCACCTAGACTGAGTGATAGTACAGCTTAGTGTCAGGTGGTAGTACCACCTAGTAACGACGATGGTATCGCTAATACCCCGAAAATCCGAGATGAGACACTTCTTAGTTCCATTTTTGAAAGCCACCGGGGTCTATAAATACCCCACTCTTTTCTGTATGAAATGTTAGGATCGAAGTGGCACTAAGAGGGGGGGGGTGAATTAGTGCAGCGGATTAAAACTTTGGTTTTAGAAAAATCTTTCGCACGATAACAAACAATATGGATAAGAATCGATTTGGAAGCTGGATAACTTAGAGGCGTACGGAAGCGTAATGACTAAGTAAAAAAATTTATACTATGTAAATGGCAAGATTAGGATGCAAACCAGATAACATAGTAGTTTTAAAGTGGTTCGGCCAAAATAACCTACATCCACTTGCGAAGCCTTCTTCGAAGAGGCTCCCAACTTCCACTAGCAAATATCTTTGTAGAGGAAGGACTAATACCCCTCTTACAACCTTTACAAGTGGTTCACACTCTTACAATTCTTTTCAACAAGATGGGAGGAGGTGAACACTCAAGCAATATGAAAAATAAGACTTCTAAGACTTTTCTAAAGCTCTTATCACAAACTATTGCTTTGCAAGAAGGTGTGTTCTCATCTGAGAATAGAGGGGTATTTATAGGCCCCAAGAGGATCAAAATTTGGGCTCCAAATTTTGAATTCTCTTGGGTTTCCGAGACTGGCGGTGCCACCGCCTTTCAATGTCTTGTCAGGCAGCGTACTAGCGGTGCCACCGCCTATCGATGGCTGTGCCACCACCTGGTCTCGGGTGCTAGGCGGTGCCACCACCTGACACTACGGGTTCTGGGCGGTGCCACCGCCCAGTCCGGCGGTTCCACCGCTCGTCCTTACAACTTTCTGGTTTGGGCTTTACGTCCGACCCAAACCAAGTCTCTTTTGGGCCCAGTTGACCCCTAACTAAGGTATAGGATTTTTCCTTAATCCCAACCCTAATTACATGTGAACTACATTCCTAAAAATATAATCCTAAGCAAGTGTATAACCGGCCAACGTCAAGCTTTGTTTCGGCGAGCTTTCCTGCGTTCTTCCGGTGGACTTCCGATACGCCCTCGGACTCCCAACAGGCTCCCGATCTTGTGACGAATTCAATGAGTAGCCGAGCCTTCTCAGTGATCTCTGTGAACCTCCAACGTTCTCTTCGGCAGACTTCCGAAAGTTCCAACAAGTCTCTGTTTTCTCTTGGTTGGTTCCGACAGCATCTTCGACGAATCTTCGGACTCTCAAACGTCCATCGAACTTGACTCCGGTATCCTTGCTTTATGTTTTTAGGCTGTCGTAGTTTAATCCTGCACACTCAACTTTAATAATATGTATTAGATAAATTAACCCATCAATTGATTTCATCATCAAAATCCGAGATTCAACAATCTCCCCCTTTTTGATGATGACAATCAATTGATGACGGAGTTAAACATAACTCCCCCTATCTCTATGCCATATTGTGAGAAGATAAAACCACTTGAATTTCATCCCTTAGAATTCAAGCATAAATCGATGAGTTCTAACTTTGAACTTATTGTTGTCTTATGAAGCATGAGTGAATACGAACCTTCGTATTTCTCATAAATTTCAGCTATTAAAAATCATTTTCAAGTCAAATGATAAGAGACAATTTTCATTTTGACGAGAGAGATAAAGATTTTCAACATGAATTTTATGATATAAATGATCAACTAATCTTGCGATATACTCAAAGATTAAGGCATATAAGACAAGCAAGGCATATATGATAAGCTTTTGTAATTCATATAAGTCATGCTATCGATGCGCATAAGTCATACAAGTCATCACTTGCAATTCATATAAGTCATGCTATCGATGCGCATAAGTCATACAAGTCATCACTTGCAATTCATATAAGTCATGCAAGTCACACTTACAATTCATATAAGTCATGCTGTCGATGCGCATAAGTCATACAAGTCATCACTTGCAATTCATATAAGTCATGCTATCGATGCGCATAAGTCATACAAGTCATCACTTGCAATTCATATAAGTCATGCTATCGATGTGCATAAGTCATACAAGTCATCACTTCAATAAAAAATAAGGAGATGAGACTTGAAACATATAGTTTGTGATCAAAAGAAGGCAGCATAAAGATTAATCTCGCAAGAAATATTTATCCAGATTCAAAACTAAATCAGCAATCATCCAGAATTTAACAATACATCTTAAACAAAGGTTCAGTTTTTGTTCAAAAGAAGATGATAGATTTCTAACATCACATTAAGAGTAATCAGAACATAATAAGAAACTACATGCATTAATCCTTAGGAGGTAAGCCACAGTGCTGATACATGACATCTATTTTTTGATTCATTTGTCGTAGTTCCTTCAAAATTTCAATTTGCTGGATTTGAATTTGTTCTTGTTGCGATTTGATCTGATTCATTTCTGCCATAATGAGTTCTTCGGAGGATGAAGCAGGAGCCGAAGATGTTGCGCCAAAGGGACTAGGAGGAGGAGATTCATTTCCCCTAAGAATTGGTGTTTCAGGGTGTTCTACTGGTGGGGGAATTGGATCAGTCTTTCTAAGTTGCCTAACCCATATACCGTTGTTGAATGTACACCTAAGTCTTTTCAGCAGATTTCTATTGATAATGTTATACCGATCACTTTAAATTGTTTCTTCATCGGGTGGGATACAAATGTCATGGGCAAGTAGGAATCAAGTGATTAACTCTCCATATGGCAACATAGTGTCTTTAGCTATAATATCTTGCATGTGTTGCTGGATTGAGTATCCAAAACAGTTATGTTGACCGGTCATAATATAATACATGGTGCTTATTTCTATTTGACTCATTTCATCAAGATGAAATTGCTTAGGGAATAGTATGCTAGTCATGATATGATGAAGGATTTTAGAGTTGAAGGGCAGTAGGTGCTCACAACTCTTGGGTATGATGCTGAGGTCAGGATTTGCAAAAATAGTTTCGACGGCTTCGGAGTAAGTTGCTCCGATTGTACTGACTTCCCATTAACCTCTAAAATAACAATCTTTATCTTTTTTAGTGATTCTAATTAGTTCATAAGTAGTACTATCAAAAATTTTAATTTATGCCCCTAGTAGGTAAGTACTTAGGCTATCATTATCCACATATAAGTTGGCATAAAATAGTCTAACTAACCTAGGATAGATTGGTTCATTTATTTATAGTAGAGGTAGGGCATTTAGGTGTACAAACCACCTAATGGGTTCTAAGTTTCCTAGTTCATTTAGATCAACGTGGTTACCCTTATGGATACATCTTGTTTCAAAGTTTGGAAACCTAAGAGCTACTTCTTTGGATCTAAAAAGGTCTTGGTCATATGAATCTCCTTCAATCCTTTTCCCTTTTGATCTTTTAGGAGCCATTATCTAGATATGATAGATGAAACTATAAGGAGTAGGTAAACTAATGAGAAGAGAGGAAAAATTTTAGATTTTACCTTATTGAGAATCTCTTAGAAGATGGATAGCTTGGACCAACAAGAATCACTTTCCAAGGCTTCTAAATGCTGGAATGAAGCTTTGGAGAGGTTGTGGGAGAAGTAGAGGCAATTCCTTATGGGTTGGGGGCGGTGTCACCGTCGGCCCTAACCCCTCGGGTTATAAAAGGACTCTCGGGTGGTGCCACCGCCAAAACAAGCGGTGCCACCGCCTAGCGCCCGAGTGCTCAGGTGTTGCTACCGCCGATTCTGGCGGTGCCACCGCTGGCTTACCGCGGAAGAGAAGAAAAAAAAAAAATCTTTCTTCCCCTTCTTGATTTCCAGAGGTGTTTGACTTAAGATAGGTTGAGATATTGAGTTATACTTTAATATATCATTTGGAATCGAAAGAAGAGGATGAAATCAAATCCACAAAAGGACGGAACAAGAATGAGACATTCTTCGAAAAATACATTCAAATTGGTCTAGTTCCCTTCTAATAAATTCAAATTGGTCTTCATTTAAGGGACAATTTAACATGCCTAGTTCCCTTCTAATAAATTCAAATTGGTCTTCATTTAAGGCTTTTGTAAAAATATCGGCTAATTGATGCTTTGTGTCAATAAATTCTAGAACGACATTATTGTTAAGAACATAATCGCGTATGAAATGATATCTAATATCTATATGCTTAGTTCTAGAGTGCTGAATTGGATTTTTAGTAAAACATATGACACTTGTATTATCACATTTTATGGGAATGTTTTTCAAGTGAATTCCATAGTCTTCTAATGTATTTCTCATCCGAACAACTTGTGCATAGCATGCACTTGCAGCAATGTATTCGGCTTCCGCCGTAGATAGTGTAACTGAATTTTGTTTCTTGGAAGTCCAAGAAACAAGTGCATGTCCTAAAAATTGGCATGTTCCGGAAGTACTTTTTCTATCTATCCTGCATCCGCCAAAATCGATATTTACATAAGCTATTAAATCGAATTTATCAGACTTTGGATACCACAATCCTAAATTTGGAGTTCCTTTAAGATATCAAAATATTCTTTTAACACTCTTAAGATGAGATAATTTATGATTAGATTGAAATCTTGCGCAAAGTCCTACACTAAACATGATGTCTGGTCTAGTCGTGGTAAGGTAGAGTAAACTACCTATCATTCCCCTATATGTTTTTTGATCGAAATTTTCACTGTTTTCATCCATATCTAACTTTTGTCGAAGTACTCATAAGGGTGTTTATCGCTTTTGAATCATTCATGTTAAATTGTTTTAACAATTCTAATGTGTATTTAGATTGGTTAAGAAATATACCATCACTAAGTTGTTTGATTTGTAATCCCAAAAAGAAAGTTAATTCACCCATAAACTCATTTCAAATTTGTGACTCATGCATTTGGAAAATGATTCACATAGTGATTCATCCGAAGAGCCAAAAATAATATCGTCAACATAAATTTGTACAATAAGAAAATTATTTTCAAAGTGTTTGATAAACAATGTAGTATCAACCTTGCCTTTGGTAAAATCATTTAAAATAAGAAAGGAACTAAGCATTTCATACCAAGCTCTAGGAGCTTGTTTCAAGCCATAGAGAGCCTTAGTCAATTTGAATATATGATTGGGAAGAAGAGAGTTTTCAAATCCGAGAGGTTGTTCAACATATACTTCTTCGGAAATAATACCATTCAAGAAAGCACTTTTGACATCCATTTGAAATAGTTTAAAATTATTACTACTAGCATAAGCAAGGAGCTTCCTAATGGCTTCTAATCTTGCTACAGGAGCGAAGGTTTCTTCATAGTCAATACCTTCTTCTTGGTTGAATCCTTTGGCCACTAATCTAACCTTGTTTCTAACCATGATACCGCATTCGTCTTGCTTGTTTCTAAAGACCCATTTAGTACCAATGACTAAATGGTCACTAGGTCTAGGAACAAGCTTCTATACCTCATTCCTCTCAAATTGGTTCAATTCTTCTTGCATTGCAATGACCCAAAAATCATCTTTTAAGGCCTCATCAATGCATTTTGGTTCGATTTGAGAAAGGAAGGCGGCATTGGCACAAAAATTCTTGAAAGAAGAGTGAGTTTGAACCCCTTTTGATGTATCTCCTATAATTAGCTCCTTTGGATGAGCATCTACATACTTCCATTCCTTGGGTAAGGAAATTTCGGAAGAAGATGCATCCAAGTTGCTATTTTGAGGAGGGGGTTCATTTAAATTCAAACTATCAAAACCAAGATCATCATCAAAATCATTTTTCTTTAAATCAGATATTTCATTAAAAACTACATGAATAGACTCTTCTATAACTAAGGTTCTTTTGTTAAAAACACGAAAAGCCTTAGAAACGGAAGAGTAACCAAGAAAGATGCCTTCATCGGATTTAGTATCAAATTTTCCTAAGGCATCCTTTTCATTAAAAATAAAACATTTGTAACTGAAAATATTAAAATAAGAAACATTTGGTTTTTTGTTATTCCATAATTCATAGGGAGTTTTTGATGAAGATGGTCTTACTAGAACCCTATTCATGATGTAGCAAGCCGTATTTATGGCTTCGGCTCAAAAATACTTGGGTAGACAATGTTCATTTAACATAGTTCTTGCCATTTCTTATAGGTTTCTATTTTTTCTTTTAACTACACCATTTTGTTGAGGATTTCTTGGAGTGGAGAATTTGTGATTATATCCATTAACTTCACAAAGATTTTGGAAATCACGGTTTTGAAATTCGCCACCGTTATCACTCCGAATTGATGAAATCATGAAGCCCTTTTCATTTTGAGTGAGTTTACAAAATTTTGAGAAGCACTTGAAACAATCACTTTTGTGGACTAAGAAATAGGTCCAAGTGTACCTAGTATAGTCATCTACAACACCGTGATCACTCCGAATTGATGAAATCATGAAGCCCTTTTCATTTTGAGTGAGTTTACAAAATTTTGAGAAGCACTTGAAACAATCACTTTTGTGGACTAAGAAATAGGTCCAAGTGTACCTAGTATAGTCATCTACAATTACAAAAGCATATTTGCTTCCTCCTAGACTTGTTGTGTCAATTGGTCCAAATAAGTCCAAATGGATCAATTGTAGTGGTCTAGTGGTGCTAGTTTGATTTTTTGGTTTGAAACTAGTTTTTATTTGTTTACCTAGTTGACATGCATCACATACTTTGTCCTTAGTAAACTTCATATTTGGAATCCCTCGTACTAATTCTCTAGATGAGATCTTGCATGGCCTAATCTCCTATGCCAAAGCCAAGCATCATCATTTAGAGCGGAGAAGCACATTTCATTACTTAGTTCATCAAGGTTGATGGTGTAGACATTATTTTGTTTTAATGCAATCATAGTCATGTTATTGTTTGGTTTTTCGATAATACACACATTTGATTTCAATCTAACGATGTAACCTTTATCACATAGTTGACTAATACTCAAGAGATTATGTTTCAATCCATCAACTAGTAAAACATTATCAATAGAAAAACTTAATTTGTTACCAATAGTTCCCTTGCCAATAATTTTGCCTTTGTTGTTGTCTCCGAAGGTGACGTACCCTTCTTCTTTCCTAGTGAGCATAGAGAAATGAGATGGATCTCCAGTCATATGTCTTGAGCATCCACTATCGAGATACCATCTCTTGCTCCTAGCTTGTGGGTTTGTCTACAAAAGAAGATGATTTTTAGGTACCCATTTGATTTTGGGTGCCTCAAAAATTGATCCACTAATTTTGTTATTCATTATTGAATCATTTGTAGTTCCTTTAGGAACCCATATTAATTTTTGTGGACTAATTTTCCTAAATGGACATTTGTAGGCTATATGTCCGGATTTGCAACAAAAGTTGCATTTCATATAAGATGAAACATGTAATATAGGTCCTTTTATGATAGTGGTAGGATTTTGATGTAATCCTTTTACAAATCCAATTCCACTTCTATTTGCAATGTGACCCTTGTTTGCAAGGATCATATCTAATCCTTTGCTACCAACCTTAAACTTGTTTAAGGTTTCTTTAAGAACCAAATTTTCATTTTTTATTGCTTCTAAATGTTCACAGTTAGAGCATGGAGGAGTTTGAAGACTATCAAACTTATTTTGTAGTAAAACATGCTCTTCTTTAAGATACTTAACTTCTTACCAATAGTTCTACATTCATCAAATAATTTATGAAAAGTGATAGAGAATTCTTCAAAAGATAAATCTTCATTAAATAAATCACATACCTCTTCTCCTAAAGTCATTAGTGCGAAGTTTGCCTCCTTTTTGTTGCTAGCTTCTTCACTTTCCAAATCACTTGAATCGTCCCAAGTTGCCTTTAGAGCTTTCTTCTTCTTTGGTTGCTTCTTCTTGGCTTGGGGGCATTCATTTTTGAAATGTCCTGGCTTCTTGCATTTATAGAATATCACATGATCCTTTTTATGTTTTAAGTCTGTTTTTAGTGTTGTTCTTAAATTTGTTCTTTCTTAAAAATTTCTTGAACTTTTGAGTCAAGAGTGCAATGTCATTTTCACTGTCCTCATCACTTGATGTTCCTTTCAAGTGATCTTCTATGATGTGAGTGTCATATCCTTCCTGTTCTTTGGAAGGGGGTTCTCGAGTTCATCATGATCTTGACATGTCATTTCATAGGTTATTAGAGACTCAATAAGTTCTTCAAGAGGGAATGTTTTGAGGTCCTTGGCCTCTTGAATGGCCGTAACTTTTGGATCCCAACTTTTAGGAAGAGATCTTAGGATTTTATTTACTAGTTCAAAGTTAGAAAAATCTTTACCAAGAACTTTGAGTCCATTGATGACATCCGTGAAACGAGTGTACATGTCTCCGATGGACTCACTTGGTTTCATTCGGAAAAGTTCATAAGAGTGCACAAGGATGTTGATTTTGGACTCTTTCACTCGGCTAGTGCCTTCATGAGTGACCTCAAGAGTTCTCCAAATATCAAAAGCCGAATCACAAATTGAAACACGATTAAACTCATTTTTGTCTAGTGCACAAAACAAGGCATTCATAGCCTTTGTGTTTAAAGCAAAAGCCTTCTTCTCTGATTCATTCCATTCGGTCATCGGAAGAGAAGATTTTTGAAATCCGTTTTCGACAATAGTCCAAAGCTCGAAATCCATGGAAATGAGGAAGATCCTCATACAGGTCTTCCAATACGTGTAATCCGACCCATTAAACATAGGTGGATGTGTGATAGAATGTCCCTCATGCATGCCGGAGTAAGCCATCTCTCTTGGGTTTTAAACCAAATATGAGAGTGAGCCTTGCTCTGATACCAATTGTTAGGATCGGAGCGGCACTAAGAGGGGGGGGGGGTGAATTAGTGCAGCGGATTAAAACTTTGGTTTCGGAAAAATCTTTCGCATGATAACAAACAATATCGATGAGAACTGATTTGGAAGCTTGATAACTTAGAGGCGTATGAAAGCGTAATGACTAAATAAAGAAATTTGTAGTATGTAAATGGCAAGATTAGGATGCAAACCAGATAACACAGTAGTTTTAAAGTGGTTCGGCCAAAATGACCTACATCCACTTGCGAAGCCTTCTTCGAAGAGGCTACCAACTTCCACTAGCAAATCTCTTTGTAGGGGAAGGACTAATACCCCTCTTACAACCTTTACAAGTGGTTCACACTCTTACAATTCTTTTCAACAAGATGGGAGGAGGTGAACACTCAAGCAATATGAAAAATAAGACTTCTAAGACTTTTCTAAAGCTCTTATCACAAACTATTGCTTTGCAAGAAGGTGTGTTCTCAGCTGAGAATAGAGGGGTATTTATAGGCCCCAAGAGGATTAAAATTTGGGCTCCAAATTTTGAATTCTCTTAGGTTTCCGAGACTGGTAGTGCCACCGCCTATCGGTGGCGGTGCCACCGCTTGTCAATGTCTTGTCAAGCAGCGTACTGGCGGTGCCACCGCCTGTCGTGGCTATGCCACCGCTTGGTCTCGGGTGCTGCACGGTGCCACCGCTTGACACTACAGGTTCTGGGCGGTGCCACCACCCAGTCCGGCGGTTCCACCGCCCGTCCTTACAACTTTCTGGTTTGGGCTTTACGTTCGACCCAAATCATTTTGGGCCCAGTTGGCCCCTAATTAAGGTATAGGATTTTTCCTTAATCCTAACCCTAATTACATGTGAACTACATTCCTAAAAACATAATCCTAAGCAAGTGTATAATCGGCCAACATCAAGCTTTGTTTCGGCGAGCTTTCCTATGTTCTTCCGGTGGACTTTCGATATGCCCTCATACTCCCAGCAGGCTCCCGATCTTGTGATGAATTCAATGAGTAGCCGAGCCTTCTCGGTGATCTCTGCGAACCTCCAATGTTCTCTTCGGCAGACTTCCGAAAGTTCCGACAAGTCTCTGTTTTCTCTTGGTTGGTTCCGACAGCATCTCCGACGAATCTTCGGACTCTCAAACGTCCATCGAACTTGACTCTGATATACTTGCTTTATGTTTTTAGGCTGTCGCATTTTAATCCTGCACACTCAACTTCAATAATATGTATTAGATCAATTAACCCATCAATTGATTTAATCATCAAAATCCGAGATTCAACATGAAAGGGTAACAAAATCTTGATATATTCTTGAGTCTTTGAAGTGTTAAAGAGTTCTAAAAGTGCTAGATTTCTCCTCCCTTTCTAAGTGTTGAGATCATGCAAGAGAGGAGTGAAACTTATAAGGGTTGTCTCCTAAACACCGCAAAAAGAGAACAACTGTAAAAGGTGGTTAGCCTTCGCCTATTGAAGGAAGGCTTATAGTGGACGCCGGTGACCTCGTTGGAGGAGGAAGCCGAAAGTGAATGTAGGTCACGTTGACTGAACCACTCTAAAACTCGGTTTGCATTTACTTTGAGCAGCTTTCTTTTATAGCAAACTGTCTCTCCTCCTTATTGTGCTTTAACTACGTCTACATATGCTTTCACGTAAACATTTTCTGAGATCGGCTTTAATCATACGAAGACTTTACGAAACTAATGCTTTTCAATTGTGTAATTTATATTGCTACAAATCACCTTAGTCTTCTCTTGCACTTTTACGAAAGGTTTCAAGTTTAAATTCCTTCAGAAACGGATTGAATTGAAATCATGCTCATTGGAATCGGTTTTAATCGAAATAATTTTTTTGAAATAGCGAAAGTTTTCCGCTGCACTAATTCCCCCCCTCCCCTCTTAGTGCTGCTCTTGATCCTAACACTCAAAACTTAGAAAAGGAGGAGGAGAACTCAATCACTTGTTTACAACACTTTTACACCCCAACAACTCAAGATTATCTCAATGTTTTCGTGTCCTTTTATGCAGAAAAGGGTGGGGTTTTTATAAGCCCCAATGGCTTAAAAAATGGAGCCAAAAATTGTCTAATCTCGGATTTCTAAGGTCCTAGCGGTACCACCATTATTGGGCGGTACCATTGCTTGAACCCTAGGCAGTACTACCGCTCAGTCTGGGCGATACCCCCTCTTAGTGTCGCACTTAATCCTAATTCACCACCCCTCTTAGTGACACCGACACATGACACTAATTCAAACCCCCCCCTCTTAGTGCTGCTCTTGATCCTAACAATTGGTATCAGAGCAAGGTTTACTCTCATTTGGTTTAAAACCCAAGAAAGATGGCATTTGCTGACAACCAAGAGGGTTATTCAATTATACATCCGCCCATGTTCAATGGGATGGATTACATATATTGAAAGACAAGAATGAGGATCTTCGTTATTTCAATGGATTTTGAGATTTGAAAAATTATAGAAAATGGATTTCAAAAGTCTTCTCTTCCAATGAACGATTGGAATGAGTTGGAGAGGAAGACTTTCACTTTAAATGCAAAAGCTTTGAATGCTTTGTTTTGTGCATTAGATAAAAATGAGTTTAATCGAGTGTCAATTTGTGAAATGACTTTTGATATTTGGCACACACATTAAGGCACTAGTAGAGTGAAGAAGTCAAAAATTAATCTTTTAGTTCATTCTTATGAGTTATTTCGAATAAAACCGAGTGAGGCCATTGGAGACATGTACACCCGATTTACGGATGTCATCAATGGTCTAAAAGGACTCGATAAAGGTTTTACGGATTTTGAACTCGTTAATAAAGTTTTAAGATCCCTTCCAAAGAGTTGGGACCTTAAAGTAACGACCATTCAAGAGGTCAAAGATCTAAATAATTTTTCTCTTAAAGAATTAATTGGGTCACTAATGACCTATGAAATGACATTTAAAGCTCATGAAGAGCTTAAGGACACCCTTCCAAATAACAGGAAGGATATGACACTGAAAAAACAAGAAGACCACTTGAGAGAAAACTCAAGTGATGAGGACTTTAATGATGACTTGGCACTTTTAACAAAAAAAATTAAAAAATTTATTAAAAGAAACAAATTTAAAAATGATACTAAAAATAAATTTGAACCCAAGAAAGATCAAATAATTTGCTACGAATACAAGAAACCGGAACACTACAAGAGTGAATGTCCCCAAGCTAAGAAGAGGACACCAAAGAAGAAGGCACTCAAAGCAACATGGGATGACTCAAGCATATTTGAAGAAGAGTCAACCAATACCAAGCAAGTTGCTCACTATGTGCTAATGGCCATTGGAGATGAGGTAACAAGTTCATTAGATGCAAATTTATCATTTGATGAACTATTAAATACTTTTCATGATTTATTTGATGAATGCAAAACAATTAGTAAAAAATATAAACTGTTAAAAGAGGAGCATGATTATCTTATTAGTGATTTCGATAAATTAAAAATTGAGCATAATGATAGTTTAGCTCAATGTACGAAATGCCATTATTTAGAAATATTTCAAAAAGAAAACTTGCTACTCAAAGATATCTTGAAGAAATTTGAGGTTGGTAGCAAGTCGTTGAACATGATCCTTGCCAACAAGGGTCACGTTCATAGAAAAGGTAGAATTGGATTTGTGAGTAACTCTTACCATAATCCAACCACCTTTGTTAAAGGCCCTACCTTGCATGTTTCACCCCAAAATAAATACAACTTTTGTTATAAATTTGGGCATGTAGCTTATCATTGTCCATTCAAGAAATGTAGTCCATATAAATTGATTTGGGTTCCTAAAAGAACCTCACATGACTCAATATAACATGATAAGCAATTAAGATCAATTTTTGAGGTGCCCAAGGTCAAATGGGTACCTAAAAATCATCCTTTTTTATAGAAACGTTTACCATCACAAGCTAAGAGGAAGAAATGGTATCTTGATAATGGATGCTCAAGGCATATGACTGGAGATCCATCTCAATTCTCTAAGCTCTATAGCATAGATGAAGGATATATCACCTTCGGAGATAACAACAATGGTAAAATCATTGGCAAAGGAACCATATGTAACAAATTCAACTTCTTTATTGAACATGTATTGTTAGTTGTTGTCAACTAGGAAAACAAATAAAAGGTAGCTTCAAACCTAAGAACCAAATAAGCACCTCTAGACATTTGCAATTAATCCATATGTGTTCGGACCAATTTCTACATCGAGCCTAGGAGGTAGCAAATACGTGTTTCTCATCGTGGATGATTAGTAGATACACATGGACTTACTTCTTAGCACACAAAAATAATTGCTTTAGGTATTTCTTTAAGTTTTGTAAACTTGTTCAAAATGAAAAAGGTTTTATGATTTCATCAATTCGAAGTGATTATGGTGGTGAATTTCAAAACCGTGATTTCCAAGAATTTTATGAATCTAATGGATATAACCACAACTTCTCTACTCCAAGAAATCCTCAAAAAATTATAGTATTAGAAAGAAAGAATAGAAACTTACAAGAAATGGCTAGAACCATGTTAAATGAACATAGCCTACCCAAATATTTTTGGGCCGAAGCCGTAAATACGGTATGCTATGTTATGAATAGGGTTCTAGTAAGAACTTTACTTTCCAAAACTCCTTATGAGTTATGGAACAACAAAAATCCCAATGTTTCATATTTTAAAGTTTTTGGGTGTAAGTGTTTTATCTTGAATGAAAAAGATGCTTTAGAAAAATTTGATGCTAAATCCGATGAAGGAATTTTTCTTGGATATTCTTCTACTTATAAAGCATTTCGTATCTTTAATAAAAGAACTTTGATTATAGAAGAATCCATTCATGTTGTTTTTAATGAGGTTTCCAAAATTAAGAAAAATATTTTTGATGATGATGTTAATTTTGATGCTTTGAATTTAAATGAAACTCTTTCTCCATGTAGCAACTTGGATGCATCTACTTCCAAAACATCCTTACCCAAGGAACAAAAGTATGTAGATGCTAATCCTAAGGAGCTAATCATAAGAGACACATCTAAAGGGGTTCAAACTCATTCTTCTCTTAAGAATTTTTGTGCCAACATCGCTTTTCTCTCCCAAATTAAATCTAAATGTATTGACGAAGCCATGAAAGATGGTTCATGGATTATCGCCATATAAGATGAGTTAAATCAATTTGAGAGAAATGAGGTGTGGAAGCTTGTTCCTAGGCCAAATGATCATTTAGTTATTGGTACTAAATGGGTCTTTAGAAATAAGCAAGATGAATCCGATATTGTGGTTAGAAACAAAGCTAGATTAGTGGCCAAAGGTTTCAACCAAGAAGAATGTATCGATTATGAAAAAATCTTCGCTCTTGTGGCTCGATTAGAAGCCATAAGGATGCTCCTTGCCTATGCTAGTAGTACTAATTTTAAGTTGTTTCAAATGGATGTTAAAAGTGCTTTTCTTAATGGTTTTATTTCCGAAGAAGTTTATGTTTAACAATCTCCCGGATTTGAGAATGATAGTCTCTCTAATCATGTGTTTAAATTAACTAAAACTCTCTATGGTTTAAAACAAGCCCCAAAGGCTTGGTATGAGAGACTAAGTTCATCTCTTATTGAAAATAATTTCTCTAAAGGCAAGGTTGATACTACATTGTTTATCAAAAATTTTAAAAATAATTTTCTTATTATTCAAATTTATGTTGATGATATCATTTTTTGTTCTACGAATGAATCTCTTTATGAATCATTTGCTAAAAGTATGAGTCTTAAATTTAAAATGAGTTTGATAGGGGAATTAACTTTCTTTTTAGGCTTACAAATCAAACAACTAAGTAATAGTATATTTCTTAGTCAAACAAAATATACCATAGATTTGCTATAAAGGTTTAATATGGATAGCTCAAAGGCTATCAACACTCCTATGAGCACCTCCACTAAGCTAGAAATTGATGAAAGTGGAGAAAGCTTTGATCAAAAAGCTTATCCTGTATGCTAGGAAGTTTACTTTACCTCACTGCAACTAGACCGGATATCATGTTTAGTGTAGGACTTTGTGCCAGGTTTCAATCTAATCCTAAGATATCTCATCTTAAAGAAGTTAAGAGAATACTTAGATATCTTAAAGGAACCACAAATCTAGGATTATGGTATCCAAAATCCAAAAACTTTGAGCTAATTGCTTATGCTGATGCGGATTTTGCTGGATGTAGATTAGATAGAAAAAGTACTTCAGAAACATATCAATTTTTAGGACACACACTTGTTTCTTGGACTTCCAAGAAATAAAATTCAGTTGCACTATTTACAACCGAAGTTGAGTATATTGCAGCTAGTGCATATTGTGCACAAGTTGTGTGGATGAAAAATACTTTAGAAGATTATAAGATTTATCTTAAAAATATTCCTATAAAATGTGATAACACAAGTGCAATATGTTTAACAAAGAATCTCATTCAACACTCTAGAATAAAATATATTGACATTAGGCATCACTTTATACGAGATCATGTCACTAATCATGATGTAATTCTAGAGTTTATTGATACAAAACATCAATTAGTCAATATCTTTATAAAACCTTTAAGTGAAGAACAATTTGATTTTATTATAAGAGAGTTAGGAATGTTAATATGTCTGAATGTGTGAATTTGTTAAATTTTAGACTTTCTTAATTCTTTGATCACTCACTTAAATTATGTGCTGATAATTGTATGATGTGAATCTTACATAATGATAAGGTTGTGTGCTTCAATAACATATTTGTTTTGATGTTGGAAATTTTGTGCCTTGATGCTAAAAAGTTTCTATGATGATGAGCATGTTATCATGATGCAAGTAGTGATGAAAAGCTATGACAAAATATTTTATAAATGCATGAAGTATTTATATGTTTGATTCATGGAAGTCATTGACAAATGCATCTCTGGAATTTATCACTTGTGAGTTTTTATTGAGAAATGGTTTTGATGTGATGCTCCTTTCATTATGAAGATTAATTCTCAGAATTTCTCTTATCCTTCATATGATTATTCTTTCACATGAATTCTTTCTTAATGTAGGTAATTTTTTTATGATTTTTTATGAGATGAACACTTGCAAAAATGAGGATTTGATTTCACGTGAATATTTTGATTATTGTGAAAATTGAAGCATGATTTAATGAAACTCTTTTATCATTTTTAACTTCATTCAAAGTTGGTTCTCAATGGATTTTCCTCCTTTCTTTCCTTCTTCATGCAAAGTTTTGATGATAAATAAAAGGAAAGAAGTTAATGAAAGTTATCTCCTTAATGATTGAATGATACCATGTCATGAATGTTTGAAATATGATTGGTATGATTTTTTTTTTGTGACATGTATTTTTACCACACTTGTATTATTGTTCTCGTTTTTGTTGATGACAAAGGAGGAAAATAATACCAAGATATGGTAAATTGATGATAAATGTATGTAATTTTATACTTGAAATGTTTACATGTTAACTTTTCTTCATTATGATAAGATATCTAGAGCTTAACTTGTAAATTTTATAAATTGATATCTTGCCATAGAATGATGAATTGCTATATTTGTCATCCTTCATATTTGAAATATCAGACTTGAAAATTGATGTCACGCCTTGACATCATTTTGAAAATGTTAGATCATGATAGGAATCATGATGTGTATATTGATAAGTTTAAATGAACTTAACTTATCAATATGTCTCTTGAATTCAAAGGACTTGAATTCAAGAATGACTTTTCTTAAGTATGACATATAGATAGGAGGAGTTAAGATTAATTCCATCATTAATTTAGTGTCATTATCAAAAAAGGGAGAGATTGTTGAATCTCGGATTTTGATAATGAAGTCAATTGTAATTTATTTGATCTAATCTATATGTTGAGAAAAGTGTGCAGGATTAACAACGATAGTAGTAAGACAAAAAACATGTGTTGTACCAGAGTCAAGATCGAGATCACGTTGGGAGTTCGAGAGTTCGTCAGAAGTCCAGACATTTATCGGAAGTTCTGTAGGAACCAACCGAGAAGTCTAGGAGCTTGCCATAGAAGCTTATCAGAACTCACCAAGAAGATCATCTTAAAGTCTAGGAGCTTGTCTGGAGTCCACCGGAGCATTGCTGAGAGTTCGTCGGATGTTCACTAGAAGTATGCCAAAAGCTCGCCGGAAGCTCGCCGAAAAAGTGATTGACGCACCGGAATATGAAATGCAGTAATCATGTCTTAATTATCGTAGTTAGAGTGTAAATTAAGTTAGGTTTAGGAGGTAATCCTACTAACTTAATTAGGGGCCAACTATGCTCTAAGATGGGCTGGTTTGGGCCGAATTCAAGGCCCAACCAGGATCCAAAATTTTCGGCCGACGATGGTACCGCTTGGGAGACTCGGTCTCCCAGGAATTCTGGGTGGTGGTACTGCCCCTGTCAAGCGGTAGTACTGTTAGCAGTTATTGCTACCAGTAGTGGTATCGCCTCTATCAGTCGATGGTACCCCTAGAGCTCGGTCTCCGAGCTCTGTCAAGCGGTGGTACTGCCCAGACTGAGCGGTAGTGTAACATCCCATTAGTCCCACATCGGAAGTGGGCAATGTGTATGATTAGCTTATAAGGGCTTGATGAGTGTACTATGTTAACACCTGCTTAAGCATTTTGGTCCGTGTTTGTAGGACCAAAATGGAGTTATTAGCTAGTTGGCTCATCAGACTCCGGTCGTGACAGGTAGTACCACCCAGTGTCAAGTGTCAGGCGGTAGTACTGCCCAGTAATGGCGGTGGTATCGCCAATACCTCGGAAATCCAGGATGAGACACTTCTAACCCTTTTCTGCATGAAAGGGCAACGAAATCTTGATATATTCTTGAGTTTTTGAAGTGTTAAAGAGTTGTAAAAGTGCTAGAGTTCTCCTCCTCCCTTTCTAAGTATTGAGATTATTCAAGAAAGGAGTGAAACTTGTAAGGGTTGTCTCCTAAACCTGATAAAAGGAGAAAAGCTATAAAAATTGGTTGGCCTTTGCCTATGGAAGGAAGGCCTCTAGTGGACGCCGGTGACCTCGTCGGAGGAGGAAGCCGAAAGTGGATGTAGGTCACGTTGACCGAACCACTCTAAAACTCGGTTTACATTTACTTTAAGCACCTTTCTTTTATAGCAAATTGCCTCTCCTCCTTACTGTGCTTTAACTACATCTACATACTCTTTCACATAAATATTTTTTAGATCGGCTTTAATCGTACGAAGACTTTATAAAACTGACGCATTTCATTTGTGTAATTTACATTACTGCAAATCACCTTAGTCTTATCTTGCAATTTCACGAAAGGTTTCAAGTTTAAATTCCTTCCGAAATGGTTTGAATTGAAACCATTCTCATTGAAATCGATTTTAATCGAAATAAGTTTTTTGAAATAGCGAAAGTTTTTCGCTACACTAATTCACACCCCTCTTAGTGTCGCTCTTGATCCTAACACTCAAAACTTAGAAAGGGATGAGGAGAACTCAAGCACTTGTTTACAACACTTTTACACCCCAACAACTCAAGATTATCTCAATGTTTTCATATCCTTTTATGCAGAAAAGGGTGGGGTTTTTATAGGCCCCAATTGCTTCAAAAATAGAGCCAAAAAGTGTCTAATCCCAGATTTCTGGAGTCCTAGCGGTACCACCTGTTGGGAAATCCTTGGGGGCGACATCATATGCGCAGCAGAAGAACAAGAAAAACAAAATCCCCGATTCCCAAAGAGATGTTCGTCGTCGTGCGAAGATTGGTACGCAAAAATCCGTGAAACATGAAACTGCGTATAGAGTATATTATGTTACCTAGGGAGATCGTATATCCATGTTTCCTTGCAGATCGTTAGGAGAGAGTGAAGGAGGTTAAGCGTCCTCCTCTCTAGCGGTGATCCACACAAGGGGTTCTTGACGACGCTCCTCAAAACTCAGACCTACTCAGGTGGTGGATGGAGAGGAGAATAGGAAAAGGCAAACAAAAGCTCTCTAGCCCATGGGGCTCTGAATCCCTCCCTATTTATAGAGGGTCCCGTCAAACCCTAATGGGTCCTCCCCTAGTGGGTATTGGATCTGCATCCAATAAGACAAGGGCTTCGGATATCTCATATCCGAACCTCTATTATTCATCTTAATGCCTACCATATGAGTGTGACCCTCTAGGCCCAATGTCAGGTGGCGTGAGTCATACCTATCAGAACTCCTTCTAACTTCGGGAATTATTATCTCTGTAATAATTTACTCGACTCATCGACTTACGGACGTACTAGGCCACTCACGCCGTAGTCCCGTGATCTGATCTGGGGCAATCAATCCATTGGACCTGTCGTCCTTAGTTAAGTGTACCTATAGTCCCTCATCCATCTAATATACGAGCAGGCCATATCGAGGCATAGTGTTGTCGAGACCCACACGGTTTCTACCGAGTCTCGCTCTGTCAGATTCTCAGGAGAATTCTTTCTCTCTCAACCGAATGACCTCGGCCGGGATTTTGTTTGAGCAAGAATACATGGGATATTATTCATCATGCCGCCGAGTGGATGATCCTCTATCGACACTCAATAGCCCTCGTGGTGCGACTACCACTCCCAATGACCCGGTTGTACTAGATCTGGGACAGTCAAACCTATAAGTCTGGTATCAAAGAGTGGAGCACTCATACAGGACATCCTTGGTGTCTCAAGTCTAAGGACCAGATACACCACTAGGACTACGGAATCGCTGTATGACAATAAGGCATCATCAAACATCCATCATTCCGTAAGCGGATCAATCAGTGAACTCATACTCCAATGAGCACTTGTACTGTATCCCTAGTGTCCCTACACAAGCAGCTATGAGACCAGCTGCATCCATCATATGGACGGATATACAGCACACCAGTCTGTCCGGTTATCACGATATCCCTCTCGAGTAACCTATGACCGGGATTATTTAAGATATGTTTTTAAAGGTGAATCGATCTCACTATCGTGATCTCATCACAATCCGATTCCCATTGCACAAATCCAAGGACATCACAATATATGTATGCATTTATGCAATAGTTATAAAGTGATATATGCTAGTCATAGGTGCCCAGCAAGCCAATCACGTGAGTGATGGCACGTGTGACTTGATACATAATCTTTTTGCTTATTATATTTTGGCGTATATCACTTTATAACTATTGCATAAATGCATATATATATTGTGATGTCCTTGGATTTGTGCAATGGGAATCGGATCGTGATGAGATCACGATAATGAGATCGATTCACATTTAAACACATATCCTAAATAATCCCGGTCATAGGTTACTCGAGGGGGACATCGTGATAACCGGATAAACTGGTGTGCTGTATACCCATCCATATGATGGATGCAAGTGGTCTCATAGCTGCTCGTGTAGGGACACTAGGGATACAGTACAGGTGCTCATTGGAGAATGAGTTCACTGATTGATCCGTTTACGGAATGCTGGATGGTTGATGATGCCTTATTGTCGACAAACGATTTCAGTAGTCCTAGTGGTGTATCCGTCCTTAGACTTGAGAGACACCAAGGATGTCCTATATGAGTGCTCCACTCTTTGATACCGCACTTATAGGTTTGGCTGTCCCGCATCTAGTACAAGTTGGTCATTGGGAGTGGTAGTCGACTCTTACGAGGGCTATTGAGTGTCCATGAGGATCATCCACTCTCGGCGCCATGAGAGGAATATCCTATGTGTTCTTGCTCGCACAAAATCTCGGCCAAGGTCATTCGGGTTGAGAGAGAAAGAGTTCTGGGAGAATCCGATTAGAGCGAGACTCGAGTAGAAACCGATGGGTCCCGACAAACACCATGCTCGATATACGGCCTCCGGGATATTAGATGGATGAGGGACTATAGGTACATGGTAATCGAGGACGACAGTCCAATGGATTGATTCCCTCAGATCGTCTCGGGGACTACGGCGTGAGTGGGCCTAGTACGTCCAGAAGTCGATGAGTCGAAAGTGAATTATTATAGAGATAATAATTCACCGAAGTTAGAAGGAGTTTCGATAGGTATGACTCACGCCAGACTCGATATTGGGCCTAGAGGGTCACACACATATGGTAGGCATTGCGATGAGTAGAGGTTGGGATATGAGATATCCGGACGGAGCCCTTGTCTTATTGGATGTAGATCCAATACCCACTAGGGAAGGACCCATTAGGGTTTGACACGGATCTCTATAAATGGGAGGGATTCACGACCTCATAGGCTAGAGTCTTTGCTTGCCTTTCCTATTCTCCTCTCCCTCTCCACCCTCGGAGGCCCGGAGTTTTTGAGGAGGGTCGTCGCGAACCCCCTGCCAGGCGGATCACCGCCAGAGAGAAGGACGCTTGACCTCCTTCACTCTCTCCTAAGGATCTGCAAGGAAACAGGGATATACGATCTCCCTAGGTAACACAATCTCTATACGCAGTTTTTGTGTTTTTATGGATTTTTTTGCGCACCAATCTTCGCGATCGATGACTAACATCTTTTTTGGGAATCGGGATTTTGGTTTTCTTGTTCTTCCGCACAAGATATGATGTCGCCCCATGATTTCCCAACGGTGGTATCGAGCCGTTGTTCGTGCGAATGATTGGTTTTGAACTGCGTGTGTTGTGTTTAGGAAGAATATTGACGTCAAAATCGTTGATAAAAAAAAAAGGGCAGCAACAGTTGCTGCCCTCGATCTGCAGATGCTCGCGACCTCCTCCCGGCAGACCCTTGCCGTCAGCAGCCAAAGCAAAGAAAGATACCGGCCAAGACGCGCAAGAAGATGTGCCGCAGCAAAATGCCGCATGGTCCGCTTGCAAACAGTTTTTGTGGCCCGGGCTGGCAGCCCGCTGGTAGAGGCGCATGCGCCGTTGACCCCATGGGCAGAGGCCATGGGCGGAAGCCACGGGTCGAGGCACCGCAGGGCGGCTGGGCGCTGGTGGGCCGCCGCCCCACTAGCAAAAACCCGCAGGGCGCCAATGAGGCAGCACCGCCATGGGATGCTGCCTCATGGGCAGAACCGCCCGAGGCAGCGGCGCCGGGGGGGGGCCCACCTACAACGGGCGGTGCCCACGGGCGCAGTCGCTTCACAAAGAGGGGGCGCCCCGCCATCTCCCCAAGCACGTGCCCAGCCAGGGGGCGGCGGCAAAGCAGCAGAGGGAATTAGGGTTTTGGGCAAAAGGACAGTTTTGGCCCCTGTGAATTTGAGAAATTCCAGTTTCGTCTTTTGTCCAAATTACGAAAATACCCTTAAGAATTGAGAAATTCCCTACATGTCCCCCGATTTCAGAAAAAAAATATTAATTAATTAAAAGGTTTAGTTGATTATTATTTTTATTATTATCTAGTAGTCCTACATGATGATGATTATTTATACATGTGATGTATGATGTGTGGACGGATGATCATGGACCGCGGTGATGTGTACTTGTGATTATTATTATTGAGGTCTGCGAACCTCCATTATATTTCTCGTTTATTGTCGGGCCTACGTGCCTATGATTAAGTTGTAATCACATGAGGAGGCGCAGCGGGAGCATGGATGCGATAGCGGGACCCACGAGACGGACGATCGTGATGCATGGAGATGCATCAAGATGTCGACGGAACCGACGAGGACGAGATGGACGATCACAAGGGCATGGAGATGCACCGTTGCACACATAGATCTTGATGTGAGTGATTAGGCCTATTGGCTCGGGCCTAATCATATTAGGTTGTGGTCCATGATCATCTGATGTGATTGCTTATTCACATACTAGATATGTATATATATTTGCATGCGATGTAGATATATATTAAATATGTATATGTGTGACATGTCATATTAGGAGACCAAATTATAGAAACATCTCTCGATAATATTAAGTCGGTAAACGTGAGGCAATTAGATTGACCCACGTGGCCTTCCATCGTTATGAGTAGGAACCGATTCGGTGTAGGTTGAGTTGGTCGAGTCCCTCGAGACTCACCTATATCGCGATTCGCTATCTTGTTTACTTAACATAGAGATGTCACCGGTGACCGAGGATATGGTATGCTTGGTCGAGTCCCTCAAGGGTATATCATCAAATCGGACTCATCTTGTAACGAAGGTGTTGACTTAACCGAGCATCATGGTTGGTCGAGTCCCTCGAGGCCATGGTGATTCGGAGGCCGAAACAGACGGGAATCACAAGGAGTTGTGATCGGCAAGAGTTGCCTACCTTTTAGGCTTAGTGTGATTGGTCGAGTCCCTCGAGGTTACACTAAGACGCCGATTTGATCCCCGATCCCCACTAGAAGACCATCGGAGACTTCCGTTTCACGCGTCTTCGAGGGGTGTCGGGTGACTCGTTAGTAAAATAGTGGGAGCATATTAAGATAGAAGTCCATATCTTGATAGTTTATTTCTTTGCAAAATCTGCATGTTATTCATTTTCGCTACATCTTTATTTTTCAGAAAATGTCGCTTTCAAATCCCTTTACATGGCATACTTGATGTCAACCGCTTTTATTGGTCCAAATTATACCTGATTGGCTCAGTAACTTGAGAATTGTTCTCACAAAGCGGAGAAAATCGTGAACGCCCTGATACTGATGATGCCTACGCTAGAAGAAGGGCAAGCGAGGATGAGATCGCCGCCACGGAAGTACATTGATGACTCCACTCTTGCTCAATGCTATATGTTGGGCTCTATAACTCCGGGAGAGTTACAGAGACAACATGAAAAGATGGATGCCGATCCATTCTCCTACATGTCCAAAAAAAATTGTTTGAGGAACAGGGAAGGACTCAACGATATGAGATATCCAAGAGCCTTTTTCCGCTTAGGATGACCGAGGGGACTCGGTTCAGAACCATGTCCTAAAGATGATTGAGTGGATAGAGAAACTCACAGTGTCTAGGAATGGTCCTAGAGGATAACTTGTGTGTGGACATTGTGCTTCACCCCCTACCAGATTCCTTTTTCAGTTCATAATGAATTTTAATATGAACAAGCTTTGAGGTGACTCTCCCAGAGCTCCTCAATATGTTGAGGGAGGCAGAGAGTACTATTAAGAAAGAGAAGCCAGTTTCTCTACACCGGTGAGACCAAAAAGAAAAGAAAAGCGAAAGGTCCCTTAAGAAGGAAAGGGCAAGGGCAAACAAGGTAAAGCAAAGGTTGCTAAGAAAGACCCAACAAAAGGACAAAGGGCCAGTGCTTCCACTGTGGTAAAGATGGGCATTGGAAGAGAAACTGCAAAGAGTACCTTGCAGAAAGGGCTAAAAACAAAAGCTTGATGAAGCTTTAGGTACATTCATGATGGTCTTCATTTGTCGACTCTTATGATAACACATGGGTATTGGATACCGTAGTGCTTATCATATATGCAATTCGTTGTTGGGTTCGGCAAGGCCTAGGAGACTACAGAGAGGGCGAGATGGACCTCAAGATGGGTAATGGAGCAAAAGTTGTTTGATTAGTCGTTGGCGAGGTCGCCCCTACATCTGCCTAGTGGAGCTTTTATTGCATTAGATGCATGTTATTTTGTTCCTTCTATTATCAAAAACATTATCTCTATTTCATGTTTAACAGTTAGTGGATATAAATTTGTTTTTGAGAACAATGGTTGTTCGATATTATTAGATGATAAGATCATCACGAAAGGAACATTGCATAATGGTTTATTTATGTTAGACACCACTCCACATATCATGAATGTAAATATGTCCAAAATGAAACGAGATGAGTTGAACAGTGCATACCTGTGGCATTATAGGCTAGGTCACATCCATGAAAGAAGGATTCAAAAGTTGCTAAACGATGGATATCTAGATCCATTCGAATATGTGTCATATACAACTTGTGAGCCTTGCATTCGTGGAAAACTGACCAAATCTCCATTTAGTAGAACTGGAGAGAGAGCCAATAAGTTGTTGGAACTCATACATAGTGATGTATGTGGACCCATGTCAATTCATGCCATTGGAGGTTACTCCTACTTCATTACATTTATCGATGATGATTCAAGGTATGGATATGTGTACTTAATGAAGTACAAGTCCCAGGCCTTTGAGAAATTCAGATAGTATAAGAATGAGGTGGAGAACCGACCGAAAGAGTATCAAAACTCTTCGATCGATCGAGGAGGTGAATACTTAAGTACAAAGTTTACTCAGTTCCTCAAGGGCCATGGGATATTATCCCAATGGACACCTCCTTATACACCCTCACCAATGGTGTTCTCGACAGGAGAAATCGTACATTATTAGATATGGTACGGTCCATGATGAGTTTCACGACCTACCCATCTCATTCTCGGGATATGCCCTAGAAACCATGACTTACCTTCCGAACAGAGTTCCAACTAAGTCGGTAGTGTCTACACCATATGAGATATGGAAAGGGAAGAAGCTTTGATCTTAAGGTTGTTAAGATCTGGGGGCTGCCCCGCCCATGTTAGAAGACACAACCCGATAAGTTAGAATCAAGGATGAGCGATGCAAAATTTTTTGGGATACCCCAAGGAAACTTGTGGGTATTATTTCTATCATCTCGAGGACCAAAAGGTCTTTTTAGAAGAAAGAGAGCAGTGTTCCTTGAGAAGGAACACATTCTTGACGGAGATAGTGGGAGAATGATAGAATTGAGCGAGGTTGGAGAACCAAGCTCAAGCACCACTCTCTGACCGAAGTCCGTTGGGTACCTAATACACAAGTATCAACTTTATGCAGGTCCGATAGAGTATCCCATCCTCCTGAGAGATATGTGGGACATATTAGAGCAGAGGATGTAGAGGATATTGATCCTCAAACCTACGAGGAGGCTATTATGAGTATAGACTCCGGGAAGTGGAAAGAAGCCATGAATTCTGAGATGGATTCTATGTACTCCAATAAGGTTTGGAACCTAGTTAATGCGCCCGAAGGTATTGTACCCATCGGTTGCAAGTGGATCTTTAAGAAAAAGATCGTAGTAGATGGAAAGGTAGAGACCTATAAAGCAAAGCTAGTGGCTAAGGGGTATCGTCAAAGGCAAGGTGTTGACTATGACGAAACCTTCTCACCCGTAGCAATGCTAAAATCCATCAGAATTCTATTGGTTATTGCAGCACACTTTGACTTCGTTAAGAACGAAGATAAGCCTTGTGTATACAGAAAGGTAAGTGGGTGCGCTATCACCTTTTTGGTGTTATATGTGGATGACATCCTCATCATTGGGAATGACATAGGAATGCTATCCACAGAAAATGCTTGGTTATCTAGACACTTCTCCGTGAAGGACTTAGGGGAAGCATCTTATATCTTGGGGATTAGAATCTATAGAGATAGATCCAAGAGGATGCTTGGCTTGTCCCAGTCCAGGTACATAGAAACTATTGTCAAAAGGTTTGGCATGGAAAATTCCAAGAGAGGTCTCATACCGATGAGACATGGGATATCGCTTTCACACAGTATGTCCCCAAAGACTCCGTGAAGAAAGGGCTTAACATGGATATGATACCTTATGCCTCAGCAATAGGGTCTATCATGTATGCCATGCTATGTCATGGGCCCTGATATAGCATGCTCGAAAGTGTCACGAAAGGTGTCTCAAAGCGGATCCGGGCTTGGAGCACCGAAAGCAGTAAAGTGTATCCTTAAGTACTTGAGAAGGACTAAGGATCTTTTACTAGTGTATGGAGGTAATAGCCTTAAGGTTGAAGGCTACGCTGACTCAAGTTTTCAGTCCGATGTCGATGATAGCAAGTCGAATTGTGGTATGTGTACACCTTGAATGGAGGAGCAAGTGTCTTTGGAAGAGTTCCAAGCAAGATACCACTCTTGACTTCGACCACGAGGCGGAGTACATTCTGCATCAGATGCAGCAAAGGAGGGAGTCCGGGTGAAGAAGTTCATCACAGATTTGGGAGTCGATACGTAAAGCGACAAGTCAACTTCCTTATATTGCGACAACTATGGTGTGATTACTCAAATAAGGGAACCCGGGTCTCATCGAAGTGTTAGAGGAGGTTCCAGCTTATAAGAAAGATCGAAACTTGAGGAGATGTAGCAGTGGAAAGAGTTCCATCCGAAGATAACAAAGGCAGATCCACTAACAAAGCCGTTGTCTCAGATTGTCTTTGAGCTGTCACAGAGTCTGATGGGGATCGACATATAGGTGATTGGCTTTTAGGTCAAGTGGGAGATTGCTAGTCATAGGTGCCCAACAAGCCAATCACGTGAGTGATGGCACGTGTGACTTGATACATAATCTTTTTGCTTATTATATTTTGGCATATATCACTTTATAACTATTGCATAAATGCATATATATATTGTGATGTCCTTGGATTTGTGCAATGGGAAATGGGATCGTGATGAGATCACAATAATGAGATCGATTCACCTTTAAACACATATCCTAAATAATCTCGGTCATAGGTTACTTTCGAGAGGGACATCGTGATAACCGGATAGACGGTGTGTCTGTATACCCGTCCATATGATGGATCACCTGGTCTCATAACTTTTCGTGTAGGGACACTAGGGATACAATACAGGTGCTCATTGGAGAATGAGTTCATTGATTGATCCGCCACGGAATCTTTGGATGGTTGATGATGCCTTATTGTCGACAAATGATTTTCAGAGTCCTAGTGGTGTATCCGGTCCTTAGACTTGAGACACCAAGGATGTCCTGTATGAGTGCTCCACTCTTTGATACCAAACTTATAGGTTTGGCTGTCCCGCATCTAGTACAAATGGGTCATTGGGAGTGGTAGTCGACCTCCACGATGGCTATTGAGTGTCGATAGAGGATCATCCACTCTCGGCGTCATGAGAGGAATATCCCATGTGTTCTTGCTCGACAAATCCCTGGCCGAGGGTCATTCGGGTTGAGAGAGAAAGAGTTCTCCGGGAGAATCCGATTAGAGCGAGACTCGAGTAGAAACCGTATGGGGTCCGACAACACCATGCTTTCGATATATGGTCTCCGGGATATTAGATGGATGAGGGACTATAGGTACATGGTAACGAGGACGCATTGGTCCAATGGATTGATTCCCCCAGATCGTCCGGGGACTATGGCGTAGTGGCCTAGTACGCCCCAGAATCGATGAGTCGAAGTGAATTATTACAGAGATAATAATTCACCGAGTTAGAAGGAGTTCGATAGGTATGACTCACGGCCACTTCGATATTGGGCCTAGAGGGTCACACACATATGGCGTGCATTGCGATGAGTAGAGGTTCGGATATGAGATATCCGGCCTGAGCCCCTTGTCTTATTGGATGCAGATCCAATACCCACTAGGGAAGGACCCATTAGGGTTTGACATGGGATCTCTATAAATAGGAGGGATTCACCGCCTCATAGGCTAGTCTTTGCTTGCCTTTCCTATTCTCCTCTCCCTCTCCACCCTCGAGGCCTGGAGTTTTGAGGAGGGTCGCCGCAACCCCCTGCTGTGTGGATCACCGCTAGAGAGGAGGACGCTTGACCTCCTTCACCCTCTCCTAAGGATCTGCAAGGAAACAGGGATATACGATCTCCCTAGGTAACACAATCTCTATACGCAGTTTTGTGTTTTGCGGATTTTTGCACACCAATCTTCGCACGACGACGAACATCTTTTTGGGAATCGGGGATTTTTGTTTTCTTGTTCTTCCGCTGCGCATATGATGTCGCCCCCCATGATTTCCCAACAATATACGCCGAAATATAATAAGCAAAAAATATTCTATATTAAGTCACATGTGTCATCACTCACGCGATGACATGAGGACTTAGTATGCTTGGTCTTGTCACTTGAGGGTATATCATCGAATTTGACTCATCTTGTAACGATGGTGTTGACTTAACCGAACATCTGTTAGGATCAAGAGCACTAAGAGTGGGGGGCTGAATTAGTGCAGCGGATTAAAACGTTGGTTTTTGAAATCGTTGGCACGATAAAAAAACTGAACTTGAAAAGTTTAACTTAGACGCGTGTTCGTAGAGAAGTGCAGCAAGATTATAAAGTACGTAAGTGAGTTTGCAGTAAGATAAATTGCAATAAGTAAACGCAAACCATAGATTACTCCAATTTTAGAGTGGTTCGGTCAAATGACCTACATCCACTTACGAAGCCCCTCTTCGATGAGGCTCCCACCTTCCACTAGCAAATCTCTTGAACGGGAAGGGTAAATACCCCTCTTAAAACTCTTTACAAGCGGTTCACTCTCTTACAGATTTTCGAGAAGGAATGAGGTGAACACTAGCAAATTGAAAACAAGACTTTCTAAGACTTTTCTAAGACCTTTCTCTCAATCAATTGCTGCTCAAAAAGTTGTAATCTCAGCTGAGATTTGAGGGGTATTTATAGGCCTCAAGAGGATTCAAATTTGGGCTCCAAATTTGAATTCTCGTGGAGTTCTCAATGCTGGCGGTGCCACCGCCTGTCAGTGTCAGGCGCTGACAGTGCTGGGTGGTGCCACCGCCTAGCTCTCGGGCACTAGGCGGTGCCACCGCCCAGCTCCGGCACCGCCTGGCTCTCGGGCACTAGGCGGTGACACCGCCCAGCCCAGGCGGTGCAACCGCCCAGTCTAGCGGTGCTACCGCCAAACTCTTTGGTTGACTGGTTGGGCTTCAAACTTAGCCCAAACCAAGTCTAATTTTGGACCAAGTTGGCCCCTAACCAGGATATAGGATTATCTCTTAATCCTATTCCTAATTACACGTTAACTACATAACAAAAACATATCCTAAGCAATTTTTCAACCGTGAACGTCGAGTCTTGTTCCGGCGAGCTTTCTGACGAACTTCTCCCGACGGACTCCCAGCAAGCTCCCGAACTTGTGATGACTTTAATGAGTAGCCGAGCCTTCTCGGTGATCTCCGTGAACCTCCTACGATCTCTTCGGCAACTTCTGAAAATTCCGATAGGTTCCCGATTTCTTTTCGGTTGGTTCCGGTAGCATCTCCGACGATTATTCGGACTCTTAAACGTCCATCGAACTTGACTCCGGTATCCTTGCTTTGTGTTTTCTGGTTATCGTAGTTAATCTTGCACACTTAACTCAATAATATGGATTAGATCAATTAACCCATCAATTGATTGTATCATCAAAATCCGAGATTCAACAACATCATGGTTGGTCGAGCCCCTCGAGACCATGGTGGTTCAGAGGCCGAACTGGACAAGAATTATAAGGAGTTATGATCGGCAGGGGTTTCCAACCTTTTAGGCTCAGTGTGATTGGTTGAGTCCCTCAAGGTTACACTAAGACACTGATTAGATCTCGATCTCCACTAGAAGTCTATCGGAGACTTCCATTTCATATGCTGAGGGTGTCGCGTGACTCACCAGTAAAATAGTGGGTGCATATTAAGATAGAAGTCCATATCTTGATTGTTTATTTTTCTACAAAATCTGCATGTTATTTATTTCTATTGCATCTTTATTTTCAGAAAATATCTCTTTCAAATCCCTTATGTGGCATACTTGATGTCAACTCTCTCACTGGTCCAAATTATACGGATTGGCTCCGCAACTTAAGAATTATTCTCATGGCGGAAAAAATTGTATATGTCCTTGATACAGTAATGCCTACGCCCGAGGAAGGGGCAAGCAAGGATGAGATCGCTAGCTATGTGAAGTATATAGATGACTCCACTCTTACATGTTGAGCTCCATGACACCTGAGTTACAGAGATAACATGAAAAGATGAATGAAAGATCCATTCTCTTACATGTCTGTAAACTATTTGAGGAGCAGGGAAGGACTCAACGATATATGATATCCAAGAGTCTCTTCCATGTTAGGATGATTAAGGGGACACCGGTTCAGAACCATGCCCTAAAGATGATTGAGTGGATAGAGAAACTCGCAAGTCTAAGAATGGTCCTAGAGGATACCTATATATGGATCTTGTGCTTTAATCCCTATCAGATTACTTTTCACGGTTCATAATGAACAAGTTTGACATGACTCTCCCTGAGCTCCTCAATATGTTGAGGGAGGCAAAAAGCACTATCAAGAAGGAGAAGCCAATTCTCTATACTGGTGAAACCAGAAAGAAAAGAAAAGTGGAAAGTCCCTTAAGAAGGGCAAGAGCAAGGGTAGATTGGGTAAAGCAAAGGTTAGTAAGAAAGACTCAACAAATGAGTAAAGCTAGTGCTTCCACTATGGCAAAGATGGGCACTGGAAGAGGAACTACAAAAAGTACCTTGCAGAGAAGGCAAAACAGAAGCTTAGAAAAGCTTTAGATACATTCATGATCAGTTTCTATTTGTCAGACTCTTATAATAACACATGGGTATTGGATACCAGTAGTGCTTATCATATTTACAATTTGTTGCAGGTTCTAGTAAAACCTAGGAGATTGACAAGACGTGACCCTACAAAAGTTGCTACAGTAGTGGCTGGTGAGGTCACCCTACATCTACCTGGTGGAGTAATTATTGCATTGGATGCATGTTATTTTGTTCCTTCTATTATCAAAAATATTATTTAGATTTCATGTTTGATAGTTAGTGGATATAAATTAGTTTTTGAAAATAATGGTTGTTCAATATTATTAGATACTAAGATCATCGCGAGAGAAACATTGTATAATGGTTTGTTTATGCTAGATATTGCTCCACATATTATGAATGTAAATATTGTTGGGAAATCCTTGGGGGCGACATCATATGCGCAGCGGAAGAACAAGAAAAACAAAATCCCCGATTCCCAAAGAGATGTTCGTCGTCGTGCGAAGATTGGTACGCAAAAAATCTGCGAAACATGAAACTGCGTATAGAGTAGATTGTGTTACCCAGGGAGATCGTATATCCCAGTTTCCTTACAGATCCTTAGGAGAGGGTGAAGGAGGTCAAGCATCCTCCTCTCTAGCGGTGATCCACACAGTAGGGTTACGACGACGCTCCTCAAAACTCCAGACCTACTCTGAGGTGGAAATAGAGAGAAGAATAGGAAAAGGCAAACAAAAGCTCTCTGGCCCATGGGGCTCTGAATCCCTCCTATTTATAGAGGTCCCCTATCAAACCCTAATAGGTCCTCCCCTAGTGGGTATTGGATCTGCATCCAATAAGACAAGGGCTCCGTCGGATATCTCATATCCGAACCTCTATTCATCGCAATGCCTACCATATGTGTGTGACCCTCTAGGACCAATATCGAGCTGGCCGTGAGTCATACCTATCAGAACACCTTCTAACTCAGTAAATTATTATCTCTGTAATAATTCACTCGACTCATCGACTACGGACGTACTAAGCCACTGTGCCATAGTCCCTAGACGATACAGGGGAATCCAATCCATTGGACCTGTCTGTCCTCAGTTACCGTGTACCTATAGTCTCTCATCCATCTAATATACCAGAGACCGTATATCGAGCATGGTGTTGTCAGACCCACACGGTTTCTACTCGAGTCTCGCTCTAATCGGATTCTCCCGGAGAACTCTTTCTCTCTAAACCCGAATGACCCTGGCCAGGGATTTGTCTGAGCAAGAACACATGGGATATTCCTCTCATGACGCCGAGAGTGGATGATCCTCTATCGACACTCAATGGCCCTCGTAAGGTCGACTACCACTCCCAATTACCAGCTGTACTAGATCTGGGATAGTCAAACCTATAAGTCTAGTATCAAAGAGTGGAGAACTCATACAGAACATCCTTGGTGTCTCACGTCTAAGGACCAGATACACCACTAGGACTACGGAATCGTTGTCTGACAATAAGGCATCATCAACCATCCAGCATTCCGTAAGCGGATCAATCAGTGAACTCATTCTCCAATGAGCACCTGTACTGTATCCCTAGTGCCCCTACACAAGTAGCTATAAGACCAACTGCATCCATCATATGGACGGGTATTCAACACACCAGTCTGTCCGGTTATCATGATATCCCTCTCGAGTAACCTATGACCGGGATTATTTAGGAAATATGTTTAAATGTGAATCGATCTCACTATCGTGATCTCATCACGATCCGATTCCCATTGCACAAATCCAAGGACATCACAATATATGTATGGATTTATGCAATAGTTATAAAGTGATATATGCCAAAATATAATAAGCAAAAAGATTCTTTATTAAGTCACACGTGCCATCACTCACGTGATTGGCTTGCTGGGCACCTATGACTAGCAATCTCCCACTTGACCAAAAACCAATCACCTATATGTCTGATCCCCATCAGACTCCTGTGACGCTCAAAACAAATCTGAGACAATAGCTTTGTTAGTGGATCTGCAATGTTATCTTCGGATGGAACTCTTTCCACTACTACATCTCCTCGGGTCACGATCTCTCTGATAAGGTGGAACCTCCTCAGAACATGCTTAGATTTCTGATGCGACCTAGGTTCCTTTGCTTGAGCAATCGCCCCATTGTTGTCGCAATATAGGGAGATCGGCTCTTCGCTACCCGGCACGACTCCCAAATCTGTGATGAACTTCTTCACCCAAACTCCCTCCTTTGCTGCATCTGATGCAGCAATGTACTCCGCCTCTGTGGTCGAGTCAGCAATGGTATCTTGCTTGGAACTCTTCCAGCACACTGCTCCTTCATTCAAGGTGTACACATACCCTAAATTCGACTTGCTATCATCGACATCAGACTGAAAACTTGAGTCAGTGTAGCCTTCAACCTTAAGGCTATTACCTCCATATACTAGTAAAAGATCCTTAGTCCTTCTCAAGTACTTTAGGATACACTTTACTGCTTTCCAGTGCTCCAAGCCTAGATCCGCCTGATACCTGCTCGTGACACTCAGAGCATGCGCTATATCAGGCCTAGTACATAGCTTGGCATACATGATAGACCCTATTGCTGAGGCATAAGATATCATATCCATGTTCGCCCTTTCTTCTGGAGACTTTGGAGACATACTCGTAGAAAGCGATATCCCATGTCTCATCGGTATGAGACCTCTCTTGGAATTTTCCATGCCAAACCTTTTGATAATGGTTTCTTTGTACCTAGACTGGGACAAGCCAAGCATCCTCTTAGATCTATCTCTATAGATTCTAATCCCCAAAATATAGGATGCTTCCCCTATGTCCTTCATGGAGAAGTGTCTAGATAACCAAGCCTTTATTGCGGATAGCATTCCTACGTCATTCGCATTGATCAGGATGTCATCCACATATAACACCAAAAAGGTGATAGCGCTCCCACTTACCTTTCTATATACACAAGGCTCATCTTCGTTCCTAACGAAGTCATAAGATCTGATTGCCTCATCAAATCTTATGTTCCAACTTTAGGAAGCTTGCTTTAATCCATAAATGGATCTAAGCAACCTACACACCATATCTGGACAGTTCTTGGACACGTATCCCTCAGGTTGCATCATATACACCTCCTCCTCGAGGTTCCCATTGAGGAATGCGGTTTTCACATCCATCTGCCAAATCTCATAATCATAGTATGCTGCAATAGCCAAGATAATTCTGATGGATTTTAGCAATGCTACGGGTGAGAAGGTTTCGTCATAGTCAACACCATGCCTTTGACGATATCCCTTAGCCACTAGCCTTGCTTTATAGGTCTCTACCATTCCATCTACTCTGATCGTTTTCTTAAAGATCCACTTGCAACCGATGGGTACAATACCTTCGGGCGCATCAACTAGGTTCCAAACCTTATTGGAGTACATAGAATCCATCTCAAAATTTATGGCTTCTTGCCACTTCCTGGGGTCTATACTCATAATAGCCTCCTCGTAGGTCTGAGGATCAATATCCTCTGCATCCTCACCTCTAATATGTCCCACATATCTCTCAGGAAGATGGGATACTCTATCAGATCTACGTAAATTTAAAACTTATGTATTAGGTACCTGAACAGACTCGGGCTGTAGAGTGGTGCTTGAACTTGGTTCTCCAACCTCGCTCAATTCTATCATTCTCCCACTATCTCTGGCAAGAATGTGTTCATTCTCAAGGAATACTACTCTCTTAGCTACAAAGACCTTTTGGTCCTTGAGATGATAGAAATAATACACACATGTTTTCTTGGGGTATCCCACAAATTTGCATCGCTCTGTCCTTGATTCTAACTTATCGGAGTTGTGTCTTTTAACATTTGCAGGGCAGCCCCAAATCTTAACAACTTTAAGATCAGGCTCTTCCCTTTCCATATCTCATATGGTGTAGACACTACCGACTTAGTTGGAACTCTGTTCAGAAGGTAATCTACGGTTTCTAGGGCATATCCCCAAAATGAGATGGGTAGGTCAGCGAAACTCATCATGGACCGTACCATATCTAATAATGTACGATTTCTGCTTTCAGAGACACCATTGAGCTGAGATGTATAAGGAGGTGTCCATTGGGATAATATCCCATGGTCCTTGAGGAACTGAGTGAACTCTGAACTTAAGTACTCACCTCCTCGATCTGATCGAAGAGTTTTGATACTCTTTCCAGTCTGGTTTTCCACCTCATTCTTATACTCTCTGAATTTCTCAAAGGCCTCGGACTTGCACTCCATTAAGTACACATATCCATACCTTGAGAAATCATCAATAAATGTAATGAAGTATGAGTAACCTCCAATGGCAGGAGTTGACATGGGTCCACATACATCATTATGTATGAGTTCCAACAACTCGGTGGCTCTCTCTCCAGTTCCACTAAATGGAGAGTTGGTCAGTTTTCCACGAATGCAAGGCTCACAAGTTGCATATGACACAATCGAATGGATCTAGATATCCATCATTTAGCAACTTTTGAATCCTTCTTTCATGGATGTGACCTAGCCTACAATGTCACAGGTATGCATTGTTCAACTCATCTCGTTTCCTTTTGGACACATTTACATTCATGATATGTGGAGTGGTGTCTAATATAAATAAACCATTATGCAACGTTCCTTTCATGATGATCTTATCATCTAATAATATCGAAAAACTATTATTCTCAAAAACAAATTTATATCCACTAACTGTTAAACATGAAATGGAGATAATGTTTTTGATAATAGAAGGAACAAAATAACATGCATCTAATGCAATAAAAGCTCCACTAGGCAGATGTAGGGCGACCTCGCCAATAGGTACTACAGCAACTTTTGCTCCATTACCCATCTTGAGGTCCGTCTCGCCTCTCTCTAGTCTCCTAGGCCTTGCCAGAACCTACAACGGATTGCATATATGATAAGCACTACCGGTATTGTCACATCCTGGATTTTTTTTTTTTTTAATCATTCCACACATTTAGGCCAAATAGATAAACATCACTTTATTCATCATTCATAAACATTTATTACAATTCATTTATTACAATCCATTTATTCATCGGATCATAAATAGAAAAATAAACATGGTGATGTTAACTTCAATAATCATCTGAGTGGCTCTACCTAACGGTAGAGGAAGGTGCGCTCTCCACTGGAATCCGATTTAGTATTAGAGGGAGGCTGCTCTGAAAATCAAAAACAAAGAAAATTCAGCAACGCTGAGTAGGAACCCCAAAAGTTAACTCAAAATGTATATATGATCAAAATTTAATCAATCATCCTATTGGCGTATATCAAATACCGGAAGGAGCACTCCCCCAACAACGGATGGAGAGGCTTTACCCTACGGGATGAGTTTGTGTTCTCCCAACAGCGGATGGAGGCCAACTCATATCTCACTCCCAATAGCGGGGACACGTTCCTCCCAACAACGGATGGAGGAATCGTCCAGCCGCCACGTCTGACGGTCCACTAATCCCCGAAGGGAATCGTCGTACCCGCTCTCGGCAGGAAAATAATATAATCTCACACTGGTCATGTCTATTTCGGGATGAAATAACATATTTAAAATGTCTCTTTCAAATATCATCAAAATCAAGTAATATAAATTAGCCCCCAATTGACTTGAACTCTAGTTTAATCGATTCAATTGAACTCGATTTACTAGAGTCTAACTGAACTAATCTGTAATCCTTATTTAACTGGCTTGGAACCACCCTAGACTAGTATAATTTAGACTAGATTAAGTTTAATTTATGTTAAACTAACTTGAATAAGTCAATCAATTCGGAATCACCCTGAATTGATCTAGACTAATCAAGTCTAGTTTAGTTCAATCAATATTTAGGCTCTAGTTCAACAATAACATTGGGCTAGATTGAGCTAGTCCATCTACTGGTCATGTGCATTATACATGATTGAGCATGCATTACACAAAACTGGCCCAGCCCTGGCCCATGGACTAGTCATGCGCGTCGCATGTGACCGCCCATAATGGTTGGGCCGGGGTAGCCTACGGGCCAAGGCCTGACCCGTGGGTTGGGCCTGGCCTGTGAACAATTTCATTCCAATTAATATACAATTTCATATCATAGCATATGCCTATTAACAATATAAATATAAACATAATAATGCATTAAAAGATAGATGAGGAGAAATACTTTAATACAAAGAAATAACGTTCTAAATTTGACTAGAAATCATAAGACATTAAAAGAGTGATTGGGAGATAAATTTTAATGCAAGGAAATAGCCTTCTAAATTCAAATAAAAATCATGTTTTCAACACATATAAAATTTCAACATATTCTAGTCATATTTTAAATTATTCAGAATAATATATTTTAAATTTCAGATCAAAGAATATTTAGATAACATATTCTAATCTAACAATATTTTAATCCAGATAAGATTAAAGATAAACTATAATACAAGAAATATCATATAAAATAAATATATTTTAAACATATTTAACTCTACAATAAAAACCTTAATCATTGGTCAAAGAATATTATGAAAACTTTAACTAATTACTTTAATGCAAAAAGTTTGGCATTTAAAGAATTGATATATATTTTTCAAACTATAAAACTTTCAACATTTAAAGAATCAAAATAAAAGCTAAAACTTTTAAATTTAAGAAAGGTAGGGAACCTACCTCTTGTCAACATGGTGTAACTCCTCGTTCCTCCCGCTGCCAAGCTCGACTAGGTGAGGAATGAAGGAGAGAAATCTATTAAAGGAAATTTATTTTAATTTTTATATTTATTTAATATAAATTATTTTTATTTAATATACTAACAAATATGATATCATTATATTTGGAATACTTAATAGTTATTTCCTTAATTCATATCAACAAACAAGGAAGTAGATTAAGATTTCCTTAAACAAGTAAGGAAAGAAAATCAATTCATAACTTAAATATTTGATATGATTATATTTCTCCCCTCTAATAGGAAATTTGGTCCCCAAATTTAGCTTACCTTAAGAAAATAGATGAGGATACTGCTCTCTCATATCTTCTTCTCTTTCCCACGTTACCTCTTGGTCTGAATGGTGTTGCCAACAAATCTTTACCAAAGGTATAATTTTGTTCCTTAGAATATGTTCTTTCCTTTCCAAGGGGTTGGTTGTTCTCCAAAAGTAGCATCATCTCTTAGTTGTAGAGGTTGGTGAGATATTACATGTGATGGATCCTTGATATATCTTCGAAGCATAGACACATGGAATACATCATGGATGCCAGCCAAAGCCGGGGGCAGTGCCAATTTGTATGCCACAAGCCCAACCTTTTGTAAGATCTCAAATGGGCCAATAAATCTTGGAGCTAACTACCCCCTTTGACCAAACCTCATAACTCCCTTAGTTGGCGACACTTTTAAGAAACGTGCTCACCAACTTCGAACTCTAGATCTCTTCGCCTTCGATCTGCATAACTTGACTTTGAGCTGTTAATAATCTTTGGCATATAATTCGAATATTACCAGCATCTTTTTGAATTAATTGAGGCCCCAAAAGTTTCCGTTCTCCTACCTCATCCCAATATACAGGTGATATGCACTTTCTTCCATAAAGAGCTTCAAATGGAGCCATCTGTATACTAGAGTGGTAACTATTATTATAAGAAAACTCAATTAGATGTAAGTGCATATCCCAACTCCCACCAAAGTCCAAAGCACATGCTCTTAAGAGATCTTCAAGAGTTTGTATTATCCTTTCAGATTGACCATCAGTTTGGGGGTGAAAGGCTGTACTAAACTTCAACTGCGTGCCCAACGATTTTTGTAGACTTCCCCAAAATTTAGAGGTGAATCTTGGATCTCTATCTGAGATAATGCTAATTGGCACCCCATGATATCGAATAATTTCCTTATTATATAAGCTTGCTAGTTTATCCAATGAATACTTATTGTTAATAGGGAGGAAGTGAGTAGATTTAGTAAGTCTGTCTATTATTACCCAAATTCCGTCATATCCTTTCATAGTCTTGGGTAATCCTATCACAAAATCCATAGTGACTTGCTCCCACTTCCATTCAGGAATCGAAATCTTTTACAACTTTCCCGCAAGTACTCGATGTTCTATTTTCACCTGTTGGCATATTAAACATTTAGAAACAAACTCTGCTATATCTCTCTTCATACCACGCCACCAATAGTTTTGGCGTAAATCTCGATACATCTTAGTAGCGGGATGGATATTAAATTTTTATCTATGTGCCTCCTCTAATAATTGCATCTTTACTGGATGGCTTTCGGGAACACAAAGTCGATTGTGGAATGTAATAGAACCATCTTCGGCTTGAAGGAATTCAGGTCTAGATCCTTGAGCTATTTCCTTAACTATCATTTGAAGATATATATCTTCCTTTTGACCTTCTTTAACCTTTTCCACCAAAAATGATTGTGCCATCAAACACACAAGAAAACCTTTATTTTTCTCCGATAAAAGTTTAAGTTTTAAGTCTGCTAACTCTGTCATCATAGAATTCTATTGAATATTCATATAGGCTACAAGACTATAGGTATTTCTGCTTAAGGCATCAGCAACTACATTAGCTTTCCCAGGATGGTAGTTGATATTAAAATCATAATCCTTTAGAAAGTCCAACCACCTTCTTTGTCTCATATTTAAATCTTTCTGTGTGAAAATATATTTGAGACTCTAATGATCTGTGAAGATTTCGAAAGTCTGTCCATAGAGATAATGCCTCCAAATTTTCAGTGTAAAAATGATAGTTGCTAGCTCTAAGTCATGAGTATGATAGTTCTTTTCATGAGGCTTTAATTGCCTCGATGCATAAGTAACTACCCTCTCGTTTTGTATTAGAACGTAACCAAGTCCTTGTAGAGAGGCATCACTATACACTATAAAACCTTCTCCCCCTGAAGGAATCACCAAGATAGGAGGACTGGTTAATTTCTTCTTCAATTCTTGAAAACTTTGTTGACATTTATCATCCCACATGAATTTTATATTCTTTTGTGTCAACTTGGTCAATGGTGTTGCTATTTTTGAAAAACCTTCTACGAATCTTCTATAGTATCCAGCCAAACCCAAGAAGCTTCTAATCTCTGAAACATTAGAAGGCTGTTTTCATTTTATCACAGCTTAAATCTTGTGAGGGTCAACAGATATACCAGCGCTCGAAATTACATGACCGAGAAACATAATTTCATTGAGCCAGAAGTTGCACTTGCTTAACTTGGCATATAGTTTCTCTTGGCTTAGGACTTCCAGAACTGTCTTAAGATGGTGTTCATGCTCTGCTATGCTTTTGGAGTAGATCAGGATATCATCAATGAACACAATTACAAATTTATCAAGATATGGGTGGAACATCCTATTCATAAGATCCATGAAGGTAGCCGGTGCATTTATGAGTCCAAAAGGCATTACTAAGAATTCATAATGACCATATCTTGTTCTAAAGGCAGTTTTCTGTATATCTCCTTCCCTTATCTTCAGTTGATGATACCCGGATCTCAAATCAATCTTTGAGTATACCCAAGTACCTTGAAGTTGATCAAATAGGTCATCTATTCGAGGAAGAGGGTATTTATTCTTTATGGTCACTTGGTTGAGCTGTCTATAATCGAGGCATAGTCGTATAGATCCATCTTTCTTCTTCACAAATAGGACAGGGGTACCCCAAGGTGATACACTGGGTCGAATAAAACCCTTGTCCAAAAGCTCTTGGACTTTCATTAAAAGCAATATGTGGAGAGAACTGAGCCAACTCAGTGAAATGATGATCATATTCCATTACAGTTCTATTTCCTTGGTGGATGCTAAGGAACTCTTGTTGTTTCTCAAAGCGAATTGAATCAGGAAAGAACTACTCATAAAATGCATCTTTAAACTGCTCCTAAGTTACCACATTACCTCCCGCCTCTAATATCCTCCTTTTTGAGGTCCACCAAGTGTCTGTCTTCCCTTCCAAAATGAAAGAAGCGAAAGGCATTTTTTGATTTTCCCTATATTCGATAGCTTTGAATGTCTTTTCCACTTGACGAATCCAACGTTTAGCAAAGATTGGATCTGGCTTGCCCTAAAAAAATTGGTGGTCCCAATCTCTTAAAGTGATCTAAGGTATTATTCCTACCTCGTGGAATTTCATCTCGTTCCTCCTTACACTCAAAGTATCCCCTAATAGCATTGAGGACTCCGTGTACGTCATCTTGAGCATTGACGGGCATGAGGGGCATTTTGCGAAGTCAGAGAAACTGGCCCATAATTAGTGATAGGTGTACGAGAGGACTAGGTTTGCTCTACGATGCGTGGAGCATCCAAGTTATTATTTGTTTGAACACCTCTCCGAGCGCGTAAACCAATAGCATTACGACCATGAGCACCCCGAGTGACAGGACCACTAATCTCTGGAATTGGCTCCATTACTCCTATAATAGGTTAAAGACAATCATCGGTTAAAGTTAATCAAGGGACCTAATACACCTACAAGCCCTAGACCATGCTCTGATACCATAAAAGATGTCACATCCTGGATTTTTTTTTTTTTAATCTTTCCACACATTTAGGCCAAAGAGATAAACATCACTTTATTCATCATTCATAAACATTTATTACAATTCATTTATTACAATCCATTTATTCATCGAATCATAAATAGAAAAGTAAACATGATGATGTTAACTTCAAGAATCATCCAAGTGGCTCTACCTAACGGTAGAGGAAGGTGCGCTCTCCACTGGAATCCGATTTAGTACTAGAGGGAGGCTGCTCTGAAAATCAAAAACAAAGAAAATTCAGCAACGCTAAGTAGGAACCCCAAAAGTCAACTCAAAATGTATATATGATCAAAATTCAATCAATCATCCCATTGGCGTATATCAAATACCCCAAAAGTCAACTCAAAATGTCTGACGGCCCACTAATTCACGAAGGAAATCGCCGTACCTGCTCTCGACAGGAAAATAATATAATCTCACACTAGTCATGTCTATTTCGGGATGAAATAACATATTTAAAACGGCTCTTTCAAATATCATCAAAATCAAGTAATATAAATTAGCCCCCAATTGACTTGAACTCTAGTTTAATCTATTCAATTGAACTCGATTTACTAGAGCCTAACTGAACTGATCTCTAATCCTTATTTAACTGGTCTGAAACCACCCTAGACTAGTATAATTTAGACTATATTAAGTTCAATTTAGGTTAAACTAACTTGAATAAGTCAATCAATTCGGAATCACCCTGAATTGATCCAGACTAATCAAGTCTAGTTTAGTTCAATCAACATTTGGGCTCAAGTTCAACAATAACATTGGGCTAGATTGAGCCAGTCCATCTACTGGTCATGTGCATTATACATGATTGAGCCTGCATTACACAAAACTGGCCCAACCCTGGCCCATGGACTAGTCATGCGCGTCGCATGTGACTGCCTATAATGGTTGGGCTCGGGTAGCCTACGGGCCAAGGCCTGACCCGTGGGTTGGGCCTGGCCTGTGAACAATTTTATTCCAATTAATATACAATTTCATATCATAGCATATACCCATTAACAATATAAATAAATACATAATAATGCATTAAAAGATAGATGAGGAGAAAGACTTTAATACAAAGAAATAACGTTCTAAATTTGACTAGAAATCATAAGACATTAAAAGAGGGATTGGGAGATAAGTTTTAATGCAAGGAAATAGCCTTCTAAATTTAAATAAAAATCATGTTTTTAACACATATAAAATTTTACATATTCTAGTCATATTTTAAATCATTCAGAATAATATATTTTAAATTTCAGATCAAAGAATATTTAGATAACATATTCTAATCTAACAAGATTTTAATCCAGAAAAGATTAAAGATAAACTGTAATACAAGAAATATCATATAAAACAAATACATTTTAAACATATTTAACTCTACAATAAAAACCTTAATCATGGGTCAAAGAATATTATGAAAACTTTAACTAATTACTTTAATGCAAAAAGTTTGACATTTAAAGAATTGATATATATTTTTCAAACTATAAAACTTTCAACATTTAAAGAATCAAAATAAAAGCTAAAACTTTTAAATTTAAGAAAGGTAGGGAATCTACCTATTGTCAACAGGGTGTAACTCCTCGTTTCTCTCGCTGCCAAGCTCGACTAGGTGAGGAATGAAGGAGAGAAATCCCTCCCTTTAAATAGGAGGAGGTGAGCCTCTATTAAAGGAAATTCATTTTAATTTTTATATTTATTTAATATAATTTTTTTCCATTTAATATACTAACAAATATGATATTATTATATTTGGAATACTTAATAGTTATTTTCTTAATTCATATTAACAAACAAGGAAGTAGATTAAGATTTCCTTAAACAAGTAAGGAAAGGAAATCAATTCATAACTTAAATATTTGATATGATTGCAGGTATCCAATACCCATATGTTATCATAAGAGTCTGACAAATGGAGACTGATCATGAATGTACCTGAAGCTTCATCAAGCTTTTGTTTCGCCCTTTCTGCAAGGTACTCTTTGCAGTTTCTCTTCCAGTGCCCATCTTTACCACAGTGGAAGCACTGGCCTTTGTCCTTTGCTGGGTCTTTCTTAGCAACCTTTGCTTTACCTGGTTTGACCTTGCCCTTTCCCTTCTTAAGGGACCTTTCTGCTTTCCTTTTCCTTTTGGTCTCACCAGTGTAGAGAACTGGCTTCTCTTTCTTGATAGTACCCTCTGCCTCCCTCAACATATTGAGAAGCTCTAGGAGAGTCACTTCAAGCTTGTTCATATTAAAATTCATTATGAACTGTGAAAAGGAATCTGGTAGGGACTGAAGCATAATTTCCACACACAAGTTATCCTCTAGGACCATTCCTAGACCTGTGAGTTTCTCTATCCACTCAATCATCTTTAGGACATGGTTCTGAACCGGTGTCCCCTTAGTCATCCTAGCTCGGAAGAGTCTCTTAGATATCTCATATCACTGAGTCCTTCCCTATTCCTCAAACAATTTACGGATAAGTAGGAGAATGGATCTGGCATCAATTTGCGGATAAGTAGGAGAATGGATTTGCGGCAAGAGTGGAGTCATCAATGTACTTCACGTAGCGAGCGATCTCATCCTCGTTTGCCCCTTCTTCGGGCGCAAGCATCACTGTATCAAGGACGTACATGATTTTCTCCGCTGTGAGAACAATTCTTAAGTTACGGAGCCAATCCATATAATTTGGACCAGTGAGGCAGTTGACATCAAGTATGCCACGTAAGGGATTTGAAAGCGACATTTTCTGAAAATAAAGATGCAGCAGAAATGAATAACATGCAGATTTTGCAAGAAATAAACTATCAAGATATGGACTTCTATCTTAATATGCTCCCACTATTTTACTAACGAGTCACGCAACACCCTCAGCACGTGAAACGGAAGTCTCCGGCAGACTTCTAGTGGGGATCAGGATCCAATCAGCGTCTTAGTGTAACCTCGAGGGACTCGACCAATCACACTAAGCCTAAAAGGTAGACAACTCTTGTCGATCACAACTCCTTATGATTCCCATCCTATTCGGCCTCCGAATCACCATGGCCTCGAGGGACTCGACCAACTATGATGCTCGGTTAAGTCAACATGTTCGTTACAAGATGAGTCGGATTTGATGATATAACCTCGAGGGACTCGACCAAGTATACCATACCCTCAGGTCACCGGTGAAATCTCTATGTCGTAAGTAAGAGAGCGAATCGCAATATAGGTGAGTCTCGAGGGACTCGACCAACTTAACCTACACCGGGAATCGGTTCCTACTTATAACGATGGAAGGCCACGTGGGTCAATCTAATTGCCTCACGTTTACTGACTTAATATTATCGAGAGATATTTCTATGATTTGGTCTCCTAATATGACATGTCACACATATACATATTAAATATATATCTACATCGCATGCAAATATATATATACATATCTAGTATGTGTATAAGCAATTACACCAGATGATCATGGACCACAACCTAATATGATTAGGCCCGAGCTAGTAGGCCTAATCACTCACATCAAGATCTATGTGTGCAACGGTGCATCTCCATGCCCTGTGATCATCCATTTCGTCCTTGTCGGTTCCGTTGACATCTTGATGCATCTTCATGCATCACGATCGTCCGTCTCGTGGGTCCCGCTATCGCATCCACGCTCCCGTTATGCCTCCTCATGTGATTACAACTTAATCATAGGTACGCAGGCCCGACAATAAACGAGAAATATATTAGAGGTTCGCAGACCTCAATAATAATAATCACAGGTACACACATCACACGGTCCATGATCATCCGTCGACACATCATACATCACATGTATAAATAATCATCATCATGTAGGACTACTAGATAATAATAATAAAAAATAATAATCAACTAAACCTTTTAATTAATTAATGTTTTCTGAAATCAGGGACATTATAGGGAATTTCTGAATTCATAGGAGTATTTTGGTAATTTGGATAAAAGACGAAATTGGAATTTCTCAAATTCCGAGGGGCAAAACTATCTTTTGCCCAGAAAACCCTAATGCCCTTTCCCCTTTTTGCTGCTGTCGCCGCCGCCACCCTGCCGGCGACGGCCTGTGCGGCGGGGCGAGGGCACTGCCCTTGCTTGCAGGCGGCACGCTCGATGCCGGTGCTACCGCTGCGGGTGGGCGCCCCCTTCGGGCGCCACCGCCTCCGCAGGCAGTGCTATCCCACCAGGCGACCGCCCCTGTGGGGGGTTTTGCCCGCGGGAGCCGCGGCGGCGGGCGCCGTTGCCCTGCGGCGCCTCTGCCCGTGGGCTACCTACCTACGGCTGCGTTGCACGCACGCAGATCGAGGGCAACAACTGTTGCTGCCCTTCCTTGTTTTTGCGTCAATAATTTTGTCACCAAAATTCTTCCTAAACACAACACACGTAATTCAAAAACCAATCATTCGCACGAACAACCTAGCTCTGATACCACTATTGGGAAATCCTTGGGGGCGACATCATATGCGCAGCGGAAGAACAAGAAAAACAAAATCCCCGATTCACAAAGAGATGTTCGTCATCGTGCGAAGATTGGTGCGCAAAAAATCCGTGAAACATGAAACTACATATAGAGCAAATTGTGTTACCTAAGGAGATCGTATATCCCTGTTTCCTTGCAGATCCTTAGGAGAGGGTGAAGGAGGTCAAGCGTCCTCCTCTCTAGCGGTGATCCACACAGCAGGGTTGCGACGACGGTCCTCAAAACTCCAGACCTACTATGAGGTGGAAATGGAGAAGAGAATAGGAAAAGGCAAACAAAAGCTCTCTAGCCCATGGGGCTCTGAATCCCTCCTATTTATAGAGATCTCCTGTCAAACCCTAATGGGTCCTCCCCTAGTGGGTATTGGATCTGCATCCAATAAGACAAGGGCTCCGTCGGATATCTCATATCCGAACCTCTATTCATCGCAATGCCTACCATATGTGTATGACCCTCTAGGCCCAATATCGAGCTGGCCGTGAGTCATACCTGTCAGAACTCCTTCTAACTCAGTGAATTATTATCTTTGTAATAATTCACTCGACTCATCGACTACGGACGTACTAGGCCACTATGCCGTAGTCCCCAGACGATACAGGGGAATCCAATCCATTGGACCTGTCTATCCTCAATTACCGTGTACCTATAGTCCCTCATCCATCTAATATACCAGAGACCGTATATCGAGCATGGTGTTGTCAGACCCACACGGTTTCTACTCGAGTCTCGCTCTAATCGGATTCTCTCGGAGAACTCTTTCTCTCTCAATCTGAATGACCCTGATCAGGGATTTGTCTGAGCAAGAACACATGGGATATTCCTCTCATGACACCGAGAGTGGATGATCCTCTATCGACACTCAATAGCCCTCGTAAGGTCGACTACCACTCCCAATGACCAGCTGTACTAGATCTAGGACAGCCAAACCTATAAGTCTGGTATCAAAGAGTGGAGCACTCATACAGGACATCCTTAGTGTTTTAAGTCTAAGGACCAGATACACCACTAGGACTACGGAATCGCTGTCTGACAATAAGGCATCATCAACCATCCAGCATTCCATAAGCGGATCAATCAGTGAACTCATTCTCCAATGAGCACTTGTACTGTATCCCTAGTGTCCCTACACAAGCAGCTATGAAACCAGCTGCATCCATCATATGGACGGGTATACAGCACACCAATCTGTCCGGTTATCACGATATCCCTCTCGAGTAATCTATGACCGGAATTATTTAGGATATGTGTTTAAAGGTGAATCGATCTCACTATCGTGATCTCATCACGATCCGATTCCCATTGCACAAATCCAAGGACATCACAATATATGTATGCATTTATGCAATAGTTATAAAGTGATATATGCCAAAATATAATAAGAAAAAAGATTCTATATTAAGTCACACGTGCCATCACTCACGTGATTGGCTTGTTGGGCACCTATGACTAGCAAATATGTCTAATAGGAAACAAGATGAGGTGAATAGTGCGTACCTATGGCATTGTAGGCTAGGTTATATCCATGAGGAAAGGATCCAAAAGTTACTAAAGGATGGATATCTAGATCCATTCGACTATGAGTCATATACAACTTACGAGCTTTGCCTTTGTGAAAAACTGACCAACTCTTCTTTTACTGGAACTAAAGAGAGAACCACTGAGCTATTGGAACTCATACATAGTGATACATGTAGACCCATGTCGACTCATGTCATAGGTGGTTACTCTTACTTTATTACTTTTACTGATGATTTCTCAAGGTATGATTATGTGTACTTGATGAAGTTTAAGTCCAAAGCCTTGAAATAATTCAAAGAGTATAAAAATGAAGTGGAGAATCAGACTGGAAAGAATATCAAGACTCTTCGATCAGATCGAGGAGGTGAGTACTTGAGTACAGAGTTCACCCAATTCCTCAAAGACTATGAGATTCTATCCCAATGGACACCTCCTTATACACCTTAGCTCAATGGTGTTTCTAAAAGGAGGAATCATACACTATTAGACATAGTGCGGTCCATGATGAGTTTCGCTGACCTACCCATCTCATTCTAGGTATACGCCCTAGATACTGCAGCTTACCTTTTGAACAGAGTTCCAACTAAATCAATAATGTCTACACTATATGAGATATGGAAAGAGAAGAAGCCTGATCTTAAGATTGTTAAGATTTGGGGCTGCCCTGCCCATGTTAAAAGTCACAACCCCGATAAGTTAGAATCAAGGACGGAATAGTGCAAGTTCGTGGGATATCCCAAGGAAACTTGTGGGTATTATTTTTATCATGAGAACCAAAAGATCTTTGTAGTTAAGAGAGCGGTGTTCCTTGAGAAGGAACACATTCTTGGTAGAGACAGTGAGAGCGTGAGAGTTGAGCAGGGTTGGAGAACCTAGCTTAAGCACCACTTCACAGCCCGAGTCTATACTTGACTAGAGAGACTTATATACTATATTTTTTATAATATAAGAGTTATTTTAGATACGAGTAAACCATAAGGATTTAAGAGGTTTATGACTAAAATCAAAAATACTAAAATAGACCTTAATCTTCAAAAAAAAAAAAAAAATACCATAGTTGATATAATCTTTCAATGGTAATAATATGTTAAGCAACATCTTCCAACCAAATATATGAACCGAGAAATGATAAGAATAATCCAAAATTCCTTTCGCTTGTCTTATTGTTCAGAAGTCATTTTGATCCCTCAAATATAGATATGTAAATTTAGTTTCTTTTATTTTTTCAAAAGAAAACTAGCTTTCAATTAAGTAATTAGGACACCCGGTGTCCCCAAAAATATAGAATTCTCCTTTGAATCATGAGGAGAGTCCCGAAAAAAACGAACTTTACCTGAGTGATAAGATAATGGGCTACCAAATTAGCCTGTCTATTTACATGTACAAAACAACTCACGTTACTATCTCAGTTAGTATAAAAATATCAAAACAAACACCAAATAATCTAGTTGATGGACACCCTTTCGCTTATAGTTTCCAAATTCATTTATCCTCGTATGGCACCATGGGCATGTTAAGCTTGGATATGTTCTCACACATAACACTTCCAAACATTTCATTAATTTTATTAAAATTTCAACTATTACAATGTATCAAAGAAACAACATAGCAATAATAGAGTAGCAATTAATATTCACAAAAGTGAGTTTTATAGCCACAGGAACGTAGAAAAGCCAATGATATAAAACACACGTATATTCTGCAAATTACTAATGACTTGGTAGAACCTTCTTTAGGAGAGTCCATGGCCTTTAGGAAAAGGCTTCAAGGCCAACTAACATTAGATTGACTTTGAATACATCAGGGATCGACTCTATCATGAATTTAGCATCTATCATTTTAACCCAAATATTTACATTATTATTAAGATAAAAAATATTTTTTTTATTTGTAAAATAGATTTGAATATATGCAAATCATGAATCCTTAAACCCTTCCTTCTTTCTAGGGTGAGGAACTTTCTCTCAAAACAACAAGAGGCAAACCTCTTTGATTATACCCATATTGTCAAAGGAATATTCTTTGTAACTTTTCATGGGTAGATTAAGACATCCATATGATAGATAAACAGTGAATAAAAATAGCACCCAAAACAACATTCATTAGGGTAACCCTATCTGTTTGAGAGAATTAAGTAGTTTCTCATCCATTAAGGTTTTTGTTTATATTTGACTGAAAATACTTTCACTAATCTCCTTAGGAATTCTGTTAGGTACGATATAAGTGTGCAGGTACTTCAAAGAAAAATTCCTTCTCTGATATTATATTTAACACAAATTACAATCTTAGTGTTTCTATCAGTGTAGCAAGTGAAAAAAAATTATTTTTATTGGTATTAAACTTTTGGAAGGTCAAAATTATTAAAGATCCCCAAAATATCATCACACGGTTAACAGTTTGTACGAAAATAAAGAAAAATATCATCGACAAATATTAAGTGAGAAAACTTATATTTATTCTTGAAGTGAATTCATCATAACTTACTATTTTTCATAAGCATTGTTCAACAGGTGGGTAACTAATTGGATTACCAAAATATATAAATAATGAGAGAGAAAATCTCCTTAATTTTTTAATAGATTCATTTACCTTAATAATTAAGAAGAGGACATTAGTCGTAACCCAAACTTTGACAAGTCCTTTTCTATTATTCAATTTAGTGAATTTAGGACCAATTGTAAAAAGTACGAATAGAATTATTAATTGTAAATCAAGTGCCATCACATATCGAACAAATATTACTCGAATAAATCAACCATAAAAGCTATGGAGGGGATTTCTTAAACTGAAAAATTATATGAATAGATTATGACTAGAAGGTAAGTACCTTGTCAAAGTTTAAATAACTTGTTCACCTTGTTCTTTTCCTACATGTGTTTTCTGCAACAAAAACAAGTCAGATTTATATTTAAAAAGTTAAAGCTACAAGTGCAACTTATTAGTTTGAAGTTTGAACTACCTCCTATCAATCTATCAAGATATGAGCCAGAGCCTTAGGTATGGTGGTTTTTGATATCCTTCTTTTAGATTTGATTAGTGGTATCGTAGTAGTCTACGAGCAGAACGATTCACAAAATTTGAATGGATCAGCAATAAATGACAAATGTTTTTCTATACCCACTTGATACAAAATCCTATCGAATACACAAGCTTTTCTTCCCATCATTCCACCAATTATATATAGAAGAAGGTGCATATACGTACATATTTGATTTGATGATGAGAGTTACATGAAGTAATAGCAAAGTCAAGGGATGCATTAAAGAGGTACACAGAGAAAAAAAAAAGGGGATGGGGGGGGGCTTCGAATCCAAATATTCTCTTCCTATTATCTCTATAGGCAGGCAATCCTCGTCAGCCAAATAAAAAGCCATACGAATACAACGCTATGGCTACAGGAGAACGATAAGCATAATGAGTCATCGTAGCCTCCAGCTGGAGTTATGATGCCAACCTCCGTAGATGATCCAAAAGTTCTCTTGCATCACTAACCAATCAAGCAAGCACTGATGGATACTGACTATGTTCAAGGAATCTCCTCTTATAGGATAAACAAACATCACTTCCGTAAAAGCCACGCAGGTCTTGTTGAACCTTCGTTATCAGAGTTGTCTCTCTCAACCTCTTCCAGCAGCCAGGAGAAGAGGTGGGAGAGACAATGAGCATTTAACAGATTAAGAATATTCATTTGATGGGTGGCACAGAAAGTGACTCTCAACCAACACATGATATTAGCATATATCGTTTATAAAGCACACTAATCAAGTGTCTCTACATATAATGATGACTTGAAACTTAGGAAGGCTAAGTCAACCTATAGTTCCTATTTATGTGGAAATTAGGGTAGGTTAAAAGGAAAAGCAATAAAGATGGCTAAGTGCGCCTTTGCTTGCTCGTCAAATTCTATGCAGTGGCAAAAGAATGAGGATGCGATCTTACTCAATTGTCAGCTCAGTGGCGAGAAACACATGGATATTCTTCCAAGCTATCAGTCCACTAGGAGATACAAAAGTTTGAATTTCTTATCAGACTGAGTGCAACTTCTAGACGCTACGAATGTTAATCTTTGTCGTACATACTTATGGATCTCTGCTAATGTTAATCTTGGATCATTTTGTTAGATAGGCAACACACTTCTATATCATATCATTATTATGTATACAACAAACTCGATTATGCATGATAATATACTGGAGGAGTCGTATAGCTAATCATTATTATATATACGATAGGCTCAATTATGCACAATAATATATTGGCGGAGTCATAAACTAATATAAAAAATAAGTTTCATAGATGATCCTAATTTTTAGTTCGATTCAAATTGGTGGTCCAAAATTAAAATCGAATTAGTCTAAAATCGGAATGGAACCAAATTAGGTAAACGATAGTTGTGAGTCGAATCGAAACTAAGGCCACATAGTATGGCTATGTTGTTGTCGGACAGTTCCAAATAAGTAAAAAAAAATTAAAATATAAATAAATTTTATTGTATAGCGGTTAAGATTTCAAATTTAAGATCTAATGACTTAAGTTCTTAAATTGATAACCTAATTTAAATTTTTTAATTGAAACAAGTAAATCGAACGAAATCAGTAATTCTAAAGCAAAAATCAAAACTATCTTAAATCGATTCGATAATTATTTTAAATTTGATAAAACTGAAACAATCACAGTTCGGAACCATACGGCTAACCATAATCGAACAACAGACAAAAATTCTGTTTCAATTGATGGGACTAAAAGTTATAATGTTATGAATGAATGAATGAATGAATGAAGGGGCAGCCATAAAGGTTTGACGGGGATGAGCAAGTTATATTATGTTCTTGCAAATAATCTAATATAAAGAAATTCCCTGTAATACAGAAAAATTGACCAGGAAAAAAAATAACCACAATGCAAAAGACAAAGGCTGTATTAACAAGCACAAATGCTTGCGTAAATACGAAAAATATTTGACCATTTCATTTTAACTTGAGCTTGAAGCATAATACGGCTTAGTTGACTGCCTTAGACCCCACTAACGCTAGGAGAGGTTGCCAGAAACTTGCTCAATGTCTTATATTGGATACACGCTTGTACTCTCTCAAGTACAATTTCATGGTGTGCATCTTTTTCTCATAGCCTAAACCTCATCTCTAATAGGCTTGAAACTTTTCTGTTTCCAGAAGAAAAATATTTTATAACTCATATGATTACAAAAAGAGCCCTATGGCAGCATATGATTAAAAACTGATCGATATGGTGAGTCTATTCAAACGTGTCAGATAACAAGTTTTTTTTTTTTTTTCTCTCTATTATATACATACGTACGTGTAATAATTTTAACAATAAAATAAATTAAAATTATAAAATATATTCATAAACAGGTTAAAAATTGACCAAAGGAGGTCGAGTTATCTAATTAAGGATATCAATCAAAAAATTGATGTTAGTTTAAACATGGACATCGTATTTTTCATGTTGAACTATCATCTTTATCTCATCTAAGATTGTTTGGGCCTTGCAATACTTTGCAGAGTAGCCTTGAACAAAAGAGCAACCGGCCGGTAATCCAACATAAATTAGTATTGGAGCAAAGAAGGAAGTCAGTGCCCCCAGCATCTTGTGTTCATTGTCAAAGATCATCATCAGTGTTTAGCTTAATCCAATCCACTGGCGTGCATAGAACGTATCTCCGAACGGCCTTTAGATTCAATTAGAGAAGTTCTCCTTTCAGTAGGAGAGTTCAAAAGATAAGCAAGCAGTCTATAAAAAACCGAAGGAAGACGAGAAACAACCCCAGTGAAACACGTAGGGTTGTAAACCTAACACCTTGCTGTCATTATTTCTTATTTAAGCCTTCTCCTATCCGCTGCAATGGGAAATTGCTACTGTGCGTGGGTAGTTCTTTGACCAATTGCCTTGAAGTAGGATTGCTCAAGTTAGGACTGAGGAGAGAGGAAGATTCATAGGTGAATAGTAATTGACCTTGGTAATAATAAATTATTTAATGAGCTTTATAGTAATCTAAATCTAATAATATGGACATAATATTTCCTTCTAGGTTCCTTGCTGCTGTTGAGTTTGTACGACTATCATGTGATAAACTACGTTGAATTGAAAGCCATGTGATAAACTACGATTGGACGATCACTAGAGTTGAATCCAAAATTGTAGATCGACTGAGGGGTTCGGTTCCTCTTTCCTCCGGAGTACAAGGATGAGCTCTTTGTTTATGATTTTCACTTGTTTTGAGAAATTTTCCTTCCTTGCTTCATATTTGTGTGGATTGATATTAAGATTGTTAGTGCAATTATTCTCTTACTAATTTGAAATTTAGTAGGAAATTCTATGCACATTGTGGTTTAAATACATCAAATCATTTTACTGCAAATATGTGAGGATCGAGACATTCAACACTCAACTAAGCTTATCAACTTTACGTTTAAAATTCTTGATCAAGTTGAGTATGACAAATTACAATTCTGAAGATATTATAAAATAAAACAAATAGAAGTTTTCCTAAAACAGCTCACTATTTTCTTTTAGCTAAATGCATTTTTGGTGCCTCCCAATCCAGACTATAAATAGATATAAACTAAAATGGGAAATTTACCCGAAAAATCACTCATAATTAGTTTTTTTAAAATAATCAAAAATAGAAGTTCCTAAAATAAAAAATAAAAAAAAATAATACAGTAACTATTTCTGATATATTTTCCTTTAATTGTAAAAGTTTGAGGTGGGTCTGACAAATTTTATGGTGTTATACTCATAAATGAATTATGTTACATTGGACAAAGATGTGATGGTTAATAAAGGTTAAAATATATGATGATTTAGGTGAACTTTATTATTTTATGCTTATAAATGAATCGTATTACACTGATTGCATAATCAAATATAACTAATATTTATTCAACTTGCCTTAATCATTTAGCATAATAGTCAAATATGATATACTAGGGTTTTTTTAATTTTTCGATGATTTTAGAAGTTTCTTAGGTTGAAATCGGATGTGTTCCCAGGTTGCTTCGGCAGTCAAGTGTAACATAGTTCATGAATGCGTGACCCATAAAATTTATCTAACTCATTTTATTTTATTTTATTATAGCAAATAAATATGATATAAATAATGATTTCATTGGTTTTTTTATTTTAGATCATTTTAAAAACTTGGAAGTTAAATTTAAATAGATTCACACTCTAAACCATATAATAATCTTTAAAGGCAATGACATTTTTTTTTCAATCATCTTACGGGCGCTTCTCATCAAAACCAAACTATAGATAGTTTTTTCAGCAAATTGCCCAACTAATATTGGTAGAATAATTGATGATACCAAATATCACAGAAAAGAATAATAGGAAATGAATGTTGGAGTGATTATTCTTGAAATGGCATCAGAAGCGGGAATGTGAAGAAAGAAATACAAGGCAAGACCAATTCACAAGTTTTCCAGAAAATGACGCGGCAAGAATAACTGTGAAGCTCCCGTTATTTTCGGTGCACAGTACCCGTTCGTTCCAGTTGGAATTTCCATGCACTCTCCTCTTCCTTCCAAACTGTACTTGCGGTTCCAATTTCCAAATTGCCACCGACCGTCGCCTTTCTCTCCCTTTGAATTGAACGTACGCACAGCTCCTATCAACCCATTTCCGTTCACAGGGTAAGAGACCCTGAAGACTAGCCATTACTATCCCTCCAACCTATATAAGCCGCCGCCTCACCGTCTCCCTTGATGCACGCACGAACCATTGTTTCTATTGCGGGAAACAACAGTTAGCCGAGGCCTCGGGGCCAACGCGATTTGGTTAGGGTCCGAATGTGTGGGGATCCGGCGTAGCGTTCCTCGGGGCCGTCGGGGTGATCGATCGCGGTGATATGGATGTCCCGTCAGGGGGAGAGCTCCGCTGCAACGTCGGGGAAGAGGCAACCTTGCCTTCGTTCCTGCACACAGGTCGGGTCGGAGGCTCGGCCCGACCCCTCCGACGATCGAGTCAGATCATGTGGAAGGGAGCTTTTCTAGTGAAGAAATGTCTTCCTGTTCGTTTAGAACTCCGGGGTATTTATAGATGAGTTTGATGTTACCTGATGTGCCCGCTTGCAGGGGCAGGACAATACCTCGCGTGGCGTCTGACATTGCCACTGGGGTTGCGTGGAGAACCGAGCTACCGCAGGGTATGGGCAGCCTCGGTCGACGTGCTCCCGTGCCTCGGCCGAGCGCACAGGGTCAAATGCTGAGGTTGTTGGCTGAGAGCTGGTGACGTTGGCGCACATCAAGTCGGCGTTAATGCTTGCTTCCTCGGGCAGTGCGTCCACCTGGCGTGGCTGACGTCGTGGTGCGTCACGTCGTCATTTTTGCCCTTATCATATTCTCCCCTCCCCCCCGAAAGGAGCTATGCGTCGGTTGTCACGCAAGGGGAGTCCAATGCATGGCTTCTGTCTCCAGGTAGGCTGGCCGTGCAGACGCAGTTTCGGGGAGAACGGAGCCGAGGGGCCGAGGAGCACGAAGCAGGCGGGCTAGCCGCGCAGGTGTGTCCTGGGTGGCGTAAAGCCGAAGAGCCGAGGAGCACGACGCAGGCGGGTGAACCGCGCAGGTGTGTCTCAGGAGCATGGGGCCAAGGAGCATGACGCAGGCGTGCAGGCCGCGCAGGTCTGTCTCAGGAACATGGGGCCAAGGAACACGGCGCCGGCGGGCTGGCTGCGCAGGGTGGTCTCGGGCATTATGCGGCCGAGGATCATGACGCAAGCAGGCAGACCGTGCAGGCATGGTCGCGAGGGCCATGCGGCCGAGTAGCACGACACAGGCGGGCTAACCGCGCAGGTGTGGTCGCGAGGGCCATGCGGCCGAGTAGCACGACGCAAGCGGGCTGACCGCGCAGGTGTGGTCGCGAGGGCCATGCGGCCAAGTGGCATGACGCAGGCGGGCTGACCGCGCAGGTGTGTCTCGGGAGCAGGAAGCCGAGGAGCACGACGCAGGCGGGTGAACGGCGCAGGTATGTTTCGGGAGCATGGGGACAAGGAGCATGATGCAGGCGTGCAGGCCGGGCAGGTTTGTCTCGGGAACACGACGCCAGCGCGTCGCGGTCGCAGGTGGTGGTCGGGCATTATGTGGTCGAGGATCACGACGAAGAAGGCGAACCCGCAGGCGTGGTCGCGAGGGCCATGCGTCGAAAGTAAGCACGACATTATCAGCGGACAGACCAGCGCAAGCGCGCCGGGCATTATCGACCGACGAGGTAGGCTCGGGCCGAGACATTCAGCGCAGCGTGGCACCGAGGTGAATTCGACAGTGTATGGTCGAAGCTTCGCTTGGCAGTAGGTGTCGCGGTCGAAGTGACATCCTTTCGGTAGGCGGGACGCCCGAGGGGAGCTTCGGGCGGTGTGGTCGAGCGGCTCAAGATGAAGGGACGACCGCGTCGATGTGTTTCGGGAACATGGGGCCAAGGAGCACGACGCAGGCGGGCAAGCCGCACAGGTCTGTCTCGGGAACATGGGGCCAAGGAACACGGCGCAGGCGGGCTGGCCGCGTAGGGTGGTCTCGGACATTATGCGGCCGAGGATCACGATGCAGGCGGGCAGAACGCCAGCAGGCGTATGTCACGAGGGCCATGTACCGAAAGTAGCACGACGCAGCGGAGTTGACCCAGCAGTGTGGTCGCGAGGGCCATCTGGCCGAAAGTAGCACGGCGTGGCGGACGACCGTATAAGCGCGCCTCGGGCATTGGCGCTACCGAGGGAGGTAGGCTCGCCGAGAGACAACCAGCGGACGGACAAGCCGCTTAAGGTGAATTCAACGATTGTATGGCGAAGCTTCAGCAGCAGCTGGTCGCTGTCGAAAGTGACACCGCTTCAGCGGGTAGGACGCTCTAAGGGGAGCTCGGTAGCGTGTGGCCGAGGGGCTCGGCGCAGAGGAACTGACCGCACCGGTGTGTCTCAGGAACATGGTGCCAAGGAGCACGACGCAGGCGGGCAGACCGCGCATGCGTGGTCGCGAGGGCCATGCGGTCGAGGATCACGAAGCAGGCAGGCTGACCACGCAGGTGTGGTCGCGAGGGCCATGTGGCCAAGTAGCACGACGCAGGCGAACAGACCGCGCAAGTGCGCCTTGGGCATTATGCGGCCGAGGAGGTAGGCTCGGGCCGAGAGACAACTCAGGCAGACAGGCCGCGCTGAGGTGAATTCGACAGTGTATGGCGAAGAAGCTCGGCCAGCAGTGTCGCGGCGTCGAGTGTTTCACCGCTCGGGCAGGCCCGAGGGGAGCTCGAGGAGCTTCGGCGGTCGAGGGGCTCGGGCTGCCAGGGGCCGGGCCGCCAGGCGGGTGTCTCGGGAACATGGTGCCAAGGAGCACGATGCAAGCGGGCAGGCTGCGCAGGTCTGTCTCGGGAACATGGGGCCAAGGAACACAGGGTAGGCGGGCTGGCCGCGCAGGGTGGTCTCGGGCATTATACGACCGAGGATCACGACACAGGCGGGCAGACCGCGCAGGTGTGGTCGCGAGGGCCACGCGGCCGAGTAGCATGACGCAGGCGGACAGACCGCGCAAGTGCGCCACGAGCATTATGCGGCCGAGGAGGTAGGCTCGGGACGAGAGACAACTCAGGTGGGCAGGCCGCACTAAGGTGAATTTGACGTTGTATGGTTGGAGAAGCTTCTAAGATGCGTGGGTCGCGAAAGTGACACCTTCGGCCAGCGGGGACGCTCTAAGGGGAGCTTCGGCGCGGTGGTGGCCGCCGCATTAATGCAAAAAAGGAGGAGGGGGGGTTAGATCGAAGCTAACTGTGAGCCGAGAGGCGATCAGGCAAACATGGAGCCTTCGCTTGGAAGAGACTGAGGAAGGGGCTAGATTCCTGGCATAAGGATTATACCGGATAGCAAACGCGGGTGCTTGACCGTTGCTACGGGGCCCGTCGCCCAGAGTCACTCCTCTTTCTTGCGGTCGCCCAAGCTTCTGCCACGATGTACCGATTGGCTCGCTGGAGCATATCTGGTATTGTGGTGGGGGGTCGCTCTACGAGGGACCAACAGAATCTGGAAGGTCGCAAGCCTACCATGAACGCCTGCACCAACAAAGAGGGGTGAGTGTCCGGTAAGCTCCGGATTTGCATGGTAAAGCAATCCACGAAACGTGAGAGGGGCTCATCCTCTCTTTGTTTGAGTCCGAGGAGTAGTGTCTTGGAGGGCCTCGGCCGGGCATGGGCTGCGAAGTGGAGCTCGAAGTCCTTGGCGAGTTGGTCGAAGGAACTGATCGTTCTGGTCTTCAGGCCGCCATACCATGTGCGGGCTGGACCCCTCAGGGTCGTGGGAAACGCCCTGCACATTAAAGCGTCAGACGTTCCATGCAGTGCTAGTTGGGCACGGAAAGCGGCGACATGGTCCGCTGGGTCAGTGGCGCCGTCAGATCGCGCCGTCGAGAAGGGAGGTGGAAGTTCGGGGAACGGCGTGATCTCGTATCTCACGGTGCGAACGGAGATCCTCGGTGTTTTTCCCCGAGCTCTCCCTCCGAAGGCGAAACTTCTTCTCTAGTTCGTCCGAACACGACTAAGAAGGCATAGCTGACTCTCGCAGGAGTCCGTTGATTTCGGAGATAATACCCGGCTCCGGGCGACCCTTCGGGTTTGTCCTTCTTGGATCCCGAAAGTGGGGTCGGCCCGACCGAGGAGAAGTGGAAGGCTCGAAGCGTCATGTAAGGCCGAAGCGGGCGGCTCTTGTTATCGTAGCGGTTGAGTCATAAGTGGGGGTGTCGGTTGGGAGACGAGCGGGATGATGGTTTGCACCATATCCGTCAGAGCTCGGACTTGATGAGCGAGGTCGTGAAAGGCCTCGGATGACACCGACGAGGGGACGCTCGGAGCGCCCTCGGGCGGAAATAGATCCGGATTGTTGAATGAACGCCAGCCGCGTTCAGAGGTCGCGGGGAGGTCGTCAGCCCACGGCCCGTCACGCAAGGGACGCACGGCCTATGCCCCTGCTAAGAATGATCCCTTGGTAGGGAGTTCGTCGGGATCAGCCTGAGGATCCCTCGACATTCGGCCCTCCTTCTAGCGCCAATCTGTTGCGGGAAACAACTGTAAGCCGAGGCCTCGGGGGCCAACGCGGCTTGGTTCGGGTCCGAATGCGCAGGGATCCAGCGCAGTGTTCCTCGGGGTCGTCGGGGTGACCGGTCGCGGTGATCTGGATGTCCCGTCAGGGGGAGAGCTCCGCTGCAACGTCGGGGAAGAGGCAACCTCGCCTTCGTTCCTGAACACAGGTCAGGTCGGAGGCTCGGCCCGACCCCTCCGACGATCAAGTCAGATCATGTGGAAGGGAGTTTTTCTAGTGAAGAAGTGTCTTCCTGTTCGTTTAGAACTCCGGGGTATTTATAGATGAGTTTGATGTTACCTGATGTGCCTACTTGCAGGGGCAGGACAATACCTCGCGTGGCGTCTGACATTGCCACTGGGGTTGCGTGGAGAACCGGGCTACCGCAGGGTATGGGCGAGCCTCGGTCGACGTGCTCCCGTGCCTCGGTCGAGCGTACGGGGTCAAATGCTGAGGTTGTTGGCTGAGAGCTGGTGACATTGGCGCACATCAAGTCGGCGTTAATGCTTGTTTCCTCGGGCAGTGCGTCCACCTGGCGTCACGTCGCCATTTTTGCCCTTATAAGTTTCATTTACCAAATAAGTGAGCTAAGAAAAGATCATCAGATCAGGATGCGTGAGATTCTTCTTCACAGCCAGGGAGGGCAATGCGGCAACCAGATCGGGTCCAAATTCTGGGATGTGGTGTGCGCCGAGCACGGGATCGACGCCACCGGTCGGTACTGTGGCGACTCTGACCTTCAGCTCGAGAGAGTCAACGTCTACTACGACGAGGCCATGGAAGGCCGCTTCGTCCCCCGGGACATCCTCATGGACCTCGAGCCCGTGCCGATCGACAGCATCCGCTCCGACCCCTACGGCCTTTTCTTCCGCCCTGACAACTTCGTCTTCGCCCAGTCCAGCGCCGGCAACAACTGGGCTAAGGGCCACTATACCGAAGGCGCCGAGCTCATGGAGTCCGTGCTCGACGTCGTTCGCAGGGAAGCAGAGAACTGTGACAGCCTGCAAGGTGTATAACACGATGAACGCTTGCAACCTGAGACTCTCGCTGCATGCTTTCGACGAAACAGAATGACCGTCGACTTTGGTTTGGTTGCTGCAGGGTTCCAGGTTTGTCATTCACTGGGTGGAGGCAGGATCGGGAATGGGAACGCTGCTGATGTCTAAGATCAAGGAGGAGTACCCGGATCGCATGCTGCTCACCTTCTCAGTCTTCCCCTCCCCGAAGGTCCGACACCGTGGTGGAACCTTACAACGCCACTCTCTCAGTCCAGAAGCTGGTTCAGGACGCCGATGAATGCATGGTCCTTGACAACGAGGCTCTCTACGACATCTGCTGTAATCTTCCATGCCTTCTTTCCCCTCTACAAAACAACCAGAAGTTCAGTCTCGCTTATCTATTCTAACCCGTGTTCGCAGTTGGGGATCTGAACCATTTGATCTCTTCGATCATTTCGGGAGTGACGTGCTGCCTGAGGTTCCCCGGACAGCTCAACTCCGACCTCCGGAAACTGGCTGTCAACCTCATCCCCTTCCCCCGCCTCCACTTCTTCATGGGGGGCTTCGCTCCCCTCACCTCCCGCAGCTCGCAGCGGTACCGTGCTCTCACGATCCCGGAGCTGACCCAGCAGATGTGGGACGCCAAGAACATGATGTGCGCCGCTGACCCGCGACGCGGGCTGTACCTCACGACCTCGGCCGTGTTCCGGGGCAAGATGAGCACGAAGGAAGTGGACGAGGAAATGAGCAAGGTGCAAAACAAGAAGTCATCCGAGTTCGTGGAGTGGATCCCCAACAACCTGAAGACGTCAGTGTGCGACATCCCACCGCCCGGCCTGAAGATGGCATCCACGTTCATCGTCAACTCGACCTCCATCCAGGAGATGTTCCAACGTTTGGGCAAGCAATTCTCGGCCATGTTCAGGAGGAAGGCTTTCCTGCACTGGTACACAGAGGAGGGGATGGACGAGATGGAGTTCACGGAGGCAGAGAGCAACATGAGTCAACTGGTTGCGGAGTATCAGCAGTACCAGGACGCGACTGTGGGTGCGGAGGAAGACTGTGAGGTGGCCGACGGGTTGTGACGTCATACGGATTTGGGTTAATGGTTTAAGCTATGTGGTGCGGCCCTAAATTTCATTTGCTCCTCAGGTTGATCGATCGGGTTTAATTAACTGCAGTAAAACATGGGTTTTGCTTGGTTTCTTTTCTCATGTAATATATATTATTGTCTGTACTAAATGACGGGTTTATTTCAAATCGGAAGTGCTTATCAGGTTATTGCCACTTTGAAAAATAATTTTGGTGCAATTCTTATCATCATCCAATCTAATGGGATGATAGACCCATTAGCAGCCTAAATTGTATGCTCAAATTAATAATAGCAAATATATCTAATCCTGGGAAGTGGATTCAAATCTTCTCCCACCTTGTGAGGCTTATCTTCGGTAACCCTTATAATCATAATATAATGTATATAATGTTCATATCAATGGTGGCTTCATGATATTCTCTATTTTTTTCATAAAAAGTTTTCTTTCTATTTTAGTGTCTCACCATTTTCACCATTATCATGAAATAGCCAATTCATTAGCTTATTGATTTTGAACTATTAGTCCTCTCCTACTTAAATCTTTCATGTCCAATACTAGATATATGTTTTGATATCATTTATTATAATCCAATCGTGTGGGATGACAAACGTAATAGTTTGTTGAGAATGGACCAAAAGTCCAAATTAGCTAAGCTTAAACTTAATGATAGTATATTAATCTAACCCTTGTAAATTCACTCATATCTAATAAATTATAGTATTACAATTTGATAGATTGGTTGGAATGAAATCTCATCGATTGGAGAATTATGTTAAAAGTAAAGTTGCATTTTTGGGACAAGATGAGAATAAATTATATCCAAAGACATAAACATAAATTTAACGATAAGTGAGATAAAATAATAAAATATTTGACATCCTTTATTTTTTGAAACATATCAAAATCTTCCTAATTTACACCAGGATTCCTAAAACTCCCATATAAATTATTTTACAAAATTATAAAACTTACAATAAAGTTAATAATTAAGATTTGTTAAAAGTTATCTAATTAAGTCTCTCTTATAAAATTCTTGAATAGAAATATAATATTTTTATTTATTAGTCAAAAACATTATAATCGAGAATGTTTTATTCTTATTTATTATTGTTGTTCTACGATAAATGAACACAAATATATAGACCTAAATTTAAAGTTATGTCAGAAAAATAATAATTTTGATCATCCTTTATTTTCATATATGCCAAAACATACTTACTTTTCATATCAATCACTTAAACCTTTGTAAAAATTATCTTATAAATATCAAAACCTATAATAAGGTTGATGGATGGTGGGGAATTGAACTAATTAAGGATTAGTTACATGTTTTTAGGTAGGGACATATTATTTTGTTACAGAAACAAAAAATATTATACTTGAATAATATTTCACCTTGTATTATTATTATTATTATTATAAATAAACGAATAATATTATAAGATTCTTCAAGATATATAGACTTAAATTTATGATTAAATAAAAGTAAAAAAAATTATTTTTATTTCTTTTGTAAAGGATAAGTAGCAAGGCAAGATTGCATAGGAGTTTATGATAATGTATCAAAATCTTAAATGGTTAAACTAGAGAGTGTTAGGATCGAAATCGACACTAAGAGGGGGAGTGAGTTAGTACTTAAGGAAAACTTTTATTAATTCAACAAAATCTCGTTCAATGAAAACCCAATTACGAGTGCGCTTGATGAATAGCAAAGATAAGAGCACATCAGATTTATAATGGTTCAGTCGTCATGACCTACGTCCGCTCTCGATTCCTCCTCCATCGAGGCTATTGGCATTCATTAACAGTTTTCCTTCAATGGGTGAAGACCAACTACCCTCTTACAATTCTTTTTCCTTTTCACATGTTTAGGAGATAACCCTTACAAGCCTCACACCTCTCTTAGAATGATCACAAATCATAAGGAGGATGAGTGTAGGGAAATCTATGGGTGACATCACATGCGTAGTGGAAGAACAGAAAACAAAAATCTCAAATTTCCCAAAAAGATATTCATCGTCATGTGAAAATTGGTGTGCAAAACTAGTGAAACTTAAATCCACGTGTGAGATAGTTATGTTTTACCTATGGAGATCATATATCTCTAAATCCGTGTAGATATATAAGAGAGGATGAAGGAGATCAAGCGTCATCCTCTTTAGCGGTGATCCACACAATAGGACTACGACGACGCTCAAATCACTGCCAATATCTCTACCCTTGCTATCTAAGGAGGAAAAGAGGAGAAAGAATAAGAGGTGGCAACCAAAAAACCTCTGGCCTGTAGGTCGTTGATTCCCTACTATTTATAGAAGTCTCTTGTTCACTTAACCCTATGGATCCTACCCTATTAGGTATTAGATCTTCATCCAACTACCCAGACCTCTTAGATTAGTAGATCTCTCTATCCAATAATCTCTCATTGACTCTTATTAGATCTCATCCATAGGATCTAATAATTTAGGGACTTATTGGATATCCAATAAGATAGGGGCTCCGACGGATATTACTAGTTATAGGTGCCCTACAAGCCAATCACGTGAATGATGACACGTGTGACATGACAACTAGTCATAGGTGCCCTACAAGCCAATTACACGAGTGATGGCATGTGTGACTAACACGTAGTCTTTTTGCTTATTATTATTATTTGATATTACTTATTTCGTGTATATATATATATATATATATATATATATATATATATATATATATATATATATATATATATATATATATATATTGTGATGTCTATTGATCTATGTATATATATATATATATATATATATATATATATTGTGATGTCTATTGATCTATGTAATGGGAATTAGATCACGATGAGATCACGATAATGAGATCGATTTACCTTTAAACATAGACCATAAATAATCCTAGTCATAGGTTACTCGAGAGGGACATCGAGATAACCAAACAAACTAGTGTGTGTTAGGATCAAGAGCACTAAGAGGGGGGGGGGGGGGTAAATTAGTACATCGGAAAACTTTCAATGATTAAAACTACTTTCGTACGTTGAAATCCGATTCCGATGTAAAAGTCGTTTCGTGTAGATAATAACTTTGAAAGATTATGGAAATATATTTGAAGTAAAGTAAGGCAGGAAGTTTACAGTTAAGATAGAAATCGAAATACAAACTGAAATATGATGTTCGTACGATAAAACTGATTTCCGACGTAAAAGCGTTTTCGGAAACATAACTTGAAAGTGAGTTTGTAAAAGAGTGCAGCAAATGTAAAGAGGAAGCAAAGCACATATGGAGGTTTGCAGTAAAGTAAGCAGCAAGAATAAATGCAAACCAGAGAGCACCGTAATTTTAAAGTGGTTCGGTCAATCTTGACCTACATCCACTTTTGGCTTCCTCCTCCGACGAGGTCACCGACGTCCACTAGAGGCCTTCCTTCAATAGGCAAAGGCCAACTACCCTTTTATATATTCACTCCTTTTGACGGGCTTAGGAGACAACCCTTACAAAATTTCTCTCCTCTCTTGAAAGATGAAAACTTGGAAGAAAAGAGGGAGAGAGGACTTCTAGACTTTACAATACGTTTGAGCTCTAAAAATCACAGAGTGAGATTGGATTTTCGGTGCCCTTTCATGCAGAAAAAGGTGGGGTATATATAGGCCCCAAACTAGTTTGAATTTGGAACTCAAAATTGTCATCTCTCAGAATTCCAGGGTCTGGCGGTTGCACCGCCTGACTGGGGCGGTTACACCGCTTGGTAGAGCTTGGAGACTGAGCCTCTAGACGGTGCCACCGCCTGAAAAGGGTGGTTGCACCTCCTGCCAGGGCTTAGAGACCGTGCTCAGTCGGTTGCACCTCTGTCAGAAGCGGTTGCACCGCCCAGCCAGAGCTCGGAGACTGAGCCCTGGGCGGTGCCACCTTTGGCCAAGCAATCTGGGTCCGAATGGGCTGATCCATTTGGCCCAATTTGGGTCTGTCAAGGGCCCAATTGCCCCAAGATTAAGTTAATGGGATCATCTCCCATTTCTAACTTAATCATCGTGCTAACTATAAATTTCTTAAGACATTTATTACAGCTTGCTCCGATGCGTCAATGGCTTCTTCCGGCGAGCTTCAGGCGAGCTTCCGACAAACTTTCGGCGAACATCCGATGAACCTCTGGCGATGCTCCGACGGACTTCCGGCAAACTTCTGGACTTGCGACGATCCACTTGGTGAGTTCCGACGAGCTTCTTTTGGCAAGCTCTTGGACTTCTCGGATTTGTTCCCATAGAACCTCCGACGACTGTTTGGACTTCCGTCGAACTCTCAAACTCCCAACGTGATCATAGTCTTGACTCTGGCGTAACTCCTGCTACATGTCTTACTTTCATTATAGTTAATCCTGCACATGTAAAACAAAACTTCGATCGAGACAATTAATCCTAAGCAATTAACCAAGTTGTCCGGCATGTCATTGGTCCCTCGACGCTTTGTCCGATTCTTCGACGCATCGTCCTCTCCTATGGCCTATTGCCCAATTGGCCAATTGACTCAGCAACTCCGATATCCTTGGCACAATACCCGCTTTTCTTGGCCCAATGCCCGAGTCCACGACCCGAAGCCTTCTGTCGATACGTCGATCGATCCACCGGCCCGACGTCCAATCTTCTGACATGTTCCTCCGGCACAACATGATTTTTCCTATTTTAATTGTCTCATCCTGATCGAAGAATCCTGCGTTACTCAAAACGCTGATTAAATCATAAACATATATCAAGTGGTTTCATCATCAAAATACGAGATTCAACAATCTCCCCCTTTTTGATGATGACAACCACTTGATGACGGAGTTAACCTTAACTCCCGAAGTTTAAACAAACTCCCCCTATCAATATGCCATATTGATAGAACTTTGAATTCGAACTGAATTCAAGTCATTGCAATATTCATCATGAATACTTGTAACACGTCATCATGAATATATGCATAAACTTATGCATCACATGTCATGTCATCAACATACTTCTCCCCCTTTGTCATCAATAAAAAGGAGAAGTACCACAATCAAGTGTTTGTTATATAAGTTCAACTTATTGCATGAAAAACATAATATCAAGTTTTATCATCATGCAGTTTTGAAGCTAGAAAATTTAGCAAGTGTTACATCATGCTTAGAACATTCAAGCTATCAAGTTTTAGATATACAAGTTCTATAGCATACAAGATAGCACTTTTGGTAATGTTCAAGATAGTAAGTTCTACATCATGCAAGCTAGCAAATTAGAGATGTTCAAGAAGGCAACTCTTGCTTCTTAAAATATGAAAATTTTGTCAACTTTGCTAGATGCGCAAGTTAGCATGTTTTGCTTCTTGAGATAGGCAAGATAACACTTTTGTTCTTTTTGTTTCTTAAGATGTTTCAAGCTAGCAATTCTCGGTGATGTTCAAGATAGCAATTTTTTCTCTTTTGAGAAGTGCAAATTTTGCTTTCTTCTTGAATTGTGCAAGCTAGCTATCTCTCCCTTAGTCATTGTCAAAATGAAGGGAAGACCCTTTATGTTAATTTCTAAATCATGACAAAGGTGAGTAATCATTCTTATTTCAAATTTCCATAATTGAGATAAACCTTGAATTCAAACTAAGGCAATTTTAATCATGATTCACATCATATGAAATACATCACATAAAAAGCATAAGTATTGCATGCATCATTTTAGCAACAAATCGTAGCATTTCATCACATGGATATCAGCAAGTAAAATTACAATGCAAGTTCTTGATATCTTAACATGATGCAAACATGACATATGGCAATCATAGCATTTCGATTATCAATTTATCATATATTTCGATGCAAGCTTCTTTTGATACCTTAACATTAATTCATATATTTCTGATTCAAATATGGCACTCATAGTATCAATTCATATATTTCTCCCCCTTTGTTATTAACAAAAGGAGAAGTAGCTCTAGCTATTTTAAAAGATATGCAAGTTTTTGTAACATGAAGCTAGATTTTCATCACAACATATAAGCACAAAGGCATAGCAAGATTCTTAAGTTCAATCATGGTAATTCAACACTTGCTTCTTGTGCAAGATTGCACTTTGCTTTTTTTTACATGTTCTAACTAGCAAACGCTTTCTACCATTTGTTTTTGTTGAAAAGAAGGGAAGAGTACAAGCTAGCAAACATTTGCCTTGAGCTAGCAATCTTTCTCCCCCTATGTCATTACCGAAAAGAAGGGAGAAATCAATGGCCAAAAAATTTTAATCATTATACAAGCCATATTACAAAATCATGTCATGATATCAAGAAAATTCAAGAAGGACATGATTCATTTGACAAATCCTTTTAATAGAGTAAAAGAATTATACAACCAATGATCATGATTAAAATATATCAAAATCATAGATCAAGTCATGATTCGTGATTCATCATAAAGCAAATTAATTTTTTAGTCATCACATAAGGTATTTTAAAAAATTTTTGAAACATAGGAGAATGATTAATTTAAGCATGCAATGTTTCAATCAAATTCAAGTCATGAATACCAATACTTTCATATTGTGAGTATCAATTCATGAATACCAAAAGTTATTATTTGTAATTCTAATTTTGCAAGATCAAGATTATGATTTAGATAAACCTCATTCAAATCAAATTGTTAACTTGAAACTCATAATCAAGTCATCAAAAATTAATTTTGAGATTCACAGAAATATCATGAAATCATTAATCTCGATCAGATGGGAAAAGTATTTTTTAAGTGATTCTTTTTTATCTAAGTATTCCTTAGTCTTTATATGCCAAATCAGGATAAGCATGAAAGTTCAAGACGTAAAGGCAAAATCTTATAAAACAACTCATCAAGCAAGAATTTAAACATCCATTTTCAAGCCATATAAAGAGTAAGTCAAGGATTCAATTATCTCATGTCATGAATTCCAATAGGCATCTCAAAATATCAACATCACATTAAAAAGATAATTCAAAAAGATATATCGATAAATGATTCATTTGTATCATTTCATTCATTCGGAAGATTCTCCTCTTTGGTAAATAAATCTAGGAGAACAAAATGAATTAAGGAGATGTAACATAATTGAAGCATTGAACATGATTCATATTTAAAATGTGTCTCATGTCATAAGTATGAATCAAGCATTTGTAAAATCCGAAATCATCCTCAAAGTGACATTCAATAAATTCATACATGACAAGCATAGATTTATTGAAAAGACGATAAGATAGAGGATCACATTTCATTTTTATAAATTTCTATTCATGTGATTTGCTCCTTATAAGCATGTCTTTACCTTTAATAAAACAAGTGTCAACATTTAAGACGGAAAGGTAAAAAATAAATCATTAAGCATGAATTCCATGATAACATCCTTTTAATATCTTGATATTCATCATCAAGTATGATTTTAAAAAGTATGTTAAAAAGAAATCATTAAGACCAAATGCATGATATGCTCATTTATTTTCAAAATATTCATCATGTTTATTTTCATGAGATTCACAAGATTGGTAAAATAAATTCATTAATCTCAATAGGATAGAAAATTATTTCCATTTCATACAATTGATTTCATGTGAGGGTATTCAAGTCTTTTGTGAAAACATGTATCATTATTTAAAATCGAAACATGAGTTTCGTCATGAAGCCGTCAAGACCAAACACATCATGATATCACATCCATTAACAAAAGACTCAAGAAATTCATACATAGATGTACATGCACTATGTCATCTTAATATGTTATAAGAATGTCATCTTAATTCGTCATAGAAACGATTAGACCAAGAACATATTGATCTAAAATGAGAGTTTCAAATCAACATTTACTTCAAAAACTCATGCATGACATAAAATCATCAAGATACACATGCATGGATTAATCCTAAGCATTATCACATATCATATTATTATCCCTAATGTTAAATGCATCATTCAACATTTCAAAACATAACATGCATGAAACCTTAGCAATATACTTTTCATGATCAAAATTTTAATTTTTCAAAGATGCTAAAAAGAAAAACATGATATAATTATTTATTTATTTCCTATTCCTACTATCTAAATTAAGCACTCATGAAGGACTTCAAATAATTTCAAAATAATTCAAGAGAGTTGAGTTACTTATCTTGCAATCGAAGCCCGTCAAAGCCCAATTCGCAGTTTCACCTTTGGAAGTTCTTGATTCATCCTTGGTTGCCTTCCTCTTCTTTGGCCTCTTCCTCCATTTAAGTTCATTACTTATTTTAGATTTTTGTTTAATAAACTTATTAAGATTTAGTGTTCGAAGTTCAAGTTCATCATTGTCCTCATCACTTGAGTCATCACTCAAGTGGTATTCATTTGTCCGGAGTTCCAAATCCTTCCTGTGTTAGGATCGGAGCGGCACTAAGAGGGGGAGGTGAATTAGTGCAGTGGATTAAAACGTTGGTTTCGACAAATCTTTTGTACGATAAGAATAATGTTTCGTTTGAAACCGTTTCAATTGCGTTGAAAGCGTACGTAATAAGATGAGGGCAGTGAACTTAGCAAAGTAAGGTTTGCAGAAAGATAAATGCATAAACATAAATGCAAACTGGAGATTACGCCGATTTTAGAGTGGTTCGGTCAAATGACCTACATCCACTTGCGAGGCCCCTCTTCGATGAGGCTCCCACCTTCCACTAGCAAATCTCTTGAAATGGAAGGGCAAATACCCCTCTTACAACCTTTTACAAACAGTTCAACCTCTTACAAATTTTTAGCAAGAAAGGAGGAGAACTTTTCTAGCAAATTGAAAACTAGACTTGCTAAGACTTTCTAAGACTTTTCTCTCAATCAATTGCTGCTCAAAAAGTTGTTATCTCAGCTGAGATTTGAGGGGTATTTATAGGCCTCAAGAGGATTCAAATTTGGGCTCCAAATTTGAATTCTCGTGGAGTTCCCGATGCTGGTGGTGCCACCGTCTGTCAGTGGCGGTGCCACCGCCTGTCAGTGGTGGTGCCACCGCCTGTTAGTGTCAGGCGCTGACAGTGCTAGGCGGTGCCACCGCCCAGCTCTCGGGTGCTGGGCGGTGCAACCGCCCAGTCTGGCAGTGCCACCGCCAGACTTTTCGGTTGACTGGTTGGGCTTCAAACTTAGCCCAAACCCAGTCTAATTTTGGGCCCAGTTGGCCCCTAACCATGATATAGGATTATTTCTTAATCCTAATCCTAATTGCAAGTTAACTACTTAACAAAACACATTCTAAGCAATATTTCAACCGCGAACGTCGAGTCTTGTTCCGGCGAGCTTTTTCCGACGGGCTCCTAGCAAGCTCCCGAACTTGCGATGACTTTAATGAGTAGCCGAGCCTTCTCGGTGATCTCCATGAACCTCCGACGATCTCTTTGGTGAACTTCCGAAAATTCCGACAGGTTCCCGATTTCTTCTCGGTTGGTTCCGGCAGCATCTCCGACGATTCTTCGGACTCTTAAACGTTCATCGAACTTGACTCCGGTATCCTTGCTTTGTGTTTTCTAATTATCGTAGTTAGTCCTGCACACTTAAGCCAAAACTCTACTCTGATCTAGACAATTATTACAATGCGAATTGACATTCCGTTGCCTAGCACGTCATTGGTTGGCGCTTCGTCCAATTCTTCAGCGCATCGTCCTCTCTTGCAGCTTGTTGCCCAATCGGCGATTGACCTCCGCAACCCCGATATCCTTGGTGTAATTCCGCTCTCCTTGGCCCGATGCCCGACGTCCAAAGCCTTCTGCCGTCCAATATCTTGACGTGATCTCCTCCGCCGCAATGTCAATTCCTCTTGCGTTAATTGTCTAATCCTGATCGAGTAGACCTGCATCACTCAAAATGCAGTTTAAATTATAAACACATATCAAGTGGTTTCATCATCAAAATACGAGATTCAACAATCTCCTCCTTTTTGATGATGACAACCACTTGATGACGGAGTTAACCTTAACTCCCGGAGTTTAAACAAACTCCCCCTATCAATATGCCATATTGATAGAACCTTGAATTCAAGCAGAATTCAAGTCATTGCAATATTCATCATGAATACTTGCAACGCATCATCATGAACATATGCATAAACTTATGCATATCATGTCATCAACATACTTCTCCCCCTTTGTCATCAACAAAAAGGAGAAGTACAACTATTCTTTGTGTTGGTAATATAAGTTCAACTCATTGCATGAAAAACATAATATTAAGTTTTATCATCATGCAGTTTTGAAGCTAGAAAATTTAGCAAGTAATGCATCATGCTTAGGACATTCAAGCTATCAAGTTTTAGATATGCAAGTTTTACAGCATACAAGATAGCACTTTTGGTAATGTTCAAGATAGTAAGTTCTACATCATGCAAACTAGCAATATTGAGATGTTCAAGAAAGCAACTCTTGCTTCTTGAAATATGCAAATTTGTCAAGTTTTGCTAGATGTGCAAGTTAGCATTTTTGCCTCTTAAGATAGGCAAGATAGCACATTTGCAATTTTTGTTTCTTAAGATAGGCAAGCTTGTGATGTTCAAAATAACAAGCTCTTTCTTCTAGAAATGTCATTTTTGCTTTCTTTGCAAAGTGTAAGCTAGCAAAATGTTTGAAAAAGTGATCAATTTTTGCAACATACAAGCTAGCAAAAATGCCAAACTAGCAAGAGATAATATTTTACATGAGGCAAGCAAACAATTTGGCATATGTTACATTTGCATCTTCTCTTTTGAGAAGTGCAATTTTTTGCTTTCATCTTGAATTGTGCAAGCTAGTTAGTTTGCCTCTTTTCATGATGTCCACGCTAGAAATTCTTGCTCCCCCTTTGTCATTGTCAAAAAGAAGGGAAGACCCTTATATCAATTTTCATATTATGACAAAGGTAAGTATCATTCTTATTTGTGCATCATTATATATTCAAATTAAAACATACACAATTTCAATAACCTTATTTTTCATGTATGATACCGAAAAATAAATCAATCATCATTAATAAGCATATCATACATGATACTCAAACATTAAAATTTTTAAGCATTTATCAACATGTTGATCATGATACCAAACACTCATCATTTAAAGCATTCATGATACACATCATATGCAATAAATACATCATGTACATCATTATCATAAGTATTGCATATATCATTTTAACTTTATGAATATTTCATCATTGCATGCATTATACCAAAACATTTCAAGCCATGGAAGCCATAAATACAAAGAATTCATGTCATGAAGGATAAAATCATTTGAATACCAAAAGACATGATTCATATAGTAAATATCTTCTTTAAATAAAATATCAAGAAAAATCATAGGAGTACAAAGAAGAGATCTTATTTTAAAAGAAAAATCAAGTAATAACTCCAAGAACTCACAAGGAAAAAATCATGATTCATTTAGAAAATCTCCTCTCAAGAGAATATCAAGTAAAATCGTAGAAGATCGATTAATGAGAAATTTTGATTTATAATAAAATCTCATGTATGAGAAATGAGAAATCAAAATGATGATTTATATAAAAAATATCACAAGTTATATTCAAGAGAAAAATCATCATTCATTTTCAACTTATTCAATTTGTCACATCAATATTTCTTAGATATGCATGATACCAAAACATAGTTTTAAATCTTTAACATATAACATGCATAAATTGAAAGAAGAAGGGAAGAATTCAAACGTACAAAGATTTCAACCATCTCATAAACAAATGTAAGACCAAGTCATGAATCCAAAATTCCATGAATCAAAATGATCATCAAAGGTAATCTCATGTTATTCCAAGAAATCAATATCATGATTTTGATAAAACTCATTTCAAATTTAAATCATCAAAATATCAACATTACTTTCAAGAGATTCAAAATGGTATACATAGATTTATCATAATAAACATCTAGATCAATAAGATAGAGAAAAATAATTTTTCAAGGAAAAAATATTTTCCTCTTTTTCGTTGTTTCAATTCATATGATTTTATTTCACTTATACCAAATAAAAACATGTATAATGTTTAAAACCGAAAGTGTAAGATTTATTACAACAAAGATTAATAAGGCACTTTCATTATGGTAAAAATCAATAATCCATAAATCACAAGATTCATATGCATAATTTTAAAATTTATTAAGCATGATCTTTATGCATGACACTAAAACATGATTTCAAAATGTTTAATATTTTCATTACATCATTGTGCAATGGTTTCATTGAACATAATTTTGAATGATTCTTATAGATAACTAAAACTTCTTTAGTTTTAATTTATGTGATTGACTTTATATTAGCATGCTTAAGTTTTGTTCTTATGTCAAAAACATACATCATGTTTGAAAACCAAAGACAAGGTTTAAAAAAAATATCATCAAGCCTTCCATATAAAAACCATGCATCATCATTGAAAGTTAATATGGAAATCATCAAAATACACATTCTTGCTTCTCAAGCACATATATATGATTATTTAAATCTAACATTTTATTCTATTAACATAAAACATATAATTTTCAAGAAAAATAATTATTCAAAAGAAAAGAGAAAATACATCATGGAAAACATCAAGTAATTTCAAAATAATTCAAGAGAGTTGAGTTACTTACCTTGTAGTCGAAGCCCGTCAAAGCCCAATTCTCCGTTTCACCTTTGGAAGTTCTTGATTCATCCTTGGTTGCCTTCCTCTTCTTTGGCCTCTCCCTCTGTTCAAGTTCATTGTTTATTTTAGATTTTTGTTTAATAAACTTATTAAGATTTAGTGTTCGAAGTTCAAGTTCATCATTGTCCTCATCACTTGAGTCATCGCTCAAGTGGTATTCATTTGTCCGAGGTTCCAAATCCTTCCTGTTCTTTGGAAGGTGGTTCAAGTGTTCATTGTGTTCATCATGTGCATTGCACACCATTTCTATTGTCATTAATGAGCCGATAAATTCTTCAAGTGGAAAAATATTTAAATCTTTTGTTTCTTGTATTGCCGTTACTTTTGATTCCCAAGCTTTAGAAAGTGATCGTAAAACTTTACTAACAAGTTCAAAATTCGAGAAACATTTGCCAAGAGCTTGTAAACCATTGACGACATCCGTGAAACGGGTGTACATGTCAACAATGGTTTCGCTCGGCTTCATTTGAAAAAGCTCGAAGTCACGCATTAAAATGTTGATTTTCGAATCTTTAACTCTAGAAGTGCCTTCGTGTGTGATTTCAAGAGTGTGCCATATGTCGAAAGCCGTTTCACATAAAGAAACCCGATTGAACTCATTTTTGTCTAAAGCGCAAAATAAGGCATTCATAGCCTTTGCGTTTAAAGAAAACATCTTCTTCTCCAAATCATTCCATTGGTTCATTGGAAGAGAAGACATTTCAAATCCATTTTCGGCTGTGCCATAAATTCAAATCCAAAGAAAGTAAGAAAACTCTCATTCAAGTTTTCCAATAAGTGTAGTTCGTCCCATTGAAAAAGGGAGGACAAATGAGAGAGTGACCCTCTTGAAAGCCGTAAAGAGCCATTTCTATTTGGGTGTTAAACCAAGGTAGAAAAACCTCGCTCTGATACCAATTGTTAGGATCAGAGCGGCACTAAGAGGGGGGGGTGTGATAGAACCCTTGCAGATTCTAAACTTGGGGTTGATCTCTTTAGGGGATCGGCCTCCTTGGAACTCTATAGGGGTTCCTCCCTCCAAGTTGCTGCTCAAAGGCTGCAGAAAAGATTCATCTATTGCTTATGAAAAGAGGAGGAATACATAGCTATTTATAGGGTTTCTAAACCCTAACTCCTAATATGACTCCTACTCAAGGCTCCTACTCAAGACTCCTTCTTCTAACCAACTCCTAATAGACTTTTAATCAAGACTCCTATTTCTTTACAACTCCTAATTTATCTATAAGAAATAATCTCCTAACCCTAGCCGGCCTCTTCACCTCTTTAATAGGGGTCGGCTTAGGTAGGTTTTCCATGAATGTCCCTCTTTATTAGGACTCTCCTAGCTAGAGTCCTAACAAACCCGCCCTCTTCAAATCAGCCTTGTCCTCGAGGCTGACGATTCATGAATTTTGGGAATTTGATCTTCAAGTCATCATAGTTCTCCTAAGTGGCATCTTCTGTTGGTAGGTTCACCCACTGTATTAGCACTGTAGTAGTGGGTCGTCATCGTCGAGTCACGATCCGTCGATCAATAATGACACTTGGTTGGGTCTGGAGTTCTCCTTGGATAGTCATATTTGGTGGGTGGCTTTGGGCTCTCTCCAAGCACCTATTTACAAATTTTGTTTGGCCATTGATTTGTGGGTGATATGCCGTACTCCTTTTCAATTTAGTACCTTGTATATAGAATAACTTTGTCCAAAATCTGTTCGTGAAGATGTAAGTAGAATTTATCATAAGCACAATGCGTCCGTTATAGTGTAATTCTTTTGAGTCCCAATTGTAATGAGCCATGGAGCTTGGTGCTTCCTGCAATTTTTTTTTATAATCTTACTTGTCTCTGAATCTTCCTGCCATTCCATCTTAATATCCTCAAGGAAGTCGCTGGTCGGAAGTGAAACGGCTGAAACTTCAGCTTGCTCGGGTAGCTGCGAAAGCGCATCTGCAAGAATATTCTCTTTCCCCTTTTTGTAAGTTATTTCATAATCAAATCCAAGAAGTTTTGTTACCCATTTTTGCTGCTCAGGGATGATATCTTTCGCTCCAAAAAGTACTTGAGGCTTTTATGGTCGATTTTAATTTGAAATCGTCGACCATTCAAGTAGGGTCTCCACCTCATTGCTGCGCGCACAATGGCAAGCATCTCCTTATCATATATTGACTTATTTTGATGGGAGGGAGATAGTGTCTTGCTAGTGTATGTGAGTGGTCGACCATCTTGCATGAGAACGGCTCCAATTCCGACTCCAGATGCGTCGGCCTCAATGATGAAGGGTCTATTGAAATATGGTAGCGCAAGCACCGGCGTCGTTGTCATGGCTGCCTTAAGTTTGTCGAAGGCAGCAGAGGCTTTGTCCGACCATTGGAAAGCATCTTTTTTCAGTAAAGAAGTGAGTGGTGCACTGATCTTCCCATAGTCCTTAACAAATTTTTGGTAGTAGCTTGTTAGTCCAAGGAACCCCCGTAGTAATTTCACGTTTGTAGGTTTCGGCCAGCCTTGCATTGCCTCAATTTTTGCTGGGTCTACTGCCACTCCTTTTTCTGATATTATATGCCCAAGGTACTCTACTTTTTGCTGGAGAAAGCTGCACTTTGGTTGCTTTACAAAAAGAGTATTCTCCCGAAGGATCGTCAGAACAATCCATAAATGCTGAAAGTGAGTCTCAAGAGAAGGGCTGTAAATGAGGATATCATCGAAAAATACCAGCACAAATTTGCGAAGATAGCTCCGAAAAATATCGTTCATGAGATTTTGAAAGGTTGAAGGAGCATTAGTGAGTCCAAAAGGCATTACTAAGAATTCATAATGGCCATTATGTTTGCGAAATGCAGTTTTTGGAATGTCATCGTCATATACCCGAATTTGGTGGTAACCGGATCGGAGTCCAAATTCGTGAAGACTCGAGCTCCTTTTAATTCATCAAGAAGTTCATCCACCAATGGTATTGGGTACTTGTCCTTGACGGTGATGCCATTTAAAGCTCAGTAATCAATGCATATTCGCCATGTTCCATCCTTCTTGCGTACAAGTAGCACCGGTGAAGAGTAGAGGTTGCAACTTGGCTGAATAACTCCTGTTTTGCGCATCTCTTTTACAATCCTTTCTGTTTCATCCTTCTGGAGATGTAGATATTGATATGGCCGAGTATTTGCTGGAGGTTTGTCTGAAAGAATCGTTATATAATGATCATGCCGACGGGTAAGAGGTAGGTTGTAAGGTTCGTCAAATATATCTGAAAATTCAGCAAGCAAAGGAAGTAGGTTTGGATCTTCAAATTCTATTGGCTCTCCCTTAGTTTGCTGCTCAAGTTGTACCAAAAATCTGCGGCATGCTTTATGCAAAATCTTCTCCATTTGTTGTGTGCAAATCATCGTTACGTCGCCCCCATGTTTCTCGTTCAGTATCACCTGTTTCTCCTTATTGTAAAATTTCATAATTAGTTGCATAAAATTCCAAGAAATATCACCTAATGTTGTCAACCATTTAATTATGAGCATGGCCTCATGATCATCAAGCGGGAGAAGGAAGAAATCTGCAATTATCTCTTGGTTCTGCAGCAATAGTTTCTCTTGCGGGCGCCTACGATCATACTTCAAAATCCATCCATCAGCGATCTTAACGTCAAACCTGCTGCAATTCTCAATAGGTAAAGCCATCTGGACAGCAACCTTACTGTTTAGAAAGTTATTTGTCCTGCACGTGTCGATGAGAACAGTGATCGGTTGATGTTTGAGAAGGCCTCCAACTTTCATCGTTTGCGGGTTTGAGTAGTCGGCTAGTGCATGTACCGTAACTTCGATCGATTGTGGCTCTTCTTCTGTATCTTCTTCTTCATGTTCAAGGCTCTCTTCTGGATGTTTAATGACCTCTTCTTTTATTGGTTCAATGATAAGAAGTCTCCTTTTACTACAGCGATGCTCACGGCTCCACGGGTCGTCACAATGCCAACATAACCCCTTCGCATATCGCTCCCGAAGCTCTTCTCTTGTTAACCTCTTTGGTGTAGGGACTTGGTCGATAGTAGGGGGGGTTGAGGGCTTCAATATTGCTGGTTGAGGAGTGACCCTAGTCCTCCAAGCTTCATAGTTCAATTGCTCCTCTTGATGTCGTGCGAAAGAGATAGCTGCCATAAGTGTATATGGTTGTCGCGCTTTAACTTCTCCTCGGATCTCTGGCTTCAAGCCCTCAATGAAGGTCCTCAATAGCTGTTTTTGAGACCAATCACGAGTTTGATTAGATAACCTTTCAAACCTGGTTTGGTACTCCTGAATGGTGGAGGTTTGTCGGATCTTTGCTAGTTGTTTGTCAATATTCTCGTAATCGTTGGTTTGAAGCGTATCAGCAGTCCTTCTTTGAATTGTTGCCATCAAAGGACTCCATAAGTATGTTCAAACTAGTCAAACCACTGTATAGAATCCCCTTCAAGATATATAGCTGCAATTTTCACCATAGATGCATCTGCGATTTTGTGGTACCGAAAATATCGCTCCGTGCGCGAGATCCAACCAATCGGGTCGCCTTCTTCCCATCTAGGGAAGTCCACTCTCATGCATGGATAGTTGAGGTTGGTCATAGAGCTTCTCCTCTCTTGGAAGTCATATCTTTGGGCTTGGTGCGATTGGGTAAAGCTCTATCCTTGATGTGATTTCTTCGGGCTTAGTGGTCGGCCCAATCTGAGTTCGGTAAAGAGCATCCGAATCTTATCCTCCATTCGCGCCTCGAAGGCTTCGAATTTAGCATTGAATACCTCCTCATATATCATAGTATATGCCGTCTAATCTGTGATATCAAGATCTCTCTTTTGTTGTCGGGTTAAAGGTATGTATTGGTTGAGAGAGGTGATGGTCGAAAGGGTTGGTAGATTGGTGGATGTAGGTTACGGTTTAGGCTTGTTTTGTGGCTATTTTGGGTGCAGGTTGAGGGTGTGGTTTGGTAGAGTTTTAGGGCTGTAGATAAAAGTTTTGGATCTGTGGTAGATGGTAGCAAAGATTTGGTAGAAATCAATGGAAGTTGCAGCAAGTATGTGCTGTCTTGTAAGAGTAGAATTATCATCGAAGAAACAACGGTTTCTCGATGTAATTCCCACAAAAAATGTGAGAGAATTGAGGAGGGAATTGATAGCAAAAACATAATTTATATGACAGCAAGGATATCTAATTTAATTAAGAAAATTTCGGTAGTATAACAGCAAAGTAATTGGTGCAAGTTGCGATTGCAGAATTCTCGTCGAGAAATTCCAACAGGTTACGACGAAAATTTGCAGCAACACAAAATCGTTTTTAGAGATGAATTTCTTTATAGATCAATCTTAGATGGAAGCCAAGATGATCTATGAAGTGTATAAGAAATTTCATTAAAAAAAGATTGCAAATAGATGTGTTAAGGCAACAATATGCGGCTGAAATTTTCTGCAGCACAGATTTTTAAGTATAGCAGATTAGACGTAAAAGATCAGTGGTTTATATTGAGAATTTTTTTATGAAACCAAAGGGAATATGCTATTAGGAAATGTCAAAGATGTCATAAAAATTTCGTAGAGATTTGGATAGAAAAAACACAGTAGCAAGATCAAACAGACGGTGTTATACGGTTGGAATTATGCAATGTATCTTTCGTTGTAGAGATGAAAACTTTATGACGAAAAGTATATGCAGCAATATAGGAATATTTTTTTTTTTTGGAATTTTCAAATAAGGATAACTAAATTGCAGCAGCAGTAAGGTAGAAAACCAGAACCTGTTGCAATTCACGGGGAGATCAAAGGATGATCCGTGGTGGTGGAGATGACGGTGGAATTTGACAACGATCTCTTAAGCAATTGTGGGAATTGCTTTGGGCGGTTGTGGAGGGTTGATGGATGGCTATGGAAGGGCAGCGAGACGCCAAGAACGCTGCTCTGATACCAGGTGATAGAACCCTTGCAGATTCTAAACTTGGGGTTGATCTCTTTAGGGGATCGGCCTCCTTGGAACTCTATAGGGGTTCCTCCCTCCAAGTTGCTGCTCAAAGGCTGCAGAAAAGATTCATCTGTTGCTTATGAAAAGAGGAGGAATACATAGCTATTTATAGGGTTTCTAAACCCTAACTTCTAATAGGACTCCTACTCAAGACTCCTTCTTCTAACCAACTCCTAATAGACTTCTAATCAAGACTCCTATTTCTTTACAACTCCTAATTTATATATAAGAAATAATCTCCTAACCCTAGCTGGCCTCTTCACCTCTTTAATAGGGGTCGGCTTAGGTAGGTTTTACATGAATGTCCCTCTTTATTAGGACTCTCCTAGCTAGAGTCCTAACAGGGTGAATTAGTGCAGCGGATTAAAACGTTGGTTTCGACAAATCTTTCGTACGATAAGAATAATGTTTCGTTTGAAACTATTTCAGTGCGTTGGCGTCGTAATAAGATGAGGGCAGTGAACTTAGCAAAGTAAAAGGTTTGCAGAAAGATAAATGCATAAACATAAGCATAAAACCGGAGATTACGCTGATTTTAGAGTGGTTCGGTCAAATGACCTACATCCACTTGCGAGGCCCCTCTTCGATGAGGCTCTCACCTTCCACTAGCAAATCTCTTGAAATGGAAGGGCAAATACCCCTCTTACAACCTTTTACAAACAGTTCAACCTCTTACCAATTTTCAGCAAGAAAGGAGGAGAACTTTTCTAGCAAATTGAAAACTAGACTTGCTAAGACTTTCTAAGACTTTTCTCTCAATCAATTGCTGCTCAAAAAGTTGTTATCTCAGGTTGAGATTTGAGGGGTATTTATAGGCCTCAAGAGGATTCAAATTTGGGCTCAAATTTGAATTCTCGTGGAGTTCAATCTTTGGCGGTGCCCCGCTTGTCATCAATGATGATTGCTGCTTGTCGATGTCGAGCCTTGTGAGTGCTAGGCGATGCCACCTTGATCTGGCGATTGCCATTTGGACTTTTCAGGTTATTTGGTTGGGCTTCAAACTTAGCCTAAACTCAGTCTAATTTTGGGCCAGTTGGCCCCTCTTGAGGATATAGGATTATTTATTAATCTTAATCCTAATTGCAAGTTAACTTCTTAACAAAACACATCCTAAGTAATATTTCAACATGACGTCGAGTCTTGTTCGGTGAGCTTTTCGGCGGGCTCTAACAGCAAGCTCGAACTTGTGATGACTTTAATGGTGGCAGAGCCTTCGGTGATCTCCGTGAACCTCAGAAGCGATCTCTTGGTGAACTTCCAAAAATTCCAAGCCAGGTTCCGATTTCTTCTCGGTTGGTTTCGGTAGCATCTCGGCGATTCTTCAAACTCTTAAGCGTCCATCGAATTGGACTCGGTATCCTTGCTTTTGTGTTTTCTGGTTATCGTAGTTAGTCCTGCATAAGCCAAAACTCTACTCCGATCTAGACAATTATTACAGCGGCAATTGACATTCCGTTGCTTCGCACGTCATTGGTTGGCCGTCCGATTCTTGAGTGCATCGTCCTCTCTAGCGGCTTGTTGCCCAATCGGCGGTTGACCTCCATAACCCGATATCCTTGGCATAATTCCGCTCTCCTTGGCTTGATGCCCGGCGTCCAAAAGCCTTATGCGTCCAATATCGGCGTGATCTCCCTGCGCGCAAGCGTCAATTCCTCCTGCGTTAATTGTCTAATCCTGATCGAGTAGACCTGCATCACTCAAAATGTAGTTTAAATTATAAACACATATCAAGTGGTTTCATCATCAAAATACGAGATTCAACATCCTGTTCTTTGGAAGGTTGTTTTGTTCATCATGTGCATTGTGCACCATTTCATATGTCATCAACGAACCAAATAGTTCTTCAAGTGGAAAAATATTTAAATCTTTTATTTCTTGTATTGCGGTTATTTTAGGATCCCACCTTTTTGGAAGGCCTCAAGAGGATTCAAATTTGGGCTCCAAAATTTGGGCTCCAAAATTCAAATTCTCTTTGGGTTCCCGATGCTGGCGGTGCCACCGCCCAGCCAAGCGGTGCCACCGCCCAGCCCAGGAGGTGTCATCGCCTGGCTCTCGGGCACTGGGCGGTGCCACCGCCCAGCCCAGGCGGTGCTACCGCCCAGCTCTCGGGCACTGGGCGGTGCCACCGCCCAGCCCAGGCGGTGCCACCGCCTCAGTGTTTTCAGCCCACTAGTTAGGCTTCAATCTTGGCCCAAACTAGTCCGAACTCGGGCCCAATTGGCCCCTACTTGGGTTATAGGATTAACACCTAATCCTAACCCTAATTAACATGCTAACTACGAATTTAAAGACATTTTCTAAGCTATTACAAAGTTCGTAAGTCAAGACTTCTTCCAAAGAAGCTTAGAACTTAACTTCCCGGCAGGTCTTCCCATAAACTCTCGAAAAACCATTCTCATGGACTCCTACAAAGCTCCTAGACTTCACGATTTGATCTTGGCCAGTTCTAACGAGCTTCTTCGACAAGCTCCGATCTTTCTCGGCGAGCTCGCGAACTTCCAATGAACCTTCCGGTGAGCTTCCAAAAAACCCCGACGGCTCTCCTTCTCATTCTCGACTGGATTTCTGGGGCGTTCCGGCGATCCTTCGGACTTCCGTCCGAACTCTTGAACTCCCAAAATTCTTCGTGTTTGACTCCGCACTTTGTTTCGCTTTATGTCTTCATCGTTATCGTAGTTAATCCTGCATATGCAAGCCAAAACTCTACTCCGATCTAGAGATAGTTATTACAACTAATCGACATTCCGTTGCTAAGACGTCATTGGTTGGCGTTTCGTCCGATTCTTCAGCGCATCGTCCTCTCTTACGGCTTGTTGCCCAATTGGCGGTTGACCTCCGCAACCCCGATATCCTTGGTGCAATTCTGCTCTCCTTAGCCCGATGCCCGACGTCCGAAGCCTTCTGCCATCCAATATCCTGACGTGATCTCCTTTGGCGTAACGTCAATTCCTCCTGCGTTAACTGTCTAATTCTGATCGAGTAGACCTACATCACTCAAAATGCAGTTAAACATCTAAACACAATCAATTAGTTTCATCATCAAAATCCGAGATTCAACAATATTTAGCGTAGGACTTTGTGCTAGATTTCAATCTAATCCTAAGCTATCTCATCTTAAAGCAGTTAAAATAATTTTTAGATATATAAAAGGACCCATAATTTAGGATTATGGTATCCAAAATCTGAAAACATTGAATTAATTGCTTATGCGGATGTGAATTTTGTTGGATGTAGAGAAGATAGAAAAAGCACATCCGAAATATGTCAATTCTTAGGTTATACACTTGTTTCTTGGTTTTCCAAGAAACAAAACTTGGTTGTATTATCTACAACCAAAGTAGAGTATATAGCAGTTGGTGCATGTTGCGCACAAGTTGTTTGGATGAAAAATACTTTAGAAGATTATAAGATTCACCTTAAGAATATTCCAATGTGATAACACAAGTACAATATGTTTAATAAAAAATTCTATTCAACACTCTAGAACTAAATATATTAACATTAGGCATCATTTCATAAGAGATCATGTTAATAACCATGACATATCTTTAGAGTTTATTGATACAAAACATCAATTAGTTGATATCTTTACAAACCCTTTAAATGAAGAACAATTTGATTTTCTTAGAAGGGAGTTAGGGATGTTAAATTGTCCGAATGTGTGAGTTTATTGTATATCTTTTCTAGACTTTCTTGATTTTTTAAAGCTTTCATAAAATCTGGAATATCAATTTACTTTGTATCAAATTTATTTCATACCCTTGCTCCATCACTTAATGATTTTTGATACACTTAGTCCCTTTACTCATGGAATTCACTAACAAATACATCTCTCACGGATTTAACTCTTGTGAATTTTCAATGAGAAACAGATTTGATTTATGAAGTTTTATTCATGGATTTTTTATCCTTCATATGATGCTCCTTTCCCATGAATTCTTCCTTACTCTTCTCAAGAAAGAAGAATTTTATGAATTTTTAGTATGTGATGATCACTGACAAGAATGGGGATTTGATTTTGTATGGATATCTTGATCCCTTTCATGAATCCCTTCTTCTTGTTGAACTAGAAGCTTGATTCAATGAAACTCATTTATTTTCATTTGACTTGGTTCAAATCCTTTCATGAATTTGGTTCTTGATAAATTCCTTCCTTACCCTTCTTCATCTTCTTCTTATTTTTATGACAAAGGAAGAAAGAAACTTGCACATCTCAAGAAGAACCAAAAAGCTTTTGCACATCCAAAGTAAAAATGTTAGCTTATCCAAAAGTAGTTATCATGTAAAGTTTTTACTGAACTTCTCATTTTTGTTAACAAGGATAAATTGGTATTGAACTTACTTGAATAGTTCATTTTTAAACACTTGCCTTGTTGAATGTTCTCCTTTTTGTTGATAATAAAGGGGGAGAAATGTGGCAAATTGATGATAAATTGTCATTATGAATGTTTGAAATAATGTGTAAAATGTATCTTATCATAAATTCTTGAATGTATTACGTATGCTTGAAATATGACTAGTTTTATCAAATATATTATAAATACTTGAAAAATATCAAAATGTATGATTGATTTCTATCGTAATGTGGCATAGATACTTGAAATTATTTATTCTTAAAATCATGCTTGATTTCGTATCAAAATGATAAATGTCTATCAATATGATGAGGTATCGAATTTATCATGCTATTTACAATTGATATCATGCCTCAAAACGATGAATTGTCATCTTTTATCGAGAATTTTCATCTTGCTAAATTTCATATTTGAAATTCGTACTTGAAAATGATAATTGGCTATCATCATTAGACTTAAAAATGGATATCATGGCTTGACATTATTTGTATTGTGATAAATACATGGTATCGTATTTTGAAATGGTAAATCATGATTGGTATCATGATGTGTATGTCGATAAGTTTAAATACATATAACTTATGGGTTTGATGCTTGAATTCAAGAGTGTCTTTTCTCAAAGTATGGCATATAGATAAGGGGAGTTAAGGTTAACTGTGTCATATTAATTGTCATCATAAAAAAGGGGGAGATTGTTGAATCTCATATTTTGATGATGAAATCAATTGGTAAATTATTTGATCAAATCTATATGTTGAGAAAAGTGTACAAGATTAACTACAATAACAATCAAGGCATAAAGCAAAATGAAGTGCCAGAGTCAAGATCGAGATTTCATTGGGAGTTCAAGAGTTCATCGGAAGTCCGGACGTTCATCAGAAGTTCTACTGGAATTGACCGAGAAGTCTAGGAGCTTGCCAAAGAAGCTCATCGGAACTCACAAAGAAGATCGTCATGAAGTCCAGGAGCTTGCCAGAAGTCCGTTGGAAAATTACCGAGAGATCGTCGAAAGTTCATCGGAAGATCGTTGAAAGCTCGCTAGAAGAAACCTAAACTAGCCGGACTTGTTTTGCTTAGTGTATGCCTTAAGAATCATAGTTAGCATATAATTAGGGTTAAGTTTGGAAGGTAATCCTACTAACTCAGTTAGGGGCCAATTAGACCCATAATTGGACTGGTTTGGGCCGGATTTAAGGCCCAACTAGGTTGTTGGACCATGTTTGGCGATGGCACCACCAGATTGGGGCGGTGGAACCGCCCAAGGAAGGGTCTCCCAAGTGGTTTAGGCAGTGGTACCGCCCTATCAAGTGGTGGTACTGCCAGAGCTCAGTATCTGAGACTCTATCAGGCAATGGTACCGCTAGACTGGGCGGTGGTACCGCCTAGTGTAGAGTGTCAGGTGGTGGCACCACCCAGTACTGGCGGTGGTCCCGCCAGTACCCCGAAAATCCGGGATGAGATACTTTTTTGCTCCAATTTTGAAGCCATTGGTGTTGAATCTCAGATTTTGATAATGAAACCAATTAATAGTCTTTATGATTTGATCTATATTTTGAGTAACACAGGAAGTTTTGATCAAGGAAAGACAATTAAAAGCAAGAAGAATCATATTGGGCTAGAGTGGACATATTAGAAGATTGGACATCGAGCCGGAGGATTGGTCAATGTATCGGTAGAAGGCTTCGAACCATTGATTCGAGCATCGGGCCAAGAAGAACAAAAATTGCGCCAAGGATATCAGAGTTGTGGAGGTCAATTAGCTAATTGGGAAATAGGCCGCCGAAGAGGATGATGCGTCAAAGATTCGGACGAAGCGCCAATGAACCAATGACATGCCTAACAACATTTGATTAGTTTTATAATAATTATCTAGATCGAAGTATGTTTTAAGTGTGTAGGATTGACTATGATAGCATTAAATGCATAAAGCAAAATGAAGTCCCGGAGTCAAGAATGAGATTTCGATGGGAGTTCGAGAGTTCGTCGAAAGTCCAAACGTTCATCGAAAGTTCTACTGGAATTGACCGAGAAGTCCAGGAGCTTGCCAAAGAAGCTCATTGGAACTCACCAAGAAGATTGTCGTGAAGTCCAAGAGCTTGCCGGGAGTCCGCTGGAACATTGCCGAGAGATCGTCGGAAGATCCCCAGAAGAAACCTAGACTAACCAGACTTAATTTACTTATTACATGCCTTAAAATTCGTAGTAAGCATATAATTGGGTTAGAATTGGGCCAACTCAATTATGGGCCAATTAGCACCAAGTTTGGGCTGTGCTGGGCCAAGTGAAAAGCCCAAACATTGACCCAATAGGTGGAACCATCATGGCACAGTCTCCGAGACTGTTAGGCGGTGGTACCGCCAATCTAGGCAATGGAGCGCCTAGACACAATCTCCGAGAGACTATCAGGTAGTGGTATTGTGCTAGTCATAGGTGCCCAGCAAGCCAATCAAGTGAGTGATGGCACGTGTGAGTTAATATAGAATCTTTTTGCTTATTATATTTTGGCATATATCACTTTCGAACTATTACATAAATGAATATATATATTGTGATGTCCTTGGATTTGTGCAATGGGAATCGGATCGTGATGAGATCACGATAGTGAAATTGATTCACCTTTAAACACATATCCTAAATAATCCCGGTCATAGGTTACTCGAGAGGAATATCGTGATAACCGGACAGACTGGTGTGCTGTATACCCATCCATATGATGGATGCAGCTGGTCTCATAGTTGCTTGTGTAGGGACACTAGGGATACAGTACAGGTGCTCATTGGAGAATGAGTTCACTGATTGATCCGCTTACGGAATGCTGAATGGTTGATGATGCCTTATTGTCAGACAGCGATTCCGTAGTTCTAGTGGTGTATCTGGTCCTTAAACTTGAGACACCACAGATGTCCTCTATGAGTGCTCCACTCTTTGATACCAGACTTATAGGTTTGGCTGTCCCAGATCTAGTACAGCTGGTCATTGGGAGTGTAGTCGACCTTACGAGGGCTATTGAGTGTCGATAGAGGATCATCCACTCTCGGCGTCATGAGAGGAATATCCCATGTGTTCTTGCTCAGACAAATCCCTGGCCAGGGTCATTCGGGTTGAGAGAGAAAGAGTTCTCCGGGAGAATCCGATTAGAGTGAGACTCGAGAAGAAACCGTGTGGGTTTGACAACACCATGCTCGATATACGGTCTCTGGTATATTAGATGGATGGGGGACTATAGGTACACGGTAACTGAGGACAGATAGGTCCAATGGATTGGATTCCCCTGTATCGTCTGGGGAATATGGCGCAGTGGCCTAGTACGTCCGTAGTTGATGAGTCGAGTGAATTATTACAGAGATAATAATTCACTAAGTTAGAAGGAGTTCTGACAGGTATGACTCACGGCCAGCTCGATATTGGGCCTAGAGGGTCACACACATATGGTAGGCATTGCGATGAATAGAGGTTCGGATATTAGATATCCGATGGAGCCCTTGTCTTATTGGATGCAGATCCAATACCCACTAGGGGAGGACCCATTAGGGTTTGACAGGGGACCTCTATAAATAGGAGGGATTCAGAGCCCCATGGGCTAGAGAGCTTTTGTTTGCCTTTTCCTATTCTCCTCTCCATCTCCACCTCAGAGTAGGTCTGGAGTTTTTGAGGAGCGTCGTCGCAACCCTGCTGTGTGGATCACCACTAGAGAGGAGGACGCTTGACCTTCTTCACCCTCTCCTAAGGATCTGCAAGGAAATAGGGATATATGATCTCCCTAGGTAACACAATCTACTCTATATGTAGTTTCATGTTTCGTGGATTTTTGCGTACCAATCTTCGCACGACAACGAACATCTCTTTGGGAATCGGGGATTTTATTTTTCTTGTTCTTCCGCTGCGCATATGATGTCGCCCCCAAGGATTTCCCAACAGTGGTATCAGAGCTAGGTTGCTCGGGCGAATGATTTGTTTTGAACTGCGTGTGTTGAATTTAGGATGAATTTTGACGTCAAAATTGTTGACGCAAAAACATGGAAGGGCAACAACAATTGTTGCCCTTGATCTGCGTGCGTGCAGCGCAGCCAAAGGCGGGCAGCACAGGGGCTGCGTTTGCTGCAGCCGGCTGGGGGCCTTCTTGCAGCAGGCTTGCTGCCAGCGGGGCTGGCAGGCCGAGGGCAGAGGCACCGCAGGGCAACGACGCCCGCCGCTGCAGGGCAGCAACGCCCGTCGCCGCTACTCCCGCGGGCGAAACCCCCCGACAGAGGCGGTCGCCCGGTGGGACAGCACCGCCTGCGGAGAAGGCGACACCCGAAGGGGGCGCCCACCCGCAGCGGCAGCGTTGCCAGCGGGCGTGCCGCCTGCAGGCGAGGGTAGTTCCCTCGCCCCGCCGCATAGGCCGCCGCCGGTAGGGTGGCGGCGGTGGCAGCAGCGAAAAGGGGAAAGGGCATTAGGGTTTTCTGGGCAAAAGATAGTTTTGCCCCTCGGAATTTGAGAAATTCTAATTTCTATCTTTTGTCCAAATTATGAAAATACCCCTATGAATTCAGAAATTTCCTATAATGTCCCTGATTTCAAAAAATATTAATTAATTAAAAGGTTTAGATTATTATTATTTTTCATTATTATTTTCTAATAGTCCTACATGATGATGATTATTTATACATTTGATGTATGATGTGTGAACGGATGATCATGGACCGTGTGATGTGTGTACCTATGATTATTATTATTGAGGTCTGCGAACCTCCATTATATTTCTCGTTTATTGTCGGGCCTGCATGCCTATGATTAAGTTGTAATCACATGAGTAGGCATAGCGGGAGCGTGGATGCGATAGCGGGACCCATGAGACGGACGATCGTGATGCATGAAGATGCATTAAAATGTCGACGGAACCGACAAGGACGAAATGGACGATCACAGGGCATGAAGATGCACTGTTGCACACATAGATCTTGATGTGAGTGATTAGGCCTACTGGCTCGGGCCTAATCATATTAGGTTGTGGTCCATGATCATCTGGTGTAATTGCTTATACACATACTAGATATGTATATATTTTTGCATGCGATGTAGATATATATTAAATATGTATATGTGTGACATGTCATATTAGGAGACCAAATCATAGAAACCTCTCTCGATAATATTAAGCCGGTAAACGTGAGGCAATTAGATTGACCCACGTGGCCTTCCATCGTTATAAGTAGGAACCGATTCCCGGTGTAGGTTGAGTTGGTCGAGTCCCTCGAGACTCACCTATATCGCGATTTGCTATCTTGCTTACGACATAGAGATATCACCGGTGACCTGAGGGCATGGTATACTTGGTCGAGTCCCTCGAGGGTATATCATCAAATCATACTCATCTTGTAACGAAGGTGTTGACTTAACCGAGCATCATGGTTGGTCGAGTCCCTCGAGGCCATGGTGATTCGGAGGCCGAACAGGACGGGAATCACAAGGAGTTGTGATCGACAAGAGTTGCATACCTTTTAGGCTTAGTGTGATTGGTCGAGTCCCTCGAGGTGACACTAAGACGCTGATTGGATCCTGATCCCCACTAGAAGTCTACCGGAGACTTCCGTTTCACGTGCTGAGGGTGTCGCGTGACTCGTTAGTAAAATAGTGGGAGCATATTAAGATAGAAGTCCATATCTTGATAGTTTATTTCTTACAAAATCGGCATGTTATTCATTTCTACTGCATCTTTATTTTCAGAAAATGTCACTTTCAAATCCCTTACGTGGCATACTTGATGTCAACCGCCTCACTAGTCCAAATTATATGGATTGGCTCCGTAACTTGAGAATTGTTCTCACAGCGGAGAAAATCGTGTACGTCCTTGATACTGTTATGCTTGCGCCCGAAGAAGGGACAAACGAGGATGAGATCACTCGCTACGTAAAGTACATTGATGACTCCACTCTTGCTCAGTGCTATATGTTGGGCTCTATGACTCCTGAGTTGCAGAGACAATATGAAAAGATGGATGCCAGATCCATTCTCCTACATGTCCGCAAATTGTTTGAGGAACAGGGAAGGACTCAGTGATATGAGATATCTAAGAGCCTCTTCCGCACTAGTTTGACTGAGGGGACACCGGTTCAGAACCATGTCCTAAAGATGATTGAGTGGATAGAGAAACTCACAGGTCTAGGAATGGTTTTAGAGGATAACTTGTGTGTGGACATTGCGCTTCAGTCCCTACCTAATTCCTTTTCACAGTTCATAATGAATTTTAATATGAACAAGCTTGAAGTGACTCTCCCAGAGCTTCTCAATATGTTGAGGGAGGCAGAGAGTACTATCAAGAAAGAGAAGCCAGTTCTCTACACTGGTGAGACCAAAAGGAAAAGGAAAACAGAAAGGTCCCTTAAGAAGGGAAAGGGCAAGGTCAAACCAGGTAAAGCAAAGGTTGCTAAGAAAGACCCAGCAAAGGACAAAGGCTAGTGCTTCCACTGTGGTAAAGATGGGCACTGGAAGAGAGACTGCAAAGAGTACCTTGCAGAAAGGGCGAAACAAAAGCTTGATGAAGCTTCAGGTACATTCATGATCAGTCTCCATTTGTCAGACTCTTATGATAACATATGGGTATTGGATATCGGTAGTGCTTATCATATATGCAATTCGTTGCAGGTTCTAGCATGGCCTAGGAGACTAGAGAGAGGCGAGATGGACCTCAAGATGGGTAATGGAGCAAAAGTTGCTGTAGTAGCTGTGGGCGAGATCGCCCTACATTTGCCTAGTGGAGCTTTTATTGCATTAGATGCATTTTATTTTGTTCCTTCTATTATCAAAAATATTATCTCCATTTCATGTTTAACAGTTAGTGGATATAAATCTGTTTTTGAGAACAATGGTTGTTCGATATTATTAGATGATAAGATCATCATGAAAGGAACATTGCATAATGGTTTATTTATATTAGACACCACTCCACATATCATGAATGTAAATGTGTCCAAAAGGAAACGAGATGAGTTGAACAGTGCATACCTGTGGCATTGTAGGCTAGGTCACATCTATTAAAGAAGGATTCAAAAGTTGCTAAATGATGGATATCTAGATCCATTCGATTATGTGTCATATGCAACTTGTGAGCCTTGCATTCGTGGAAAACTGACCAATTCTCCATTTAGTGGAACTGGAGAGAGAGCCACTGAGTTGTTGGAACTCATACATAGTGATGTATGTGGACCCATGTCAACTCATGCCATTGGAGGTTACTCCTACTTCATTACATTTACTAATGATTTCTCAAGGTATGGATATGTGTACTTAATGAAGTACAAGTCCGAGGCCTTTGAGAAATTCAGAAAGTATAAGAATGAGGTGGAAAACCAGACTGGAAAGAGTATCAAAACTCTTCGATCAGATCGAGGAGGTGAGTACTTAAGTACAGAGTTCACTCAGTTCCTCAAGGACCATGGGATATTATCCCAATGGACACCTCCTTATACACCTCAGCTCAATGGTGTCTCTGAAAGGAGAAATCATACATTATTAGATATGGTATGGTCCATGATGAGTTTCGCTGACCTACCCATCTCATTCTAGGGATATGCCCTAGAAACCACAGCTTACCTTCTGAACAGAGTTCCAACTAAGTCGGTAGTGTCTACACCATATGAGATATAGAAAGGGAAGAAGCCTGATCTTAAGGTTGTTAAGATTTGGGGCTGCCCTACACATGTTAAAAGACATAACCCCGATAAGTTAGAATCAAAGACAGAGCGATGCAAATTTGTGGGATACCCCAAGGAAACTTGTGGGTAATATTCCTATCATCTCGAGGACCAAAAGGTCTTTGTAGCTAAGAGAGTAGTGTTCCTTGAGAAGGAACACATTCTTGGCAGAGATAGTGGGAGAATGATAGAATTGAGCGAGGTTAGAGAACCAAGCTCAAGCACCACTCTACAGCCCGAGTCTGTTCAGGTACCTAATACACAAGTTTCAACTTTACGCAGGTCTGATAGAGTATCCCATCCTCCTGAGAGATATGTGGGACATATTAGAGGAGAGGATGCAGAGGATATTGATCCTCAGACCTACGAGGAGGCTATTATGAGTATAGACTCCGGGAAGTGGCAAGAAGCCATGAATTCTGATATGGATTCTATGTACTCCAATAAGGTTTGGAACCTAGTAGATGCGCCCGAAGGTATTGTATCCATCGGTTGCAAGTGGATCTTTAAGAAAAAGCTCGGATTAGATTGAAAGGTAGAGACCTATAAAGCAAGGCTAGTGGCTAAGGGGTATCGTCAAAGGCAAGGTGTTGACAATGACGAAACTTTCTCACCCGTAGCAATGCTAAAATCCATCAGAATTCTATTGGCTATTGCAGCACACTATGATTATGAGATCTGGCAGATGGATGTGAAAATCGTATTCCTCAATGGGAACCTCGAGGAGGAGGTGTATATGATGCAACCTGAGGGATACGTGTCCAAGAACTGTCCAGATAAGGTGTGTAGGTTGCTTAGATCCATTTATGGATTAAAGCAAGCTTCTCAAAGTTGGAACATAAGATTTGATGTGGCAATCAGATCTTATGACTTCGTTAAGAACGAAGACGAGCCTTGTGTATACATAAAGGTAAGTGGGAGCACTATCACCTTTTTGGTGTTATATGTGGATGACATCTTGATCATTGGGAATGACGTAGGAATGTTATCCACAGTAAAGGCTTGGTTATCTAGACACTTCTCCATGAAGGACTTAGGGGAAGCATCCTATATTTTGGAGATTAGAATCTATAGAGATAGATCCAAGAGGATGCTTGGCTTGTCCCAGTCCAAGTATATAGAAACCATTGTCAAAAGGTTTGGCATGAAAAATTCCAAGAGAGGTCTCATACCGATGAGACATGGGATATCGCTTTCTACGAGTATGTCCCCAAAGACTCCAGAAGAAAGGGCGAACATGGATATGATACCTTATGCCTCAGCAATAGGGTCTATCATGTATGCCATGCTATGTACTAGGCCTAATATAGCGCATGCTCTAAGTGTCACGAGCAGGTATCAGGCGGATCTAGGCTTGGAGCACTGGAAAGCAGTAAAGTATATCCTTAAGTACTTGAGAAGGACTAAGGATCTTTTACTAGTATGTGGAGGTAATAGCCTTAAGGTTGAAGGCTACACTGACTCAAGTTTTCAGTCTGATGTCGATGATAGCTAGTCGAATTCAGGGTATGTGTACACCTTGAATGGAGGAGTAGTGTGCTGGAAGAGTTCCAAGCAAGATACCACTGCTGACTCGACCACAGAGGCAGAGTACATTGCTGCATCAGATGCAGCAAAGGAGGGAGTTTGGGTGAAGAAGTTCATCACAGATTTGGGAGTCATGCCGGGTAGCGAAGAGCCGATCTCCCTATATTGCGATAATAATGGGGCAATTGCTCAAGCAAAGGAACCTAGGTCTCATCAGAAATCTAAGCATGTTCTGAGGAGGTTCCACCTTATCAGAGAGATCGTGACCCGAGGAGATGTAGTAGTGGAAAGAGTTCCATCCGAAGATAACATTGCAGATCTACTAACAAAGCCGTTGTCTCATATTTGTTTTGAGCATCACAGGGGTATGATGGGGATCAGACACATAGGTGATTGGCTTTAGGTCAAGTGGGAGATTGCTAGTCATAGGTGCTCAGCAAGCCAATCACGTGAGTGATGGCACGTGTGATTTAATATAGAATCTTTTTGCTTATTATATTTTGGCATATATCACTTTATAACTATTGCATAAATGTATACATATATTGTGATGTTCTTGGATTTGTGCAATGGGAATCGGATCGTGATGAGATCATGATAGTGAGATCGATTCACCTTTAAACACATATCCTAAATAATCCCGATCATAGGTTACTCGAGAAGGATATCATGATAACCGGACAGACTGGTGTGCTATATACCCGTCTATATAATGGATGCAGCTGGTCTCATAGCTGCTTGTGTAGGGACACTAGGGATACAGTACAGGTGCTCATTGGAGAATGAGTTCACTGATTGATCCGCTTACGGAATGCTGGATGGTTGATGATGCCTTATTGTCAGACAGCGATTCCGTAGTCCTAGTGGTGTATCTGGTCCTTAGACTTGACACACCAAGGATGTCCCGTATGAGTGCTCCACTCTTTGATACCAGACTTATAGGTTTAGCTGTCCCAGATCTAGTACAGCTGGTCATTGGGAGTGGTAGTCGACCTTACGAGGGCTATTGAGTGTCGATAGAGGATCATCCACTCTCGACGTCATGAGAGGAATATCCCATATGTTCTTGCTCAGACAAATCCCTGGCCATGGTCATTCGGGTTGAGAGAGAAAGAGTTCTCTGGGAGAATCCGATTAGAGCGAGACTCGAGAAGAAACCGTGTGGGTCTGACAACACCATGCTCGATATACGGTCTCTGGTATATTAGATGGATGAGGGACTATAGGTACATGGTAACTGAGGACAGATAGGTCCAATAGATTGGATTCCCCTGTATCGTCTGGGGACTATGGCGTAGTGGCCTAGTACATCCGTAGTCGATGAGTCGAGTGAATTATTATAGAGATAATAATTCACTGAGTTAGAAGGAGTTCTGACATGTATGACTCACGGCCAGCTCGATATTGGGCCTAGAGGGTCACACACATATGGTAGGCATTGCGATGAATAGAGGTTCGGATATGAGATATCCGACGGAGCCCTTGTCTTATTCGATGCTGATCCAATACCCACTAGGGGAGGACCCATTAGGGTTTGACAGGGGACCTCTATAAATAGGAGGGATTCAGAGCCCCATGGGCTAGAGAGCTTTTGTTTGCCTTTTCCTATTCTCCTCTCCATCTCCACCTCAGAGTAGGTCTGGAGTTTTTGAGGAGCGTCGTCGCAACCCTGCTGTGTGGATCACCGCTAGAGAGGAGGACGCTTGACCTCCTTCACCCTCTCCTAAGGATCTGCAAGGAAATAGGGATATACGATCTCCCTAGGTAACACAATCTACTCTATACGCAGTTTCATGTTTCGTGGATTTTTGCGTATCAATCTTCGCACGACGACGAACATCTCTTTGGGAATCGGGGATTTTGTTTTTCTTATTCTTCCGCTGCGCATATGATGTCGCCCCCAAGGATTTCCCAACATACTGCCTAGACACAGTCTCCGAGAGGCTGTCAAGCAGTGGTACAGCTAGACGAGGAGGTGGTACCACCCTGTGGTAGGGTGTCAGGTAGTGGTACTGCCCAGTGTCAGTAGTGTAGACAGTGGTACCGCCAAGTGTTAGTGCTGTAGGCGATGGTACCACCCAGTACAAGCTATGGTACCGCCAGGACATAGGAAACCCAAGATGAGACACTTTTAAGCTCCATGTTTGAATCCACTTGAGGCCTATAAATACCCCTCTCATCCCTGGTTAACTTACACTAGCATAGAGAATTTAAAAGTGAGAAAATGTTGTAGTAATCACTTTAGAGATCCCCTCTTCTAATTCTATGTTTAGAATTCTATTTAGAGAGGATGAGTGCTTGTTAAAGGTTGTCTCCTAAACCTAAGAAAATAAGAAGAGGGGTGTAAAAGGGTAGTTGGTCTTTGCCCATTGAAGGAAGACCGGTAATGGAAGCCGATGGTCTCGATTGAAGAGGAATCAGGAGTGGATGTAGGTCATGACGATTGAACCACTATAAAATTAGTTTGTTGCCTTTTACTTTGCCATTTACCTTTGCTGCAAATCATTTTACTTGCTCACTGCTCTACTTCCTCATTACACACTTACGAAAGTGTTTTTTATGTTAAGATCTTTCCGATCGATTTTCAACGAACAAATATTTTTTGAAATCGATGTTTTTATCCACTGCACTAATTCACCCCCCCCCCCCTCATAGTGCCAACTCATTCCTAATAGTTGGTATAAGAGTCACATTATTTCTCGCTTGGTTTAACACCCAAGAGAGATGACTTTTTTTGGCTTTCAAGAAAGCTTTTCTATTGTTCATCCTCCTATGTTCAATGAGACGGACTACATATATTAAAAAAATCAAATAAGAGTTTTCTTACTTTCTAATGATTTACATTTATGGAATATTATCGAAAATAGATTTCAAAAGTCTTCTACTCCAATGAACAAATGGAATGATTTGGAGAAGAAAACTTTTTCTTTGAATGCTAGAGCTATGAACGCTCTATTTTGTGCTTTGAGCAAAAATAAGTTTAATTATGTTTCTATTTGTGAAATGACTTTCGATATTTGACACACACTTGAAATCACTCATGAAGGCGCGAATAAAGTAAAAGACTCTAAACTAAATAGTTTGATGTGTGATTTTAAATTATTTCATATGGAACCAAGCTAGACTATTGAAGAATTTGAATTTGGTAAAAGTCTAAATCAATAGTTTAAAAGCTTTTGGTAAAAGTTTTTCAAATTTTGAATCTGTTAATAAAGTTTTACGACCACTTTCTAAAAATTAGGATTCGAAAATAACGACAATACAAGAATAAAAGTATTTGAATAATTTTCCTCTTGAAGAATTTATTGGGTCTTTAATGACATATGTAATGAGTTGTATGGTATATGATGAACATAATGAACATGTGAACTACCTTCCAAAAAATAGGAAGGATTTGAGACTTCGAACAAATGAAGACCACTTGAGCGAAAGATCAAGCGATGATGAACTTGAACTTCTCACCATAAAATTTAAAAGGTTCATTAAACAAGAATTAAAGAATAAAATTGAACTTAAAAAGTTACCAAATAAGAAGAGAGTACTCAAGGCAGCTTGGAACAAATCTAGTTCATCCGAAGATGAAGAACAAACCAGCAAAGGCGAGGTGGCAAACTATGCCTTAACGACTTTCGATGACGAGATAACCAAAATCCCTTTACTTTATTTCGAAATTACATAATGCATTTCATGAGTTGTTTATAATTAGTTTAGAAAAATTATACATAATTTTTTTAAAAAATTGCATGATATAATAAAAATATTTTTTTTTTGGATCATGCAAGTAATTTTGAAAATGATAATGTCAATTTCATGTTTTATGAAAATACAACAAAATGTTAGATATAAATCTAATGATTGTTCACAAAATAAGATTAATCTTATGAATGTTCTTAAGAAGCAATAATGTGTATTTTGATGATTTTCGTATAGCTTTTCGATTTTGATTAAAGATGTCTTATGTTCAATAAAACAATGCTTGATGATCGAATAATGCATAATAATAATGCTTAATGAGTTTATATTTTGAATTTTTGCATGATAATTCTTGTGATTTATGGCTTATCGATCTTTGCTCTAATAAAAGTTCTTTTTCAGTTTTAAATGTTAATGCATGTTTTTATTTGGCATAAAAAAATTTTAGGCATGCTTATATGAAATCAATCATATGAGTTGAAACACTAAAAAGAGGAAAGCTTTCTCCTTGAAAATTTTCTTTTTCTCTGCTTTATCAATTTTTCAAAAAGGAGATTAATGAATCTATTTATGTTATTTTATGAATCTCTTGAACAATTAAAGTGATTTTGATGATTTAGATTTGAATGAGTTTTATCTTAATGATTGAAGCATTTATATGCATGAATTGAGATATTTTTCTCTTATGTTTCTTTTTACGATTTACTAATAAGAAAATAAATGATGAATGATTGATACCAATAATCATGAAGTGATAAATGCTTAAAAAATATTGTTTTAATGTTTGGTATCATGAATGCTTTAGTATCATGTATGATATGCCCATAGTGATGACTGATTGGTACCATGCATGAAGTAATGATGAAATGTAATGATTTAAAATTATGCATGTTATATATTGAAGACTTGAAGCTATGTTTTAGTATCATGCCCAATGTAATAATAATGATGACTTGGCATTTCATGCAAGAAAACTTTATATGTTAAGATTTATTTATTTTTATCCAAATCATAATCTTGATTTCTTAGAATTACTTGAGATTTTCTTAATCAAGATCTCTTCTTTGTACTCCTATGATTTTTTTTTCTTGGTATTTTATTTAAAGATGAGATTTACTATATGAATCATGTCTTTTGGTATTCACATGATCTTATCTTTCATAATATGATTTTTATAATTCCTTGTATTCATGAAGTATATCTCATCATCAAAATTTTTTTCTTATCCTCCATGTGATAATATGAAATTATGCAATACTTATGATATTATATTGATGCATACAAATGAGAAGTTATGATCATGGTAGGATGTAATGTAATTTAACAAATTGATATCATCATGTCATGATGTGAACTATTTATGATTTGAAATGAAGCATGCAATATATATGATTTTATTATGATGATGTATATGATGCATTGCATATGATGTGAATCAAGTTTAGAACATGCAAGCTAGCAAGTTTTTCACATATGAAAGTTGGCAAAATTTTTGCATCTTTTGAGATGTGTAAGTTAGCACTCTTGCTTCTCTTAAGATTGCAAGCTAGCAAGTTTTTGGTGATGTTCAAGATAGCAAGTTCTTTCTTCTTTTTTGAGAAGTTCAAGCTAGCAATTTTGCTTCTCTTTTGAGTTGGGCAAGCTAGCAAGATTTAGATATACAAGCTAGTAAGATAGCAAGTTTTACATCAAGCAAGCTAACAAATTTTGCACCGTTCAAACTAGTAAATTTTACATCATTTTAGAACATGAAAGCTAGTTCTTTCTCCCCCTTTGTCATAGGAAAAAAGAATAATCATTCAACAATGCAAGTTTTTGAAAGCATATCAAGGAAGTTTTACACCAATTTATCCAAGCTAGCAAAACTATGTCCCTTAATATGCAAAACTTTTCCCATTATATCATTTTTCAAATCATCACATGAAATATGTCAAGAAAAATTAACTTGGTGATGAGGTATACAATTCATGAAGAGAAATTACGACTATCAAAAGACAAATTATGATTCTTTTTGGATGACTCAAATAGCGAAAAGAAGAATCATAGTAAATGATCTTAATTCATAAAAAAAATCTCATGTTATAATTCCAAAAATTCACAAAAAAAATCATGATTCATTTGACAAAAAGATTATTGATTCATGCATTTGACTAAATATTTTTTAAAACCTCATCACTTCAACTCATCATGCACAATATCAAAATGTAAAATCATTAAACATGATACAAATAATTATTTTCAAAATATTCATCATTATTTTTAACTCATTCAATTTGTCAAATCAACAAAGTCACCTCCAAGATATTCAAAATAAAATAAAGAGATTTATCAATCTCTATAAATGCAAGTGATTTCCTTTCTCCCCTTTGGCATTGTAAATAAGAAAGAAGAATTTTTAATGGTGCAATTTATTTCTTTCTTACGTCAATGCTCTAAGCATCACATAAATACAAAGGTAATCATATGAAAATCATGACATTAAAGATATTAATATCAAATCATGAATGCCACGACATGATTTATTTCAACAAATCACTTTCTTTTTTTTTAAATGACAAAAGAAAACATAGGAGATCAAATGACATAATATATTGATTCATGCATAAGAAATATCAAGCTATAAATCTCGAAAATCAAGATAAAGCTCATTCAAATTCAAATCGTCAAATCATTAAAATTATTTTCAAGATTTTCAAAATGACATAAACAACTTTATCAATCTCTTAGTGAAAAAAATCGATAAGATAGAGAAAAAAAATTTTCAAGAAAAATGTTTTTCTCTTTTTAGTTGTTTCAATTCATGCGATTTATTTTATAGAAGCATGTTAAACATGCATCAATGTTTAAAACCGAAAAAGAACTTTCATTACGGTAAAGATCGATAATCCATAAATCACAAAAATCATCATGCATAATTTTGAAATTGTTAGGATCGGAGCGACACTAAGAGGGGAGGGGAAGGGGGGAGGTGAATTAATGCAGCAGATTAAAACTTGTCAGTTTAAAAATGATTTCATAAATGTGTAGAGATTTCGATTCAACAAAGAATGACTTGGTAAAAGTAGCTCGATTAAAGTAAGGAGATGAAAACCAAAAGCTTGCTGCTATGTAAATAAAGGTTTCAGAAAGTTAAACACTCACACATTCAATGAATATAATAATTTAAAGTGGTTCGGTCAAATGACCTACATCCACTTGTGAAGCCTTCTTCGATGAGGCTCCCAACTTTCACTAGCAAATCACTTTGAAGGGGAAGGACCAAATACCCCTCTTACAACCTTTTTACAAGTGGTTCACACTCTTATAGATTTTTCAAAGAGAAAGAGGGAGGTGAACACTTAAGCTATTGAAAATAAGACTTTTGCTAAAGTTTTTCTCAATTTCGAACTTCTCAAAAGGTTATATTCTCTTCTGAGAATTGAGGGGTATTTATAAACCCCAAGAGGATTCAAATTTGGGCTCCAAATTTTGAATTCCTCTTAAATTCCCGGAGCTGGCGGTGCCACCGCCTATCAATGTCATATTGATCATTTACTAGCGGTGACACCGCCCGATCTTTCGGGTGCTGGGCGTTGCCACCGCCTAGTCCGGCGGTACCATCGCCGGATCCCTCGGGTTCTGGGCGGTGTCACCGCCTAGTCTGGAGGTGCCACCACCTAGACTATTTCAGCTCATTGGTTGGGCTCCAAACTTGGCCCAAACTAGTCCAAACTTGGGCCCAATTGGCCCCTAATCGGGTTATAGGATTAACCCTTAATCCTAATCCTAATTACATGCAAACTATAAAATTAAAACATAGTCCTAAGCAAGGTTTTAATCGATAACATCAAGTTTCCTTCCGGTGATCTTCTGGCGGACTTCCGATACACCCTCGGATTTCTTTCGACGAACTCCCAATAGGCTCCCGATCTTGTGGCGAGTTCAGCGAGTCTTTGGCAAGTAGCCGAACCTTCTCAGTGATCTATGTGAACCTCCGACGATCTCTTCGACGAACTTCCAAAAACTTCGGCAAGTCCCCGATTTCTTCTCGGTTGGTTCCGGCAGCACTTCCAACGAATCTTCGAACTCTCGAACACCCATCAAACTTGACTCTGGTAGACTTGCTTTATGTCTTCAAGCTATCATAGTTAATCTTGCATAAGTAAAGCAAAACATCGATCTAGACAATTACTCCTAAGCAATCAAGTTGTCCGGCATGTCATTGGTCTCTCGACATTTCGTCTGATTCTTCGGTGCACCATCCTCTCTTGCGGCCTATTGCCCAATCGGCTAGTTGACTCCGCAACTCTGATATCCTTGGCATAATACCCGCTCTTCTTGGCCCAATGCCTGAATCCATGGCCCGAAGCCTTCTGTCGATATGTCAATCGATCCACTAGCCCGACGTCCAATCTTTTAACCTGTTCCTCCGGCCCAATATGATTTTTATACTTTAATTGTCTCATCCTGATCAAAGTAACCTGCATCACTCAAAACACGGATTAAAACATAAATATATATCAAGTGGTTTCATCATCAAAATACGAGATTCAACAATCTCCCCGTTTTTTATGATGACAACCACTTGATGACGGAGTTAACCTTAACTCCCGGAGTTTAAACAAACTCCCCATATCAATATGGCTTATTGATATAAACTATTGGATTCAAAAATCCAAATAACATGTTATCATAAACTTATGCATAACATGTCATGTCATCATACTTCTCCCCCTTTGTCATCAGCAAAAAGGAGAAGTTCCAACTCTTATGTGTTTAGAGATAAAATGTTCAAATCATTGCATAATAAACATAGTATCAAATTTTATCATCATGCAATCTAGCAATTAAAGATGTGCAAGTTTAATATGTTTGCTTTTCTTGAGATAGCAACTGTTTGCTTCTTTTTAGATTACAAGCTAGCAATTTTTACGATATGCAAGTTTTACTTCATACAAGCTAGCAAAAATTTCGATAGCAAATGCAAGACAACTTTCTTGTGTAAGCTCATGATTCTTGCTTTCTATTGCAATGTATAAGTTACAAGTTTTGCTTCTTGAGATAGGCAAGTAGCACTTTTGCAATTTTTGTTTCTTAAGATAGGCAAGCTTGTGATGTTCAAGATAGCAAGCTCTTTCTTCTCTTTTGAGAAGTGTCATTTTCGCTTTCTTAGCAAAATGCCAAACTAACAAGAGACAATGTTTTACATGAGACAAGCAAACAATTTGGCAAGTGTTACATTTGCATCTTCTCTTTAGATGTGCAAGAAGGTAAGCAAGTTTTTGCATTTTTTGACTTGTGCAAGCTAGCTAATTTCTCTTTGAGATGACCCTTTACATCAATTCAAGATAGCACAATAGCAACTTTTTCTCCCCCTTTGTCATTGCCAAAAAGAAAGGAAGACCCTTTATATCAATTTCTAAATCATGACAAAGGTAAGTATCAATCTTATTTGTGCATCATTATGTTTTCAAATTAAAATATGCACAATTTTGAAACTTTACATTTGTATCCTTACTTCATGCATTATACAAATAAATTAATCACTATGGGCATATCATACATTATACATCATTTGGTAACAAATCATAGCATTTATCACTATTTTGATTATGAAACCAAGCATTCTTCATTTAGAGCATTCATGATACACATTATATGCATATATCATTACAATAAAAAGCAATTATATGCATAATTTCAAATTATAAATGTTTCAAATCATGATGGTATTAATTTGTCAAATTGCATCCTACCATGCATGATCAAAACGTCTCCCCATTTGTATTTCATGCATAATTTCATTTCCTCACATTAGGAATATCAAGAAGAATTAATTGGGTAATGAGATAAATATTTTATGAATACACGGAATTGTATAAAAATCATATCATAAGTGTTTCATGCATTCATATCATCAAACGAAGGAATATCAAAAAAAAATTTGGTGATGAGATATTACTTCATGAATATAATAAAATTCATATAGCATATCATAGTTTATTAGAATTAGTCTTCTTTTTGGTGAATAGCAAAAAGAATTAGTCTTCAATTCATGCATATAAAACATTCAATTATCAAAATCATGATTCATCTAGAAAATTCTCCTCTTTAAATATTCAAAGAGAGAATTATAATGAACAATCTTGATTTACATAAAGTTTCAAAACATAATTATCAAGATCATGAATACTAAAAGACCACGAAACATTTCGACAAATCTCCTTTTAAATTGAAAAAAATCTTGATTCATTTAATAAAAAATTCAAATTATAATTATGAGAAATCAAGATAATGATTTCAATAAAATCCATTAAATTCAAATCATTTTCTTAATACATGAGATTCATAAAAATAATACAAATGGATTCATCAAAGTCAATAAGATAGAGAACAATAATTTTCAAGAAAAATACTTTTCTCTATTTAGTTGTTTCATACAAGCATGCCTTTGTCCTTTTTGTGCCAAAAAAAAGAATATATATATATATATATATGTATATATATATATATTATCAATCATTTAGGATCGAAAAATAAATTTTGTCACAAAAATCATCAAGATTCTAATCATTATTTCAATCTACACATCATGAGAACAATAAATTTGCACTATAGACAATCTCATGTTTTATCATTCAAGCTACTATATATTTTTGCAATTAGCAAGCTAACAATTTCCTTTTTCTTTTATAACAGTGATTCAATCACATCATGTGGTAAACATATCATAATTACAAAAGAGTATTGAATCATAAAGAAAATCAATTTATGCATAAAATGTTCCAAGCATCAAGGTACATTTTCTCAAATTGTGGGTATCGAAAAATCAAGAGAAAACAACTTAATTATTCATTTTGAAAAATGTTCTCTTTGATAAAATGAGAGAATCATGATTAACAATCTTGATTTATAAAATGAATACTCAAGTTATAATTCCGAAAAATCAAGAGAAACCGTGATTCATTTTAACAAATCTTCTCTTAAATAAATAATGTAAAGAATTCTTAGAAAATCATGAAAAAGATAGAATTCATTCAATCTTGTAAGAGAACAAGACATTAATTCATACATATAGAATCTTGACTTAAGCATAAGAAATCTCAATTTATAAATTTTAAAAAATCAAGATAAAGCTCATTTAAATCATCAAATCAAGATCATTCTCAAGATATTCACAAAAGTAATACAAATAGATTCATTAATTTCCCTTTTTGCAAAATCGATAAAGTCAAAAAAATAAATTTTTTAAGAAGAAACCTTTCCACTTTTTAGTTGTTTTAATTCATGTGATTTATTTAATATATACATGTTCTTTTCTTTTATGGCAAATAAAAACATGCATCAATGTTTAGGATCGAAAAAAAAAATCACAAAAATCATCATGTATAACTTTAAAAATCTCATGCATAAAATCGTCAATCATGGTATTAAAACATTTAATATTTTCATTACATCATTATGCATTAGTTTCATTGAACATAATTTTGAATGATTCTTATAGATAACTAAAACTTCTTTAGTTTTAATTTATGTGATTGACTTTATATTAGCATGCTCAAATTTTGTTCTTATGTCAAAACCATATATCATGTTTGAAAACCAAAGACAGTGTTTAAAAAAAAAAATCATCAAGCCTTCCATACAAAAGCCATGCATCATCATTGAAAATCAATATGGAAATCATCAAAATATACATTCTTGCTTCTCAAGCACAAACATAATATTAATCTTACTAGGTGTATAAGCATTAGATTTATATCTAACATTTTATTACATTAATATAAAACATGTAATTTTCATTGTCATTTTCAAAATTACGAGCATGTTCATATTTTTATATTTTTATTTTTAAATATTTAATTTTCAAGAAAATTGAATGAAAACTAAATTACAAAAAAAAATACATTATGAAAAGCATTATGTAATTTCGAAGTAAATTAAGGGGATTTCGATTACCTCATCATTGAAAGCGGTTAAGACGTAATTTGCCACCTCGCCTTTGTTGATTTTCTCTTCGTCTTCGAAGGAGCTCGATTTATCCCAATTTGTGTTCTCCTTCTTGCGTTCAAAGCAAGTAGTTCCGTTCTTTTTATTTCTTAATTTTTATTTCATTAATTTTTTAAATTTCTTTGTAAGTTCAAATTCACCATCACTTGAGCTTATGCTCAAGTGGTCTTCATGTGTTTTATGTCCCAAATCCTTCCTGTTCTTTGGAAAGTTGTTTTGTTCATCATGTTCATCATGTGCATTGTGCACCATTTCAAATGTTCAAATTAACAAACCAATTAGTTCTTCAAGTGGTAAGTTGTTTAGGTTTTTAGCTTCTTGTATCGCAGTTACTTTTGAATTCCAATTTTTAGAAAGAAAACGCAAAAATCTTGTTTACAAGTTTAAAATCCGAAAAACTTCTACCAAATGCTTTTAAACCATTGATGACATCTGTAAAACGGGTGTACATGTCCACAACGGTTTCACTTGGTTTCATTTGAAAGAGTTCAAAATTGTGCATTAAAATATTGACCTTTGGAATCTTAACACTACTTGTGCTTTCGTATGTGGTTTCAAGAAAGTGCCAAATATCGAAAGTCATTTCGCACAAAGAAACCTGATTAAACTCCGTTTTATCTAAGGCGCAGAATAGAGCATTCATAGCTCTAGCATTTAAAGAAAAAGTCTTCTTCTCCAAATCATTCCAATCTTTCATTGGAAGAGAAGACCTTTAAAAGCCGGATTTGACAATATGCGATAAATTTAAATCCAAAGAAAGTAAGAAAGCTCTCATTCAAATTTTCCAATAAGTGTAGTCCATCCCATTGAAAAAGGGAGGACGAATGAGTAAGTAACTCTCTTGAATGCCGAAAAGAGCCATTTCTATTTAGGTGTTAAACCAAAGTAGAAAACCGTGGCTCTGATACCAATTGTTAGGATTGGAGCGACACTAAGAGGGGGGGTGAATTAGCACAACGGATTAAAACTTGTAAGTTTGAAAATGATTTCATAAATGCATAGAGATTTCGATTCGACAAAGAATGACTTGGTAAAAGTAGCTCGAGTAAAGTAAGGAGATGAAAACCAAAAGCTTGCTGCTATGTAAATAAAGGTTTCAGAAAGTTAAACACTCATACATTCAAGGAACACAACAATTTAAAGTGGTTCGGTCAAATGACCTACATCCACTTGCGAAGCCTTCTTCGATGAGGCTCCCAACTTCCACTAGTAAATCACTTTGAAGGGGAAGGACCAAATACCCCTCTTACTGTTGAATCTTGGATTTTGATGATAAAATCAATTGATGGGTTATTTAATCTAATCCATATTATTGAGTTAAGTGTGCAGGATTAACTACAATAAACAGAAAATAGAAAGCAAGAATACCGGAGTCGAGTTCGATGAACGTTTAAGAGTTCGATGAATCGTCGGAGATGCTGTCGGAACCAATCGAGAAGAAATCAGGAACCTATTGGAAGTTCGCCAAGAGATGGATGGGAGGTTCGCAAAATCACCGAAGTCTCTCAAATACTCTTTAAAGTCATCATAAGTTCGGGCGTGCTTGGACCCCGTCGAAGGAAGTTAGTTGGAAAGCTTCGTCGGAACAAAACTTGACGTTCATGGGTTAATAAATTGCTTAAGATGTGTTTTGTTATGTAGTTCACTTGTAATTAGGATTAGGATTAAGAAGATAAGCCTATATCCTGGTTAGGGGCCAACTGGGGCCAAAGTCGATTTGGTTTGGGCTAAAAGAAAGCCAAACCAAGTGAACCGGAGAGCAGGGGTGGCACCGCCAAAGACCCGAAGTCTTTGGGGGTGACACACCTCCCGAAGTGATGGCACCACCACCCAGCACCAAACGCAGGCAGTGGCACCACTGGCTGAAGCGGTGGCACCGCCAAAGATCGGGAACCCAAAGAGAATTTGAATTTTGGAGCCCAAATTTGAATCCTCTTGAGGCCTATAAATACCCCTCAAATCTCAGCTGAGATTACAACCTTTTGAGCAGCAAGAGTTTGAGAGAAAAATCTTAGAAAAGTGTTAGCTTTCTTTCTTTTCAATTTGCTAGTGTTCACCTCATCTCTTCTCGAAAATCTGTAAGAGAGTGAACCGCTTGTAAAGAGTTGTAAGAGGGTATTTACCCTTCCATTTCAAGAAGCTTGCTAGTGGAAGGTGGGAGCCTCATCGAAGAGGGGCCTCATGAAGTGGAGTAGGTCATTTGACCGAACCACTCTAAAATCGGCGTGATCTGTGGTTTCGCGTTTCATTACTGTTATTTATATTATTGCAAATCTTCTTATATGCTCTGGTTCCTTATTACTTTTGCTGCATATTTTAAGAATAAACTTTCAAGATTAAACTTGTCAAGTTCCGCTCTCTTCATAAAAAGATTTTTTATAAAACCCAAGTTTTTTATCCGCTGCACTAATTCACCCCCCCCCCTCTTAGTGCTGCTCGATCCTAACAATTGGTATCGAGGCGAGGTTATCTCTCACATTTGGTTTAATACCCAAGAGAGATGGCTTACTCCGCATGCAAGAGGGCCATTCTATCACTCGTCCACCTATGTTTAACGGGTCCGGATTACGTGTTGGAAGACTCGGATGAGGATCTTCCTTATTTCTATGGATTTCGAGTTTTGGACTATTGTTGAAAACGGATTTCAAAAATCTTCTCTTCCATGAGCCGAATGGAATGAATCGGATAAGAAGGTTTTGCTTTAAATGCAAAGGCTATGAATGCCTTGTTTTGTGCACTAGACAAAAAAGAATTTAATTGTGTTTCAATTTGTGATTCGGCTTTTGATATTTGGAGAACTCTTGAGGTCACTCATGAAGGCACTAGCCGAGTGAAAGAGTCCAAAATCAACATTCTTGTGCACTCTTACGAACTTTTCGAATGAAACCAAGTAAGTCCATCGGAGACATGTACACCCGGTTCTGGGATGTCATCAATGGACTCAAAGCTCTTGGTAAAGATTTTACTAACTTTGAACTAGTAACTAAAATCTTAAGATCCCTCCCTAAAAGTTGGGATCCAAAAGTTACGACCATTCAAGAGGCCAAAGACCTTAAAACATTCCCTCTTGAAGAACTCATTGGGTCTCTAATGACCTCTGAAAATGACATGTCAAGCTCATGATGAGCTCGAGAACCCCCTTCCAAAGAACAGGAAGGATATGGCACTCAAATCACAAGAAGACCACTTGAAAGGAACATCAAGTGATGAGGACAATGACAATGACATTGCACTTTTGACTCAAAAATTCAAAAAAATATTTAAGGAAGAACAAATTTAAAAATAATACAAAAAATAAATTTGAACAAAAGAAGGACCAAGTGATTTGCTATGAATGCAAAAACCGGGACACTACAAGAACGATTGCCCTCAAGCCAAAAAAGAAACACCAAAGAAGAAGGCTCCAAGGCAACATGGGATGACTCAAGCACATCCGAAGAAGAGGAGTCCAACACCGAAGCAAGTTGCTCACTACGCCCTAATGGCCTTGAAGAAGAGGTAACGAATTTAATTAATGCAGATTTACCTTATCATGATTTATTAAATGCCTTCCATGAGTTATTTGATGAATGTAAGACAATTAGTAGAAAATACAATTGCTAAGAAAGGAGCATGATAGTCTTACATGTGCTTTTGATAGATTAAAAACTGAATATCATGATTGTCTAGCTTCATGTGTTAAATGCCATGATTTAGAAACTCTCCAAAATGAGAACTTAGTACTTAAGGACACCTTGAAGAAATTCGAGGTCGGTAGCAAGTCCTTAAACATGATCCTTACAAATAAGGGTCACGTTCCTAAAAGGAGTGGAATCGGTTTGTGAGAAGTACTCACCAAAATCCAACCACCTTCGTTAAAGGTCCTATCTTACATGTTCAACATCAAAGCAATTGCAACTTTTTTGTTGCAAATATGGACATATAACTTACCAATGCCCATTCAAGAAAATTAGTCCTAACAAATTGATTTGGGTTCCTAAAGGAACCATGATCAAGTCTATGCAACATGATAAACAAGTTAGATTAATTTTTTGAGGCACCCAAAAGTAAATGGGTACCTAAAAATAATTCCTTCTTGTAGAAACATACACCATCACATGCTAGGAGCAAAAGATGGTATCTTGATAGTGGATGCTCAAGGCATATGACCGGAGATCCATCCCAATTCACCAAGCTCACTAGCATGGATCCGAAGGCTATGTCACCTTCGGAGACAACAACAAAGGCAAAATCATTGGCAAGGGAACCATAGGTAACAAATCAAGTTTTTCCATTGATGATGTGTTACTAGTTGATGAATTAAAACATAATCTATTGAGCATTAGTCAATTATGCGATAAAGGTTATATCGTTAGATTTGAATCAAATATGTGCATTATTGAAAAACCAAATCATAACGTGACTATGATTGCTTTAAAACAAAATAATGTCTATACCATCAATCTTGATGAACTAAGTAATGAAATGTGTTTCTCATATAAATGATGATGCTTGGCTTTGGGAGATTAGGCCATGCAAGCATGAAAACAATATCTAAAATCTCATCTCAAGAATTAGTTAGTGAGGGATTCGAATATAAAGTTTATTAAAGATAAGGTATGCGATGCATGTCAACTAGGGAAACAAATAAAAACAAGCTTCAAACCAAAAAATCAAATTAGCACCACTAGACCGTTACAATTGATCCATTTGGACTTATTTGGACCAATTGATACAACAAGTCTAGGTGGAAGCAAATATGCTTTTTGTGATTGTGGATGACTACTCTAGATACACTTGGACCTATTTCTTAGCTCACAAAAGTGATTGTTTCAAGTGTTTCTCTAAATTTTGTAAACTCACTCAAAACTAAAAAAAGGGTTCATGATTTCATCAATTGGAGTGATCATGGTGGCGAATTTCAAAACCATGACTTCCAAAATTTTTTGAAGTAAATGGATACAATCATAACTTCTCCACTCCGAGAAATCCCCAACAAAATGGAGTAGTTGAAAGAAAAAAATAGAAACCTACAAGAAATGGCAAGAACTATGTTAAACGAACATAGTTTACCTAAGTATTTTTTTAGGCCGAAGCCGTAAATCGACTTGCTACATCATGAATAGAGTCCTAATAAGACCTTCCTTATCAAAAACTCCCTATGAATTATGGAATAACAAAAAACCAAATATTTCCTATTTTAAAGTTTTTAGGTTGTAAATGCTTTATTTTAAATGAAAGGGATGCCTTAGGAAAATTTGATGCAAAATCCGATGAAGGCATCTTTCTTGGTTACTCTTCCGTTTTGAAAAGCTTTTTCGGGTTTTTTAATAAAAGAACCTTAGTAATTGAAGAGTCTATTCATGTAGTTTTTAATGAAGTCTCAAATTGTAAGAAAAATGATTTTGATGATGATCTTGGTTTTGATAATTTGAATTTAAATGAACCCCTCCTCAAAATAGCAACTTGGATGCACCTTCTTCGAAATTTCCTTACCTAAGGAATGGAAGTATATAGATGCTCATCCAAAGGAGCTAATTATAGGGGATACATCTAAAGGGGTTCAAACTCGTTCCTCTTTCAAGAATTTTTTTTTTGCTAATGCCGCCTTCCTCTCTCAAATTGAACCTAAGTGCATTGACGAGGCCATAAAAGATGATTTTTTGATTATTGCAATGCAAGAGGAACTGAATCAATTTGAGAGAAACAAAAAGTGGGGGAGCTTGTTCCTAGACCTAGTGACCATTTAGTCATTGGTACTAAGTGGGTCTTTAGAAACAAGCAAGACGAAAATGGTATCGTGGTTTAGAAACAAGGCTAGATTAGTGGCCAAAGGTTTCAACCAAGAAGAAGGTATCGATTCACGAAGAAACCTTGGCTCTCCCGTGGGCTTTGATTAGAAGCCATAAGGATGCTCCTTGCCTATGCTAGTAGTTACAATTTTAAACTATTTCAAATGGATGTCAAAAGTGCCTTCTTGAATGGTTTTATTTCCGAAGAAGTATATGTCGAACAACCTCCCGGATTTGAAAATTCTCTTCTTCCTAATCATGTATTCAAATTGACTAAGGCTCTCTATGGCTTGAAACAAGCTCCTAGAGCTTGGTATGAAAGGCTTAGTTCCTTTCTTATTTTAAATAATTTTACCAAAGGCAAGGTTGATACTACATTGTTTATTAAACATTTTGAAAATAATTTTCTTATTGTACAAATTTATGTTGACGATATTATTTTTGGCTCTTCGGATGAATCACTATGTGAATCATTTGCCAAATCTATGAGTCATGAATTCGAAATGAGTTTAATGGGGGAATTAACTTTCTTTTTAGGATTACAAATCCAACAACTTAAGGATGGTGTATTTCTCAACCAATCTAAATATACATTAGAATTGTTAAAACGATTTAACATGGATAATTCAAAAGCAATAAACACCCCTATGAGTACTTCGACTAAGTTAGATATGGATGAAAATAGTGAAAACTTCGATCAAAAAACATACAGGGGAATGATAGGTAGTCTACTCTACCTTACATACACTAGACCAGATATCATGTTTAGTGTAGGACTTTGTGCTAGGTTTCAATCAAATCCTAAATTATCTCATCTTAAAAGTGTTAAAAGAATATTTAGGTATCTTAAAGGAACTCCAAATTTAGGTTTATGGTATCCAAAATCTGAAAAATTTGATTTAATAGCTTACGCGGATGCCGATTTTGGCGGATGTAGGATAGATAGAAAGAGTACATCCGGAACATGCCAATTTTTTAGGACATGCACTTGTTTCTTGGACTTCCAAGAAACAAAATTCAATAACACTATCTCTGGCCGGAAGCTTAATACATTCTTTGGTTTATCTTTGTTACAAAGTTGTTTGGATGAAAAATACATTGGAAGACTATGGAATTCACTTTAAAAAAATATTCCCATAAAATGTGATAATACTAGTGCCATATGTCTTACTAAAAATCCAATTCAGCATTCTAGAACTAAGCACATCGACGTTAGGCATCATTTCATCTGCTTGATCATGTTCTTAACAATAATGTTGTTCTAGAATTCATCGACCACGAAGCATCAATTAGCAGACATATTCACAAAAGCCTTGAATGAAGACCAATTTGAATTCATTAGAAGGGAATTAGGCATGTTAAATTGTCCCTAAAATGAGCTTCACGAAAAATGACTTCGTCCTTTTCCTTTCTTTTGTAGATTTGATTTCTTCTTTCTTCTTCACTTCAAAATGATCCATTAAAGTATAACTTATTATCTTGAGGGAAGCAAACAAAAGGGGGAGAGGAAGAAAATTTTTTTTTTTCTTTCCTCCACGGGATGCCCAGTGGCACCATGCCAGATCTGGCGGTTGCACGCCTGGCCTTCGAGCCAAAGGTGACATCGCTTCGGTTTGGCGGTGGCACCGACTAAGCCACTTTATTAACCCGAGGGGTTAGGGGCGGCGTGACACACCTCCCCAACCCAAAAGCTCTCCAAACCCTCTCCCATTTCCTCTAACCCTCATTCTGCCTCTTAGAAGCAAGCAGGAAGGTTTCTTGGTGGTCCAAGCCTTCCATCTCTCTCGGATAATCTCCATAAGGTAACACTTGAAATCCTTCTTTTTTTGATATCTCATTCCCTCTTTTCCTTTCTCTTTCCTTTGCTTATTTTTTTCACAATTTCATCATCATCTTGTCTAGATAATGGCTCCTAAGAGATCAAAAGGAAAAAGGATTGAAGGAGATTCATTTGACCATGATCTTTTTAGATCAAAAGAGGTAGCCCTTAGTTTTCCAAAATTTGAAAAGACGAGGTATCCATAAGGGAAAATATGTTGACTTGGATGAACTAGAAGACTTAGATCCCATTAGGTATTTTGCACACCTAAAAGCTCTACCACTACTGCAACTAGATGAACCAATCTATCCATGATTAGTTAGATTGTTCTATGCCAACCTATATGAGGACAATAATAGCCTAAGCACTTACCTTCTAGGAACACCCATTAGAATATTTGACAACACCATTTTGTGAGCTAATTGGCATAACTGAACAAGATAGAGGATGCTATTTTAAAAGGTAAATGGGACGTCAACTCAATAGGAGCAACCTATACCAAAGCCGTAGAAACAATCTTTGCAAATCCAAACCTTGACTTCCTACCCAAGAGCTGTGAACACTTACTGCCTTTCAACGCTAAAATTCTTCATCACATTATCACAAGCATCATATTCCCCAAACAATTTCATCTTGACGAAATAAGTCAAATTGAGATGAGTACCATGTATTGGATTATGACCCGGTCAGGGATAATTATTTTGGGTACTCAATTCGCAACACATGCAGGATATTATGGGTAAAGATACTATGCTGCCATATGGGAGGTTAATCACTAGATTTCTTCATGCCTATGACATTTGCATCCCACCCGATGAAGAATCTATTCAAAATGATAAATATAACATAATAAATAAAAACCTGCTGAAAAAAGACTTAGGTGCACCTTTAGCAATGGCATATGGGTTAGGCAGCCTAGAAGGACGGATCAATTCCTCCACAAATAGAACACCCAAAACACCAATTCTTATGGGAAATGAATCTCCTCCTCCTAGTCCTTTTGGCAGCAGAAGACCTTCACTCCTATTTCCTCCTCTCGAAGATCGCATTATGGCAGAACTGTCTCGAGATCAAATCACAGCAAGAACATATTCAAAATCAACAAGTTGAAATTTTGAAGACACTACGATTCTGAATGAAAAAATGGATATCATGTATCGGCATTGTGGATTACCTCCTAAGGATTAAACTGATGTATCTTTTAATTCTGTTCTGTTTTGCTTTTAACAACAAGTTTGTCATCGATTAAACGATAACTGATCCTTCCTTTTTAGATAACTCTTGGTATCTTTTAAGTATGTTTTGATCTGCATGATTTCTTTTGGATAAACTATTTACGGCAAATTTCAATGATAAACCTTGTTAAATGCTATTTTTTCGATGGCTTGTCTCCTTTTGTTGATGATAAAGGGGAGAAGTGATGACCTACACCATAATGATAGCATAACTTATATGGATTACAAAAACTTGTGTGATATGATTGACTTATATGCCTTGCAAAATCCATGAAAATATCACAAGATTGATTGATCATATTGAAAGCATGCCATACAATATATATTGAAAATCTTTATCTTCCATCGTAAAAATTTGTCCCTTTTCATTTAACTTATCATTTTCATAGAAGTTTTGTATTCACTATTGTTTAAAGAGGATCACGATAAGCTCTACGGTTAGAACTTATCGGGTTATGCTTGAATCCAATGGAATGGAATTCAAGTGGTTTTTATCTTCTCATAATATGGCATATAGATAGGGGGAGTTATGTTTAACTTCGTCATCAATTGATTGTCATCATCAAAAAGGGGGAGATTGTTGAATCTCGGATTTTGATGATAAAATCAATTGATGGGTTATTTAATCTAATCCATATTATTGAGTTAAGTGTGCAGGATTAACTACGATAAACAGAAAATACAAAGCAAGAATACCGGAGTCGAGTTCGATGAACGTTTAAGAGTTCGATGAATCGTCGGAGATGCTGTCGGAACCAATCGAGAAGAAATCGGGAACCTGTTGGAAGTTCGCCGAAGAGATCGTCGGAGGTTCGCAAAGATCACCGAGAAGTCTCAGCTACTCTTTAAAGTCATCACAAGTTCGAGGCGTGCTTGGACCCCGTCGAAGGAAGTTAAATGAAAGCTCGTCGAACAAAACTTGGCGTTAAAGTTAATAAATTGCTTAAGATGTGTTTTGTTATGTAGTTCACTTGTAATTAGGATTAGGATTAAGAAGATAAGCCTATATCCTGGTTAGGGGCCAACTGGGGCCAAAGTCAGATTTGGTTTGGGCTAAAAGAAAGCCAAACCAAGTGAACCGGAGAGCAGGTGGTGGCACCATCGACCCGAGCATTTGGCGGTGGCACTTTATTGGCTAAGCGATAACACCAAACATCGGGAACCCAAAGAGAATTTGAATTTTGGAGCCCAAATTTTGGAGCCCAAATTTGAATCCTCTTGAGGCTTATAAATACCCCTCAAATCTCAGCTGAGATTACAACCTTTTGAGCAGCAAGAGTTTGAGAGAAAAATCTTAGAAAAGTGTTAGCTTTCTTTCTTTTCAATTTGCTAGTGTTCACCTCATCTCTTCTCGAAAATCTGTAAGAGAGTGAACCGCTTGTAAAGAGTTGTAAGAGGGTATTTACCCTTCCATTTCAAGAAGCTTGCTAGTGGAAGGTGGGAGCCTCATCGAAGAGGGGCCTCTCGCAAAAGTGGAGTAGGTCATTTGACCGAACCACTCTAAAATCGGCGTGATCTATGGTTTGCGTTTCATTACTGTTATTTATATTATTGCAAATCTTCTTATATGCTCTGGTTCCTTATTACTTTTGCTGCGCATATTTAAGAATACGCTTTCAAGATTAAACTTGTCAAGTTCCGCTCTCTTCATACGAAAGATTTTTTATAAAACCCAAGTTTTTATCCGCTGCACTAATTCACCCCCCCCTCTTAGTGCTGCTCCGATCCTAACACTTACACCCTTTTTTACAAGTGGTTCACACTCTTACAGATTTTTCAAAGAGAAAGAGGGAGGTGAACACTTAAGCTATTGAAAACAAGACTTTTGCTAAAGCTTTTCTCAATTTCTAACTTCTCAAAAGGTTGTATTCTCTTCTAAGAATTGAGAGGTATTTATAGACCCCAAGAGGATTCAAATTTGGGCTCCAAATTTTGAATTCCTCTTAGATTCCCGGAGCTGGCGGTGCCACCGCTTGTCAATGTCATATTGACCCTTTACTAGCGGTGCCACTGCCTAGTCCGGCGGTACCACCGCCCAATCCTTTGGGTTCTGGGCGATGCCACCACCTAGTCTAGCGGTGCCACTGTCTAGACTATTTCAGCTCACTGGTTGGGCTCCAAACTTGGCCCAAACCAGTCTAAACTCGAGTCCAATTGGCCCCTAATCGGGTTATAAGATTAACCCTTAATCCTAATGCTAATTATATACAAACTACGAAATTAAGACATAGTCTGAAGCATGTTTTTAACCGACAACATCAAGTTTCCTTCTGGTGAGCTTTTCAACGATCTTCCGGCAGACTTCCGATACACCCTCGGATTTCTTCCGGTGGACTCCTAGTAGGCTCCCAATCTTGTGGCGAGTTCAGCGACTCTTTGGCAAGTAGTCGAACCTTCTCAGTGATCTCTGTGAACCTCCGACGATCTCTTTGGTGGACTTCCGAAAACTTTAGCAAATTCTCGATTTCTTCTCGGTTGGTTCCGGCAGCACTTCCGACGAATCTTCGGACTCCCGGCGGACTCTCGAACACCCATCGAACTCGACTCCGGTAGACTTGCTTTATGTCTTCAAGCTATCGTAGTTGATCCTGCACAAGTAAAGCAAAACTTCGATCTAGAAAATTACTCCTAAGCAATCAAGTTGTTTGGCATGTCATTGGTCCCTCGACGCTTCGTCTGATTCTTCGGTGCATCGTCCTCTCTTGCGACCTATTACTCAATCGGCCAATTGACTCCGCAACTCCGATATCCTTAACACAATACCCGCTCTTCTTGGCCTGATGCCTGAATCCACGGCCCGAAGCCTTCTGTCGATATGTCGACCGATCCACCGGCCCGACATCCAATCTTCTGACATGTTCCTCCAGCCAACATGATTTTCCTACTTTAATTGTCTCATCCTGATCGAAGTATCCTGCATCACTCAAAACGTAGTTTAAAACATAAACATATATCAAGTGGTTTCATCATCAAAATATGAGATTCAACAGAAATATAAAACCATTAAACATGATTTCAAATCATCATTATGCATCATTAATTCATCAAATATGATTCCATTAATCATAAAACATTTTTAAATGAAATCGAAAAGCAATACAAAAATCATTAAGGTATACATTAATGCTTTAAAAACATATATAGGATTTATCTTAAGCATTAGATTTAAGTCTAACATTTTGTTCCTTTATCATAAAGCATGTAATTTTCATGATCATTTTCAAAATTACTAGAAGGATACGCATGATTCCTAATTTTTCTTTTTATCATGCAACTAAAAAAAATTATAAATAATTTTTCTAAACTAATTGAAGAACAACTCATGAAATACATTATGTAATTTTGAAATAAAGCAAAGGAGTTTAGTTTGAGTTGTTTACCTCATTGTCGAGAGTCATCAAAGCGAAGTTCGTCGTTTCATCTTCATCGGTTTGCTCCTCGTCATTGGATGAGCTCGATTCATCCTAAGGTACATCCTTCTTTTTGCATTCATAACAAGTAGTTGTGTTCTTTTTAAGTTTATTTTTGTTCTTTGATTCTTGTTTTAAAATATTTTTAAGCTTTATTGTGAAAAGTTCAAGTTCAACTTTCGCTCGAGTGGTCTTCTAATATTCTAAGTACAAAATCCTTACTTTTCTTTGGAAGGTAGTTCTTAAGCTCTTCATGAGCGTTGCAAGTCATCTCATAGGTTATTAGAGCCCAACATATAGCACTGAGCAAGAGTGGAGTCATCAATGTACTTCACGTAGTGAGCGATTTCATCCTCGCTTGCCCCTTCTTCGGGCGTATGCATCACTGTATCAAGGACATACACGATTTTCTCCACCGTGAGAACAATTCTCAAGTTATGGAGCTAATCCGTATAATTTGGACTAGTGAGGCGGTTGACATCAAGTATGCCACGTAAGGGATTTGAAAGCGACATTTTCTAAAAATAAAGATGCAACAGAAATGAATAACATGCAGATTTGCAAGAAATAAACCATCAAGATATGGACTTCTATCTTAATATGCTCCCAGTATTTTACTAACGAGTCATGCGACACCCTTAGCACATGAAACGGAAGCCTCCAGCAGACTTCTAGTGGGGATCAGGATCCAGTCAGCGTCTTAGTGTAACCTCGAGGGACTCGACCAATCACACTAAACCTAAAAGGTAGGCAGCTCTTGCCGATCACAACTCCTTGTGATTCCATACATTCGACCTCCGAAACACCATGGCCTCAAGGGACTCGACCAACCATGATGCTCGGTTAAGTCAACACCTTTATTACAAGATGAGTCTGATTTGATGATATACCCTCGAGAGACTCGACCAAGCATACCATGCCCTCAGGTCACCGGTGACATTTCTATGTCATAAGAAAGATAGTGAATCGCAATATAGGTGAGTCTCGAGGGACTCAACCAACTCAACCTACACCGGGAATCGGTTCCTACTTATAATGATGGAAGGCCATGTGGGTCAATCTAATTGCCTCACGTTTACCGACTTAATATTATCGAGAGAGATGTTTCTATGATTTGGTCTTCTAATATGACATGTCACACATATACATATTTAATATATATATATCTATATCGCATGCAAATATATATACATATCTAGTATGTGTTTAAGCAATCACACTAGATGATCATGGACCACAACCTAATGTAATTAGGCCCGAGCCAGTAGGCCTAATCACTCACATTAAGATCTATGTGTGCAACGGTGCATCTTCATGCCCTGTGATCGTCCATCTTATCCTCATCGGTTCCGTCGACATCTTGATGCATCTTTATGCATCGTGATCATCCGTCTCGTGGGTCCTGCTATCGTATCCATGCTCCCGCTGTGCCTCCTCATGTGATTACAACTTAATCATAGGCACGTAGGTCCGACAATAAACGAGAAATATAATGGAGGCTCGCAGACCTCAATAATAATAATCATAAGTACACACATCACACGGTCCATGATCATCCGTCCACACATCATACATTATATGTATAAATAATCATCATCATGTAGGACTACTAGATAATGATAAAAAATAATAATCAAATAAATCTTTTAATTAATTAGTATTTTATGAAATCAGGGACATATAGGAAATTTCTGAATTCATAGGGGTATTTTTATAATTTGGACAAAAGATAGAAACTGAAATTTCTTAAATTGTGTTACCTACGGAGATCGTATATTCCTGTTTCCTTGTAGATTTTTAGGAGAGGGTGAAGGAGGTCAAGCGTCCTCCTCTCTCGCGGTGATCCATACAGTAGGGCTGCGACGATGCTCCTCAAAACTCCAAGCCTACTATAAGGTGGAGAGGGGGAGGAGAATAGGAGAGGCAAGCAAAGGCTCTAGCTTATGAGGCTCTGAATCCCTCCTATTTATAGAGGTCCCCTGTCAAACCCTAATGGGTCCTCCCCTAGTGGGTATTTGATCTGCATCTAATAAGACAAGGGCTTCGTCGGATATCTCATATCCGAACATCTCCTTATCGCAATTCCTACCATATGTGTATGACCCTCTAGGCCCAATATCTAGCTGGCCGTGAGTCATACTTGTTAGAACTCCTTCTAACTTAGTGAATTATTATCTCTGTAATAATTCACTTGACTCATCGACTAGGACTAGATATACCACTAGGACTACGGAATCGCTGTCTGACAATAACGCATCATCAACCATCCAGCATTCCGTAAGCGGATCAATCAATGAACTCAATCTCCAATAAGCACATGTATTGTATCCCTAGTGTCCCTACACGAGCAGCTATGAGACCAGCTACATCCATCATATGGACGAGTATATAGCACACCAGTTTGTCCGGTTATCACGATGTCCCTCTCGAGTAACCTATGACCGGGATTATTTAGGATATGTGTTTAAAGGTGAATCGATCTCATTATCGTGATCTCATCACGATCCGATTCCCATTGCACAAATCCAAGGACATCACAATATATATATGCATATATGCAATAGTTATAAAGTGATATACGCCAAAATATAATAAGCAAAAAGATTCTGTATCAAGTCACACGTGCCATCACTCACGTGATTGGCTTTCTGGGCACCTATGACTAGCATCAAGCACATCCGAAGAAGAGGAGCCCAACACCGAGCAAGTTGCTCATTATACACTAATGGCCATTGGAGAGGAGGTAATAAATTTAATTGATGCATATTTATCATTTGATGAATTATTAAATACTTTCCATGATTTATTTGACGAATATAAAATAATTTATAAAAAATATAAATTATTAAAAAAAGAGCATGATACTCTTATTAGTAATTTCAATAAATTAAAAATTGAGCATAATGATCATTTAGCTTCATGTACGAAATGTCATGATTTAGAAATACTCCAAAAGGAGAACTTGCTACTCAAGGATACCTTGAAAAAATTTAAAGTTGGTAGCAAGTCCTTGAACATGATCCTTATCAATAAGGGTCATGTTAATAAAAGAAGTGGAATCAGATTTGTGAGAAGATCTCACCAAATCCAACCATCTTTATTAAAGGCCCTATCTTACATATTATGCACCAAAATAAATGCAACTTTTGTTGCAAACATGGACATAGAGTATATCATTGTCCATTCAGGAAAGTTAGTCCAACCAAATTGATTTAGATTCCTAAAGGAACCGTAAAGAACTCTATACAACATGATAAGCAATTTAGATCGGTTTTTTATGCATCCAAGATCAAATAGGTACCTAAAAATCATCCTCTTTTGTAGAAACGTATACCATCACAAGCTATGAGCAAGAGATGGTACCTTGATAGTGGATGCTCAAGGCATATGACCGGAGATCCATCTCAATTCTCTAAGCTCACTAGCTTAGACGAAGGATATGTCACCTTCGGAGACAACAACAAGGGTAAAATTATTGGCAAAGGAACCATAGGTAACAAATCCAACTTCTTTATTAAAGATGTTTTGTTGGTTGATGGTTTAAAACATAACCCCTTAAGCATTAGTCAATTCTGTGATAAAGGATATATTTTTAAATTTGAATCTAATACTTGCATTATTGAAAAATCACACAAAAACATATCTATGATTATATTAAAATAAAATAACATATACACCATTGACATTAATAACCTTTGTAATGAAATGTATTTTTCGGTTTTGAATGATGATGCTTGGCTTTGGCATAGGAGATTACGTCATGATAGCATGAAACTAATCACCCGAATTTCATCGAAAAAACTTGTAAGAGGAATTCCTCATATCAAGTTTATCAAAGATAATGTGATGCTTGTCAATTAGGAAAACAAATAAAAGGTAGCTTCAAACCTAAGAATCAAATAAGCACCTCTAGACCTTTGCAATTGATCCATATGGACTTATTCGGACCAATCTCTACATCAAGCCTAAGAGGTACCAAATACGCTTTTGTCATTGTAGATGATTATAGTAGATACACATGGACTTATTTCTTGAAATACAAAAGTGAATGCTTTAGATATTTCACTATGTTTTGTAAACTTGTTCAAAATAAAAAGGGTTTTATGATTTCATCAATTCGAAGTGATTACGGTGGTGAATTTTAAAACTGTGATTTCCAAGAATTTTGTAAATCTAATGGACACAACCACAACTTCTCTACTCCAAGAAATCCTCAACAAAATGGAGTAGTAGAAAGAAAGAATAAAAATTTACAAGAAATGACAAGAACCATGTTGAATAAACATAGCCTACCCAAATATTTTTGGGCCGAAGCCATAAACACGACATGCTATGTCATGAATATAGTTCTAATAAGACCCTTACTCACCAAAACTCCTTATGAGTTGTGGAACAACAAAAATCCAATGTTTCATATTTTAAAGTTTTTGGATGTAAGTGTTTCATCTTGAATGAAAAAGATGCCTTAGGAAAATTTGATGCTAAGTCCGATGAAAATTTTTTATTGGCTATTCTTTGATTTCTAAAGCATTTTGTAACTTTAATAAAAGAACCTTAATTATAGAAGAATCCATTCATGTTGTTTTTAATGAGATTTTTGAAATTAAGAAAAATAATTTTGATGATGATGTTAACTTTGATACTTTGAATTTAAATGAAACCCCTTCTCCAACTAGCAACTTGGATGCATCCACTTCTGAAACATCCTTACCCAAGGATTGGAAGTATATAGATACTTATCCTAAGGAGCTAATCATAGGAGACACATCTAAAGGGGTTCAAACATGTTCTTCTCTCAAAAAATTTTGTGCCAACGCTACTTTTCTCTCCGAAATTGAACCTAAATGTATTGACGAAGCCATGAAAGATGATTCATGAATTATTGTAATGCAAGATGGGTTAAATCAATTTGAGAGAAATGAGGTGTGGAAGCTTGTTCCTAGGCCAAATGACCATTTAGTTACTGGTACTAAATGGGTCTTTAGAATAAAGCAAGATGAATATGGTATTGTGGTTAGAAATAAGACTAGATTAGTGGCCAAATGTTTCATCCAAGAAGAAGGTATTGATTACAAAGAAACCTTCGCTTCTGTAGCTCGATTAGAAGTCATAAGGATGCTCCTCGCCTATGCTAGTAGTAATAATTTTAAGTTGTTTCAAATGGATGTTAAAAGTGCTTTTCTTAATGGCTTTATTTCTGAAGAAGTTTATATTGAACAACCTCCTAGATTTGAGAATAATAGTCTCCCTAATCATGTATTTAAATTGACTAAAACTCTCTATGGTTTAAAACAAACCCCAAGGGCTTGGTATGAGAGACTTAGTTCATTTCTTATTAAAAATAATTTCTCTAAAGGAAAAGTTGATACTACATTATTTATCAAAAAATTTAAATATAATTTTCTTATTATTCAAATTTATGTTGATGATATTATCTTCGATTCCACGAATGAATCTCTTTGTGAATCATTTGCTAAGAGTATGAGTCTTGAATTTGAAATGAGTTTTATGGGAGAATTAACCTTCTTTTTGGGCTTACAAATTAAACAACTAAGTAATGATATTTTTATTAGCCAAACAAAATATGCTTTAGATTTGCTAAAAAGGTTTAATATGGATAGCTCAAAAGCTATCAACACTCCTCCGAGCACGTCCACTAAGGTAGAAATTGATGAAAGTAGAGAAAACTTTGATTAAAAAGCTTATAGGGGTATGATAGGAAGTCTACTATACCTCACCGCAATAAGACCATCATGTTTAGTGTAGGTCTTTGTGCTAGATTTTAATCTAATCCTAAGATATGTCATCTTAAAGCAGTTAAGAGGATACTTAGATATCTTAAAGGTACTATAAATATAGGATTATCGTATCCAAAATTCAAGAATTTTGACCTAATGTGGATTTTGCTGGATGTAGACTAGATAGAAAAGGCACATCAGGAACATGTCAATTTTTAGGACATGCACTTATTTCTTGGTCATCTAAGAAATAAAACTCAGTTGCACTATCTACAACCAAAGCTGAGTACATTGCAGCTAGTGCATGCTGTGCACAAGTTGTGTGGATGAAAAACACTTTAAAGGATTATAAGATTCATTTTAAAAATATCCCCTTTAAATGTGATAACACAAGTGTAATATGTCTAACAAAGAATCTCATTCAACACTCTAGAATAAAACATATTGACATTAGGCATCATTTTATATGAGATAATATCATTAATTCTGATATAATCCTAGAGTTTATTGATACAAAACATCAATTGGCCGATATTTTTACAAAGTCTTTAAGTGAAGGATAATTTAATTTTATTAGAAGAGAATTAGGAATGTTAATTTGTCTGAATGCATGAATTTCATAAATTTTATTTTTGGACTTTCTTGATTCTTTGATGACTTAAATTCGGTGCTGGAAATTTTATGATACGAATTTTACATGATGATAAGATTGTGTGCTTCAATAACATGTTTACTTTGATGTTGAAAATTTTGTGCCTTGATGCTAAAAGTTTCTATGATGATGAGCATATTATACTTTCATGATTGTGATTTGAGAAGTTTTAATCATACATCGGATTCTTAATCTTTGAATACTACAAAGCACTAATGATTTTACCTTTATGAGTGGGATTGAAAAGCTATGACAAAACATTATCCGAATGCATGATTTTGTTGTATTTTTTCTTCCGGACTTAATGTATTTCTTGAATAGAGCTTTCATGAGCCTATGCCATATCGAATTTATTTCATATCCATACTTCATCACTTAATAATTTTTTATATATGAAATTAATTGACAAATGCATCTCTCATGGACTTATCTTTTGTGAATGTTTATTGAGAAATGGATTTGATGTAATCTTTCTTTCACATGAATTCCTTCTTGATGAAGGAAGATTTTTTGAGATAAACACTTGCAAGGATTTAATTTCACATGCATATCTTGATCCTTGTGGAAAAATAAAGCAAGATTTTATCATTTCTAATGAAAAATGAAATGAAACTTTCTTATCATTTTTAACTTCATGGCTTTTCCTCCTTACTTTCCTCCTTCATGCAAAGTTTTGATGATAAAGAAAAGGGAAGAAGTAATGAAAGCTATCTCTTTAATGAACATTTGAATGATACCATGTCATGAATGCTTGAAATATGATTGGTATGATTTTTTATGACATGAATTTTTACCACACTTGCATTTATTGTTGAATCATTCTCCTTTTTGTTGATGACAAAGGGGGAGAAATATGTGGCAAATTGATGATAGAATGAATTGTTATACACTTGAAATATTTGTATTAATGATAGATATCTAGAGGTCAACTTGTAATTTTACAAATTGATATCTTACCATATGACGAATTGCTATGATTGCTATCCTTTTTATTTGAAATATAAGACTTGAAAATGAATGTCATGCCTTGACATCATTGCTATATCATGATAGGAATCATGATGAGGGTATTGACAAGTTTAAATAAAATTAACTTATCAATATGTCTCTTGAATTCAAAGGCTTTGAATTCAAGAATGACTTTTCTCAAGTATGGCATATAGATAGGGGGAGTTAAGGTTAATTATGTCATCAATTTATTGTCATCATAAAAAAGGGAGAGATTGTTAAATATCAGATTTTGATGATGAAGTTAATTGTCATTTGTTTATCTAATCTATATGTTGAGAAAAGTGTGCAGGATTAACTACGATGGCAGTAAGACATGCAGCAGGTGTTATGCCGGAGTCAAGATCAAAATCACGTTGGGGGTCTGAGAGTTCGTCGGAAGTCTAGATGTTCATCGGAAGTTCTACAGGACCCAACCTAGAAGTCCAGGAGCTTGCCATAGAAGCTTATCGGAACTCGCTAAGAAGATCGTTGCGAAGTCCAAGAGCTTGCCGAGAGTCCGCCGGAGCATCATTGAGCATTTGTCGGATGTTCGTCGGAAGTTCGTCGGAAGCTCGCTGAAAGAAGCGATTGATGCACCGGAACACAGAATTACAGTAATCATGTCATAATTATTATAGTTGAGTATAGATTAAGTTACGGTTGTGAGGTAATCCCACTGACTTAATTAGGGGCCAATTAGGCCCTTAACAGACCCAAATTGGACCGAATGGAACAGCCTATTCGGACCCAGAATTCCTGACCGGCGGTGGCACCACCTAGGAGGCTTAGTCTCCCATGGTTTTTTGGTGGTAGTACTGCTCTTGTCATGCGGTGGTACCACTGGCAGTTATTGCTGCTAGTGGTGGTATCGCCCTTGTTAGGTAGTGGTACCGCCTTAGCTCAGTCTTCGATGACAGGGGGTAGTACCACCCAGTTATGGTGGTGGTATAGCTAGGACCCCGAAAATCCGGGAATGGACACTTTTAGGCTCCATTTTCAAACTCATTAGGATCTATATAAACTCCACCCTTTCCTGCATGAAAGGGCAACAAAAAACATGCTTTAATTTTGAGTCTTTGAGGCCTTAAAGTGTTGAAAAAGCTAGAGTTCTCCTCCTTCTTTCTTCTAAGTGTTGAGATCATTCAAGAGAGGAGTGAAAACTTGTAAGGATTGTCTCCTAAGCCCATCAAAAGGAGAAAAGCTGTAAAAGGGTGGTTGTCCTTCACCTATTGAAAGAATGCCTCTAGTGGACGCCGGTGACCTCATCGAAGGAGGAAGCCAATAGTGGATATAGGTCACATTATTCGAACCACCCTAAAATCTCAGTTTGTATTTACTTTAAGCATCTTTCCTTTATAAGCAAACTGCTTGTCCTCCTTACTGTGCTTAACTACGTCTACTTACGCTGTGATGTAAACATTTTCCAAAATCTGTTTTACTTGTACAAAAGCTTTACGAAACCGACGTTTTTCATTTGTTTGATTTGTATTCCTGCAAATCAACTTCGTCTTCTCTTGACATTTCCCGTAAGGTTTCAAGTTCAATGTTCATCCAAAAGGATTGAGTTGAAACTACTTATGTTAAATTGAAAGGTTTCTGCTGCACTAATTCAACCCCCCCCCCCCTTTTTGTGCGCTCTTGATCCTAACACCTAGCTGGCCCTTAATTGGGTTAGCCCAAATCCAAACCCAATTATGTGTTAACTACGATTCCTAAGACATTTGCTAAGCTAAACAAGTCCCTATGTCTTGGTTTCTTCTAGCGATCTTCCGACGAACTTCCGACGATCTCTCAGCAATGTTCCGGTGGACTCCCGGTAAGCTCTTCGACTTCATGATGATCTTCTTGGCGAGTTTCAATGAGCTTCTCTAGAAAGCTCCATGACTTCTCGACTGGTTCCGCTAGAACTTCCGACGAAAGTTCGGACTTCCGACGAACTCTCAAACTCCTAACGAAATCATGTCCTTGACTCTAGAACTTTATTTTTCTTCATGCCTTGCTATCATAGTTAATCTTGCACATGTAAAACATACATCGATCTAGACAATTAATACTAAGTATTAATCATATTATCCGGTATGTCATTGGTCCCTCGACGCTTCGTTTGATTCTTCGTCGCATTGTCCTCTCTTGTGGCCTATTGCCCAATTGACCAGTTGACTCCAGCAACTTTGATATCCTTAGCATAAAATCCACTTTTCTTGGCCTGAAGTCTTTTGTTGATACGTCGACCGATCCTCCGGACCGATGTCCAATCTTTTGACATGTTTTCCTCCAGCCCAACATGATTTTTCCTGCTTTAATTGTCTCATCCTGATCGAAGAATACTACATCACTCAAAACACAGATTAAAACATAAACACTTATAAATTGGTTTCGTCATCAAAATATGAGATTCAACAATCTCCCCCTTTTTGATGATGACAACCAATTGATGACGAAGTTAACCTTAACTCCCAGAGTTTAAACAAACTCCCCTTATCAATATGCTATATTGATAGAACCTTGAATTCAAGCTGAATTCAACTCATTGCAAATTTCATCTTGAATATTTGCAATACGTCATCATGCATAACATGATCATACTTCTCCCCCTTTGTCATCAACAAAAAGGAGAAGTGTAAATTTCAAATGTTTGGAAATATAAGTTCAACTCATTGCATGATAAACATAATCTCCATTTTTATCATCACGCAAGCTAACAAAAATTTAGCAAGTGCTATATCATATTTGAACATGCAAGTTTTATGACATACAAGCTAGCAAATTTAAAGATGTGCAAGTTGGCATATTTGCGTTTCTGTGCGATGTGCAAGATAGCATATTTTTGTATCTTCTTGAGATTTCAAGCTAACAATTCTTGGTGATGTTTAAGATGGCAATTTCTTCTCTTTTGAGAAATGCGATTATTTTTGCTTCCTTTGCAAAAATGCAAGCTAACAAAATGTTACATTATTTTTCAACATGGAAGCTAACAATTTGAGATGTTTAAAAAGCAAGTTCTTTCTTCTCTTTTGGGAAGTGCAATTTTTACTTTCTTCTTGAATTGTGCGAGCTAGCATCTTTTATCTCCCCCTTTGTCATTGTCAAAAAGAAGGAAAGACCCTTTATATCAATTATCAGATTTTCACAAAGGTAAAGTATCAACCTTATTTCAATATGTTTGTGCATCATTATGGTTTCAACTTTAAATATGCACAATTTCAAAACCTTACATTTGTATCTTCACTTCATGCATGACACAAATAAATCAATCATCACTATGAGCATATAATACATGATATTCAAGAATTCAAGATACATCATTTTGGCAACTTGATCATAGCTTTTCAAATGATGATATCTAAGTGTCAAAATTCATTGCATCCTATCATGCATGATCATTAACTTCTCAAATATATTTAATGTATAATTTTATTTCATCACATTCAATTTCTTCTCCAAATCATTCCAATCTTTTATTGGAAGAGAAGGCCTTTTAAAACTGGATTTGACAATGTTCCATAAGTTCAAATCCAAAGAAAGCAAGAAAACTCTCATTTGAGTTTTCCAATATGTGTAGTCCATCCCATTGAAAAAGGGAGGACGAATAAGAAAGTGACCCTCTTGAAAGCTGAAAAGAGTTATTTATCTTAGGTGTTAAACCAAATGAGAAATACGAGGCTCTGATACCAATTGTTAGGAACAGGGACGACACTAAGAGTGGGTGAATTAGTGCAGCGGTAAAATCATATCTTCAAAAACTCTCATAAGATAAAATTTGTTTATATTGAAAATCGATTTCGAAAACTTAACTTGAAAAAGTATGGTAGAGCATAGTGGATGTAAAGCTTGTAAAGAGGTTTGTAGTTAAAGTAAATTGCACAAAGGTAATGCAAACCAGAGAACATGCCAATTTATAGTGGTTCGGTAGTCATGACGTACATCCACTTCGATGATTCCTCTTCCGTCGAGGCCATCGGCATCCGCTATCAATCTTTCTTTAACAAGTGAAGATCAATCTCCTTTTTACACCCCTCTTCTCCTTTTCACAGGTTTAGGAGTCAACCTTTACAAGCACTTACTCCTCTCTTACAGAATTCTAACACTTAGACTACTCTCTTGCAGAATTCTAACACTTAGACTGGAGGAGGATTCTCAGAAGAGATTTCTATAGTATTTTTCTACTTTTAAACTCTATGTGCTTGTGTTTTTTAACTAGGAATGAGATGCGTATTTATAGGCTTCAAGTTGATTCAAATGCCTGGCACCCTACCAGGGGCGGTACAATTGCCCAGACTGGCGGTACCACCGCTTGACACAGTTTCAAAGACTGTGCCATGATGGTGCTATTTCTTGGGCCATAGTTTGGGCCTCACATTGGGTCCAACATAGTCCTTACATAGGCCTAGCTGGCCCCTAATCATGTTGACCCAAATCCAAACCTAATTACATGCTAACTACGATTCCTAAGACAAACTTTCGACGATCTCTCGGCAATGTTCCGGTAGACTCCCAGCAAGCTCTTGGACTTCATGACGATCTTCTTGGTGAGTTCTGATGAGCTTCTCTAGAAAGCTCTGAGACTTCTCGATTGGTTCTGCCAAAACATCCGATGAACACACAAACTCCTAAAGAAATCGCGTCCTTGACTCCGGGAGTTCATTTGGCTTAATGCCTTGCTATCGTAGTTAATCCTACACATATAAAACACACTTTGATCTAGATAATTAATACTAAGCATTAATCATATTGTCTAGCATGTCAATGGTCCCTCGATGCTTCATCCGATTCTTCGGTGCATCATCCTCTCTTGTAGCCAATTGCCCAATCAGTCGGTTGACTCTAGCAACTCCGATATCCTTGGTGCAATATCCACTCTTCTTGGCTCGATGCTCGAATCCATGGCCTGAAGCCTTCTGTCGATACATCGATCGATCCTCTAGCCAGACATCCAATCTTCTGACACGTTTTCATTCGGCCCAACATGATTTTTCCTGCTTTAATTGTCTCATCCTGTGTCACTCAAAACGTAGATTAAAACATAAATACTTATCAATTGGTTTCATCATCAAAATATGAGATTCAACAATCTCTCCATTTTTTATTATGACAACCAATTAATGACGGAGTTAATCTTAACTCCCGGAGTTTAAATAAACTCCCCCTATCAATATGCCATATTGATAGAACATTGAATTCAAGCTAAATTCAAGTCATTGCAAATTTTATCTTGAATATTTACAATATGTCATCATGCATAACATGATCGTACTTCTCTACCTTCGTCATCAACAAAAAGGAGAAGTGTAACTTTCAAATGTTTGGAAATATAAGTTCAACTCATTGCATGATAAACATAATCTCCATTTTTTGTTAGGATCGGAGCGACACTAAGAGGGGGGGGGGGTGAATTAGTGCAGCAGATTAAAACTTGTAAGTTCGAAAATGATTCCGTAAAATGCAAAGAGATTTTGCTTTGATTGTAACTTAAGTAAAGTAAAAATCGGAAACTTGCTGCTGTATAGATAACGATAGCAGAAAGATAAGTACTCACACATTCAATGAACACACCAATTTAAAGTGGTTTGGTCAAATGACCTACATCCACTTGCGAAGCCTTCTTAAATAAGGCTCCCAACTTCCACTAGCAAATCTCTTTGAAGGGGAAGGACAAATACCCCTCTTACAACCTTTTATAAGTGGTTCACACTCTTACAATTTTTGAAGAGAAAGACGAAGGTGAACACTCAAGCAACTTAAGACAACACTTGCCAAAGACTTTTCTAAGTCCTTTATCTCAATCTATTGCTTTCATCAAAAGTTGTAATCTCAGTTGAGAATTGAGGGGTACTTATAGGCCCCAAGAGGATTCAAATTTGGGCAAATTTTGAATTCTCTTGGGTTTCCGAGGCTGGCGGTGCCACTGCCTGTCTGTGTCTGACACTGACAGTGTACTAGCGGTGCCACCGCCCAATCCGGTAGTGCCACCGTCGGACCTCTGGGGTACTGGGCGGTGCCACTGCTTAGTCCAACGGTGCCACCACTCAGTTCTCGGGTTCTGGGAGGTGCCACCGCCTAATCTGGCGGTGCCACCACCTACACTATTTCAGCTCACTAGTTGGGCTCCAAACTTGGCCCAAACCAGTCCGAACTCGGGCCCAATTGGCCCCTACTTGGGTTATAGGATTAACACCTAATCTTAACCCTAATTAATATGCTAACTACGAATTTAAAGACAATTCCTAAGCTATTACAATGTCCGCAAGTCAAGACTTCTTCCGGCGAGCTTCCGGCGAACTTCCGGCGATCTTCCGATAAACTCTCGGAAACCATTCTACGGACTCCCGGCAAGCTCCTAGACTTCATGATTTGATCTTGGCAAGTTCTGACAAGCTTCTTCGGCAAGCTATGATCTTTCTCGGTGAGCTCCGCGAACTTCCGACATACCTTCCGACGAGCTTCCGAAAACCCTTCGGCAAGCTCTCTACTCATTCTCGGCTAGTTCCGACAATATTCCCGACGAATCTTCGGACTCTCAAACGTCCATCAAACTTGACTCTGGTATCTTTGCTTTATGTTTTCAGGCTATCGTAGTTAATCCTACACATTTAACTTCAATAATATGGATTAGATCAATTAACCCATCAATTGATTTCTTCATCAAAATCCGAGATTCAACAATTTCCCCCTTTTTTATAATGATAATCAATTGATGACGGAGTTAAACATAACTCCCCCTATCTATATGCCCTATTATGAGAAGATAAAAACACTTGAATTCCATCCCTTTGAATTCAAGCATAAACCGATAAGTTCTAACCGTTGAACTTATCGTTATTCTCATCAAGCATGAGCAAATACGAAACTTCGTATTTCTCATAATTTCTAGCTATGAAAATCATTTTAAAGTCAAATAATAAGAGACAATTTTCATTATGATGAGAGATAGAAATTTTCAACATGAATTTCATGATATAAATGTGAAGCATGATTTCATATGATCAACCAATCTAAGAACTTGCGATATATTCAAAGATTTTGCAAGGCATATAAGACATTTGTATTACACAAGCTTTTGCAATTCATATAAGTCATGCTATCGATGCACATAAGACATTTTCATTAAGTCATGCTATCGAAATGGTACAAGTCATCACTTCTCCCCCTTTGTCATCAACAAAAAGGAGAGGAGAATTGAAGCACACAAACTGTGATTATAGAATCATTGAAAAAAGAATTCAGCATTAAGATTAATCATACAAAATTCAAAATTAATCTCGCTAAAAATATTTATCCAGAATTCATCTTAAAAAATTTAGCATTCATCCAGAGCAAATCAGCACTTATCTAGAATTTAAAAATACATCTCAAAAGAAAGTTCAGTTTTCGTTCAAACGAAGATGACAAACTTCTAACTTGACATTTAAGAGTAATCAGAATAAAATAAGAAGGTACATCGATTAATCCTTAGGGGGTAATCCATAGTGCTGATACATGACATCTATTTTTTGATTCATATGTCGTAGTTCCTTCAAAATTTCAATTTGCTAGATTTGAATTTGTTCTTGCTGCAATTTGATCTGATATAATTTTGTCATAATGAGTTCTTCGGAGGATGAAATAGGAGCCGAAGGTGCTGCGCCAAAGGGACTAGGAGGAGGAGATTAAGTTCCCCTAAGAATTGGTGTTTTAGGGTGTTCTACTAGTGGGAGAATTGGATCAGTCCTTCTAGGTTGCCTAACCCATATACCATTGCTAAATGTGCACCTAAGTCTTTTCAGTAGATTTCTATTGATGATGTTTTATCGATCACTTTGAATTGTTTCTTCATCAGGTGGGATACACATGTCATGGGCAAGTAGAAATCGAGTGATTAACCCTCCATATGGCAACATAGTGTCTTTAGCTATAATATCCTACATGTGTTGTCGGATTGAGTATCCAAAACAGTTATGTTGACCGGTCATAATCCAATACATGGTGCTTATCTCTATTTGACTCATTTTATCAAGATGAAATTGTTTAGGGAATAGTATGTTTGTTATGATATGATGAATTTTAGAGTTAAAGGGTAGTAAGTGCTCACAACTCTTGGGTATTATGCCGAGGTCCGGATTTGCAAAAATAGTTTCGATAGCTTCAGAGTAAGTTGCTCTGATTATATTGACATCCCATTTGCCTCTAAAATAACAGCCCCTATCTTTTTCAGTGATTCCAATTAGTTCACAAATAGTACTATCAAAAATTCTAATTTGTGTTCCTAGTAGGTAAGTACTTAGGCTATCATTATCCACACATAAGTTTGCATAAAATAGCATAACTAACCTAGGATAAATTGGTTCATTTATTTGTAGAAGAGGTAGGCCATCTAGATGTGCAAACCACCTAATGGGTTCTAGGTTTCCTAGTTCATTGAGATCAACGTGGTTACCCTTATGGATACATCTTGTTTCGAAATTTGAAAACCTAAGAGCTACTTCTTTGGATATAAAAAGATCTTGATCATATGAATCTCCTTCAACCCTTTTCCCTTTTGATCTCTTAGGAGCCATTATCTAGACAAGATGATAGATGAAACTGTAAAGAGTAGGCAAAATAATGAGAAGAGAGGGAAGATTTCAGATTTTACCTTATAGAGAATTTCTTGGAAGATGGAGAGCTTGGACTAACAAGAATTCCTCTCCAAGGCTTCTAAAGGTTGGAATGAGGGTTTAGAGAGGTTGTGGGAGAGCTTGAGCCAATATCTCACGGTTTGGGGGTGGTGTCACCGCCGGCCCTAACCCTTCAACTTATAAAGGGGCTCTCGGGCGGTGCCACCGCTTGGCGCCCGAGCGCTCAGGTGGTGCTACCGTCGGTTCTAGCGGTGCCACCGCTGGCATGCCGCGGAAGAGAAAGAAAAAAAAATTCTTTCTACCCCCCTTTTGTTTTTTAGAGATGTTTGACTCACGATAGGTTAAGATATTGGATTGTACTTTAATATATCATTTGGAATCGAAAGAGAAGGATGAAATCAAATCCACAAAAGAATGGAACAAGGATGAGACATTTTTTGGAAAATACATTCAAACAAGCTTATTTTCAGGGACAATTTAACATGCCTAGTTCCCTTCTAATGAATTCAAATTAGTCTTCATTTAAGGCTTCGGTAAAAATGTCTGCTAATTGATGCTTTGTGTCAATAAATTCTAGAACGACATTATTGTTAAGGACATGATCGCGTATGAAATGATGCCTAATATCGATATGCTTAGTTCTAGAGTGTTGAATTGGATTTTTAGTAAGACATATAGCACTTGTATTATCATATTTTATGAGAATGTTTTTCAAGTGAATTTCATAATTTTCTAATGTATTTTTCATCCAAACAACTTGTGCACAGCATGCACTTGTAGCAATGTATTCGGCTTCCTCCGTAGATAGTACAACTGAATTTTGTTTCTTGGAAGTCCAAGAAACAAGTGCATGTCCTAAAGCATGGCATGTTCCGGATGTACTTTTTCTATCTATCCTGCATCCGTCAAAATCGGCATCTGCATAAGCTTTTAAATCGAATTTATCAAATTTTGGATACAACAATCCTAAATTTGGAGTTCCTTTAAGATATCTAAATATTCTTTTAACACTCTTAAGATGAGATAATTTAGGATTAGATTGAAATCTAGCGTAAAGTCCTACACTAAACATAATATCCAGTCTAGTCGAGGTGAGGTAGAGTAGACTACCTATCATTCCCTTATATATTTTTTGATCGAAATTTTCACTATTTTCATCCATATCTAACTTAGTCGAAGCACTCATAGGGGTATTTATCGCTTTTGAATTATTCATGTTAAATCGTTTTAACAATTCTAATGTATATTTAGATTAGTTAAGAAATATACCATCACTAAGTTGTTTGATTTGTAATCCTAAAAAGAAGGTTAATTTACCCATTAAACTCATTTCAAATTCATGACTCATGCATTTGGCAAATGATTCACATAGTGATTCATCCAAAGAACCAAAAATAATATCGTCAGCATAAATTTACACAATAAGAAAATTATTTTCAAAGTGTTTGATAAACAATGTAGTATCAACCTTGCCTTTGGTAAAATTGTTTAAAATAAGAAAGGAACTAAGCCTTTCATACCAAGCTCTAGGAGCTTATTTCAAGCCATAGAGAGCCTTAGTCAATTTGAATACATGATTAGAAAGAAAAGAGTTTTCAAATCCGGGAGGTTGTTCGACATATACTTCTTCGGAAATAAAACCATTCAAGAAGGCACTTTTGACATCCATTTGAAATAGTTTAAAATTATTACTACTAGCATAGGCAAGGAGCATCCTAATGGCTTCTAATCTTGCCATAGGAGCGAAGGTTTCTTCGTAGTCGATACATTCGTCTTGCTTGTTTCTAAAGACCCATTTAGTACCAATGACTAAATTGTTACTAGGTCTAGGAACAAGCTTCTATACCTCATTCCTCTCAAATTGGTTCAATTCCTCTTGGATTGCAATGACCCAAAAATCATCTTTTAAGGCCTCATCCTTTGGATGAGCATCTATATACTTCTATTCCTTCAGTAAGAAAATTTCGGGAGAAGATGCATCCAAGTTGCTATTTTGAGGAGGGGGTTCATTTAAATTCAAATTCTCAAAATCAAGATCATCATCAAAATTATTTTTTTTTTAATCAGAAATTTCATTAAAAACTACATGAATAGACTCTTCTATAACTATGGTTCCCTTGCTAATGATTTTGCCTTTGTTGTTGTCTCCAAAGGTGACGTACCCTTCTTCTTTGCTAGTGAGCATAGAGAAATGAGATGGATCTCCAGTCATATGTTTTGAGCATCCACTATCGAGATACCATCTCTTGCTCCTAGCTTGTGGGTTTGTCTACAAAAGAGGATGATTTTTAGGTACCCATTTGATTTTGGGTGCCTCAAAAATTGATCCACTAATTTTGTTATTCATTATTGAATTATTTATAGTTCCTTTAGGAACCCATATTAATTTATGTGGATTAATTTTCCTAAACGGACATTTGTAGGCAATATGTCTGGATTTGTAAAAAAGTTGCATTTCATATAAGATGAAACATGCAATGTAGGTCCTTTTATGAATGTGGTAGGATTTTGATGTGATCCTTTTACAAATCCAATTCCACTTCTATTTGCGACATGACCCTTGTTTGCAAGGATCATGTTTAATCCTTTGCTACCGACCTTAAACTTGTTTAAGGTTTTTTTAAGTAGTAAATTTTTATTTTTTATTACTTCTAAATGCTCGCACTTAGAGCATGGATGATTTTGAAGACTATCAAACTTATTTTGTAGTAAGACATGCTCTTTCTTTAAGATATTTAACTTCTTACTAATAGTTCTACATTCATCAAATAATTCATGGAAAGCGATAGAGAGTTCTTCAAAAGATAAATCTTCATTAATTAAATCACATACCTCTTCTCCTAAAGCCATTAGCGCGAAGTTTGCCTCCTCTTTGTTGCTAGCTTCTTTACTTTCGGAATCACTTGAATTGTCCCAAGTTGCTTTTAAAGCTTTCTTCTTCTTCGGTTGCTTCTTCTTGGCTTGGGGGCATTCATTTTTGAAATGCCCCAGCTTCTTGCATTCATAGCATATCACTTGGTCCTTTTTATATTCAAGTTTGTTTTTTGTGTTATTTTCAAATTTATTCTTTCTTATAAATTTTTTAAATTTTCGAGTTAAAAGTGCAATGTCATCATCACTGTCCTCATCACTTGATGTTCATTTTAAGTGGTATTCTTGTGTTCTAAGTGTCATATCCTTCCTATTCTTTAGAAGGGGGTTCTCAAGCTCGTCATGATCTTGACACGTCATTTCGTAGGTCATTAGAGACCCAATAAATTCTTCAAGAGGGAATGTTTTAAGGTCCTTGGCATCTTGAATGACCATAACTTTTGAATCCCAACTTTTAGGAAGGGATCTTAAGATTTTATTTACCAGTTCAAAGTTAGAATAATCTTTACCAAGAGCTTTGAGTCCATTGATGACATCCGTGAAATGGGTGTACATGTCTTCGATGGACTCACTTGGTTTCATTCGGAAAAGTTCATAAGAGTGCATAAGGATGTTGATTTTGGATTCTTTCACTCGGCTAGTGCCTTCATGAGTGACCTCAAGAATTCTCCAAATATCCAAAGCCGAATCACAAATTGAAACATGATTAAACTCATTTTTTTCTAGTGCACAAAACAAGGCATTCATAGCCCTTGCGTTTAAAGCAAAAACCTTCTTCTCTGATTCATTCCATTCGCTCATCGGAAGAGAAGATTTTTGAAATCCATTTTCGACAATAGTCCAAAGCTCGAAATCCATGGAAATGAGGAAGATCCTCATACGAGTCTTTCAATACGTGTAATCCGACCCATTAAATATAGGTGGACGTGTGATAGAATGACCCTCATGCATACCGGAATAAGCCATCTCCCTTGGGTATTAAACCAAATATGAGAGTGAGCCTCGCTCTGATACCAATTGTTAGGATCGGAGCGGCACTAAGAGGGGGGGGGTGAATTAGTGCAGCGGATTAAAACTTGTAAGTTCAAAAATGATTCCGTAAAATGCAAAGAGATTTCGCTTTGATTGTAACTTATGTAAATTAAAAACCGAAAACTTGCTACTGTGTAGATAACGATTGCAGAAAGGTAAGTACTCAAACATTCAATGAACACGCCAATTTAAAGTGGTTCGGTCAAATGACCTACATCTACTTGTGAAGCCTTCTTCAATGAGGCTCCCAACTTCCACTAGCAAATCTCTTTGAAGGGGAAGGACAAATACCCCTCTTATAATCTTTTACAAGTGGTTCACACTCTTACAATTTTTGAAGAGAAAGACGGAGGTGAACACTCAAGCAACTTAAGACAACACTTGCCAAAGAATTTTCTAAGACCTTTATCTCAATCTATTACTTTCATCAAAAGTTGTAATCTCAGTTGAGAATTAAGTGGTATTTATAGGCTCCAAGAGGATTCCAATTTGGGCTCCAAATTTTGAATTATCTTGGGTTTCCGAGGCTAGCGGTGCCACCGCCTGTTTGTGTCTGACACTGATAGAATACTAGCAGTGCCACTACCGGACCTCTCGGGTGTTGGGCGGTGCCACTGCTTAGTCCAGCGGTGCGACCACTCAGTTCTCGAGTTATGGGTGGTGCCACCGCCTACACTATTTCAGCTCACTAGTTGGGCTCCAAACTTGGCCCAAACCAGTCCGAACTCGGGCCCAATTGGCTCCTACTTGGGTTATAGGATTAACACCTAATCCTAACCCTAATTAACATGCTAACTATGAATTTAAAGACATTTCCTAAGGTATTACAAAGTCCGTAAGTCAACACTTCTTCCGGCAAGCTTCCGGTGAAGTTCCGGCGGTCTTCCGATAATCTCTCGGAAACCATTCTGCGGACTCCCAGCAAGCTCCTAGACTTCATGATTTGATCTTGGCAAGTTCCGATGAGCTTCTTCGGCAAGCTATGATCTTTCTCGGTGAGCTCCGCGAACTTCCGACGTACCTTCCGACGAGCTTCCGAAAACCCTTCGGCAAGCTCCCTACTAATTCTCGGCTAGTTTCGGCAATATTCCCGACGAATCTTCGGACTCTCAAATGTCCATCGAACTTGACTTCGGTATCCTTGCATTATGTTTTCAGGCTATCATAGTTAATCCTACATACTTAACTTCAATAATATGGATTAGATCAATAAACCCATCAATTGATTTCATCATCAAAATCCGAGATTCAACATTTTTATCATCATGCAACCTATTAAAAATTTAGCAAGTGACATATCATATTAGAACATGTAAGCTATCAAGTTTTAGAAATGCACGTTTTACAACATACAAGCTAGCAAATTTAAAGATGTGCAAGTTGGCATATTTGCTTTTCTTTGAGATGTTCAAGATCGCATATTTTTGCATCTTCTTGAGATTTCAAGCTAGTATTTCCTGGTGTAGTTCATATGACAATTTCTTCTCTTTTCAGAAGTGCGATTATTTTTGCTTCCTTTGCAAAAACGCAAGCTAACAAAATGTTACATTATATTACAACACGGAAGCTAACAATTTGAGATGTTCAAGAAGCAAGTTCTTTCTTATCTTTTGAGAAGTGTAATTTTTGCTTTCTTCTTGAATTGTGCGAGATAGCATCTTTTATCTCCCCCTTTATCATTGTCAAAAAGAAGGAAAGACCCTTTATATCAATTTTTAGATTATGACAAAGGTAAAGTATCAACCTTATTTCAATATGTTTATGTGTCATTATGGTTTCAACTTGAAATATGTATAATTTCAAAACCTTAGATTTGTATCCTTACTTCATGCATGATACAAATAAATCAATCATCACTATGGGCATATCATACATGATATTCAAGCATTCATGATACATCATTTTGACAATATGATAATAGCTTTTAAAATGATGGTATATAAATGTCAAAATTCATTACATCCTATCATGCATGATCATTAACTTCTCAATTGTATTTCATGCATAATTTTATTTCATCATATTCAAAATATCAAGAAAATTTTGTTGATGAGATAAATATTTCATGAATATAATAAATTTTACATAATAAAATTCAAGTCATAAATTATCAAGATGTCAAGTAGCATATCATGGTTAATTTGAATACATCATTTTTAGTGAATACCAAGAATAATCATAGCATGAAAAAATCTTGATTCATAGAAAAATTTCATGTATCGAATATCGAGAAATCAAGATGATGATTCATAAAAAATATCAAAAGTTATAATCAAGAGAAAAATCATCATTTATTTTCAATATTCAATTTATAAAATCAACATTTCTTGGGTATGCATGATATCAAAACATGGTTTCAAATCTCTAACATTTAACATTCATAATTTCAAAAATTGAAAGGAGAAGGGAAGAATTTAAAAGTATAAAGATTTCAACCATCTCATAAACAAATGAAAGATCAAGTCATGAATTCAAAATTCAATGAATCAAAATGATCAAAATGATCATCAAAGGAAATCTCATGTTATTCCAAGAAATCAAGATCATGATTTTGATAAAACTCATTTCAAATTCAAATCATCAAAATCATCAAAATCTTAATATTACTTTCTAGAGATTCAAAATAGCATAAATACTTTTATTGATCTCTTAGTGAAAAATCGATAAGGTAGGGATTTGAAAAGTTTTCAAGAAAAATACTTTACCCTTTTTGTTTCAACTTATTGATTGATTTCATATATGCATGTTCTTTTCTTTTATGCCAAATAAAAATATGAATCAATTTTAGGATGAAAAAGTAAATTTCATTATAAAAACCATCAATACCAAAAATGTATAACATATTAAACATAAGGCTTCTTTAAACAAGAGATTTGATTTATCATTTTAATTCCAACGATAATATATTTGCCTTTTTATGTGTTTCATTTTTTAGTGATTGATTTCATAAAAGCATACTCAAGTTTTTTTGTATGAAAACCATACATCAACGTTTAAAACGGAAAGATAAAAAATCATCATGATGAACAAGTGTAACGCATAATTCCAAAACATATGATTTCAAATCATTACTTCAAGTCATCATGCATAAAAATCATCAAGCATGATGCAAATATTTATTTTAAAAACATTCATCACGATAAGGCATACAATCCAAAGAAAACATAAAGCATATTCATCTATCATGGTTTCATTGAGCATAAAGCATTTTCAAACAAAATCGAAAATAAATATGAAAATCATCAAGATATATATTATTTCTTCTTGAAAAACATACATAGGATTATGATTAGATTGAAATATAATATTTTATTCCTTTAACATAGAATATGCAATTTTTATTATCATTTTCAAAATTACTAGCATGATCATGATTTTTTTATATATTTTTATTTTTAAACATGTAATTTTCTTGAAAAATATTATTCTAAACTAAATTAAAAATAACTCATGAAAAGTATTATTTAATTTTAAAGTAAACTAAGGGTATTTTGATTACCTCATTGTCGAAAGTCGTTAAGGCGTAGTTTGCCACCTCGCTTTTATTGATTTTCTCCTCGTCTTTGGAGGAGCTCGATTCGTCTTTTGGCAACTTCTTCATGTGTTCATAGCAAGTAGTTCTATTCTTTTTATTCTTTAATTTTTGTTTAATAATTTTTTTAAATTTCATAGTGATTAGTTCAAGTTCACCATCGCTTGAGTTTATGCTCGAGTGGTCTTCAATTATTCTAAGTCCGAAATCCTTCTTATCCTTTGGAAGATTGTTCTTGAGTTCTTTATGTGTATTGCACGTCATTTCATAGGTCATCAAAGACCCTATAAGTTCTTCAAGAGAAAAATAGTTTAAGTTTTTATATTCTTAAATAGTCGTTACTTTTGAATCCCAAGTTTTAGAAAGTGATCTTAAGATCTTGTTAATGAGTTCAAAATCTGAAAAACTTTTGCCAAGTCCTTTTAGACAATTGACGACATCCATAAAACGAGTGTACATGTCTCCAATAGTCTCTCTTAGTTCCATATGAAATAACTCAAAATCATATATTAAAAAATTAATCTTCAAATCTTTTACTCTATTAGTGCATTCGTGTGTGATTTCAAGAGTGTGCCATATGTCAAAAGCCATTCCACACATAGAAATTCGATTAAACTCATTTTATCTAATGCGCAAAATAGAGCGTTCATAGCTTTAGCATTTAAAGAAAAAGTCTTCTTCTCCAAATTATTCCAATCTTTCATTGGAAGATAAGACCTTTTAAAACCAGATTCGACAATATTCCATAAGTTTAAATCTAAAGAAAGCAAGAAAACTCTCATTCAAGTTTTCCAATACGTGTAGCCTATCCCATTAAAAAAGGGAGGATGAATGAGAGAGTGTCCCTCTTGAAAGCCGAAAAGAGCCATTTCTCTTAGGTGTTAAACCAAATGAGAAATACAAGGCTCTGGAACCAATTGTTAGGAACGGGGTCGGCACTACAAGGGGGTGGTGAATTTGTGCAGTGGTAAAATTACGTCTTCAAAAACTTTTGTACGATAAAATCTGTTTACGTTGAAAACTGATTTCGGAAACTTAACTTGAAAAAGTACGAAGAGTATAGTGGATGTAAAGCACATAAAGAGGTTTGTAGTTAAAGTAGATTGCACAAATGAAATGCAAACCAGAGAACACGCCAATTTATAGTGGTTCAATCATCGTGACCTATATCCACTCCGCTGATTCTTATTCCATCGAGGCCACCGACATCCACTATTGATCTTCCTTTAACAAGTGAAGATCAACCTCCTTCTTACTGTTAGGATCGGAGTGACACTAAGAGGGGGGGAATTAGTGCATCAGATTAAAACTCATAAGTTTGAAAACGATTTCGTAAATGCGTAGAGATTTCAATTCAACAATGAATGACTTGGTGAAAGTAGCTCAAGTAAAGTGAGAAGATAAAAACCGAAAGCTTTCTACTATATAAATAACGGTTTAAGAAAGGTAAACACTCACACATTCAAGGAACACAAATTTAAAATGGTTCGGTCAAAATGACCTACATCCACTTGCGAAGCCTTTTTCGATGAGGCTCCCAATTTTCACTAGGAAATCACTTTGAAGGGGAAGGACAAATACCCTTCTTACAATCTTTTACAAGTGGTTCACACTCTTACAAATTTTCAATGAAAAAGAAGGCGGTGAACACTCAAGCAATTGAAAATAAGACTTGCTAAAGACTTTGCTAAGGCTTTATCTCAATTTCTAACTTCTCAAAGATTAAGTTCTCTACTAAGAATTGAGAGGTATTTATAGACCCCGAGAGGATTCAAATTTACGCTCCAAATTTTGAATTCTCTTGGGTTCCCGATACTGGCAGTGGCACCTCCTGTTAGTGGCGATGCCATCGCCTGTCAGTGTCTGACACTGACAGTGTACTGGCGGTGCCACCACCCAGTCCGGCGATGCCACCACCGGACCTCTTAGGTGCTGAGCAGTGCCACCGCCAGACCTCTTGGGTGCTGGGCAGTGCCACCACCAAGTCCGGTGGTGCCATCGCCCGATCCTCGGGTTTTGGGCGGTGGCACCGCCCAGTCCTATAGTTTCACCGCCCGACTTTACTGGTCATTAGTTGGGCTAAAAATTCGACCCAAACCAAGCCATATTCAGGCCCAACTGGCCCCTAACCAGGATATAGGATTATCTCTTAATCTTAACCCTAATTACATGCAAACTACGCGACTAAAAACATAGTCCTAAGCAAGTTTTTAACCGGCAAACGTTGAGTCTCCTTTCGGTGAGCTTTCCGGTGATCTTCCGGTAGACTTCCGATACACCCTCGGATTTCTTCCGATGGACTCCCAATAGGCTCCCGATCTTGTGGCGAGTTCAGTGAGTAGCCAAGCCTTCTCGGTGATCTCCGTGAACCTCCAACGATCTCTTTGGCGGACTTCCGAAATCTCTGACAAGTCCCCGATTTCTTCTCGGTTGGTTCCGGCAGCATCTCCGACAAATCTTTGGACTCTCAAACACCCATCAAACTTGACTCTAGTAGACTTACTTTATGTCTTCAAGCTATCATAGTTAATCCTGTACATGTAAAACAAAAGTTTGATCTAGACAATTACTCCTAAGCAATTAATCAAGTTGTCTGTCATGTCATTGGTCCCTCGACGCTTTGTCCGATTCTTCGACGCATCGTCCTCTCTTATGGCCTATTGCTCAATCGGCCAGTTGACTTCGCAACTCCGATATCCTTAGCGCAATATCCGCTATTCTTGGCCCGATGCCCGAATCCATGGCCCGAAGCCTTCTGTCGATACGTCGACCGATCCACTAGCCCGACGTCCAATCTTCTGACATGTTCCTCCGGCACAACATGATTTTCTTGCTTTAATTGTCTTATCCTAATCGAAGCATCCCGCGTCACTCAAAACACAGATTAAATTATAAACCCATATCAAGTGGTTTCATCATCAAAATACGAGATTCAACAATCTCCCTCTTTTTGATGATGACAACCACTTGATGACGAAGTTAACCTTAACTCCTTGAGTTTAAACAAACTCCCCCTATCAATATGCCATATTGATAGAACCTTGAATTCAAGCCGAATTCAAGTCATTGCAAATATTCATTATGAATATTTATAACATGTCATCATGTATAACATGATCATACTTTTCCCCCTTTGTCATCAAGAAAAATGAGAAGTGTCACTTTCTATATGTTTGAAATATAAAGTTCAATATATTGCATGAAAAAATGTAGTGTTAAATTTTATCATCGTGTAATCGAGCAATTAAAGATGTGCAAGTTTAGCATGTTTACTTTTCTTGAGATAGCAACTGTTTGCTTCTCTTTAGACTACAAGCTGGCAATTTTTATGATATGCAAGTTTTGCTACATGCATGCTAGCAAAAAATTTCGAAAGCAAATACAAGATAGCTTTCTTGTGTAAGCTCATGATTCTTGCTTGCTATTGTAATGTGCAAGTTGCAAGTTTTTAAAATATCCAAGTTCAACACATTGCATAATTAATATAATCTCCTAGTTTTATTATCATGGAATTTTGCTATTATCATCGATATGCAAGGTAGTATGATAGCAATTACTACAATATTCAAGCTAGCAAATTTTACAACACTTTTAGAACATGCAAGCTAGCAGTTTTGAGATGTTCAAGAAAGCATCCCTTGCTTCTTCAAATACGCAAGTTTGCTAGATGTGCAAGTTAGCATGTTTTGCTTCTTGAGAGAGGCAAGATTGCACATTTGGTATGCAAATTTATAGTATTTTACACATAAAAAGTTAGCAAAAAGATGTACAAGATGGACTATTTTGCCTCTTTTCAAAATATGTAACTTGGCACATATTGCTTCTTTGAGATTTGCAAGATAGTACTTTTGCTTGAGATTACAAGATAGCATTTCTTGCTTTTGAATTGAGCAAACTAATATGTTTTGCCCCTTTTTACGATATGTACATTTGCAATTCTTGCTTCTCTTGTCTTGTGCAAGCTAGCTAGCTATCTCCCCTTTTGTCATTGTCAAAAAGAAGGGAAGACCCTTTACATCAATTTCTAAATCATGACAAAGGTAAGTATCAATCTTATTTGTGCATCATTATGTTTTCAAATTAAAATATGCACAACTTCAAAACTTTACATTTGTATCCTTACTTCATGCATTATACAAATAAATTATTCACTATGGGCATATCATACATGATACATCATTTTGGTAATAAATCATAGCATTTATCAATACTTTGATCATGATACCAAACATTCGTCATTTAGAGTATTTATGATACACATTATATGCATATATCATCACAATAAAAAGTAATTGCATGCATAATTTCAAATCATAAATGTTTCAAATCATGATGGTATTAATTTATCAAATTGCATCCTACCATGCATCAAAACTTCTCCTCATTTGTATTTCATGCATAATTTCATTTCATCACATTAGGAGTATCAAGAGGAATTAATTGGGTGATGAGATAAATATTTCATGAATACATGGAATTGTATAAAAAATCATATCATAAGTGTTTCATACATTCATATCATCACATGAAGGAATATAAACAAAAATTGGTGATGAGACATTACTTCATGAATGCAATAAAATTCATATAGCATATCATGGTTTATTAGAACTAGTCTTCTTTTTGGTGAATAGAAAAAATAGTAGGAGAGAAAGATCTCAATTCATACATATCAAATATTCAATAATCAAAATCATGATTCATCTAGAAAATGATCCTCTTTAAATATTCAAAGAGAGATCTTAGGAGATCAAATAATAAGAGATTTTCAAAATTTTAAGTCAAGAATTAAAAAAAATATATTCTCTTTAGTAAATCACAATAGGAAACGTAGGAGAAAAAGATTTCAATTCATACATAACAACTCTTATGATTCATATTAAAAATTTTCTCAAATTGTAAGAGAATAAAGAGTAAGAAATCTTGATTCATAAAGGATTTCATGTTATAAATTTTAAGAGATTAGGATCATAATTTCAATAAAAAATTATTCAAATTTAAATCATCAAAATCATTATCAAAATCCATGATATTCACAAAGATGATACAAATAGATTAATCAAAATCAATAAGATAGAGCAAAATAATTTTCAAGAAGAATGTTTTCCTCTTTTTGGTTTTTTCAAAACATATGATTTTGTTTCATTTATGCCAAATAAAAACATGTATCATGTTTAAAATCGAAAGTGTAAGATTTATTACAACAAAGATCAATAAGGCACTTTCATTATGGTAAAAATCAATAATCCGTAAATCACAAGATTCATCATGCATAATTTCAAAATTTATTAAGCATGATCATTATGCATGACACTAAAACATGGTTTCAAAATATTTAATATTTTCATTACACAATTTCATCATTATGCATCATCATATTTTCAAATTCGAGCATGCACAATTTCAAAACTATATCTTTCATTTTTCGTGCATGATATAAATAACTCAATCATCATTATAGTATATTATATATGATATTCACGCATTCATGATACATTATTTTGGCAACATGATCATAGCTTTTCAAATGATGGTATCTAGTTGTCAAAGTTCATTACATCCTATCATGCATGATCATTAACTTCTCATTTGTTTTTCATACATTATTCAAAATATCAAGAGAATTTTGGCGATGAAATATACATTTCATGAATGCAAGAAATTTTACATAATAAAATTGAAGTCATAAATTATCAAGACGTCGAGTAGCATAGGTTAATTTGAATAAATCATTTTTAGTGAATACCAAGAAGAATCACATCATGAAAGAATTTTGATTCATGGAAAAATTTCATGTATCGAGAAATCAATATGATAATTTATAAAAAAATATTACAAGTTATATTCAAGAGAAAAATCATCATTCGTTTTCAACTCATTCAATTTGTCAAATCAATATCATAGATTTGATATAACTCATTTCAAATTAAAATCATCAAATCAAAATCATTTTCAAGAGATTCATATAAATCAATAAGATAGAGAAAAATAATTTTCAAGAACAATGCTTTTCTCTTTCTAGTTATTTAAATTCATGTCATTTATTTCATTTATGCTAGATAAATATGTGCATCAACATTTAGGATCGAAAAATGAATTTTGTCATAAAAACCATCAAGATCAATAAACCACAAAAATTATTATATATAACTTTACAATCTCATACATAAAATCATCAAATCATATTATCAAAATTTCAATATTTCCATTCATCATTTTGCATTTGTTTCATTGAACATAATTTTGAATGATTCTTATAGATAACTAAAACTTCTTTAGTTTTAATTTATGTGATTGACTTTATATTAGCATGCTCAAATTTTGTTCTTAAGTCAAAATCATACGTCATGTTTGACTACCAAAGACAAGGTTCGAAAAAAAAGATCATCAAGCCTTCAATTCAAAAGCCATGCATCATTATTAAGCATGATATTAAACTTCTCAATATTTTCATTAAGACATCAAGCATGGTTTCAATCAAAATCGCAAATCATCAAAATACACATTCTTACTTCTCAAGCACATACATAAGATTTATATTTAACATTTTATTACATTTTCATTTTTAAACATTAAATTATTAAACATGTAATTTTTAAGAAAATTAATCCTAAACTAAATTAAAAATAACTCATGAAAAGTATTATGTAATTTTGAAAAAAGTTAGGGGGATTTTGATTACCTTATCATGGAAAGCGGTTAAGGCGTAGTTTGCCACCTCGTCTTTCTTAATTTTCTCCTCGCCTTCGGAGGAGCTTGATTCATCCCATTTTGTGTTCTTCTTCTTGCGTTCAAAGTAAGTAGTTCCGTTCTTTTTACTTTTTAATTTTTATTTTATTTGTAGTTTAAGTTCACCATCACTTGAGCTTATACTCGAGTGGTCTTCATGTGTTCTATGTCCCAAATCTTTCATGTCCTTTGGAAGGTTGTTCTCAAGTTCTCTTTTTGACACATTGTTTATTTCATAGGTCATTAAAGACCTAATAAGTTCTTCAAGAGGAAATGTTTTAAGGTCCTTGGCCTCTTGAATGGTCGTAACTTTTGAATCCCAACCCTTTGGAAGGGATCTTAGAATTTTAGTTACTAATTTAAAGTTAGAAAAATCTTTACCAAGAGCTTTGAGTCCATTGATGACATATGTGAAACGGGTGTACATGTCTCCAGTGGACTTACTTGGTTTCATCCAGAAAAGTTCGTAAGAATGCACAAGAATGTTGATTTTGGACTCTTTCACTTGGCTAGTGCCTTCATGAGTGACTTCAAGAGTTCTCCAAATATCAAAAGCCGAATCACAAGTCGAAACACGATTAAATTCATTTTTATTAAGTGCACAATATAAGGCATTCATAGCCTTTGCGTTTAAAGAAAAACCTTTCTTCTCTGATTCATCCCATTCGCTCATCAGAAGAGAAGATTTTTGAAATCCATTTTCGATAATATTCCAAAGCTCGAGATTCAATGAAAGTAAGAAAATTCTCATTCGAGTTTTTCATTAAGTGTAGTCCGTCCCATTGAAAAAGTGAGGACGAATAAGAGAGTGGCCCTCTTAAAAGCCATAAAGAGTCAATTCTATTTGGGTTTTAAACCAAAGTACAAAATCGTAGCTCTGATACCAATTGTTAGGATCGGAGCGGCACTAAGAGGAGGGGGGGGTGAATTAGTGCAGCGGATTAAAACTCGTAAGTTTGAAAACGATTTCGTAAATGCGTAGAGATTTCAATTCGACAATAAATGACTTGGTGAAAGTAGCTCGAGTAAAGTGAGAAGATAAAAACTGAAAGCTTTCTACTATGTAAATAATGGTTTAAGAAAGGTAAACACTCACACATTCAAGGAATACACCAATTTAAAGTGGTTTGGTCAAAATAACCTACATCCACTTACGAAGCCTTCTTCAATGAGGCTCCCAATTTCTACAAGCAAATTACTTTGAAAGGGAAGGACAAATAACCCTCTTACAACCTTTTATAAGTGGTTCACACTCTTACAAATTTTCAATAAGAAAGAAGGAGGTGAACACTCAGGTAATTGAAAACAAGACTTACTAAAGACTTTGCTAAGGCTTTATCTCAATTTCTAACTTCTCAAAGGTTGTGTTCTCTGCTGAGAATTGAGGGGTATTTATAAACCCCAAGAGGATTCAAATTTGGGCTCTAAATTTTGAATTCTCTTGGGTTCCCGATGCTGGCGGTGTCACCGCTTTTCAGTGGCGGTGCCACCGCCTGTTAGTGTCTGACACTGATAGTGTACTGGCGGTGCCACCACCGGACCTCTCTGGTGTTGGGCAGTGCCACTGCCCAGTTCGGCGGTACCACCGCTCGATCCTCGAGTTCTGGGCGATGCCACCGCCCAGTCCGACGGTTTGACCGCCCGACTTTACCGGTCATTGGTTGGGCTTCAAATCCGGCCTAAACCAAGTCAAATTCGGGCCTAGTTGGCCCCTAACCATGATATAGGATTATCCCTAAGCAAGTTTTTAATCAGAAAACATCGAGTCTCCTTCCGGTGAGCTTTTCAGTAATCTTTCGACGAACTTTCGATACACCCTCATATTTCTTCCGACGGACTCCCAGCAGGCTTCCGATCTTGTGTTGAGTTGAGCAAGTAGCTGAGCCTTCTCGGTGATCTCCACGAACCTCCGACAATCTCTTTGGTGGACTTCTGAAAACTCCGACAAGTCCCCGATTTCTTCTCTGTTGGTTCCGGCAACATCTACGACAAATCTTTGGACTCTTGAACACCCATCGAACTTGACAATAGTAGACTTGCTTTATGTCTATAAGCTATCGTAGTTAATCCTGCACATGTAAAACAAAAGTTCAATTTAAACAATTACTCCTAAGCAATTAATTAAGTTGTCCGTCATGTCATTGGTCCCTCGACGCTTCGTCTGATTCTTTGGCGCATCGTCCTCTCTTGCGGCCTATTGCCCAATCGGCCAGTTGACTCTGCAACTCTGATATCCTTAGCACAATACCCGCTCTTCTTGGCCCGATGCCCGAATCCATGGCCCTAAGCCTTTTGTCGATACGTTGACCGATCCACCGACCCGACGTCCAATCTTCTGACATGTTCCTCCGGCACAACATGATTTTCTTGCTTTAATTGTCTTATCCTGATCAAAGCATCTTGCATCACTCAAAACGTAAATTAAATCATAAACACATATCAAGTGGTTTCATCATCAAAATATAAGATTCAACACTTACACCCTTCTTCTCATTTTTCACAGGTTTATGAGTCAACCTTTACAAGTACTCACTCCTCTCTGACAGAATTCTAGCACTTAGACTAGCAGAGGATTCTCACAATAGATTTCTATAATGTTTTTCTTCTTTTAAACTCTTTGTGCTTGTATTTTTTAACTAGGGATGAGAGGAGTATTTATAGGCTTCAAGTTGATTCAATCTTGGAGCCTAAAAACATCTTATCCTGGGTTTTCCGGGTACAAACGGTACCACCGCCTGCGTTGGACAATACCACCGCTAATGTCAGTGTGACATTGACACTATATTGGGCGGTACCACCGCCTGGGATGCTTTGCTTGGTAGTACCACCACCTGGCACCATGCCAGGTGCAGTGCAACTACCCAGACTGGCGGTACCATTGCTTGACATAATCTTGAAGACTGTGCCATGATGGTGTCACTTATTGGGGCACTATTTGAGCCTCTCATTCGGCCTAACACAGTCCTTACATAGGCCTAACTGGCCCCTAATCGGGTTGTCCCAAATCTAAACCCAATTACGTGCTAACTACGATTCATAAGACATTTACTAAGCTAAACAAGTCTCTATGTCTTGGTTTCTTCCGGTAATCTTTTGACAAAATTCCGACAATCTCTCAGCAATGTTCCAGCAGACTCCCGGAAAGCTCCTAGACTTCACGATGATCTTCTTGGCGAGTTTCAACAAGCTTCTCTAGCAATCTCTGAGACTTCTCAACTGGTTCCGTCAGAACTTCCGACAAATGTCCGGACTTCCGACGAACTCTCGAACTCCCAACGAAATTACGTCCTTAACTCTGGGACTTTATTTTGCTTCATGACTTGCTATCATAGTTAATTCAGCACATGTAAAACGTACTTTGATCTAGACAATTAATACTAAGCATTAATCATGTTGTCCGGCATGTCATTGGTCCCTCTACGCTTCATCCGATTCTTCGGTGCATCGTCCTCTCTTGCGGCCTATTGCCCAATCGGCCAGTTGACTCTAACAACTCCGATATCCTTGTCGTAATATCCTCTCTTGTCCCGATGTCCGAATCCATGGCCCGAAGCCTTCTGTTGATATGTCGACCGATTCTCCGACTCGACGTCCAATCTTCTGACATGTTTTCCTCCGGCCTAGCATGATTTTTCCTACTTTAATTATCTCATCTTGATCGAAGCATCCTGCATCACTCAAAATGTAGATTAAAATATAAACACTTACTAATTGGTTTCATCATCAAAATATGAGATTCAACAATCTCTCACTTTTTGATGATGACAACCAATTGTTGATAGAGTTAACCTTAACTCCCGGAGTTTAAACAAACTCCCCTATCAATATGTCATAATGATAGAACCTTGAATTCAAGCTGAATTCAAGTCATAATAAATTTCATCTTGAATATTTACAATATGTCATCATGCATAATATGATTATACTTCTCTCCCTTTGTCATCAACAAAAAGGAGAAGTTTAAATTTCAAATGTTTGGAAATATAAGTTCAACTCATTGCATGGTAAACATAATCTCCATTTTTATCATCATGCAACCTAGCAAAAATTTAGCAAGTGCTATATCATATTAGAACATGCAAACTATCAAGTTTTAGATATGCAAGTTTTAAAACATCCAAGCTAGCAAATTTAAAGATGTTCAAGTTGGTATATTTGCATTTCTTTGCGATATACAATATAGCATATTTTTGCATCTTCTTGAGATTTCAAGCTAGCAATTTCTTCTCTTTTGAGAAGTGCGATTATTTTTGCTTCTTTTGCAAAAACGCAAGCTAACAAAATGTTACATTATTTTACAACATAAAAGCTAACAATTTTAGATGTTTAAGAAGCAAGTTCTTTTTTCCCTTTTAAGAAGTTCAAGTTTTGCTTTCTTCTTGAATTGTGCGTGCTAGCATCTTTTATCTCCCCCTTTGTCATTGTCAAAAAGAAGGTAAGACCCTTTATATCAATTTTCAGATTATGATAAATGTAAAGTATCAACCTTATTTCAATATGTTTATGCATCATTATGGTATCAACTTGAAATATGCATAATTTTAAAACCTTAGATTTGTATTCTTACTTCATGCATGATACAAATAAATTAATCATCACTATGGGCATATCATACATGATATTCAAGCATTCATGATACATCATTTTGGCAATATTATCATAGCTTTTCAAATGATGGTATCTAAATGTCAAAATTCATTACATCATATCATGCATGATCATTAACTTGTCAATTGTATTTCATGCATAATTTCATTTCATCATATTCAAAATATTAAGAGAATTTTGGTGATGAGATAAACATTTCATGAATACAAGGAATTTTACATAATAAAATTCAAGTCATAAATTATTAAGATGTCAAGTAGCATATCATGTTTAATTTGAATACATCATTTTTAGTGAATACCAAGAAGAATCATAGCATGAAAAAATCTTGATTCATTGAAAAATTTCATGTATCGAATATCAAGAAATCAAGATGATAATTCATAAAAAATATCATAAGTTATATTCAAGAGAAAAATCATCATTCATTTTCAATTCATTCAATTTGTCAAATCAACATTTCTTGGGCATGCATGATATCAAAACATGGTTTCAAATCTCCAACATATAACATGCATAATTTCAAAATTTGAATGGAGATGGAAAGAATTCAAAGGTATAAAGATTTCAACCATTTCATAAACAAATGAAAGATCAAGTCATGAATTCAAAATTCCATGAATCAAAATATTCAAAATGATCATCAAAGGAAAACTTATGTTATTCCAAGAAATCAAGATCATGATTTTGATAAAACTCATTTCAAATTCAAATCATCAAAATCATCAAAATCTTAACATTACATTTAAGAGATTCAAAATGGCATAAATAATTTTATTGATCTCTTAATGAACAATCGATAAGGTAGGGATTTGTGAAGTTTTCAAGAAAAATACTTTCCACTTTTTGTTTCAACATATTGATTGATTTCATACATGCATGTTCTTTTCTTTTATGCCAAATAAAAACATGCATCAACATTTAGGATCAAAAAGTAAATTTCATCATAAAAACCATCAAGACCAAAAAAGTATGACATATTAAACATAAGGCTTCTTTAAACAAGAGATTTGATTTATCATTTTAATTCCAATGATAATATATTTACTTTTTATGTGTTTCATTTTAAGTGATTGATTTCATATAAGCATACTCAAGTTTTTTTATTTGAAAACCATACATCCACGTTTAAAACGGAAAGATAAAAAATCATCAAGATCAAAAAGTGTAACACATAATTCCAAAACATATGATTTCAAATCATTACTTTAAGTCATCATGCATAAAAATCATCAAGCAAGATGCAAATATTTATTTTCAAAACATTCAGTATGATAAGACATACAAGCCAAAGAAAACATAAAGCATATTCATCAATCATGGTTTCATTGAGCATAAAACATTTTCAAACAAAATCAAAAATCAATACGAAAATCATCAAGATATATACATTATTTCTTCTTGAAAAATATACATAGGATTATCATTAGATTGAAATCTAACATTTTATTCTTTTAACATAGAACATGCAATTTTCATTATCATTTTCAAAATTACTAGCATGATCATAATTTTTTTTTTTGCATTTTCATTTTTAAACATTTAATTTTCATGAAAAATATTATTCTAAACTAAATTAGAAACAACTCATGAAAAGCATTATATAATTTCAAAGTAAACTAAGGGCATTTTGATTACCTCATCGTCGAAAGCCGTTAAGGCATAGTTTGCCACCTCGCCTTTGTTGATTTTCTCCTCGTCTTCAGAGGAGCTCGATTCATTTTTTGGCAACTTTTTTTTGCGTTCATAGCAAGTAGTTCGATTCTCTTTATTCTTTAATTTTTGTTTAATAAACTTTTTAAATTTCATAGTGATGTGTTCAAGTTCACCATTACTTGAACTTATGCTCGAGTGGTCTTCAATTGTTCTAAGTCCAAAATCCTTCATGTCCTTTGGAAGGTTGTTCTTGAGTTTTTTACGTGCATTGCACGTTATTTCATAGGTCATCAAAGACCCTATAAGTTCTTCAAGAGGGAAATAGTTCAAGTTTTTTTATTCTTGAATAGCCATTATTTTTGAATCCTAAGCTTTAGAAAGTGATCTTAAGATCTTGTTAACGAGTATAAAATCCAAAAAACTTTTACCAAGTCCTTTTAGACTATTGACGACATCCGTAAAATGGGTGTACATGTCTCCAATAGTCTCTCTTGGTTCCATACAAAATAATTCAAAATCATGTATTAAAAAATTAATCTTCGAATCTTTGACTCTATTAGCGCCTTCGTGTGTGATTTCGAGAGTATGCCATATGTCCAAAGCCATTTCACATATCGAAATTCGATTAAACTCAGTTTTATCTAACGCGTAAAATAGAGAGTTCATAGCTCTAGTATTTAAAGAAAAAGTCTTCTTCTCCAAATTATTCCAATCTTTCATTGGAAGAGAAGACCTTTTAAAACCAGATTCGACAATGTTCCATAAGTTCAAATCCAAAGAAAGCATGAAAACTCTTATTCGAGTTTTTCAATAAGTGTAGTCCATTCCATTGAAAAAGGGAGAATGAATGAGAGAGTGACCCTCTTGAATGCTAAAAAGTGTCATTTATCTTGGATGTTAAACCAAATGAGAAATACAAGGCTCTGATACCAATTGTTAGGAACGGGGTCGGCACTAAGAGGGGGAGAGTGAATTAGTACAGCGGTAAAATCACATCTTCAAAAACTTTCGTACCATAAAATCTGTTTACATTGAAAATCGATTTCGGAAACTTAACTTGAAAAATTACTGAAGAGCATAGTGGATATAAAGCAAGTAAAGAGGTTTGCAGTTAAAGTAAATTACACAAAGGAAATGCAAACCAGAGAACATGCCAATTTATAGTGGTTCGGTCGTTGTGACCTACATCTACTCCGTCGATTCCTATTCCGTCGAGCCCATCAGCATCCACTATCGATCTTCCTTTAACAGGCGAAGATCAACCTCCATCTTACACCCCTCTTCTCCTTTAATGGGTTTAGGAGTCAACTTTTACAAGCACTCACTCCTCTCTTACAGAATTCTAACATTTAGACTAAAGGATTCTCACAAGAGATTTCTATAGTATTTTTCTACTTTTAAACTCTTTGTACTTGTGTTTTTTAACCAGGGATGAGAGGGGTATTCATAGGCTTCAAGTTGATTCAAACTTGGAGTCTAAAAACATCGCATCCTTGGTTTCCGGGGAACGGGCGGTACCACCACTAGTGTCAATCCGACACTAACACTGTATTGGGCGGTAGCACTACCCAATCTAGCGGTACCACTACTTGGGATGTTATGCTTGGCAGTACCACCACCTAGGCTAGCGGTACCATCGCCTGGCACCCTACTAGGGGTAGCACAACTGCCCAGACTGATGGTACCACCGCCTGACATAATCTCGAAGGCTGTGCCACGTCGGTGGCACTTCTTGGAGCACTGTTTGGGCATCTTATTGGGCCCAACACAGTCCTTACATAAGCCTAGCTTGCCCCTGATTAGGTTGAACCAAATCCAAACCTAATTACGTGCTAACTACGATTCCTACCTAAGATATTTGCTAAGCTAAACAAGTCCTTATGTCTTGGTTTCTTCCGGCGAACTTCCGATGATCTCTCGACAATGTTCTGGCGGACTCCTAACAAGCTCCTGGACTTCATAACGATCTTCTTGGTGAGTTTCGATGAGCTTTTCCTGCAAGCTCTAAGACTTCTTGGCTAGTTTTGCCATAATGTCAGACGAACGTCAAGACTTCCGATGAACTCTCGAACTCCCAACAAAATCGCGTCCTTGACTCTAGGACTTCATTTTGCTTCATGCCTTGCTATTATAGTTAATCCTGCATATGTAAAACATACTTCAATATAGATAATTAATACTAAGCATTAATCATGTTGTTCGGCATGTCATTGGTCCCTCGATGCTTCGTCTGATTCTTCGGCTCATCGTCTTCTCTTGCTGCCTATTGCCCAATCGGTCAATTGACTCTGGCAACTCCGATATCCTTGGTACAATATCTGCTCTTCTTGGCCCGATGCCCAAATCAATGGCCCAAAGCCTTCTGTCAATATGTCGACCGATCCTCCGGCCTGACGTGCAATCTTCTGACATGTTTTCCTTCGGTCCAACATGAATTTTCCTGCTTTAATTGTCTCATCCTGATCAAAGTATACTACGTTAGTCAAAACACATATTAAAACAAACACTTATTAATTGATTTCATCGACAAAATACGAGATTCAACAAAACACATAGTAGCAAGATCAAACAAAATGTGTTATGCAGTTAGAATTCTGCAATGCATCTTTCATCATAGAGATAAAAATTTACGACGAAAAGTTTATGCAACAATATAGGAACATTTTTTTTGGATTTTTGAATAATGATAACTGAATTGCAGCAGTAGTAAGGTAGGAAATGAGAACCTACTGTAATTCATGGGGAGATCAACGGATGATCCGCAGTGGTGGAGATGAGGATGGAATTCGGCGATGATCTTTTAAGCTATTGTGGCAATTGCTTTGGGCAGTTGAGGAGGGCTGATGGATGGCTATGGAAGGGTAGTGAGATGCTAAGAACACTACTCTGATACCAAGTATTAGAACCCTAGTGGATTCTTTAGGGGATCGGCCTCCTTAGAACTTTATAGGGGTTCCTTCCTCCAAGTTGCTGCTCAAAGGCTGCTAAGAAGATTCATCTATTCCTTAATGAAAGAGGATGAATATATGACTATTTATAGGGCTTTTAAACCCCAACTCCTAGTAGGACTCCTACTCAAGACTCCTAGTCTAAGAAGCAACCTCCCAACTAACCTTAACCCTAGCCGGCCTCTTCACCTCTTTAATAAGGGTCGGCTAGGTAGGTTTTACATAAATATCCCTTTCAATAAAATTCAATTAGGACTCTTCTAGCTAGAGTCCTAACATAAGAGTGGAGTCATATATGTACTTCACGTAGCGAGCGATCTCATCCTCACTTGCCCCTTCCTCAAGCGTGGGCATCATTGTATTAAGGACGTATGTGATTTTCTCTATCGTGAGAACAATTCTCAAGTTATGGAGCTAATCCATATAATTTGGACTAGTGAGGCGGTTGACATCAAATATGCCACGTAAGGGATTTGAAATCAACATTTTCTAAAAATAAAGATGTAGTAGAAATAAATAACATAAAGATTTTATAAAAAAATAAATAATCAATATATGAACTTCTATCTTAATACGCTCCCACTATTTTACTGATGAGTCACACGACACCCTCAACATGTTAAACAGAAGTCTCCGGCAGACTTCTAGTGGGTCTCGGGATCCAATCAGCATCTTAGAGTAACCTCAAGGGACTCGACCAATCACACGCCCAAAAGGTAGGCAACTTTTACCGATCAACTCCTAATGATTCCCATCATGTTCATCCTTTGAACCACCATGGTCTCGAAGGACTCGACCAACCATGATGTTTGGTTAAGTCAACACCATCGTTACATGATGAGTTTGATTCGATAATATACCCTCGAGGGACTCAACCAAGCATACCATGTGTTGAATCTCGGATTTTGATGATGAAGTCAATTATCATTTATTTATCTAATCTATATGTTGAGAAAAATATGCAGGATTAACTACGATGGTAGTAAGACATGCAGCAGGTGTTATGCCGAAGTCAAGATCAATATCACGTTGGGAGTTCGAGAGTTCGTCGGAAGTTCGGACGTTCATCGGATGTTCTGTAGTAATCAGCCGAGAAGTCCAGGAGCTTGCCATAGAAGCTCATCGGAACTTGCCAAGAAGATTCTTGCGAAGTCCAGGAGCTTGCCGGGAGTCCACCGGAGCATCACCGAGGGTTTGTCGAATGTTCGCTGGAAGTTCACCGAAAGCTCACCGGAATAAGCAATTGACACATTGGAACACATAATTGTAGTAATCATGTTGTAATTGTCATAGTTAGAGTATAAATTAAGTTAGGGTTGGAATGTAATCCTACTAACTCAATTAGGGGCCAACTAGGCCCTTAACAGACCCAAATTGGGCCGAATGGAACAACCCATTCAGACCCAGAATTCCTAGCCGACGGTGGAACCGCCCAGGAGACTCAGTCTCCTAGGGATTCTAGGTGGTAGTACCGCCCTTGTCAGGTGGTGGTACCATCGGCAGTTATTATTGCCAACGGTGGTACCGCCCCTATCAAGCGGTGGTACCGCCTGAGCTTGGTCTTTGAGCACTATCAGGCGATAGTACCGCTCAGACTGAGCAGTAGTACCACTCATTGTCCAATGAGAGGCGGTAGTACTACCCAGTAATGGTGATGGTACCGCCAGGATCCCGAAATCCGGGAATGGACACTTTTAGGCTCCATTTTTGAACTCATTGGAGTCTATAAATATCCCACCCTTTCTTGCATGAAAGGGCATCAAAATCTTGACATTATCTTAAGTCTTTGAGGCCTTAAAGTGTTGTAAAAGTTAGAGTTCTCCTCCTTCTTTCTAAGTGTTAAGATCATCCAAGAGAGGTGTGAAAACTTGTAAGGGTTGTCTCCTAAGCCCGTCAAAATGAGAAAAGTTGTAAAATGGTGGTTGGCCTTCGCTTATTGAAGGAAGGCCTCTAGTGGACGCTGGTGACCTTGTCGGAGGAGGAAGCCGATAGTGGATGTAGGTCACATTGACTGAACCACTCTAAAATCTTAGTTTGCATTTACTTTGAGCATCTTTCCTTTATAGCAAACTGCCTCTCCTCCTTACTATGCATTAAATATGTCTACATTTACTTTGATGTAAAACATCTTCCGAGATTGGCTTTCTATGAAGACTTTACGAAATCTATGTTTTTTCATTTGTGTGATTTACATTGTTAGAAATCACCTTAGTCTTCTCTTGCATTTTCACTTAAGACCTCAAGCTCAAATTCCTTCCGAAACAAATTGAGTTAAAATCATTCTTATTGAATCGGCTTTAATCGAAACAATGTTTTTGAAATAGCGAAAGTTTTCCGCTGCACTAATTCACCCCCCCTCTTAGTACGCTCTTGATCCTAACAATTGGTATCAGAACGAGGTTCACTCTTAGTTGGATTAAAACTCAAGAGAGATGGCATTTGTCGGAAACCAAGAGGGTCACTCAATTACACGTCCGCCCATGTTCAATGAAATGGATTACACCTATTGGAAGACTAGAATGAGAATCTTCTTAATTTCTATAGATTTTGAGCTTTGAAATATTTTAGAAAATAGATTTCAAAAGTCTTCTCTTCCAATGATCGATTGGAATGAATTGGAGAAGAAGACTTTTGCTTTAAATGCCAAGGCTATGAATGCCTTGTTTTGTTCTCTAGATAAAAACGAGTTCAATTGAGTTTCGATTTGTGAAATGACTTTTGATATTTGGCACACACTCGAATTGACTCATGAAAGCACTAGTAGAGTGAAAGAGTCAAAAATCAACATTTTAGTACATTCTTATGAATTATTTCGAATGAAACTGAGTGAGACCATTGGAGACTTATACACCCATTTTACAGATGTCGTCAATGGCCTAAAAGGACTTGGCAAAAGTTTTTCAGATTTTGAGCTCATTAATAAAGTTTTTAGATCTCTTCCAAAGAGTTGGGACCCTAAAATCACGGTCATTCAAGAGGCCAAAGATTTAAACAACTTTCCTCTTGAAGAATTAATTGGGTCACTAATGACCTACGAAATGACATGCAAAGCTCATGAAGAGCTTGAGAACACCCTTCCAAAGAACAGGAAGGATATGATACTTAAAACTAAAGAAGACCACTTAAGAGAAAACTCAAGTGATGAGGACTTTAATGATGACTTGGCACTTTTAACAAGGAAATTCAAAAAAATTATTTAAAAAAACATATTTAAAAATGACACTAAAAATAAATTTGAACCCAAGAAAGATCAAGTAATTTGCTATAAATGCAAGAAGCTAGGACACTATAAAAGTGAATGTCCCTAAGCCAAGAAGAGAACTCCAAAGAAGAAGGCGCTCAAAGCAACATAGGATGACTCAAGCGCATCCGAAGAAGAGGAGCCCAATACCGAGCAAGTTGCTCATTATGCACTAATGGCCATTGGAGAGGAGGTATCAAGTTCAATTGATGTAAATTTATCATTTGATGAATTATTAAATGCTTTCCATGATTTATTTAATGAATGCAAAACAATTAGTAGAAAATATAAATTGTTAAAAAAGGAGCATGATTCTCTTGTTAGTAATTTTGATAAATTAAAAATTGAGCATAATGATAGTTTAGCTCATTGTACGAAATGTCATGATTTAGAAATAATTCAAAAGGAGAACTTGCTAATCAAGGATACCTAGAAGAAATTTGAGGTTGGTAGCAAGTCCTTGAACATGATCATTACCAATAAGGGTCACGTTTATAAAAGAAGTAAAATCGAATTTATGAGAAGCTCTCGCCAAAATCCAACCACCTTCATTAAAAGCCCTATTTTGCATATTTCGTACCAAAATAAATGCAACTTTTGTTACAAACATGGATATAGAGCTTATCATTGTCCATTCAAGAAGGTTAGTCCAAACAAATTGATTTGGGTTCCTAAAGGAACCATAAAGAACTCCATGCAACATGATAAGTAATTTAGATCGATTTTTGAGGTGCCTAAGATCAAATGGGTACCTAAAAATCATCCTATTTTGTAGAAACGTATACAATCACAAGCTAGGAGCAAGAGATGGCACCTTAATAGTAGATGCTCAAGGCATATGACCGGAGATCCATCTCAATTCTCTAAGCTCACTAGCATAGACGAAGGATATGTCACCTTCGGAGACAACAACAAGGGTAAAATCATTGGCAAAGAAACCATAGGTAACAAATCCAATTTCTTTATTAAAGATATTTTGTTAGTTGATGGTTTAAAATATAACCTCTTGAGCATTAATCAATTATGCAATAAAGGATATATTATTAAATTTAAATCTAATACTTGCATTATTGAAAAACCACACAAAAACACATCTATGATTGCATTAAAACAAAATAACGTATACACCATTGACATCAATGATCTTTGCAATGAAATATGTTTTTCGATTTTGAATGACGATGCTTGACTTTGGCATAAGAGATTAGGTCATGCTAGCATGAAACTAATTACCCAAATTTCATCCAAAGAACTTGTAAGTGGAATTATGTAACATTCCTCATTTCTAAATTTTTCGTATAAATTTCTAGTTGTAATGTAATTATCCATTTTAAATTTGATAAAAGAGCCAAAGTATAAATCTGAGAACTTATTCATAAGATTTGGGGATCTGTTCAAAGAGAAAAAAAAAATCTGAAGACCTATATGTAAACCCTAAGGACCTAATCGTAAATATAATAATGCAAGGACTAAACTGCAAAATATATAAAATTACAAATCCCACCGCTTAAGCCTCTCTGTCTTCATTCTAAAGGAACCAGAGAAGGCAGCTGCATGGAAGAACAGAGGAAGAGAGAAAGAAGAAGAGAAATTTGGGGCTTTGGGGTTTTCTTTGCTCAAATCTTCTCATTCGGGATCATAATTCTTAAAGGTAAGTGTTCTAATCCCATACTATAGAAATATTAGTCTCTATTCTCATATTAATTCTAAATAATCTGAAAGATTTCTACTTATAACCTGATATTTCTCTTGTTAGACACAAAACCATAGATTTGGAATTTTTTGGTAAACTGACCCCTATAGATTATTTCACCCATAATTTTTAGCACCAAATGTGGATTTAGCCATAACCTTATTCATTTGAAATTAGACTCTTATACCTTTCTTTTGACACTGATATTGAAAATTTTGGACACCGAATACTTTCTCAAACATCTATTTCAAATGAGCCTACGGATGCTGCAAAACAGGGATCAAAATTTCTGACCTTTCGATACTAAAATGCCTATAAGTCCCTGTTGGAAATTCTGATTTGTACCAAACTGACTTTGTTTGAAATTAAACTTGTAGATCTTTCTTTGATATATAGATTGAAAAGTTTGGAATTCAAAATCCTATCTTGTTATCTATTGAACCCGACCCTATGAATTCTGTAAAATAGTGATTTTGTTTTTGACCTTTGGTTACTAAATCAATGGTAACCCCTTGTTGGAAACCGTGATTCATACGAAACTTATTTCATCAGAAAATAGATTGATATATCTTTTAACACTATTCTTAAGGGTATTGGAGCATAATTGATAATATGAAATATTTGTTCAATGTGCCTCTCAAACTTTGTCAGAAATCGAGCTTTGGTCGATTTTGCATATTATGATTTCATTCATTTGGAAATAAATTTCATTCGGTTTCCTTCACTCAATTAAGATTTATATAAATGCTTGAATTTTGGCTTACTCTTGTCTATAAGTTATTTATATTCTTGAAACATATTGTGTAATGTTTATGCTATATCGTATTGACTCATATAGGCACATGTATATCACATTGTTCCGCATTTACTGTCGATATGTGCCTATTCCAGTTTCATTTCTTTGGATATTGAATTCATCTAACCTTCTTATTGGAATTGAACTATATATGATTGTTTGGAATCTGTGTTCTCTTGCTTTTATTTCCTATTAAATCTGAATACATTTGTGACAGATTATTGCTTGCATCGTATTGACTCGTAAAGGCACATGTACATTTGGTTGTTCCGCGTGTGCTTCCGATATGTGCTATTTATTGTTCATACTACCCTTTTGTACTATGGTGTTATGGGATAATGTGAACCTTTGCCAGAAATGGTGAAGGAAATTATGCACAGAGCCTGCGATGCTTTGTCGGCCCCCTCTGACTTCACCTAGACGTGGGTGGATGGAGCTCCCAAACGTGGGAGACTTTTGTCTTGTGGTCATTCAGAAATGGATTAATCATATTCTGTTTGTGGTCCCACTATACCTTCTATATGTTTGATATGATATCCAGAGCTTTGGTTATGTATTTCTATATGTGCTTTGGATAAGAAAGATATGAATGCAACGTCTAATATGATGTTTCAGCTTCTGTTTCGTATTATTCTTTGATATGCTCTGAAATATTGGTACACCATTGATACACTTTAAAATATTTCATATACTATTGATATGTTCTAGAATGTCCTATTTGCCATTGATATGCTTAGAAACCTTTCATAGGTTATTGATAAGCTCCAAAATGTTTCATTAGTTATTAATATGCTCCAATTACTCTATGCTCCATCGGTCATGAACCAAATATGTTTGATTGAAATGACATTTGTGATTATGCACCTAGTGAGATTACGTCTATGAATTCTTTATATTCTACCTTGTATTTTGAAACCTTATTTGTTTGAAAATTATCCTCTTTTGCCATGGATATGTTAGTTACTTGCTGAGCTTTATATGCTCACTTCGTTTCTATATAAATTTTTTAGGATAGCTTGTCGCTTGCTTCAATGTTAAAATTAGGTTGAGATAGTGAAAAGCTAGAAGATTTTGGGCAGATTTTTATCAGTATATATATTTTTGTTATATAAGCACACTCTGCATCTAACGAAATGTTGACGGTGAATCTAAGCTTGTGGATTTTATATAAGTTTAAAGAACCTCTCATGTTTAGGATTCTGGAGCGTTAAGTCTAGTTTACGATGATATGAACTTGTGGTAAATGGTTGGAGTTCTGATTATATAAATTACTTAGCTTGTGGATTTATAAATGTTGTTCATGTTGGGAAATCTTTGGGGGCGACATCATATGCACAGCGGAAGAACAAGAAAAACAAAATCCCTGATTCCCAAAGAGATGTTCGTCGTCGTGCGAAGATTGGTACGCAAAAATCCGCGAAACATGAAACTACGTATAGAGTAGATTGTGTTACCTAGAGAGATCGTATATCCCTGTTTCCTTACAGATCCTTAGGAGAGGGTGAAGGAGGTCAAGCGTCCTCCTCTCTAGCGGTGAGCCACACAACAGGGTTGCAACGACGCTCCTCAAAACTCTAGACCTACTCTGAGGTGGAGATGGAGAGGAGAATAGGAAAAGGCAAACAAAAGCTCTCTAGTCCATGGGGCTCGGAATCCCTCCTATTTATAAAGGTCCCTTGTCAAACCCTAATGGGTCCTCCCCTAGTGGGTATTGGATCTGCATCTAATAAGATAAGGGCTCCGTCGGATATCTCATATCCGAACCTCTATTCATCGCAATGCCTACCATATGTGTGTGACTCTCTAAGCCCAATATCGAGCTGGCCGTGAGTCATACCTGTTAGAACTCCTTCTAACTTAGTGAATTATTATCTCTGTAATAATTCACTCGACTCATCAACTACGGACATACTAGGCCACTACGCCGTAGTCCCCAGATAATACAGGGGAATCCAATCCATTGGACCTGTCTGTCCTCAGTTACCGTGTACCTATAGTCCCTCATCCATCTAATATACCAGAGACCATATATCGAGCATGGTGTTGTCAGACCCACACGGTATCTTCTCGAGTCTCGCTCTAATTGGATTGTCCCGGAGAACTCTTTCTCTCTCAACCCGAATGACCCTAGCCAGGGATTTGTCTGAGCAAGAACACATGGGATATTCCTCTCATGACGCCGAGAGTGGATGATCCTCTATCGACACTCAATAGCCCTCGTAAGGTCGACTACCACTCCCAATGACCAGCTGTACTAGATCTGGGACAGCCAAACCTATAAGTCTGGTATCAAAGAGTGGAGCACTCATACAGGACATCCTTGGTGTCTCAAGTCTAAGGACCAGATACACCACTAGGACTACGGAATCATTGTCTGACAATAAGGCATTATCAACCATCCAGTATTCCGTAAGCGGATCAATTAGTGAACTCATTCTCCAATGAGCACTTGTATTGTATCCCTAGTGTCCCTACACAAGCAGCTGTGAGACCAGCTGCATCCATCATATGGACGGGTATACAGCACACTAGTCTGTCCGGTTATCACGATATCCTTTTCGAGTAACCTATGACCGGGATTATTTAGGATAAGTGTTTAAAGGTGAATCGATCTCACTATCGTGATCTCATCACGATCTGATTTCCATTACACAAATCCAAGGACATCACAATATATGTTTGCATTTATGCAATAGTTATAAAGTGATATATGCCAAAATATAATAAGCAAAATGATTCTATAAAAAGTCACACGTGCCATCACTCACGTGATTGGCTTGCTGGGCACCTATGACTAGCAATCTCCCACTTGACCTAAAGCCAATCACCTATGTGTCTGATCCTCATCAAACCCCTGTGACGCTCAAAACAAATCTAAGACAACGGCTTTGTTAGTGGATCTGCAATGTTATCTTCGGATGGAACTTTTTCCACTACTACATCTCCTCGGGTCACGATCTCTCTGATAAGGTGGAACCTCCTCAGAACATGCTTAGATTTCTGATGAGACCTAGGTTCCTTTGCTTGAGGAATCGCCCCATTGTTGTCGCAATATAGGGAGATCGGCTCTTCGCTACCCGGTACAACTCACAAATCTGTGATGAACTTCTTCACCCAAACTCCCTCCTTTGCTGCATCTGATGCAGCAATGTACTTCGTCTCTGTGGTCGAGTCAGTAGTGGTATCTTGCTTGGTACTCTTCCAGCACACTGCTCCTCCATTCAAGGTGTACACATACCCTGAATTCGACTTGCTATCATCGACATCAGATTGAAAACTTGAGTCAGTGTAGCCTTCAACCTTAAGGCTATTACCTCTATATACTAGTAAAATATCCTTAGTCCTTCTCAAGTACTTAAAGATACACTTTACTGCTTTCCAGTGCTCGAAGCCTAGATCCGCCTGATACCTGCTCGTGACACTCAGAGCATGAGCTATATCAGGCCTAGTGCATAGCATGGCATACATGATAGACCCTATTGCTGAGGCATAAGGTATCATATCCATGTTTGTCCTTTCTTCTGGAGTCTTTGGGGACATACTTGTAGAAAGCGATATCCCATGTCTCATCGGTATGAGACCTCTCTTGGAATTTTCCATGCCAAACCTTTTGACAATGGTTTCTATGTACCTGGACTGGGACAAGCCAAGCATCCTCTTGGATCTATCTCTATAGATTCTAATCCCCAAAATATAGGATGCTTCCCCTAAGTCCTTCATGGAGAAGTGACTAGATAACCAAGCCTTTACTATGGATAGCATTCCTACGTCATTCCCAATGATCAGGATGTCATCCACATATAACACCAAAAAGGTGATAGCGCTCCCACTTACCTTTCTGTATACACAAGACTCATCTTCATTCTTAACGAAGTCATAAGATCTGATTGCCTCATCAAATCTTATGTTCCAACTTCGGGAATTTTGCTTTAATCCATAAATGGATCTAAGCAACCTACACACCTTATCTGGACAGTTCTTGGACACGTATCCCTCAGGTTGCATCATATACACCTCCTCCTCGAGGTTCCCATTGAGGAATGTGGTTTTCACATCCATCTGCCAAATCTCATAATCATAGTGTGCTGCAATAGCCAATAGAATTCTGATGGATTTTAGCCAATAGAATTCTGACGATACCCCTTAGCCACTAGCCATGCTTTATAGGTCTCTACCTTTCCATCTACTCCGATCTTTTTCTTAAAGATCTACTTGCAACCGATGGGTACAATACCTTCGGGCGCATCAACTAGGTTCCAAACCTTATTGGAGTACATAGAATCCATCTCAGAATTCATGGCTTCTTGCCACTTCCCGGAGTCTATACTCATAATAGCCTCCTCGTAGGTCTGAGGATCAATATTCTCTGCATCCTCTCCTCTAATATGTCCCACATATCTCTCAAGAGGATGGGATACTCTATCAGACCTGCGTAAAGTTGAAACTTGTGTATTAGGTACCTGAACAGACTCGGGCTGTAGAGTGGTGCTTGAGCTTGGTTCTCCAACCTCGCTCAATTCTATCATTCTCCCACTATCTCCGCCAAGAATGTGTTCCTTCTGTGAAGGAACACTGCTCTCTTAGCTACAAAGACTTTTTGGTCCTCGAGATGATAGAAATAATACCCACGAGTTTCCTTGGGGTATCCCACAAATTTGCATCGCTCTGTCCTTGATTCTAACTTATCGGGGTTGTGTCTTTTAACATGTGTAGGGCTGCCCCAAATCTTAACAACCTTAAGATCAGGCTTCTTCCCTTTCTATATCTCATATGGTATAGACACTACCGACTTAGTTGGAACTCTGTTCAGAAGGTAAGCTGCGGTTTCTAGGGCATATCCCCAGAATGAGATGGGTAGGTCAGCGAAACTTATCATGAACCGTACCATATCTAATAATGTACTATTTCTCCTTTCAGAGACACTATTGAGCTAAGGTGTATAAGGAGGTATCTATTAGGATAATATCCCATGGTCCTTGAGGAACTGAGTGAACTCTGTACTTAAGTACTCACCTCCTCGATCTGATCGAAGAGTTTTGATACTCTTTCCAGTCTGGTTCTCCACCTCATTCTTATACTCTCTGAATTTCTCAAAGGCCTCGGACTTGTACTTCATTAAATACACATATCCATACCTTGAGAAATCATCAGTAAATATAATGAAGTAGGAGTAACCTCCAATGGCATGAGTTGACATGGGTCCACATACATCACTATGTATGAGTTCCAACAACTCAGTGGCTCTCTCTCCAGTTCCACTAAATGGAGAGTTGGTCAGTTTTTCACGAATGCAAGGCTCACAAGTTGCATATGACACATAGTCGAATGGATCTATATATCAATCATTTAGCAACTTTTGAATCCTTCTTTCATGGATGTGACCTAGCCTACAATGCCACAAGTATGCACTGTTCAACTCATCTCGTTTCCTTTTGGACACATTTACATTCATGATATGTGGAGTGGTGTCTAATATAAGTAAACCATTATGCAATGTTCCTTTCATGATGATCTTATCATCTAATAATATCAAACAACCATTGTTCTAAAAAATAAATTTATATCCACTAACTATTAAACATGAAATGGAGATAATGTTTTTTATAATAGAAAGAACAAAATAACATGCATCTAATGCAATAAAAGCTCCACTAGGCAAATGTAGGGCGACCTCGCCAACAGCTACTATAGCAACTTTTGCTCCATTACCCATCTTGAGGTCCATCTCGCCTCTCTCTAGTCTCCTAGGCCTTGCTAGAACCTGCAACGAATTGCATATATGATAAGCACTACCGGTATCCAATACCCATATGTTATAATAAGAGTCTGACAAATGGAGACTGATCATGAATGTACCTGAAGCTTCATCAAGCTTTTGTTTCGCCCTTTCTACAAGGTACTCTTTGCAGTTTCTCTTCCAGTGCCCATCTTTTCCACCATGGAAGCATTGGCCTTTGTCCTTTGCTGGGTCTTTCTTAGCAACCTTTGCTTTACCTGGTTTGACCTTGCCCTTTCCCTTCTTAAGGGACCTTTCTGCTTTCCTTTTCCTTTTGGTCTCACTAGTGTAGAGAACTGGCTTCTCCTTCTTAATAGTACTCTCTGCCTCTCTCAACATATTGAGAAGCTCTGGGAGAGTCACTTCAAGCTTGTTTATATTAAAATTCATTATGAACTGTGAAAAAGAATCTGGTAGGGACTGAAGCATAATGTCTACACACAAGTTATCCTCTAGGACCATTCGTAGACCTGTGAGTTTCTCTATCCACTCATCATCTTTAGGACATGGTTCTGAACCTGTGTCCCCTTGGTCATCCTAGCGCGGAAGAGGCTCTTAGATATCTCATATCGCTGAGTCCTTCCCTATTCCTCAAACAATTTACGGACATGTAGGAGAATGGATCTGGCATCCATCTTTTCATGTTGTCTCTGTAACTCAGGAGTCATAGAGCCCAACATATAGCACTGAGCAAGAGTGGAGTCATCAATGTACTTCACGTAGCGAGCGATCTCATCCTCGTTTGCCCCTTCTTCGGAAAGAAGCATCACTGTATCAAGGACGTACACTATTTTCTCCGCTGTGAGAACAATTCTCAAGTTACGGAGCCAATCCGTATAATTTGGACTAGTGAGGCGGTTGACATCAAGTATGCCACGTAAGGGATTTGAAAGCGACATTTTCTGAAAATAAAGATGCAGCAGAAATGAATAACATGCAGATTTTGCAAGAAATAAACTATCAAGATATGGACTTTTATCTTAATATGCTCCTACTATTTTACTAACGAGTCACGTGACACCCTCAGCACGTGAAACGGAAGTCTCCGGCAGACTTCTAGTGGGGATCAGGATCCAATCAGCGTCTTAGTGTAACCTCGAGGGACTCGACCAATCACATTAAGCCTAAAAGGTAGGCAACTCTTATCGATCACAACTCCTTGTGATTCCTATCTTGTTCGACCTCCGAATCACCATGGCCTCGAGGGACTTGACCAACCATGATGCTCGGTTAAGTCAACACCTTCGTTACAAGATGAGTCTGATTTGATGATATACCCTCGAGGGACTCGACCAAGTATACCATGCCCTCAGGTCACCGGTGGCATCTCTATGTCGTAAGCAAGATAGTGAATCGCGATATAGGTGAGTCTCGAGGGACTCGACCAACTCAACCTACACCGGGAATCAGTTCCTACTTATAACGATGGAAGGCCACGTGGGTCAATCTAATTGCCTCACGTTTACCAACCTAATATTATCGAGAGATGTTTCTATGATTTGGTCTCCTAATATGACATGTCACACATATACATATTTAATATATATCTACATCGCATGCAAATATATATACATATCTAGTATATGTATAAGCAATTACACCAGATGATCATGGACCACAACCGAATATGATTAGGCCCGAGCCAGTAGGCCTAATCACTCACATCAAGATCTATGTGTGCAACGGTGCATCTCCATGCCCTTTGATCGTCCATTTCGTCCTTGTCGATTTCGTCGACATCTTGATGCATCTTCATGCATCACGATCGTCCATCTCATGGGTCCCGCTATCGCATCCACGCTCCCGCTGTGCCTCCTCATGTGATTACAACTTAATCATAGGCACACAGGCCCGACAATAAACGAGAAATATAATGGAGGTTCGCAGACCTCAATAATAATAATCACAGGTACATGTATAAATAATCAATGATCATCCGTCCACACATCATACATCACATGTATAAATAATTATCATCATGTAGGACTACTAGATAATAATAATAAAAAATAATAATCAACTAAATCTTTTAATTAATTAATATTTTCTGAAATCAGTGACATTATAGGAAATTTATGAATTCATAGGGGTACTTTTCGTAATTTGGACAAAAGACAGAAACTGGAATTTCTCAAATTCCGAGGGGCAAAACTGTCTTTTGCCCAAAAAACCCTAATGCCCTTTCCCCTTTACGCTGCTGCCGCTGCCGCCACCCTACCGACGGCGACCTGTGCGGCGGGGCGAGGGCACTGCCCTCGCTGCAGGCGGCACGCCCGCTGGCAGCGTTGTCGCTGCGGGTGGGCGCCCCTTTCGGGCGCCGCTGCCCTGCGGCGCCTCAGCCCGTGGGTTGCCAGCCCTGTCGGCAGCAAGCCTGCTGCAAGCAGGCCCCCGGCCGGCTGCAGCAGACGCAGCCCCTGTGCTGCCTGCCTTCGGCTGCGCTACACACACGCAGATCGAGGGAAGCAACTGTTGCTGCCCTTCCTTTTTTTGCGTCAACAATTTTGGCGTCAAAATTCTTCCTAAACACAACACACGCAGTTCAAAACCAATCATTCGCACGAGCAACCTGGATTTGATACCACGGTTGGGAAATCCTTGGGGGTGACATCATATAAGCAACGGAAGAACAAGAAAAACAAAATCCCCGATTCCCAAAGAGATGTTCGTCGTCGTGCGAAGATTGGTACGCAAAAATCCACGAAACATGAAACTACGTATAGAGTAGATTGTGTTACCTAGAGAGATCGTATATCCCTGTTTCCTTGCAGATCCTTAGGAGAGGGTGAAGGAGGTCAAGCGTCCTCCTCTCTAGCGGTGATCCACACAGCAGGGTTGCGACGACCCTCCTCAAAACTCCAGGCCTCTGAGGTGGAGAGGGAGAGGAGAATAGGAAAGGCAAGCAAAGACTCTAGCCTATGAGGCTGTGAATCCCTCCTATTTATAGAGATCCCGTGTCAAACCCTAATGGGTCCTTCCCTAGTGGGTATTGGATCTGCATCCAATAAGACAAGGGCTCCGTCGGATATCTCATATCCGAACCTCTACTCATCGCAATGCCTACCATATGTGTGTGACCCTCTAGGCCCAATATCGAGCTGGCCGTGAGTCATACCTGTCAGAACTCCTTCTAACTCAGTGAATTATTATCTCTGTAATAATTCACTCGACTCATCGACTACGGACGTACTAGGCCACTACGCCGTAGTCCCCAGACGATACAGGGGAATCCAATCCATTGGACCTGTCTGTCCTCAGTTACCATGTACCTATAGTCCCTCATCCATCTAATATCCTAGAGACCGTATATCGAGCATGGTGTTGTCAGACCCATACGGTTTCTACTCGAGTCTCGCTCTAATCGGATTCTCCCGGAGAACTCTTTCTCTCTCAACCCGAATGACCCTGGCCAGGGATTTGTTTGAGCAAGAACACATGGGATATTCCTCTCATGACGCCGAGAGTGGATGATCCTCTATCGACACTCAATAGCCCTCGTAAGGTCGACTACCACTCCCAATGACCAGCTGTACTAGATCTGGGACAGCCAAACCTATAAGTCTGGTATCAAAGAGTGGAGCACTCATACAGGACATCCTTGGTGTCTCAAGTCTAAGGACCAGATACACCACTAGGACTACGGAATCGTTGTCTGACAATAAGGCATCATCAACCATCCAGCATTCCGTAAGCGGATCAATCAGTGAACTCATTCTCCAATGAGCACCTGTACTGTATCCCTAGTGTCCCTACACAAGCAGCTATGAGACCAGCTGCATCCATCATATGGACGGATATACAGCACACCAGTCTGTCCGGTTATCACGATATCCCTCTCGAGTAAACTATGACCGGGATTAATTAGGATATGTGTTTAAAGGTGAATCGATCTCACTATCGTGATCTCATCACGATCCGATTCCCATTGCACAAATCCAAGGACATCACAATATATATATGCATTTATGCAATAGTTATAAAGTGATATACGCCAAAATATAATAAGCAAAAAGATTCTGTATCAAGTCACACGTGCCATCACTCACGTGATTGGCTTGCTGGGCACCTATGGCTAGCAAGAGTGTTCAACGCCAGGTATATATCCGAAGCCCCATCCAGCCTGTTGGGAAATCATGGGGGCGACATCATATGTGCAGCGGAAGAACAAGAAAACAAAAATTCCCGATTCCCAAAAAGATGTTCGTCGTCGTGCGAAGATTGGTGCGAAAAAATCCGCAAAACACAAAACTGCGTATAGAGATTGTGTTACCTAGGGAGATCGTATATCTCTGTTTCCTTGCAGATCGTTAGGAGAGGGTGAAGGAGGTCAAGCGTCCTCCTCTCTAGCGGTGATCCACACAGCAGGGTTGCGACGACCCTCCTCAAAACTCCAGGCCTCTGAGGTGGAGAAGGAGAGGAGAATAGGAAAGGCAAGCAAAGACTCTAGCCTATGAGGCTGTGAATCCCTCCTATTTATAGAGATCCCGTGTCAAACCCTAATGGGTCCTTCCCTAGTGGGTATTGGATCTGCATCCAATAAGACAAGGGCTCCGTCGGATATCTCATATCCGAACCTCTACTCATCGCAATGCCTACCATATGTGTGTGACCCTCTAGGCCCAATATCGAGCTGGCCGTGAGTCATACCTGTCAGAACTCCTTCTAACTCAGTGAATTATTATCTCTGTAATAATTCACTCGACTCATCGACTACGGACGTACTAGGCCACTACGCCGTAGTCCCCAGACGATACAGGGGAATCCAATCCATTGGACCTGTCTGTCCTCAGTTACTATGTACATATAGTCCCTCATCCATCTAATATCCTAGAGACCGTATATCGAGCATGGTGTTGTCAGACCCATACGGTTTCTACTCGAGTCTCGCTCTAATCGGATTCTCCCGGAGAACTCTTTCTCTCTCAACCCGAATGACCCTGGCCAGGGATTTGTTTGAGCAAGAACACATGGGATATTCCTCTCATGACGCCGAGAGTGGATGATCCTCTATCGACACTCAATAGCCCTCGTAAGGTCGACTACCACTCCCAATGACCAGCTGTACTAGATCTGGGACAGCCAAACCTATAAGTCTGGTATCAAAGAGTGGAGCACTCATACAGGACATCCTTGGTGTCTCAAGTCTAAGGACCAGATACACCACTAGGACTACGGAATCGTTGTCTGACAATAAGGCATCATCAACCATCCAAATTCCGATTCCGTAAGTGGATCAATCAATGAACTCATTCTCCAATGAGCACTGTCTTGTATCCCTAGTGTCCCTACACGAGCAGCTATGAGACCAGCTGCATCCATCATATGGACGGGTATACAGCACACCAGTCTATCCGGTTATCACGATGTCCCTCTCGAGTAACCTATGACCGGGATTATTTAGGATATGTGTTTAAAGGTGAATCGATCTAATTATCGTGATCTCATCACGATCCGATTCCCATTGTACAAATCCAAGGACATCACAATATATATATGTATTTATGCAATAGTTATAAAGTGATATACGCCAAAATATAATAAGCAAAAAGATTCTGTATTAAGTCACACGTGCCTTCACTCACGTGATTGGCTTGTTGGGCACTTATGACTAGCAATCTCCCACTTGACCTAAAGCCAATCACCTATATGTAACCATCCCCATCGAGACTCTGTGGCGCTCAAAGACAAAATGAGACAACGGCTTTGTCGGTGGATCTGCAATGTTATCTTCGGATGGAACTCTTTCCACTTGCTACATCTCCTCGGGTCACGATCTCTCGATAAGGTGGAACCTCCTCGAAACATGCTTAGATTTCATGAGACCTAGGTTCCTTCGGCGAGCAATTGCCCGTTGTTGTCACAATATATAGGAGATCGGCTCTTAAGCTACCCGGCAGGACTCCCAAATCTGTGATGAACTTCTTCAACCAGGCGCCCTCCTTTGCTGCATCTCTGATGCAGCAATGTAATCCGCCTCTATGGTCGATTCAAAGCAGTGGTATCTTGCTTGGAACTCTTCCAAAGACACCTTTGCTCCTCCATTCAAGGTGTACACATACCCTAAATTCGACTTGCTATCTTCGACATTAGACTGAAAACTTGAGTCAGTGTAGCCTTCAACCTTAAGGCTATTACCTCCATATACTAGTAAAAGATCCTTAGTCCTTCTCAAGTACTTAAGGATACGCTTTCTTGCTTTCCAGTCTTCAAGCCTGGATCCTTTGATACCTACTGCGTGACACTTTCGAGGCATGCGCTATATCAGGCCTAGTACATAGCATGGCATACATGATAGACCCTATTGCTGAGGCATAAGGTATCATATCTATGTTCGCCCTTTCTTCTGGAGTCTTTGGAGACATACTCGTAGAAAGCGATATCCCATGTCTCATCGGTATGAGACCTCTCTTGGAATTTTCCATGCCAAACCTTTTGACAATAGTTTCTATGTACTTGGACTGGGACAAGCCAAGCATCCTCTTGGATCTATCTCTATAGATTCTAATCCCCAAGATATAAGATGCTTCCCCTAAGTCCTTCATGGAGAAGTGTCTAGATAACCAAGCCTTTACTATGGATAGCATTCCTATGCCATTCCCAATGATGAGGATGTCATCCACATATAACAACAAAAAGGTGATAGCGCTCCCACTTACCTTTCTGTATACACAAGGCTCATCTTCGTTCTTAACGAAGTCATAAGATCTGATTGCCTCATCAAATCTTATGTTCCAACTTCGGGAAGCTTGCTTTAGTCCATAAATGGATCTAAGCAACCTACACACCTTATCTGGGCAGTTCTTGGACACGAATCCCTCAGGTTGCATCATATACACCTCCTCCTCGAGGTTCCCGTTGAGGAATGCGGTTTTCACATCCATCTACCAGATCTCATAATCATAGTGTGTTGCAATAGCCAATAGAATTCTGATGGATTTTAGCATTGTTACGGGTAAGAAAGTTTCGTCGTAGTCAACACCTTGCCTTTGATGATACCCCTTAGCCACTAGCCTTGCTTTATAGGTCTCTACCTTTCCATCTACTCCGATCTTTTTCTTAAAGATCCACTTGCAACCGATGGGTACAATACCTTCGGGCGCATCAACTAGGTTCCAAACCTTATTGGAGTACATAGAATCCATCTCAGAATTCATGGCTTCTTTCCACTTCCCGGAGTCTATACTCATAATAGCCTCCTCGTAGGTCTGAGGATCAATATCCTCTACATCCTCTGCTCTAATATGTCCCACATATCTCTCAGGAGGATCGGATACTCTATCAGACCTGCGTAAAGTTGATACTTGTGTATTAGGTACCTGAACAGACTCGGGCTGTAGAGTGGTGCTTGAGCTTGGTTCTCCAACCTCGCTCAATTCTATCATTCTCCCACTGTCTCCATCAAGAATGTGTTCCTTCTCAAGGAACACTACTCTCTTAGCTACAAAGACCTTTTGGTCCTCGAGATGATAGAAATAATACCCACAAGTTTCCTTGGGGTATCACACAAATTTGCATCACTCTGTCCTTGATCCTAACTTATCGGGGTTGTGTCTTCTAACATGGGCTGGGCAGCCCCAGATCTTAACAACCTTAAGAACAGGCTTCTTCCCTTTCCATATCTCATATGGTGTAGACACTACCGACTTAGTTGGAACTCTGTTCAAAAGGTAAGCTGCGGTTTCTAGGGCATATCCCTAGAATGAGATGGGTAGGTCAACGAAACTCATCATGGACCGTACCATATCTAATAATGTACAATTTCTCCTTTCAGAGACACCATTGAGCTGAGGTGTATAAGGAGGTGTCCATTGGGATAATATCCCATGGTCCTTGAGGAACTGAGTAAACTCTGTACTTAAGTATTCACCTCCTCGATCTGATAGAAGAGTTTTGATACTCTTTCCAGTCTGGTTCTCCACCTCATTCTTATACTCTCTGAATTTCTCAAAGGCCTCAGACTTGTACTTCATTAAGTACACATATCCATACCTTGAGAAATCATTAGTAAATGTAATGAAGTAGGAGTAACCTCCAATGGCATGAGTTGACATGGGTCCACATACATCACTATGTATGAGTTCCAACAACTCATTGACTCTCTCTCCAGTTCTTCTAAATGGAGATTTGGTCAGTTTTCCACGAATGCAAGGCTCACAAGTTGTATATGACACATAGTCGAATGGATCTAGATATCCATCATTTAGCAACTTTTGAATCCTTCTTTCATAGATGTGACCTAGCCTACAATGCCACAGGTATGCACTGTTCAACTCATCTCGTTTCCTTTTGGACATATTTACATTCATGATATGTGGAGTGGTGTCTAACATAAATAAACCATTATGCAATGTTCCTTTCGTGATGATCTTATCATCTAATAATATCGAACAACCATTGTTCTCAAAAACAAATTTATATCCACTAACTGTTAAACATGAAATGGAGATAATGTTTTTGATAATAGAAGGAACAAAATAACATCCATCTAATGCAATAAAAGCTCCACTAGGCAGATGTAGGGCGACCTCGCCAATAGCTAATACAGTAACTTTTGCTCCATTACCCATCTTGAGGTCCATCTCGCCTCTCTGTAGTCTTTGAGGCCTTGCCAGAACCTGCAACGAATTGCATATATGATAAGCACTACTGGTATCCAATACCCATGTGTTATCATAAGAGTCTGACAAATGGAGACTGATCATGAATGTACCTGAAGCTTCATCAAGCTTTTGTTTCGCCCTTTCTGCAAGGTACTCTTTGCAGTTTCTCTTTCAATGCCCATCTTTACCACAGTGGAAGCACTGGCCTTTTTCCTTTGCTGGGTCTTTCTTAGCAACCTTTGCTTTACCTTGTTTGCCCTTGCCCTTTCCCTTCTTAAGGGACCTTTCTGCTTTCCTTTTTTTTTACTGTCTCACCAGTAGAGAATCTGGCTTCTCTTTCTTAATAGTACTCTCTGCCTCCCTCAACATATTGAGGAACTCTGGGAGAGTCACCTCAAGCTTGTTCATATTAAAATTCATTATGAACTGTGAAAAGGAATCTGGTAGGGACTAAAGCACAATGTCCACACACAAGTTATCCTCTAGGATCATTCCTAGACATGTGAGTTTCTCTATCCACTCAATCATCTTTAGGACATGGTTCTGAACCGGTGTCCCCTCAGTCATCCTAGCGCGGAAAAGGCTCTTGGATATCTCATATCATTGAGTCCTTCCTTGTTCCTCAAACAATTTTTCGGACATGTAGGAGAATGGATCGGCATCCATCTTTTCATGTTGTCTCAGAACTCTGAGTCATAGAGCCCAACATATAGCACCGAGCAAGAGTGGAGTCATCAATGTACTTCCGCGTGGCGGCGATCTCATCCTAGCTTGCCCTTCTTCTTCAAGCGTAGGCATCACTATATCAAGGGCGTACACGATTTTCTCCATTGTGAGAACAATTCTCAAGATTCTGGAGCCAATCCGGTATAATTTGGACCGATAAGGCGGTTGACATCAAGTATGCCACGTAAAGGGATTTGAAAGTGACATTTTCTAAAAATAAAGATGTAGCAGAAATGAATAACATGCAGATTTTGTAAGAAATAAACTATCAAGATATGGACTTCTATCTTAATATGCTCCCACTATTTTACTAACGAGTCACGCGACACCCTCAAAGACGTGAAACGGAAGTCTCCAAAGAACTTCTAGTGGGGATCGATCCATCAATCAGCGTCTTAGAGTAACCTCGAGGGACTCGACCAATCACACTAAGCCTAAAAGGTAGGCAACTCTTGCCGATCACAACTCCTTGTGATTCCCGTCTGTTCGGCCTCCGAATCACCATGGCCTCGAGGGACTCGACCAACCATGATGCTCGGTTAAGTCAACACCTTCGTTACAAGATGAGTCTGATTTGATGATATACCCTCGAGGAACTCGACCAAGCATACCATGTCCTCAGGTCACCGGTGACATCTCTATGTCGTAAGCAAGATAGCGAATCGCGATATAGGTGAGTCTCGAGGGACTCGACCAACTCAACCTACACCGAGAATCGGTTCCTACTCATAACGATGGAAGGCCACGTGGGTCAATCTAATTGCCTCACGTTTACCGACTTAATATTATCGAGAGATGTTTCTATAATTTGGTCTCCTAATATGACATGTCACATATATACATATTTAATATATATCTACATCGCATGCAAATATATATACATATCTAGTATGTGTATAAGCAATCACATCAGATGATCATGGACCACAGCCTAATATGATTAGGCCCGAGCCAGTAGGCCTAATCACTCACATCAAGATCTATGTGTGCAACGGTGCATCTACATGCCCTTGTGATTATCCATCTCGTCCTCGTCGGTTCCGTCGACATCTTGATGCATCTCCATGCATCACGATCGTCCGTCTCGTGGGTCCCGCTATCGCATCCACGCTCCCGCTGCGCCTCCTCATGTGATTACAACTTAATCATAGGCACGCAGGCCCGACAATAAACGAGAAATATAATCGAGGTTCGCAGACCTCAATAATAATAATCACAAGTACACACATCACACGGTCCATGATCATCCGTCCACACATCATACATCACATGTATAAATTATCATCATCATGTAGGACTACTAGATAATAATAAAAAATAATAATCAACTAAACCTTTTAATTAATTAATATTTTTTTGAAATCAGGGACATGTAGGGAATTTTTTAATTCCTAAGGGTATTTTCGTAATTTGGACAAAAGACAGAAATTGGAATTTCTAAAATTCACAAGGGCAAAACTGTCCTTTTGCCCAAAACCCTAATTTCCTCTGCTGCTGCCGTCGCCGCCACCCTGCTGGCGGCGGCAGCCTCTTGGGGCGGGCGACCCTAAACCCTTGCAAAAGGCTGCGCCCGGGCGGCGACGTCATTTGGTGGGTGGCCGCCTCGGCGGCGGTGCTGTCCCGCCAGCGCCACCCCCTGGGGGGGGTTTAAGCCCGGGAGCAGCGGGCGGTGAGGCGTCGCTGCCCTCCGGCGGCAGCGTCGGCCCCCTCTTGGCGGCGGCAGGCGCCCCCTCTTTGACGGCGGCGGCGTCGTCGCCCTGCGGCCCGGCGGCTCCGCTTCCTTCTAAGCGGCGCGCCGCCACCCCTCGGCGCCTCTCGCGTGGGCTGCCAGCCCGCCGGCAGCAAACCTGCTGCAAAGCGGACCAAGCGGGCCCGGCTGCCGAACCGCAGGCACGCTGCGTTGCCATATTTGACCGCCGACGCGCGCGAGATCGAGGGCAGCAACTGTTGCTGCCCTTCCTCGCTTTTCGTCAACGATTTTGACGTCAATATTATTCCTAAACACAACACACGCAGTTCAAAACCAATCATTCGCATCGAACAACCCGGCTCGATACCACCGTTGGGAAATCATGGGGGCAACATCATATCGCGCGTGAAGAACAAGAAAACAAAAATCTCCGATTGCCAAAGGATGTTAGATAAATCGTAGATGCGAAGATTGGTGCGAAAAAATCCATAAAACACAAAACCTGCGTATAGAGATTGTGTTACCTAGGGAGATCGTATATCCCTGTTTCCTTGCAGATCCTTAGGAGAGGGTGAACGAGGTTAAGCGTCCTCCTCTCTAGCGGTGATCCACACAGGCGGGGGTTGCGGCGACCCTCCTCAAAACTCCAGGCCTCCGAGGTGGAGGGGAGGGAGAATAGGAAAGGCAAGCAAAGACTCTAGCCTATGAGGTCATGAATCCCTCCTATTTATAGAGATCCCGTGTCAAACCCTATTGGGTCCTTCCCTAGTGGGTATTGGATCGCATCCAATAAGACAAGGGCTCCGTCGGATATCTCATATCCAGAACCTCTACTCATCGCAATGCCTACCATATGTGTGTGACCCTCTAGGCCCAATATCGAGCTGGCCGTGGAGTCATACCTGTCGGAACTCTTTCTAACTTCGGTGAATTATTATCTCGTAATAATTCACTTTCGACTCATCGACTTCTGGACGTACTAGGCCACTCTGGCCAGTAGTCCCCGGGACGATCTGGGGAATCCAATCCATTGGACTGTCTATCCTCGATTACCATGTACATATAGTCCCTCATCCATCTAATATCCCGAGGCCACCGTATATCGAGCATGGTGTTGTCGGACCCATACGGTTTTCTACTCGAGTCTCGCTCTAATCGGATTCTCCGGAGAACTCTTTCTCTCAACCGAATGACCCCCCGCCGGGGATTTGTCGAGCAAGAACACATGGGATATTCCTCTCATGATGCCGAGAGTGGATGATCCTCTATCGACACTCAATAGCCCTCGTAAGGTCGACTACCACTCCCAATGACCAGGTTTGTACTAGATGCGGGACAGCCAAACCTATAAGTCCGGTATCTAAGAGTGGAGCACTCATGAGGACATCCTTGGTGTCTCAAGTCTAAGGACCGATACCCACTAGGACTACGGAATCGCTGTCGACAATAAGGCATCATCAACCATCCAGCATTCCGTAAGCGGATCAATCGGTGAACTCATTCTCCAATGAGCACTGTCTTGTATCCCTAGTGTCCCTACGAAAGCGGCTATGAGACCAGCTTGCATCCATCATATGGACGGTATTATCTGACACACCAGGTCTATCCGGTTATCACGATGTCCCTCTCGAGTAACCTATGACTGGGATTATTTAGGATATGTGTTTAAAGGTGAATCGATCTCATTATCGTGATCTCATCACGATCCGATTCCATTGCACAAATCCAAGGACATCACAATATATATATGCATTTATGCAATAGTTATAAAGTGATATACGCCAAAATATAATAAGCAAAAAGATTCTGTATCAAGTCACACGTGCCATCACTCACGTGATTGTCTTGTTGGGCACTTATGACTAGCACAGCCCTGTGCCACTCGGTGGGTTCAAAGGAGCTGAGATGGCTGACGTTTTGGTGAGCGGAGGCAGATTCCATAAATCAGCCCGTGGCACGCGAAAACGGAGCTCTTTTGGGCTGTTTTGCTCGGTTCGATGAGCGATCGCTTTGTAACGCTGCAGCTTGTTCGAACTTACATTTTTATAAGCAAAATGACCCAAAACCAAGAGAAAACAGGCTGTCAAGCAGCTGTACATGTGGGTGTGAGCGACGAACTGTTCGTTTAACAGAATTGTTGCGAGTGCGCGACGACCGTTCGTAACATTCTCCCCCACTTAAATTGTTGATGCCCTCGTCGAGGCTTGTTGGTAGTTATTGATGATTTCTTCTTCATGTCGCAGGGCGTCTTTAGGCTCCCAACTGGCCTCAGATCGGGGAAGCTTTCGCCATTTCACCAAGTACTATGTCTGCTCAGCTCTATTGGGTAGCTTTATCTTGCGGTCCGCCAGAATGGTTTCAACTTGCTTCCTGTAGGACGTTGTGATGGGAGGTAGCCGAGCTGGAACACTTCGGGAAGCATCTTGCGGATCCGAGTGGTAGACTTTTAGGTTGCTGGCGTGAAGAACGTTGTGAATTTTGAACCACGCCGGCAACTGCAACTTGTAAGAGACATTGCCTACCCTGCTGATAATTGGGAAGGGCCCTTCATACTTGCGCACCAATCCTTTGTGGACTTTGTTCCTAAAGAATTGGAGTGATGTCGGTTGGAGCTTTGTTAGGATCGGAGCAGCACTAAGAGGGGGGGGTGAATTAGTGCAGCGGATTAAAACTTCGGTTTTTAAAAAATCTTTCGTATGATAAGAGAGGAACTTGGCAAGCTTAATCTTGAAAGCGTATTCTTAAATATGCGCAGCAAAAGTAATAAGGAACTAAAGCATATAAGAAGGTTTGCAATAATGTAAATAGCAATAATGAAATGCAAACCAAGGATCACGCCGATTTTAGAGTGGTTCGGTCAAATGACCTACTCCACTTGCGAGGCCTCTCTTCGATGAGGCTCCCACCTTCCACTAGCAAGTCTCTTGAAATGGAAGGGTAAATACCCCTCTTACAACTCTTTACAAGCGGTTCACTCTCTTACAGATTTTCGAGAAGAGATGAGGTGAACAATAGCAAATTGAAAAGAAGACAAGCTAACACTTTTCTAAGACCTTTCTCTCAAACTCTTGCTGCTCAAAAAGTTATGTTCTCAGCTGAGATTTGAGGGGTATTTATAGGCCTCAAGAGGATTCAAATTTGGGCTCCAAAATTTGGGCTCCAAAATTCAAATTCTCTTTGGGTTCCCGATGCTGGCGGTGCCACCGCCCAGCGCTCGGTTGCTGGGCGGTGCAACCGCCCAGCCCAGGAGGTGTCACCGCCTGGCTCTCGGGCAAGCTTCCGACGAACTTCGGACGGTCTTCCGATAAACTCTCGGAAACCATTCTGCGGACTCCCGGCAAGCTCCTAGACTTCACGATTTGATCTTGGCGAGTTCCAACGAGCTTCTTCGGCAAGCTCCGATCTTTCTCGGCGAGCTCCGCGAACTTCCAACGAACCTTCTGGCGAGCTTCCGAAAAACCCTTCGGCAAGCTCCCTACTCATTCTCGGCTAGTTCCGGCAGCATTCCCGACGAACCTTCGGACTTCCGTCGAACTCTCGAACTCGCAACAAATCCTTTGCGCTTGACTCTGACACTTTGTTTCGCTTTATGTCTTCCTCATTATCATAGTTATTCCTGCACACACAAACTAAAACTCTACTCCGATCTAGACAATTATTACAACGCGAATCGACATTCCGTTGCCCGGCACGTCATTGGTTGGCGCTTCGTCCAATTCTTCAGCGCATCGTCCTCTCTTGCGGCTTGTTGCCCAATCGGCAGTTGACCTCCGCAACCCCGATATCCTTGGCGCAATTCCGCTCTCCTTAGCCCGATGCCCGACGTCTGAAGCCTTCTGTCGTCCAATATCCTGACGTGATCTCCTCCGGCGCAACGTCAATTCCTCCTGCGTTAATTGTCTAATCCTGATCGAGTAGACCTGCATCACTCAAAATGCAGTTTAAATTATAAACACATATCAAGTGGTTTCATCATCAAAATACGAGATTCAACAATCTCCCCCTTTTTGATGATGACAACCACTTGATGACGGAGTTAACCTTTAACTCCTAGAGTTTAAATAAACTCCCCCTATCAATATGCTATATTGATAGAACCTTGAATTCAAGCATAATTCAAGTCAGTGCAATATTCATCATGAATACTTGCAACACATCATCATGAACATATGTATAAAACTTATGCATCACATGTCATGTCATCAACATACTTCTCCCCCTTTGTCATCAACAAAAAGGAGAAGTACCACAATCAAGTGTTTGTTATATGGGTTCAAGAAAGTAACTCTTGCTTTTTGAAATATGCAAGTGTTATAGGCTAGCAAATTTAAATATATGCAAGTTGGCATATTTGCTTTTCTTGAGATAAGCACGATAGCACATTTTTGTATTTTCTTGATGTTTCAAGCTAGCAATTCTCGGTGATGTTCAAGATAGCAATTTCTTCTCTTTTGAGAAGTGCAATTTTTTCTTTTTCTTGAATTGTGCTAGCAATCTATCTCCCCCTTTGTCATTGTCAAAAAGGAGGGAAAAAACCTTTACATCAATTTTTAAATCATGACAAAGGTAAGTATCAATATTATTTATGCATCATTATATTTTCAAATTAAAACATGCACTATTTGACAAACCTTATATTTCATTCATACACGATATTGAATAAATCAATCAACATTATGAGGATATCATACATGATACTAAAATTTTTAACTATTTGTCAACATTTTGATCATGATACCAAACATTCATCATTTAGAGTATTCATGATACAAAACATTAAATCAATATTTATAATACATCATTTTAGCAACAACCCATAGTATTTTAAATCATGATTTACAACATATATAATACATCACATCATAATTAGAAAGCACAAGTATTGCATACATCATTGCGAATCATAAATGTTTCATATCATGATGGTATCAATTTGTCAAATTATATCCTACCATGCATGATCAAAACTTCTCCCCATTTGTATTTCATGCATAATTTTACTTCATCACATTAGGAGTATCAAGAGGAATTAATTGGGTGATGAGATAAATATTTCACGAATACATGGAATTGTATATAAAAAAAATCATATCATAAGTGTTTCATACATTCATATCATCACATGAAGAAATATAAACAAAAATTAGTGATGAGATATTACTTCATGAATACAATAAAATTCATATAGCATATCATGGTTTATTAGAATTAGTCTTCCTTTTGGTGAATAGCAAAAAGAATAGTAGGAGAGCAAGATCTCAATTCATGCACATCAAATATTCAATCATCAAAATCATGATTCATCTAGAAAATTCTCCTCTTTAAATATTCAAATCATGATGAACATTCTTGGTTTACATAAAGTTTCAAAACATAATTATCAAGATCATGAATACTAAAAGACTATGAAACATTTCAACAAATCTCCTTTTAAATAGAAAACAATGTTGATTCATAAAGAATTTCATATTATAAATTTCAAGAGATCAAGATCGTGATTTCGATAAAAAATTATTCAAATTTAAATCATCAAAATCATTAACAAAATCCAAGAGATTCACAAAGATGATACAAATGGATTCATCAAAATCAATAAGATTGAGCAAAATAATTTTCAAGAATGTTTTCCTCTTTTCGATTGTTTCAAAACATATGATTTTGTTTCATTTATGCCTAATAAAAACATGTATCATGTTTAAAACCAAAAGAGTAAGATTTATTACAACAAAGATCAATAAGGTACTTTCATTATGATAAAAATCAATAATCCATAAATCGTAAGATTCATCATGCATAATTTCAAAATTTATTAAGCATGATCAATATACATGACACTAAAACATGGTTTCAAAATGTTTAATATTTTTATTACACAATTTCATCATTATGCATCATTATATATAACTTTATAATGTCATGCATAAAATCATCGAATCATAGTATTAAAATATTAATATTTTTATTACAACTTTATGCATCGTTAAGTATACAATTGTCAAGCATGACACTTCACTATTTCCTATAAGCATGCCTATTTCATTTATGTCAAATCAAAACATACATTAATTTTTAATGCCACTTTTATGTCAAATAAAAAAAAAATACATCATTAAGCATCATCATTAAGCATTACTTCAAATTAAACATGATTTCATTTATTTTTAAAATATTTATCATGATAGAGCATATAAGCCAAAGAAACTATTAAACATAAAGCATATTCATCAATGATGGTTTCATTAAGTATAAAGTATTTTCAATCAAAATCATTTGTTATTTGTTGTAGTCATACAATTTTCTTTTTAGGTGAATCTAATTTTTTTTTTTATGCTTAGTTTGCATACAAAAGTTGTGCCTCATTTTCGAAAGCAACTTTCATCATGGTATAAATCGATAATTCATAAATCGTAAAAGATCATTATGGAAATCATCAATAATTAATAAACTATAAATTACCCAAAACTCATCATCATCATGCATAGCCTCAAAAAATAAATTTATTAGGCATGATATCATATTTCATAGGGTATTTTTAATCAAAATCATTTTGTTTATCATAAACATACAATTTTCATGAATTTCAAAATTACTAGAATGATAAGCATGATTTCTAATTTTTTTATTTTCATGTAATTTTTAAGAAAATTAATCCTAAACTAAATTAAAAATAACTCATGAAAAGTATTATGTAATTTCAAAATAATTCAAGAGAGTTGAGTTACTTACCTTGTAGTCAAAGCTCGTCAAAGTCCAATTCGCCGTTTCACCTTTGGAAGTTCTTGATTCATCATTGGGTGCCTTCCTTTTCTTTGGCCTCTTCCTCCGTTCAAGTTCATTGTTCATTTTAGATTTTTGTTTAATGAACTTATTAAGAGTTAGTGTTCGAAGTTCAAGTTCATCATTGTCCTCATCACTTGAGTCATCGCTCAAGTGGTATTCATTTGTCCGGAGTTCCAAATCCTTCCTATTCTTTGGAAGGTGGTTCAAGTGTTCATTGTGTTCATCATGTGCATTGCACACCATTTCATATGTCATCAATGAGCCAATAAGTTCTTCAAGTGGAAAAATATTTAAATCTTTTGTTTCTTGTATTGCCGTAATTTTTGATTCCCAAACTTTAGAAAGTGATCGTAAAACTTTACTAACAAGTTCAAAATTTGAGAAACATTTGCCAAGAGCTTGTAAACCATTGACGACATCCGTGAAACGGGTGTACATGTCAACAATGGTTTCGCTCGACTTCATTTGAAAAAGCTCGAAATCATGCATTAAAATGTTAACTTTCAAGTCTTTGACTCTACTAGTTCCCTCGTGTGTGATTTCAAGTATTCGCCAAATATCAAAAGTCGTTTCGCACGTAGAAATCCGATTGAACTCATTTTTGTCTAAAGCACAAAATAAGGCATTCATAGCCTTTGCGTTTAAAGAAAAATACTTCTTCTCCAAATCCGACCATTCGTTCATCGGTTTAGAGGGAAGTTGAAAACCATTTTCAACAATATTCCATATATCCAAATTCATAGAAATCAAGAAAACTCTCATTCGAGTTTTCCAATAAGTGTAGTCCAATCCGTTAAACAACGGTGGATGAAAAACCGATAAGCCCTCTTGAAAGCCATGAAGAGCCATTTCTCTCGGGTGTAAATCCGAAATGAGAAATACCGGGCTCTGATACCAATTGTTAGGATCGGAGCAGCACTAAGAGGGGGGGGTGAATTAGTGCAGCGGATTAAAACTTTGGTTTTTAAAAAATCTTTCGTATGATAAGAGCGGAACTTGACAAGCTTAATCTTGAAAGCGTATTCTTAAATATGCGCAACAAAAGTAATAAGGAACTAAAGCATATAAGAAGGTTTGCAATAATGTAAATAGCAATAATGAAATGCAAACCAAGGATCACGCCGATTTTTTAGAGTGGTTCGGTCAAATGACCTACTCCACTTATGAGGCCTCTTTTTTTGAGGCTCCCACCTTCCACTAGCAAGTCTCTTGAAATGGAAGGGTAAATACCCTCTTACAACTCTTTACAAGCGGTTCACTCTCTTACAGATTTTTGAGAAGAGATGAGGTGAACACTAGCAAATTGAAAAGAAGACAAGCTAACACTTTTCTAAGACCTTTCTCTCAAACTCTTGCTGCTCAAAAGTTATGTTCTCATTTGAGATTTGAGGGGTATTTATAGGCCTCAAGAGGATTCAAATTTGGGCTCCAAAATTTGGGCTCCAAAATTCAAATTCTCTTTGGGTTCCCGATCTTTGGCGGTGCCACCGCCAGATAGCATGTTCCACACCGCCAAAGCGGTGCCACCCCGGCCTTCGATTGTTGGCGGTGCAACCGCCAACCAGAGGTGTCACCGCTGGCTCTCGGGCACTGGGCGGTGCCACCGCCCAGCCCAGGCGGTGCTACCGCCCAGCTCTCGGGCACTGGGCGGTGCCACCGCCTACAGTGTTTTCAGCCCACTAGTTGGGCTTCAATCTTGGCCCAAACTAGTCCGAACTCGGGCCCAATTGGCCCCTACTTGGGTTATAGGATTAACACCTAATCCTAACCCTAATTAACGTGCTAACTACGAATTTAAAGACATTTTCTAAGCTATTACAAAGTTCGTAAGTCAAGACTTCTTCCGGCAAGCTTCCGACGAACTTCCGACGGTCTTCCGATAAACTCTCGGAAACCATTCTGCGGACTCCCGGCAAGCTCCTAGACTTCACGATTTGATCTTGGCGAGTTCCAACGAGCTTCTTCAGCAAGCTCCGATCTTTCTCGGCGAGCTCCGCGAACTTCCAACGAACCTTCTGGCGAGCTTCCGAAAAACCCTTCGGCAAGCTCCCTACTCATTCTCGGCTAGTTCCGGCAGCATTCCCGACGAACCTTCGGACTTCCGTCGAACTCTCGAACTCGCAACAAATCCTTTGCGCTTGACTCTGACACTTTGTTTCGCTTTATGTCTTCCTCATTATCATAGTTATTCCTGCACACACAAACTAAAACTCTACTCCGATCTAGACAATTATTACAATGCGAATCGACATTCCGTTGCCCGGCACGTCATTGGTTGGCGCTTCGTCCAATTCTTCAGCGCATCGTCCTCTCTTGTGGCTTGTTGCCCAATCGGTAGTTGACCTCCGCAACCCCGATATCCTTGGCGCAATTCCGCTCTCCTTAGCCCGATGCCCGACGTCCGAAGCCTTCTGTCGTCCAATATCCTGACGTGATCTCCTCCGGCGCAACGTCAATTCCTCTTGCGTTAATTGTCTAATCCTGATCGAGTAAACCTGCATCACTCAAAATGCAGTTTAAATTATAAACACATATCAAGTGGTTTCATCATCAAAATACGAGATTCAACAAGCTTTACCAACACCAAATCGCCAACTTTGAACTCTTGCGGTCGCCTTCCCAAGTCTGCCCACTTCTTCATCCTTTTTGCCGCCTTCTCCAAGTAAGCCCGTGCAATATCTGTATTTCGATGCCACTCCTTTGTGCAATAATAGGCTGATGGACTACTCCCAGTATACCCAATTGCCATGGTGTATGGAGTACATGGTTGTTGTCCTGTGATGATCTCGAAGGGGCTCTTGTTGGATGCAAAGCTCTGCTACATGTTGTAGGAGAATTGGGCAATGTCCAACAGCTTCACCCAATCTCGTTGGTTGGCACTCATGTAGTGCCGGAGATATTGCTCCAGAAGCGAGTTTATTCTTTCAGTCTGGCCATCCGTCTAGGGGTGGAGGCTTGTAGAGAAGTATAACTTCGACCCCAACAATTTGAATAGCTCGGTCCAGAATCGTCCCAGGAACCGAACATCTCGATCACTAATGATATTGTGTGGGACTCCCCAATACTTCACCACATCCTTCATCATCAGCATGGCCACCTCCTCTGCTGAACAGTGTAAGGGAGCAGCAATGAAAGTTGCATACTTTGAAAACCGATCGACCACCACGAGTATCGATCCGAGTCTCCCTACAAGTGGCAAGCTTGATATGAAATCCAAGGAAATGCTCTCCCACGGCCTTTCTGGTATAGGCAACGGCTCCAAAAGTCCCACCGACTTCCGTTGCTCCACCTTGTCTTATTGGCAAGTAAGGCATGTTCGAACATATTCCTCCACATCAGTCCCCATCTTCGGCCAGTAGAAGGCCCTCTCCACGAGAGCCAACGTTCTGTGAATGCCTGGGTATCTAGCCCAAAGGGAATCGTGACACTCTTTTAAGAGTTCACGCCTCAAATTATCCACTCGGGGAACATAAACCCTATTCCCTTTTGTATAAACGAGTCCCTCCTGGACCCAAAATCATCGTACCTTGCCTTCTTTGATGAGCTGCATCAGGATAACTACCTGGGGGTCACTATACAGTCCATCCCTGATTCTGGAAAGGAAGTTGGAGTGCAACTGACTTGCTTGGTTTCTGCCCTCCAATTGTGCTGCATTCACACACTCCACCTTCCGACTCAATGCATCGGCCACGACATTTGCCTTCCCAGGCTTATACTCCATTGCCATATCAAATTCAGCCAGGAAGTCCTGCCAACGCGCCTGCTTTGGGGAGAGCTTCTTCTGAGTTTGGAAATAGCTCAAAGCGATGTTGTCCGTCCTCAGCACAAATCACGATCCGAGGAGATAGTGTCACCAAACTCATAAACAATGGATCACTACTGTCATCTCCTTCTCATGCACTGGATACCGCCGCTCATTCTCATTGAGTTTGCGGCTCTCGTAGGCCACCGGATGACCCTTCTGCATGAGTAATCCCCCAATAGCGAAGTCTGAAGCATTTGTATGGACTTCAAAAGGCTCTCCATAGTTTAGCAATTTGAGTACTGGTTCTTCCATAACAGTAGCCTTCATATCTTAGAATGCTATTTCATATTTGTCAGACCACTTCCAAGGCTGCTCGTTCTTCAGCAACTCCATCAGTGGGGTTGCATGCTTCGAATATCCCGCTATGAAGCGTCGATAATAATTGACGAAACGAAGGAAGGATCTCAATTCTAGCACCTTCTTTGGAGTTCGCCATTCTGCAACTGCTTGCACCTTCGACTTATCCATCCGAATGGAGCCATCACCGATTCGGTGTCCCAAGAACAATATCTCAGTTTGAGCAAAGTAGCATTTCTCCCTTTTCACGAATAAAGTATTCTCCCTGAGAACCTTGAAAATTGTCCGAAGGTGCTTGACGTGCTCCTCGAGTGTTTGACTGTAGACGATGATATCGTCCAAGTAGACGACCACAAACTTATCCAAATACTCCTTGAATAGCTGGTTCATGAGAGTGCAGAATGTGGCCGGAGTGTTGGTTAAGCTGAAAGGTATCACCAAGAACTCAAACGCTCCATATCTGGTCACATAGGTAGTCTTCGCTTCGTCGCCTTTAGTAATGTGCACCTGCCAATACCTCGACCGAAGTTCGAGTTTTGAGAAATACTTAGCTTTGCCCAATTGGTCGAACAAGTCCGCAATGAGCGGGATGGGCTACTTGTTCTTCACTGTCACTTTGTTGAGGGCTCGGTAGTCAACGCATAATCGGAGGCTCCCATCTTGTTTCTTTTGGAAGAGAACTAGAGCTCTGAAAGGTGCTTTAGAGCTGCGGATGAGACCACCGCTTAGCAGTTCACCTAACTGCTTCCTGAGTTCTGCCAACTCTAGCGGGGGCATGCGGTAGGGTGGTTTCACTGGAGGCTTCACTCCTGGCTCCAGCTCGATGCTGTGATCCATGCCTCTATGTGGTGGAAGAGTCTTCGATAACTCGGGTGGCATAACGTCCTTGAACTCTTTCGGGACGTTCGCCACCGCAATAGGTTCTTGAATGTCCTTCTTGTTGAGTGGCTCTAGCTTTATAGTAGCCACGAATGTTAATTTACCTTTTCGCACCCCTTTCTTCAGTTGTAATGCCGATACGTGTTGGGGCTCCTTGGTTCCTCTCCGAGAGACGGGAACCACGCAGGGGTCATCGCCTCCCATCATACATAGGGAGTTCAAGAACGACATTGGCACCAACTTTGCCGCGTGCATAAACTCCATTCCAAGAATCACTTGGAAGTCATCCTATGGCATGGCCATCATGTTGGTGTTCCCGATCCATGTCCCGATTTTGATGGGAACACCCTTCACCAACCCGGAGATTCGCTTGGCCTCCGAGTTCACCACCTTCATTCGGCTTGGGCACTTCTCCAAGATCAACCCAAGTCGCTGTGCTTCTCGATCGGCTATAAAGTTGTGGGTAGCACCCGTGTCCACCAATGCACGGGTCGTTTGGCCATTTAGCTTGATGCCCACATACATCAGCTCACTATTTTCTGCTTTTTGTAGCTTTGTCTTGATGTTCTACACCACTTGACCCCACATGGCGTTCAACAAACGCATTGCTCCTATTCGGGGTCCTTGTGACTCCTCGTCGTCGTTGCTATATTTAGAACTGCTCAAACTAAGAGCAAAAGCTTTGCCCTTGTCCGTGGGGGTGGATGGAAGCCGTCAAAGCATTGAGTGCCTATTTTTGTGGGCACTCCCTCACCATGTGCGGTCCTCCGCACAAGAAACATCCTCCAAGTTTTGAGGCCTTGCCTTTTGGGTTTGGCCCTTTGTGGGAACTCTTCTTCTTTTGTTTGCCCCCGAGCTCCTTCCCTCGAGAATGTTTTGGAGGGCGATTGCCTGAAGATTGTTTCCTTCTCCCTAGGTCTTCGGAGGAAACAAAGTCAGTGAGTCTTTCTGCAACAGCAATATCCCTGACCACATCGGTAACATTCCTTCGATTTAGCTCCTGTTGAGCCCATAGCTTCAAACCATCGAGGAAGCTGAACAACTTGTCCTTCTCGGACATGTCCTGTATGTCCAGCATTAGTACAGAAAATTGTTTCACATAGTCTCGGATGGTGGTACTCTGGTAGAGTTGTCTTAACTTCCTTCTTACGATGAACTCTATGTTCTCCGGTAGGAATTGAGTTCTCAACTCCCGCTTCAAGTCCTCCCATGTGTCAACTTGACGACGGCCTTGTTGGATCTCCTCCCAACGGGTTCGAAACCAAAGTTTCGCATCTCCGTTCAGATATATTGTTGCTATAGAAACTTTGGTATCTTCATAATCGGGCCTCGTAGCTCAGAAGTATTGCTCCATATCGAATAGAAAGTTCTCGAGCTCTTTGGCATCTTTGGCCCCTCCATATCCATGAGGCTCGGGTGCCCTCAAATTTTATGGCGGTGTAATGCGGATATTGCTTCCTCCCGCATTTAGTGTTCTTGTGAGCATGGCCACCTTTGAAGTAAATTCCGCCACAACATCGTGTAAGTGTTGCACGGAGTCTTTGGTGTCATCAGATAGTCGGTCGACTAGAGCCTCGACCTTGTCGATCCTGGACTATGCTTCCTCTTGCGAGCTCTCTACCCCAACAAGCCTTTGTTGGCCATAGTAGAGTTCCTCCATGCTCACTTCAAGAACATCCAGGCGGGTTTCCACCGTTGTGAGTCTCTCCTTGTGACTCTTTTTCCTAGTTAGCGCTCCAGATTGCACTTCCTCCGCTCGCGGAGAGTAGCCACCTTCTCGCTCATTGTGTTCGCTACCGCGCTCCTCTTAAGCGGCTCTAACAGCATGAGAGCAAGTGTGCACATGCAGCCCACCTGCGGTTGCTTGGGGCAAGGGTCCAGCTTGCCCCGTCTTTCTTGATTCGCCATGATGCTTTGCCATGGCGAAGTTGCGAAGTTTGTTCGCTGCTCGCTCGAAGCTCTTGCCCGCTCTGATACCACAATGTCACGGCCTTAGTTGGAATTGCCTAAGGCATGAGGCACCCTTGCGGCCAAGATGCAAACTTATCTTGCGTTGCCTAAGTCGTGCTTCACCCTTGCGATATTGCTCCATAAAGATCAGCCCACTTGTAACCTCTCGCAGGTCCAGAAGGACCTGTACAAGAGAAAGTTGATTAGTTCGAAAGAACGAGCAACAGACAAGTCCCAAAGTCTCACAAAAAGGGGAAGCTTTACAAGCAATTCAGCGAGCACCTTGCGTGCACAAGAGAAAAGAGGGAGAGGGGGAAAACAAGGGATTTAGAAGGTTGAACAAACAGTTGCAAGCCCACAAATAGCCGCTCACCTAGTCCCGGGCGTGACAACAAGTTCCCGTCAAGGCAACGTGCGAACTTGTGAAAGAGTGTTCAACGCCAGGTATATATCCGAAGCCCCATACAGCCCTGTGCCACCCGGGGGGTTCAAAGGGGCTGAGATGGATGACGTTTTGGTGAGCGGAGGCAGATTCCAGAAATCAGCCCACGGCACGCGAAAACGGAGCTGTTTTGGGGCTGTTTTGCTCGGTTCAGTGAGCAGTCGCTTTGTAACGCTGCAGCTTATTCGAACTTACATTTTTACAAGCAAAATGACCCAAAACCAAGAGAAAATAGGCTGTCAATCAGTTGTACATGTGGGTGTGAGCGACAAACGGTTCGTTAAACGGAGTTGTTGCGAGTGCGTGATGACCATTCGTGACAAAGTGGTGCCTTCTACTAGTAAGTTCGACCACTATATTAGCACTTCAGTAGTAGGTCATCATCGTCGGGTTATAATCCGTCGATCAATAATGGTACTCGATTGGGTCTAGAGTTCTCTTTGGGTAGTTTGGTGGATGGTTTTGGGCTGTCTCCAATCACCTGTTCACCACTTCCGTCTGGCCATCGATTTGTATGTGATATGCCATACTCCTTTTCAATTTAGTATCGTACATCTAGAATAACTCTATCCAAAATTTGCCCATGAAGATGCAAGTATAATTTGGCATAAGCATAATGCGTCCTTTATAGCACAATTCTTTTGAGTCCCAACTATAATGAGCCATGGAGTTTGTTGCTTCCTCCAATTTTTTTTCTAATCTTATTGGTCTCCAAATCTTCCTACCATTCCATCTTAATATCCTTAAGGAAGTCGTTGGTTGGAAGTGAAACAACCGAAAATTCAGCTTGTCCGGGTAGCCGCGAAAGCGTATTTGCAACAACATTCTCGTTCACCATTTTATAAGTTATTTCATAATCGCATCCAAGAAGCTTTGTTTTCTATTGTTGCCACTTGGGGGAAGATATCTTCTGCTCTAAGAAATATTTTAGGCTTTTATGGTCGACCTTGATTTGAAAGCGTTGCCCGATCAAGTACGGTCTCCACTTGGCCACCGCATGCACAATCGTGAATATCTCCTTATCGTAAATAGTTATCTTGAGAAGGGAAGGAGATAACGCCTTATTGGGTGAGAGGGCGGCCATCTTGCATTAGTACAGCACCAATTCCGACTCTGGAGGCATCAGCTTCAATAACAAAAGTCTTGCAGAAGTCTCGCGCTGTCATCATTGCGGCTTTAAGTTTGTCGAAGGAAGTGGTGGCTTTGTCCAACCATTGGAAAGTATCTTTTTTTAGCAAGAAAGTAAGTAGTGCACTGATCTTTTCACAGCTTTTCACAAACATACGGTAGTAGCCTGTTAAACCCAGAAAGCCATGTAGCAATTTTATATTCCTTGGGATCGGCCAGTTCTGCATTGCTTCAATTATGGAGGGGTCTACCATCACACCTTCCTCTGAGATGATATGCCCAAGATATTTCACCTTTTTTTGAAGAAAGCAAAAATTTTTAGTGGTCGTTGTGTGTTTGAAATTTGGTTTTCGGTATGTCTTCTTCGCACACTCGTATTTGATGATACCCGGATCGAAGGTCCAGCTTTGTGAAAATTCATGCTTCCTTTCATCCAGCAATTCATCTACTACTAGAATAGGGTATTTGTCCTTGACGGTGATGCCATTTAAAGCTCAGTAGTCGATACACATCCATCAAGTTTCGTCCTTCTTGCGTACAAGTAGCACCGGTGAGGAATAGGGGCTGTAACTTGGCCGAACCATCCCTATTTCAAGTATTTCCTTTACGATATTTTCAATTTCATCCTTTTGGAGGTGAGGATATTGGTACATCTGAGTGTTCATTGGTGGCTTGCCCGGAAGGATTAGAATCTGATGATCATGTTGCCGCGTAGGAGGAAGACCGTGTGGCTCAGCAAAAATGTCGGCAAATTCAGTAAGTAATTGGATGAGATTTTGATCTTCAATTCCTATTTTCTTCCCTTATAGTTGCTATTGGAGATGCATCAAAAATCCACCATTTACCTTGTGCAAAACTTTCTCCATTCGTTGGGTCGAAACAGTAGTTACGTTGCTTCCGCGCTTTCTGCGTAGGATGATTTGTTTGCCTTTGCAATAGAATTTCATAATTAATTTGGAGAAGTTTTAAGAGACATCACCTAGCATCGTTAGCCATTCTATACCAAGCACTGCCTCATAGTCATTAATTGGTAGGAGGAAGAAGTCGGTGATAATTTCTTGGTCTTGCAGTAATAGTTTCACTTGCGGACATCTTTGGTTGCACTTTAGGATTCTTCTGTCGGTGACCTTTACGTTAAACTTGTTACAACCTTCAATATGGATCGCTATCCAGGCAGAAACCTTACTATTTAGGAAGTTATTAGTGCTACCTATGTCGATGAGAGCAGTGATCGGTTGTTATTTAAGATGGCTAGTGTGTATACTTGTGTTGCACTTATGTTGCACTTTAGGATTCTTCTATCGACGACCTTTACGTTATTACTTGTTGCAACTTTCATCATTTGCGGGTTTGAGTAGCCGGCTAGTGTGTATACCATAATGTCAATCTGTTGTGGCTCTTCTTCCGCATCTTCTTCTTCATGTTCAAGGCTCTCTTCTAAATGTTCAATGACCTCTTCTTCTATTGGTTCAATCATAAGAAGTCTTCCTTTTCTATAGTGATGCTTGCGGCTCCACGGCTCGTTGTAGTGCCAACATAACACCTTCGTAGATCGCTCCCAAAGCTCTTCTCTTGTCAACTTTTTTGGTGCAGGGACTCAGTTGACAGTAGGGGGGCTGAGGGCTTCAGTATTGCTAGTCAAGGAGTGACCCTAGTCCTTCAGGCTTCATGGTTCAATCACTCCTCTTGAAATCGTGCGAAAGATATGGCTGCCATAAGCGTGTACGGTTGTCGCACTTTAACTTCTCCCCGGATCTCTAGCTTCAAGCCCTCAATGAAGGTCCTCAATAGCTGGTTTTCAGACCACTCACAAGTTTGATTAGATAACCTTTCAAACCTGTTTGGTACTCCTGAATGGTAGAGGTTTGTCAGATCTTTGCTAGTTTTCCGTTAATGTTCTCGTAATCGGTTGGTCCGAAGCGGATCAGCAGTCCTTCTTTGAATTATTATCATGAGAGGACTCCATGAGTATGTTCAAACTAGTCAAACTACTGCATGGCATCCCCTTCAAATTGTATAGCTATAATTTCCAATATAGATGCATCCGCGGTTTTGTGGTATTGAAAATATCGCTCCGCGTGCGAGATCCAACTAATCGGGTCTCCTTCTTCTCATCTAGGGAAGTTCACCCTAATGTATGGATAGTTGGGATCGATCATAGAACCTCCCCTCTCTTGGAAGTTATCTCTTTGGGCTTGGTGTGATTGGTTAGAGCTCTCCCTTTGATGTGATTTCTTCGGGTTTGGTGGTTAGCCCAAACTAAGTTCGATAAAGAGAGTTTGAATTTTATCTTCCATTCGTGCCTCGAATGCTTCGAATTTAGTATTGATTGCCTCCTTTAATGCCATAGTATATGTCTCTAAATCTATGATGTTAAGATCTCTCTTTTATTATCGGGTTAAAAGCATGTATAGGTTGAGAGTAGTGATGGTCGAAACGGTTGGTAGATTGGTGGATGTGGTTTAGGCTTATTTTGTGGCTGTTTTGGGTGCAGTTTGATGGTGTAGTTTGGTAGAGTTTTAGGGCTGTGGATGACAGTTTTAGATTTGTGGTAGATAACAGCAAAGGTTTGATAGAAACCAATGGAAGTTGTTGTAGGTATGTGTTGTCTTGTAAGAGCAGAATTATCGTCGAAGAAACAATGATTTCTCGATGAAATTTCCACCAAAAACTTGAAAAATTTGAGGGAATTGAAATAAAAATCTCAGTTTATATGACAGCAAGGATGTCCAATTTAATTAAGAAAATTTCAGCAGTATAATAGCAAGGAAATTGGTGCAAATTGCGATAGCAAAATTCTCGTCGAAAAATTTCAGCGGTTTACAACGAAAATTTACAGCAATGCAAAATCGTTTTTAGAGATGAATTTCTTAATAGATCAATCTTAGATGGAAGCTAAGATGATCTATGAAGTGTATAAGAAATTTTATTCAAAAGAGATTGCAAATAGATGGGTTAAGGCAATAATATGCGGCTGAAATTTTCTGCATCACAGATTTTCAAGTGTAGCAGATTCGACGTAAAAGATCAGTGGTTTATATTAAGAAATTTTCAATGAAACTAAAGGGAAATCTATTGTTAGGAAGTATTAAAGCTATCATAAAAGTTTCATAGAGATTTGAACAGAAAGATTATAGTAGTAAGATCAAACAAATTGTGCTATGCGGCTAGAATTTCACAGTACAGATTTTCAAGTATAACAGATTGGACGTAAAAGATCAATAGTTTATATTGAGAATTTTTTGACAAAACCAAAGAAAAATTTGCTTTTAGGAAGTGTCAAAGCTATTATAAAAATTTTGTAGAGATTTATATAAAAAAACATAGTAGCAAGATCAAACAATATGTACTATGCGATTGGAATTTTATAGATTTTCAAGTATAGCAGCTTAGATGTAAAAGATCAAAGGTTTATATTGAGAATTTTTTGATAAAAAAAAGGGAAATCTGCTGTTAGAAAGTGTCAAAGCTGTCATAACAATTTCGTAGAGATTTGGATAGAAAAACTATGTGGTTGGAATTTTGCAATGTATCTTTCGTCGTAGAGATGAAAACTTTGCGATGAAAAGTTTATGCAGCAATATAGGAACAATTTTTTTTAGATTTTCAAATAAGGATAACCAAATTGCAGCAGTAGTAAGATAGGAAACTAGAACCTATTGCAATTCATGGGGAGATCAAAGGATGATCCATGGTGGTGGAGATGACGGTGGAATTTGGCGACGATCTTTTAAGGAATTATGGGAATTGCTTTGGGCAGTTGTAGAGGGCTGATAGATGGTTGTGGAAGGACAGCAAGATGCCAAGAATGTTGCTCTAATACTAAGTGGTAGAACCCTTACAGATTCTAAACTTGAGGTTTATCTCTTTAGGGGATCGGTCTCCTTGGAACTCTATAGGGGTTCCTCCCTCCAAGTTACTACTCAAAGGCTGCATAAAAGATTCGTCTATTGCTTAAGAAAAGAGGAAGAATACATGGCTATATATAGGGCTTCTAAACCCTAACTCTTAATAGGAGTCCTACTTAAGACTCCTACTTCTAACCAACTCCTAATATGACTCCTACTCAAGACTCCTATTCCTTTACAACTCTTAATTCTTCTCTAAGAAACAATCTCATAACCCTAGCCGGCCTCTTCACTTCTTTAATAAGGGTCAGCTTAAGTAAGTTTTACATAAATACCCCTCTCTATTAGGACTCTCCTAGCTAGAGTCCTAACAAATAATTGCAGCGAAGATCGCTACTCTGATACCAAATGATAGGACCCTATGGCCTTATCATAAAAGAAGGAAGAAAATAGGGAATAATCGCTTCGAGGGGATCGGCCTCCTAGGGTTTGTCCACAGATTGGAATAATATTTCATTGATTGATTCCTTAAAGAAAATGTTACATCACTATTTATAGAGTTCCACCTAGAGTCTTATTCAAAAGCTCATAAAATAAAATGGTCCTAATAATATCATCCACATATAGTATCAAAAAGGTGATAGTGCTCCCACTTACCTTCTTGTATACACAAGGCTAATCTTTGTTCTTAACAAAGTTATAAGATTTTATCGCCTCAACAAATCTTATGTGTAATCATACAAACTTAATTAGGAGCTAGTTGGGCTTAAATCAGAGCTAAATTGGGCCTGTTGTTTGGCTCATTCAGTGACCTGTAATAGGGTCTAGCAGTGATACCGCCCAGACGTAGTCTCCCAAATAGTGTCAAGTGGTGGTACTGTTAGTTTGGGCGGTGGTACCACCTAGTGTCAGTGTCAAACTGAGCAGTGGTACCACCTAATGCCAGACTGATAGGCAGTGGTACTGCCAGTTATCAGTCTGTCAGGAGGTGGTACCGCCCAGTAATGACGGTGGTACCGCCAAGACCTTGGAAACCCGAGATAAAACCTTTTTTTGCTCCATTTTTGAAGTCATTTGGGGTCTATAAATACCCCAGCTATTTTTACTTGGTAAATTATGAATTTAAGCAAAAAAGAGGAAAGAATACTTGAGAAAAAATTGAAAACTCTCTTAGGATTTAGAGTCTCCTCCTCCTAGATTTAGAAGTTTCCTAAGGGAGGATTGAGGTCTAAAAGAGAGGTGTCAAGGTTCTCTCTTGAACTTGTGAAAAGGAGAAAGAGTTGTAAGGATAGTTAATCTTCGCCCGTTGAAAGAAGATCAGTAGTAGAAGCCGGTGGCCTCGAGTGAAGAGGAATCGGGAGTGGATACAAGTCACGATGACCGAACTACTATAAATATGGTTTTTAAGTTACACTACACTTACAAACATATTTTTAAGTTAATATCTTTCCAATACGATTTTTTTATATTTAACGAGAATTTTCAAACCGACGTGTTTTTACATAAGTACTAATTCAATCCCCTCCCCCCTTAATGCCATCATGGTTCTAACACAACTTCCCTCTTACGGCTCTATTCTCTTTTTTACAGGTTTAGGAGATAACCTTTATGGTTCTCTCAACCCTCCCTTAAACAAAAATTATACTTAAGGAAGAGAAGGGGAAATCTCAAGAGATTACAACAACATATTCTCACTTAGATCACAAGTTTTTTTGTTCACTTTTCATGCTTAGGCAAGTAGAAAATATTAGGGTATTTATAAGCCCCAAATGGTTTCAAAAATAGAGTCAAAAATTATCTTATCCTAAGTTTCCAGGATACTAGTGGTACCACCGCCATTATTGGCCAGTACCACTGCTTGACAACCCTGCTCTGATCGTACTACCATTAGTCTGAGTTGTACAACCACTTGACAGAGCCTCGGAGATTGGGCTCTAGCGGTACCACTGCTTGATAGCATTAACTACCGGTGGTACCATCACCCAAACAGTACTTAGGAGGTCGAGCCTTAGGTGGTTCCACCACTTATCGTGACTCTAAATCACTGAATAGGCTATCCATTCAGCCCAATTCAGCTCTAATTCGGGCCTAGTTGGCTCCTAATTGAGTTAGTTGGATTACTCCCCAAACTAACTTAAATTGATATCTAACTATGATAATTAAAGCTAAAATAATTATAATATTAGCAATCTTAGTTGTCTGGCATGTCAATTGTTCATCCAAACTTTCGATGAACTTCTGACGAACTCCCGACGAACTCTCGGTGAGCTTTCGGCGCATCGTTTGAATCTTTGGCGCAACGCCCGATCCATCCGTTTTCAGTGCATTGTTTGATTATTTCGACCCAAGCCTAATCTTTGACTCCGACCCAACATCTAATTCTCTAATTGTTTTATCTTTTCATGATCATAGTTAGTCTTGCATCACTTTTCTCAATACATAGATTAGATCATAAATCAATTGATTTCATCATCAAAATCTGAGATTCAATAATCTTTCTTTTTTTTATGATGATAATCAATTGATGATGAAGTTAACCTTAAATATCAAAATAAGACAAACTTGAATTCAAAAGGAAAAATAACTTTTGAATTCAAGTGAAACAATTTTGATCTTATTGAATCATATAAAAATTTCATATATTATGCATCATAGTTTCAAATTATCAAAATGTAAGATGCACAATTTCAAAACATTACGACTATCATCACTTCATATATGATACCAAAAATAAGTCAATATTACTTTGGACAGAACATACATAATATCAAAACATTAAAATTTTCAATCATTCATCATTACCTGTTACTTCTCCCCCTTTCTCATCAACAAAAAAGAAAAAAGTGCAACAAGTAATTGATCCATGCAAGCTAGTATTTCAGTAAGTTTTACACTACTTTAGAATATGCAAGCTAGCAAGTTTTTGAGATATGAAGTTAAGCAAATTTTTTGCTTCTTGAGATGTGCAAGATAGCAACTTTTGTTTTTTGATATGGGTAAGCTAGCACTTCTCTTTAAATGTGCAAGCACTTTTGATTTTCTTGAGATGTGCAAGCGAGCATTTTTTCTTTCTCCCCTTTGTCATAAAAAAATAAGAAGAAGATTTAGAAGAAGGGAGGAATTCATTCATCACATAAAGAAAAGAATCAAGTCATAAGTTCCGAAAGTCTATGAATCAAAGTTCTACTTTCGTAGATGGAAAGAGGAAGGATTCATAGGAAATAATCATCACATAAAAGATTAAGTATACCAAAAGTCCATGAATAAAATTTTTACTTTCGTAAATAGAAAGAGGAAGGATTCATAGGAAATAATCATTATATAAAAGATCAAGTATATCAAAACTCTATGTATCAAATCTCTTCTTTTGTACATTGTAAGAAGAAGGAATGATAGGAAATGATCCCGATTTAAAAAGAAAATTGAAGTTATAAAAATCAAGAAATCTATAAAATGTATAAGATGAACTCATGCATTAGGAAGATTTAACATACCTAATTCTCTTCTAATAAAACCAAATTATTCTTCATTCAATGGTTTTATAAAAATATCAGCTAATTGATATTTTATCTTAATAAATTTTAAAGATATATCATGGTTATTAAAAGATCTCCAATAAAATGATACCTAATATCAATATGTTTAGTATTAGGGTGTTGAATGAGATTTTTTTGTTAAACATTTTACACTAGTATTATCGTATTTATGGGAATATTTTTCAAATATAGTCCATAATCTTCTAAAGTATTTTTCATCTAAATAACTTGTGCACAACATGCACCTACTACTACATATTTAACATCGGCCGTAGATAATGCAACCGAATTTTTGTTTCTTAGCAGACTAAGAAATAAGTGAATAACCTATGAGTCGACATGTTCCAGCTATGTTTTTTCTATCTATTCTACATCCAGTAAAATCAGCATCGACATAAGCAATCAATTCAAGATTTTTAGTTTTTGAATATCATAATCCTATATTATGTATTCCTTTTAGGTATATAAAAATCTTTTTAATAGCTTTTAAGTGAGATTACTTGGGATTAGATTAAAATCTAGCATATAGTCCAATGCTAAATATAATATCAGATCTAGTTGTTGTGAGGTATAATAAACTACCTATCATACCTCTATAAGTTTTTTGATCAAAATATTCTCCATCAATGTCCATATCTATCTTTGTGGAAGTGCTTATTGGTATATTTAGCACTATGCATATTAAATCATTTTAATAGATCTAAAGGATACTTAGTTCGACTAATAAAAGTTTCATCACTTAATTGCTTAATTTGTAATCCTAAAAAGAAAGTGAATTTACCCATTAGGCTCATTTCAAATTCTTGGCTCATACTCTTGGCAAACGATTCACACAAGGATTCATTTGAAGAACCGAAAATGACACCATCAACATAAATTTGAACAAAAAGAAAATTATTTTTAAAATATTCAATAAACAATGTAGTATCGACCTTGCCTTTCATAAAATTATTTTGAATAAGGAAAGTACTAAGCCTCTCATACCAATCCCTAGGAGCTTGTTTAACCAAAAGAGAGCCTTAGATAACTTAAAAACATAGTTAGGAAAGAGGGTATTTTCAAATCCGGGTGGTTGCTCAATATAAACTTCTTTGGAAATAAAACCATTTAAAAAAGTACTTTTAATATCCATTTGAAATAACTTAAAATTATTATAATATATGTAGGTAAGGAGAATCCTTATGGCTTCAAGTCTAGCTACAAGCATGAAGGTTTTTTCATAATTGATAGCTTCTTCTTAGTTGAAACCTTAATATAGCATAGTTTCTAACTACGCTATCAACAGGTGAGCGCACGTTAGATTAACGCTTCAATATAGGCAATGAATGGCTTAGTGGGTAGGCTATGAAAGTGAATGAATTCTTAACAAAGCAAATCCTGTACTCATCCAACGAATGAATCTAAGCACACAGGCAAGGCAAAGCAAATCCTTTACTAATCCCCAATGAATTAATCCAAGCACAGGTAAATTAGTATGGGGCAGGACAATCAGTTGACGCATATATAAAGGTTGGGCTTCTTTCTCGTCATAACACCCATGGTTAACTAAGAATTCAATATAGCTCATCCATCATTGATACTCGGAAACAGGACTCTTAAGGAATTTGGATATTATCTTATGAAGTATTGTACATATATTTGAAGCTTCAGTATTGTACTGTACATATATTTGAAGTAATGTTATGCTCTTTTATAATGAATGTCATAGCTAGATTTTCAAAGAAGTTGGGTTACTTCACGATACCAAGTTCATTTTGTTTGTTTCTAAAGACCTATTTAGTACCAATTAATAAATGGTCACTAGGTCTAGAAATAAGCTTCACCACCTCATTTCTCTCAAATTGATTTAACTTATCTTGCATTACAATAACCTATGAATCATCTTTTATGGCTTTGTCAATGCATTTTGGTTCAATTCGAGATAAGAAGGCCGCATTCGTACAAAAAAATTTAAAAGAAAAATGAGCTTGAACACCTTTTGTTCCCAATGATTAGCTCCTTATAATAAGCATCTACATACTTCCATTCCTTTGGTAAGAATTCTTTGAAAAAAGATGCATCCAAGTTGCTTAGGGGAGGAGAGTGTTTATTCAAATTTAAAGCATTAAAATCAAAATCATCATCAAAATTATATTTCTTAAATATGGGAAGCTCATTAAAAACAACATGAATGGATTTCTCTATAACCAAGGTTCATTTATTAAAGACACGAAAAGCTTTAGAAACAGAGGAATAACCGAGAAAAATGCCTTGATTGAATTTTACATCAAATTTTCCTAGGGCATCTTTTTCGTTTAAACAAAATATTTACAACCGAAAACTTTAAAATATGAAATATTGGATCTTTTGTTGTTTCATAATTTATAGGGAGTTTTGGAAAGTAATGGTCTTGCGAGAACTCTGTTCATGACATAGCATGCCATGTTAATAGCTTCGGCCCATAAATATTTGGGTAGGCTATATTCGTTTAACATGGTTCTTGTCATCTCTTGTAAGCTCCTATTTTTTTCTCTTAACCACTCCATTTTGTTGTGGATTTTTTGAAGTAGAGAAATTATGGTTGCAGCCATTTGACTCACAAAAATTTTTTAAAATCATGATTTTGAAACTCACCACCATGATCACAATGTATAGATGAAATCATAAAACCCTTTTTATTTTGAATAAGTTTATAAAATTTTTAAAAAAATTTAAAGCAATCACTTTTATGTGCCAAGAAGTATATTCAAGTATATCTATTATAATCATCAACAATTACCAAGGCATATTTACTACCTCCTAGACTTGTTATATCAATTGGTCCAATTAAATCCATATGGATCAATTGTAGTGGTCTAGAAGTACTTATTTGATTCTTTGATTTGAAACTACTTTTTATTTATTTTCTTAGTTGGCATGCATCACAAACTTTGTCTTTGACAAACTTGATGCTAAGTATTCCTCCTACAAGTTTTCTAGTAGAAATTTAAGTGATTGGTTTCATGCTAGCATGATCTAATCTCCTATGCCAAAGCCATGCATCATTGTTTAAAGCCAAAACATATGTTTCATCACAAAAATCATCAATATTAATAATATACACATTATTATGTTTTAAGGTAATCATAGATCTATTTTTGTATGGTATTTCAATTATACAAGCATTAGATTCAAATTTGATGATATATCTTTATCACATTATGCTTAGTAGATTATATTTTAAACCATCTACTAATAGCATATCTTCAATCAAGAGGCTTGACTTGTTACCTATAGTTCTTTTGCCAATAATTTTTTTATTATTATTATCTTCGAAGGTGATATATCCTTCGTCTTGGCTAGTAAGCTTAGATAAATGTGTTGGATCTCCGATCATATGTCTTGAGTATCCACTATCAATGTATCATCTCTTGCTCCTAGCTTTTGATTGTAAACATATCTACAAGAAATGGGGTTTTCTTTTAGGTACCCATTTAATTTTGGGTTGTCGGTAATAGATTTACCTATCTTAACTATTAGTATTGAGCTATTCATGATTCCTTTAGGAACTCAAACTAATTTGTGTAGATTATATATTTTAAATGAACATCCATAAGCATAATGTCCAAATCTACTATAAAAATTATATTTATTTTTGGGTGAAACATGTAATGTGGATCTTTTAATGAAGATAGTTAGCTTTTGTTGAGTGTTACTCATAAAGTCAATTCCATCCTTTCTATGAATATTACCCTTATTAGCAAGGATCATGTTTAAAGATTTGTTACCTATTTTAATTTTTTTCTAATATTTCTTATAGTAAAATATTTTATTTTCTAATTGAATCTAACTTCTCACACTTAGTGCAAGGAGCTAATATACAATCATCATACTCATTTCTTACATTTTAAATTCACTAGCAAGAGAAGCATGATCCTGTTTTAACAATTTATACTTTTTACTAACTAATTTAAAATCATCAAATACGTCATTAAATGTATTAAATAATTTATCATAAGATAAGGAAGATTCGTTTGAATTACATACCTTATTGCCAAATGTCGTTAATGCATAATTTGTAACTTCTTCTTTATTAGTTGGCTCCTCATCTTCGAATGCACTTAAATCATCCCAAGTTGCTTTGAGCATTTTCTTTTTCTTTGGTAGCTTCTTTTTCACTTAGGGACATTCATTTTCGAAGTGTCCCAACTTCTTGCATTCATAGCATATCACTGTGTCCTTTTTAGGTTTATTTTTATTCTTAGTATCTTGTTTTGTTTTGTTCCATTTTAAGAATTCTTTAAATTTTCTTGTAAGAAGTGTCAAGTCATCATCATCATCATCATCATCATCATCATCATCATCATCATCATCATCATCACTAGAGTTTTCTCTCAAGTGGTCTTCTTTGGTTCTGTTCCTTAGTAGGTTGTTTTTAAGTTCATCATGTGATAAACATGTCATTTCATATGTCATCAAAGATCCGATAAGTTCTTCAAGCAGAAATTGTTTAGGTCCTTTACTTCTTGTATTGCCATTACTTTAGGATCCCAACTTTTTGAAAGGGATCTTAGTATTTTATTAACAAATTCAAAATTAGAAAAACTTTTATCAAGTGCTTTTAAACTATTGACGACATCCATAAAATAGGTGTACATGTCTCCAATGGTCTCGCTTGGTTTCATTCGAAACAATTCATAACTATGTACCAAAAGATTAATTTTTAACTCTTTAACTCTACTTGTGCCTTCGTGTGTGACTTCAAGTATATGCCAAATATCATGTGTAGTTTCACATATAGAAATCTGATTAAATTCATTTTTATTTAGAGCACAAAACATAACGTTCATCGCTTTAGTATTCAAAGAGAATGTCTTCTTCTCTAAATTATTCCATTCATTTATTGGTTTAGAAAACTTTTGAAAACTACTTTCAATAATATTCCATAAATCAAAATCCATAGAAAGCAAGAAAATTCTCATTCGAGTTTTCCAATTCATGTAGTTCATCCCATTGAACATAGGATGACGAGTGATAGAAATATCATTTTCCAATTCTTGATTGCCGAAAAAAGTGATTTCTCTTAGGTGTTAAACCAAATAATAAAAACCTTTGCTTTGATACCAACTATTAGGACCGAAATCAGCACTAAGAGGGGGGGGGGTGAATTAGTGCTTACATAAAAACATCGACGATTTAAAAACTTTATTCGATAAAATTGTATCGGAAATGCGTTTGAACTTAGAGAAAGTATGAAGTGGAGTGAACAATCAAATCAGTAAGCACTATAAAGAAAAAGGCAAAGAAGAGAAGGCACACCAATTTTTTAGTGGTTCGGTCGTCGTGACCTATGTCCACTCATGATTTCTCCTCCGTTGAGGTCACCGACTTCCACTATTGATCTTCTTTCAATGGGTGAAGAACAATTACCCTCTTATAGTGCTATTCTCTTTTTTACAGGTTTAGGAAATAACCTTTACAATTCTCTAAGTTCTCACTTAAATAGAAATTACACTTAGAGAAGAGTAGGAGAACTCTTAAGGGATTACAATAGTATTTTCTCACTTAGATTATAAGTTTTTTGTTCACTTTTGCTTAGGCAAGCAAAAAAGATTGGGGTATTTATAGGCCCTAAATGGCTTCAAAAATGGAACTAAAAAGTGTCTTATCCTGAGTTTCCATGTACTGGTAGTACCATCACTTGATAACCCTACTTTAGCAGTATTACCTCTAGTCTAAGTGATATGACTCCCTAATAGAGCCTCGAAGATTGGGCTCGGGCAGTACCATTGCCTGATAGCATTAATTGCCGATGGTACCACCACCTAGATAATACCTGGGAGGCTGAGCCTCAAGTGATTCCACTACCAGCCCTGGCGGTGCCACCACTTGACGTGGCTCTAGGTCACTGAATAGGCTAAACAATAGACTTAATTCAGCCCTAATTCGGGCTCAATTAGCTCTTAATTGAGTTAGTATTATTACTCCCCAAACTAACTCAAATTGACACCTAACTACGATAATTAAGACTAAAACAATTACAATATAAGCAATCTCAGTTGTTCGGCATGTCAATTATTCATCCGAACTTTCGGTAAACTTCCGACGAACTCCTGACACATCGTCCGAACCTTTGGCGTAATACTCGATCCATCCATTCTCGGTGCATTGTCTGATTCTTCCAACCCAATGCCCAATCTTTGACTTTAGCATAATCTTCAATTCTTTAATTGTTTTATCTTTTCATGATTATAATTAGACTTGCATCACTTTTCTCAAAATATGAATTAGATCATAAATTAATTAATTTCATTATCAAAATTCAAGTTTCAACAGGATATGGCACTTGAGGCTTGAACACTTGTACTTCATATATCTCAACATGTTATAAACAAAAGAAGATAGTGAATAGTTTTTCCTATATATACCACAAGTCAAATATGTGAGGGGTATGTTCTTACTAAGCAACCAAGAAGATGTTTTCCACATGAGGCAAATTTCAGAGCAAAAAAGCCACTTCAACTTATTCACACTAATGTTTATGGTCCTGTTGCTCACTCTAACATCTTTTGGTAAGCATCATTATTTTCTAACTTTTATTGATAATTATATAAGAATCTTTAGCATATTCCAAATATTCAAAACTTTTGTGGAGTATGAAAGCAAATTCTACATCAAAACCATCCACTTCAATCGAGGAAGTGAATTCACCTCCCAAGCATTTGAAAATTTTCATGATGAATATGCTATTAAGAGGCAGAGACTAGAAGAAAATCAAGCATCTCACACTTCAAAATCTTTGGGTGCTTTGGTTATATATATATACTCGATCAAACTCATATATATATAGGTATAATGCTAAATCTAAGGCCTACAAATTATTTGATCCTAGTAATTTAAAAGTTATTATAAGTAAGGATGTGGAGTTCAATGAAGAAGGCATATAGAATTGGGAGAGCAACATTGAAGAGTTGTATGAATATGTACAAAAGTAAAGAGAGTTTGAAATTATTTTATCGTCTTCACAACTATCATCGATAATATCTTCTTCTACACAATCATCTCAGAAGATAGCCTAGTTTCAAAGGACAAGAAGTCTAAGAGATTTATATAAAATAATAGATAAATTACATCTTGTTTATCTCATTGTATATAGTGAACCACTTCAATACGAAGATACGATAAAAGATAAAAGGTGAAAGGATACTATGAATGAAGAGATCAACTAAATCGAGAGAAATAAGACTTAGCAATCAGCATCAGTACCTTATGGATATAAAGCTATTGGTGTAAAATGGATTTACAGAATTAAGAAAAATGCACAAGGCCAAGTTGAGAAATATAAAGCTAGATTGATGGCAAAAGGGTTAAAAGCAAAAATCTAACATTGATTATGAAGATGTATTTGTCTTTGTTATCCAAATGAAAACTATTATATTGATTATATCCATTGTCACACAAAATAATTAGTCAATTTATTAAATTGAAGTTAAATCTGTACTTTTGAATGGTTTTCTTGAAGAAGTATATGTAGAATAACCATTGGATTATATTAAAAAGGAATATAAAGAGAAAGTTCTTAAGTTAAAGAATTGCTTTGTATGACTTAAAATGAACATCTAGAGCATAGGATACTAGAATTGATGCCTACTTCAAGTAAAATGGTTATGAACAATATTGTTATGAAAGTACCATTTATAAGAAGATGAACAAAAATTAAGATATCTTACTTGTTTACTTGTATGTAGATAATTTTGAATTTATAAGAAGGAACTCACTTGTGTTTGAAGAATTCAAGCAAATAATAGTTCAAGAATTTGAAATGATTGACATTAGATTTATATCTTATTTCTTTGACATCAAAGTGAAGAAAAGTAAAGAATATATCTTTATTTCACAAGAAGCATATACACAGGAAATTCTCAAAGATTGAAGATTATAAATGGGTTGACACACCAATTGAATACGGCATCAAATTTTCATGACAAGATGATGGAGACATAATTAATCTAACTTATTTCAAAAGCTTAGTACAAAGCTTGAGATGAGATATTCTATATAGAACTAGATTAGTAAGCTAATTTAGTAAAGAACCAAAGTCAAAACAGATGAAAGTTACTAAAATAGTTCTACACTACATCAAGTGTATCATAACTCATGGTCTACTACATTCATTTTCTAATGATTTTTTTACTTGTTGGCTATTCTGATGGTAATTGGGATGGAGCTCTAGAAGATTAAAATGGATAATAGGCTTTGTTTTTTATATCGATGACATGCTTTCCCTTGGTATTCGAAGATGCAATCCATTATCGCATTATCTACATGTAAAGCTAAATATATAACGGTATCATCATGTGTTTGTCATGCTATATGACTAAAGAAGCTCTTAAACGAAGTCAATTATTCACAACATCAATTTACAAAGATACACGTTGATAATAAGTCAGCAACTGCATTGGCCAAGAACTTGGTCTTCCATGAACGAAACAAGCATATCAATATTCGCCTCCATGGAGAAGAAAGTTCTATTGGACTACATCAAATCTGGTGATCAAGTTATAGATATTTTTACCAAGCTCCTCGATTCAGATGCATATTTTACAATGAAGATTTCTTTTAAGAGAATTAAATTTAATAAAAAGAAAGAATTGAAATATCTTTCATGATCACATTGGTGAAAATAATTATAATCTTTATAATTTAGTAAGAATAGAGAGGTTACAACAAATATCACCATGAAGATGAAGGTTATGAAAATAATAAATCATTAGTAAATTAGACATGTTATATATAATAAAAATATATGAATGTAGCCTTAATAATTGAGTCTTGTAACTCTCATCTATGTCCATATAAATAGATGAGACTTGTTATGGTAAAAAGTATTAGAAAACATGAGGAAAATAAAGTGTAGAAACTTGTCTATAAGAAATAAAGTTTTGTTTGTCGCTTGCATCATTTCTCAACTCCTCTCCAACTCAGTATCTCTTATTTTCTTTCTACCGTTTTGATCGGGTTATTTTTTGATTCAATTGTAATGTGTGATCTAGACTTACATAGAAAGTTGATAAAAAAAATTAGACTAACTTATAAAGGTATGATAAATATATTATTATAAATTTACACTAAAATATTTTTAATTAATAGTTCAAGATTAAAACCAATTGCTTCTAAAATTTGATGTTCCGACAAAATGTGAAATATCACTTATACTAATAAATTATGATCAAACTTGGGTATGCTTGATCTTACTTGTGATTGTTCCTTCACTTTCATTTGCGTAAAATGTTCATTTCAGATTATTGCATACAAACATATCAAAAAGAAGACTTTAATATATAGAAAAGAAAAACAATCCAAAGCAAAATGCCTGAAGCCAAACCTCCAACTCGGCATTTACTAGGGAAGTCAGCCTCGATTTGGTAGGAGCCAATTGTCGCCACTTGAACCAGTCTTGCTCCTGCCACATAAAATTAGTATATGAGATTGATGGAGATGTTGGACTTCGGTCGAGGCTTGCAACTTGAGTGCCAAGACTACACTATAGCCAAGGCTTGCAACGTGAGCAGTGAACGTGGGCAGCACGCAGAGAGAGAGAGAGAGAGAGAGAAAAAAAAAAACGAGATAAAAAGATTAGGATCTTAAGTTTTCTGTTTCACGATTAGTTGTCAAACGTTATCAATTTTAGCTCATATTTTATACGAAAAATTTTTACAGTAAGTTCTACAATCCTAACGGTGTTAATCTACGGTTTACCTACTTTCTTTGCTATACCCAAAGATCTAGAATTCTTTTTTATGAGATCCATCTATATAATGATGATATATTATTCTTGAGCCAAGATCTATGTTATTGATGTTATTATGATCCTCTGGTTATTCTAGAAAAGATTTCCTGTACCTATTATCATTACTATTGATAGTGGAAGTTTGAGATGGACTACGGTCCCGTGATTTTTCCCATATTTTTCCCGTGATTTATTGCTCTATTGTTTATGTTGTTTGTATTTTGATATCAAGTTGTTATTTTGATGAGGAACTAATTTTGATACACAAAGAAGGAAAAGAATTATTCCGCTTTAATAATTTTTCCAATAATTATTTATATAATAAAATATATAATTAGAATGTTTTAGCTAAGCCGAACTCCAACGTTGACTAATAGAAAAGAGCAATTCAGCCTCAAGTTACCGCGACAACATTTCAGTCTTGTTTAAGGTCTTATCGTTACACCGCTCCTACTTCCACTGCCATTCAATTAAACACAGAGATTGGCGTAGACGTCCAACTTCCAACCAAACTGCGCCTGTAACGTAAATGCTACGTTGCATTTACGTTAGGACGTCAGATCCATGGGAGACGATTTCAAGCTCTCACAGCTAAATCATCCAAAGTCAAGAATGCAGCGAGAAGTAGCCCATCGAAGTTGACTTCCTTTGCCAATGCATTGGTCCAAAGACTGTTGTTTGTGGCAGCAGTCCCGTCCTATAAATTCTTCCACCTCTCCTCCATCTTTCACCACCAGCCTTGAGCCTTCTCATCCCCTGAAGCTTTCTTCTTCTTCGTTAATTCGTTTCTCGGTGTTTATAGTCCAAGCTAGTTAGCGAGGATGGCGATGCAGATGATCGAGAACTACAAGGCTGAGGCCGAGGTCTACCATGGAGATCTTGCCCTCTGTAAGAAGAAATCCATGCAACTACTCCAAGAGATGGGCCTCCCCAAGGGACTGCTACCCCTGGAGGACGTCCAGGAGTTCGGCTACCACCGCGCAAGTGGATTCATGTGGCTCGTCCAGAAGAAGAAGATAGAGCACACGTTCAAGAAAATCAAGCAGCACGTCTCCTATGCCACCGAGGTGACCGCCTTCGTGGAGCAACGCAAGCTGAAGAAGATCACAGGTGTCAAGACCAAGGAGCTACTTCTCTGGCTCTCTGTCGTCGAAGTGTTCATCGGCGATCCCTCCTCCGGGAAGATCACATTCAAGACTGGCACTGGGCTCTCCGACAGCTTCCCGGTGCCGGCATTTGAGGAAGAAGAGTAGAAGAGGAAGAGCAACTATAAGACATGTGGATGTTCGTATAAATCTAGTATTTGAAACTGTCCTGTCACTTGATTTGTCAATGTTTAGCGGTGGAATCTTCTAAATGTGTGCTAAATATAGGTTTGTACTTCTGTCTAGATATTTCTAGCGAACACGCGTAATGTTAATATTGTTCTGTATCCCTCTATTGATGATGCGATGATAGAACTATTCAATTCTGCAGTTTCTCCAAAGTAAGCAAGTCTAAACTGGTTCTGGTTGATTCAAGAGGTCAAAACAGTGTAGTGGAGCACTAAGATTGCATCTCCATTTCAAAAACATGGTAAATCAAACTCACAAAGCGCAAAGAGCATGCTGCGTAGAGAAAGTAACTTCCAACAAAGATGGCTTTATCCAGTTGGTTGTGGAGACTAGAGAACAGAGAACATTAGCTGACAAGTTCCAGTTGGTTGTGGAGATTTCCGTGTTCCTTGGTATCTTCCTAAATCAACTTCAAGATTTATTCCTCTGGTGGCCAATTGATAAACCAAAGCAACATAAATCGATACTAAAAGAAAGTAAACTTGGATAAAACCAATGAAAAATCAGCACCGAAGACAGGAAGTTCATCAACATATGCAGTAGTCTTCCACAGCCACGTGGATCCATAAAAAAATGTGCTCTGTTGTCACTTTACCTAGCAAAGGCTGAGAACAATTAACTTTCTGATAAAGGCTTAACAATCAATCTGTAGAAGTGCATGACGATGTAAAGTGGTTTATGTCTACCCTCTCGATTTCTCTTTAGTTGAGATTATTGATTTTTACTATTGAACATCTTTTAATGAGTAAAATCAACTATTCTTTTACCACTTTATTTTTCTTTTTATAATTTTAGGAGATAACTTTTATGATTCTCTCGGTCCTTCCTTAAACAAAAATTACACTTAGGAAAGAGGAAAGGAACTCTCAAGGAATTATAACAGCATTTTCTCACATAGATCACAATTTTTTTGTTCACTTTTCGTGTTTAGGCAAGCAGAAAAAATTAGGATATTTATAGACCTCAAATAGCTTTAAAAATAAAGTCAAAAAGTATCTTATCTCGAGTTTCCGGGGTACTAACGGTACCACTACCATTATTGGGCGGTACCATCGCCTAACAACCCTACTTTAGCGGTACTATCGCTGGTCTGAGCAGTACGATAGCCTGATAGAGTTTCAGAGATTGGGCTCTAGTGATACCACCACTTAATAGCATTAACTGTCGATGGTACCACCACCTAGTCAGTACTTGGGAGGTCGAGCTTCAAGCGATTCCATCGCCAGTCCTAATAGTGCCACTGCTTATTGTGGCTCCAAGTCATTGAATGGTTCTACGTAATGAGAATCGGATTATTATGTACATGGATCTACGCAATGAGAATCGGATTGTGATTAGATCATGAAATGAGACCGATTCGCCTTTAAACATAGACCCTAAAAAATCCCGGTCATAAGTCACTCGAGATGGACAACGAGATGACCGGATAAACTAGTATGTTGTATACCCGTCCATATGATGGAGGTAGCTAGTCTCATAGCTACTCATGTGGGGACACTAGGGATACCGCACAAGTGCTTAATAGAGAATGAGTTTACTGATTGATCTGCTCATGAAATGTTAGATAGTTAATGATACCTTATTATCAGACAACGATTCCATTATCTCAATGGTGTATCTAGTCCTTAAAATTGAGACACCATGGATGTCCTGTATGAATATTACACTCTTTGATACCGGACTTATATGTGTGGAAGTTTCAGATCTTGCTAGTCATATGTGCCCAATAAGTCAATCACGTGAGTGATGGCATGTGTGACATGATACGCATTCTTTTTGCTCATTATATTATTTGATATCTTATTATTTTATATTACTCATTGTATATATATATTGTGATGTTCATGGATCTGTATAACGAGAATCGGATCGTGATGAGATCACGATAATGAGACCGATTCGTCTTTAAACACATATCCTAAATAATCCCGATCATATGTTATTCGAGAGGGACATTGAGATAACCGGACGGATTGGAGTATTATATACCCGTACATCTGATAGAGGTGGTTGATCTCATAGTTGCTCATGTGGGGATACTAGGGTTACAATGTAGGTGCTTATTGGAGAATGAGTTCACTGATTGATCCGCTCACGGAATGCTGGATGGTTAATGATGCTTTATTCTCATATAGTGATTCTCTAATCCTAGTGGTGTATCTAGTCCTTAAACTTGAGACACTAAAGATGTCATGTATGAGTACTCCACTCTTTGATACTGAACTTATAGGTCTAGAGATTCCAGATCGAGCACAGTCGATCATCGAGAGTGGTAGCTAACCTTACGAGGGCTATTGAGTGTCGATAGAGGATCATCCACTCTCAGTATCATGAGAGGAATATACCATGTGTTCTTATTCAGACAAATCCCTAGCTAGGGTCATTCGGATTGAGAGAGAAAGAGTTCTTCAGGAGAATCCGATTAAAGCGAGACTCGAGTATAAACCATATGGGTCTGACAGCACCATGCATGGTATATGGTCTCTAGGATATTAAATGGATGAGGGACTATAGGTACACGGTAACTGAGGATAGATAGGTCCATTGGATTGAATTTCCCTATATCGTCTAGGGACTATGGTGTAATGGCCTAGTACATCTGCAATCAATGAGTCGAGTAAATTATTATGGAGATAATAATTCACTAAGCTACAAGAAGTTATGATAGGTATGACTCACGGCCAACTCGATATTGAGTCTAGAGAGTCACACACATATGCTAGGCATTACGATGAGTAGAGATTCAGATATGAGATACTATCGAAGACCCTATCTTATTGGATATCCAATAAGCCTCTGAATTATTGGATCCTATGGAAGAGATCTAATAAGAGCCAATAAGGGATCATTGGATAGAGATCCACTAATCTAAGAGGCTTTGATAGTTAGATTGAGATCCAATACCTAATATGGTAGGATTCATTAGGGTTAAGTTAACATGGGGCCTCTATAAATATGAGAGAACTAAAGGTTCAGAGGCTAAAACTTCTCTTGGTTGCCACCTCATATTCTCCTATCCCCTTCTCCTCCTCAGATAGTAGGCCTAGATATTTGAGGAGCGTAATCACAGCCCTACTATGTAGATCACTACTAGAGAGGAGACGCTTGACCTTCTTCACACTCTCCTACAGATCTGTAGAGATTTAGAGATATATGATCTCCCTAGGTAACAAAATCTTTCATATACACAGTTTTCAGTTTTGTGGATTTAGCGCACCAATCATTGCACATCGATGAACACATCTTTGGGATATTTCAGGATTTTATTTTATGTTCTTCCGCTGCGCATGTGATTGTTAGGATCGGAGCGGCACTAAAAGGCGGGGGGTTGAATTAGTGCAGCGGATTAAAACTCATAAGTTTGAAATTGATTTCGTAAATATGTAGATTTCGATTTGACGAAGGATAACTTAGCTAATATAGCTCGAGTAAAGGTAGTCAAGAGTAGGGAGATGAAAACCAAGTGATTTGTAGCTAAGTAGAGAAATGGTCCAGAAATTTAAACACTCACACATTCAAGGAACACCATGATGTATAGTGGTTCGATCAAATGACCTATATCCACTTTTGAAGCCTTCTTCGATGAGGCTTCCAACTTTCACTAGCAAATCACTTTGTAGGGAAAGGACCAAATACCCCTCTTACAACATTCTTACAAGTGGTTCACACTCTTACATTTTTTTCCAAACAGAAAGAGGGAGGTGAACACTTAAGCTATTGAAAACAAGACTTTGCTAGACTTTTTCTCACTTTCTAACTTCAAAAAAAGGTGTAATCTTTACTGAGAATTGAGGGGTATTTATAGGCCCCAAGAGAATTTAAATTTGGGCTCCAAATTTGAATTGCTTTTGAGTTTCCCGATGCTGGCGGTGCCACCGCCTGTTAGTGTCTGACACTGACGGTGTACTGGCGATGCCACCGCCGGTCCTCTCGAGTTCTGGGTGGTGTCATCGCCCAGTCCGATAATGTACTAGCGGTGCCACCACCGGTTCTCTCGGGTTCTAGGCGGTGCCACCGCCTGGACTATTCCAGCTCACTAGTTGGTCTCTAAACTTGGCACAAACTAGTCCAAACTCAGGCCCAATTAGCCCCTCACCGGGTTATAGGATTAACCCTTAATCCTAACCCAAATTATATGTAAACTATGAAATTAAGACATAGCCCTAATCAAATTTTAACCGGCAATGTCGAGTTTTCTTCTGGTGAGCTTTCCGGCGAACTTCCAGCGGACTTCCGATACACCCTCGGATTTCTTTCGACGGACTCCTAGTAGGCTCCCAGTCTTGTGACGAGTTTAACGAGTCTTTGGCAAGTATATGAACCTTCTCGGTGATCTCCGCGAACCTCCAACGATCTTTCCGGTGGACTTTCGAAAACTTCGGCAAGTCCCCGATTCTTTCTCGGTTGGTTCCGGCAGCATTTCCGACGATTCTTCGGACTTTCGATGGACTCTCGAACACCCATCGAACATGACTCCGGTAAACTTGTTTTATGTCTTCATGCTATCGTAGTTAATCCTGAACACTTAACTCAATATTATGGATTAGATCAATTAATCCATCAATTGATTTCATCATCAAAATCCGAGATGTAACAATCTCCCCCTTTTTGATGATGACAATCAATTGATGATGGAGTTAATCATAACTGCCCCTATCTATATGTCATATTCAATCTCTTTGAATTTAAGCCTAAACCGATAAGTTCTATCCACTGAACTTATCGTTATTCTTAATAAGCATGAGCAAATACGAAATTCGTATTTCTCATAATTTCAAGACATGAAAATTATTTTCAAGCTGAATAATAAAAGATAATTATCATTTCGATAAGAAATAATAATAATTTGAAATTTCAACATGGATCTCATGATATAAATGCAAGGCATGATTTCATATGATCATGAGATGATTGCTTATCATATATATAAAAAAATGATAAACATGATACGACAACCAATCTAAAAACTTTCATATTCGATATGCTCAAAAAATTTTACAATGCTTTTAAGGAATATAATACATATAAGATATTTTTCATTGCATTATACAATATATAAGCTATTGCACTATGATACATATGCTAATTTCATATTTGCACAAGTCATCAATCTTTTGCATATTCTTCTCCCCCTTTGTCATCAACAAAAAGGAGATGAGTTTTCAAGCATAAAACTCGTATCATTGAAGTCATTCATAAAATCATCTCATAAGAAAAAAAATCTTGAAAAGGAAATGTTAAAATTGACAAAGTTTCAACTTGGCATTAAGATCGATCATTCAAGGAAGACATCAAATCATCCAAAATAACATGAAGGTACCATCAAAATGTTGACAAAATTTCGGAAAGAAACATCCAACATCATATACTAGGATAATGTCAAACACATGTCAAGGTAGCATAGAGGTTTACAATAATAAGAAAGAAGTCAAATCCACGAAAAACGAAAAGATGATGAAAATTTTTTAGAAAATATATACAATCAAGCTCATTCACAAGGACAATTCAATATGCCTAATTCCCTTCTAATAAAGTCAAATTGATCTTCATTTAAGGCTTTTATGAAAATACCCACTAATTGATGCTTTGTATTAATAAATTCTAGAACGACATTATTATTATTGACATGATCTTGTATAAAGTGATGCATAATATCAATATGCTTAGTTCTAGAGTGTTGAATTGGATTTTTGGTTAGACAAATAGTATTTGTATTATCATATTTTACGATAATGTTCTTTAAGTAAATTCTATAGTCTTCTAATGTATTTTTCATCCAAACAACTTGTACACAGCATGCACTTGCAGCTATGTATTCGGCTTCCGCCGTAGATAGTGCAACCGAATTTTATTTCTTGGAAGTCCAAGAAATAAGTGCATATCCTAAAAATTAACATGTTCTGAATGTGCTTTTTCTATCTATTCTACATCCGCCAAAATCGACATCTGCATAAGCTATTAAATCAAAATTATCGGATTTTGGATACCATAATCCTAAATTAAGAGTTCCTTTAAGATATCTAAGGATTCATTTAACACTTTTAAGATGAGACAGTTTAGGATTAGCTTGAAACCTAGCACAAAGTCCTACACTAAATATGATATCTGGTCTAATTGCGGTGAGGTAAAGTAAACTACCAATCATTCCCCTATATATTATTTTATCAAAGCTTTCACCACTTTTATCCATGTCTAACTTAGTGGAAGTACTCATAGGAGTGTTTATAGCTTTTGAACCATCCATGTTAAATCATTTTAACAATTCTAATGTATATTTAGATTGATTAAGAAATATACCATTACTAAATTATTTAATTTGTAATCCTAAAAAGAAGGTTAATTTTCCCATTAGGCTCATTTCAAATTCATGACTCATACATTTGGCAAATGATTCACATAGTGATTCATCCGAAGAACCAAAAATAATATCGTCAGCATAAATTTGAACAATAAGAAAATTATTTTCAAAATATTTGATAAATAATGTAGTATCAACCTTGCCTTTTGTAAAATTATTTAAAATAAGAAAGGAACTAAGCCTTTCATACCAAGCTCTAGGAGATTGTTTTAAGCCATAGAGAGCCTTAGTCTATTTAAATACATGATTAGGAAGAAGAGAATTTTTAAATCTGGGAGGTTGTTCAACATACACTTCTTCAAAAATAAAACCATTAAAGAAAACACTTTTGACATCCATTTGAAATAGTTTAAAATTATTACTACTAGTATAGGTAAGGGGCATCCTAATGGCTTCTAATCTTGTCACAAGAGTGAAGGTCTCTTTGTAGTTGATACCTTCTTCTTGGTTGAAACCTTTGGCCACTAGTCTAGCCTTGTTTCTAACCACGATACTGCATTTATCTTGCTTGTTTCTAAAGACCCATTTAGTACTAATGACTAAATTGTCACTAGGTCTAGGAACAAGCTTTCATACCTCATTTCTCTCAAATTGGTTCAATTCCTCTTGCATTGCAATAACCCATGAATCATCTTTCAAGGCTTCATCAATGCATTTAGGTTCAATTTGAGAAAGAAAGGCGGCGTTAGTACAAAAATTCTTGAAGGAAGAATGAGTTTGAACCCCTTTTGATATATCTCCTATAATTAGCTCTTTTGGATGAGCATCTACATACTTCTATTCCTTGGGTTAGAAAATTTCGAAAGAAAATGCATCCAAGTTGCTATTTTGAGGAGGGGATTTATTTAAATTCAAATTATTAAAACTAAGATCATCATCAAAATAAATTTTCTTTAACTCAGAAATTTCATTAAAAACTACATTAATAGACTCTTCTATAACTAAGGTTTCTTTTGATAAAAACATAAAAAGTCTCAGAAACAGAAGAGTAACCAAGAAAGATGACTTCATCGGATTTAGCATCAAATTTTCCTAAGACATCCTTTTTATTCAAAATAAAGCATTTACAATCGAAAACTTTAAAATAAGAAACATTTGGTTTTCTATTATTCTATAATTCATAGGGAGTTTTTGATAGAGATGATCTTATTAGAACCCTATTCATGACATAGCAAGTCGTATTAACGGCTTCAGCCCAAAAATACTTAGGTAGACTATGTTCATTTAACATAATTCTTGTCATTTCTTGTAAATTTCTATTTGTTCTTTCAACTATCTCATTTTGTTAAGAATTTCTCATAGTGGAAAAGTTGTGGTTATATCCATTGGATTCACAAAAACTTTGGAAGTAATGGTTTTAAAATTCGCCATCGTGATCACTCCGAATTGATGAAATCATGAATCCTTTTTTGTTTTGAGTAAGTTTACAAAATTTAGAGAAACATTTGAAATAATCACTTTTGTGAGTCAAGAAATAGGTCCAAGTGTATCTACTATAGTCATTTACAATTACGAAGGCATATTTGCTTCCTCCTAGACTCGTTATGTCAATTTGTCCAAATAAGTCTAAATGGATCAATTGTAATGGTCTAGTGGTGCTAATTTGATTTTTAGGTTTGTAACTAGTTTTTATTTGTTTTCCTAGTTGACAAGCATCACACACTTTGTCCTTAACAAACTTCATATTGGGAACCCCTCGTACTAACTCTCTAGATGAAATCTTAGATATTAGTTTCAAACTTGCATGACCTAATCTCCTATGCCAAAGCCAAGCATCATCATTTAAAGTGGAAAATCACATTTCATTACTAAGTTTATCAAGGTTGATGGTGTAGATATTATTTTGTTTTAAGGCAATCATTGATATGTTATTGTTTGATTTTTCAATAATGCACACATTAGATTCAAATCTAATGATGTAACCTTTATCGCATAATTGATTAATGCTTAAGAGATTAAGTTTTAATCCATCAACTAGCAACACATCATCAATTGAAAAACTTGATTTGTTACCTATGGTTCCCTTGCCAATTATTTTACCTTTGTTGTTGTCTCCGAAGATGACATACCCTTCTTCTTTGTTAGTGAGCATAGAGAAATGAGATGGATCTCCTATCATGTGCCTTGAGCATCCACTATCAAGATACCATCTCTTGCTTCTAGTTCGTGAGTTTGTCTACAAAAGAGGATGGTTTTTAGGTACCCATTTGAATTTGGGTGCCTAAAAAATTGATCTACTAATTTTGTCATTTATCATTGAATTATTTATAATTCCTTTAGCAACCCATATCAACTTATGTGGACTAATTTTCTTAAATGGACATTTGTAAACAACATGTCCGGATTTACAACAAAAGTTGCATTTCAAATAAGGTGAAACATATAATGTGGGTCCTTTAATAAAGGTGGCAGGATTTTGGTGAGATCCTCTCACAAAACTAATTCCACTTCTATTTACGACGTGACCCTTATTTGCAAGTATCATGTCCAAGCCTTTGCTACCAACCTTAAACTTATTTAAGGTCTCTTTAAGTAGTAAATTCTCATTTTTTATTGCTTCTAAGTATTCACACTTAGAGCATGGAGGAGTTTGAAGACTATCAAGCTTATTTTGTAGTAAGACATGCTCTTTCTTTAATAGATTAAACTTCTTACTAATAGTTCTACACTCATCAAATAATTCATGAAAAGTGATAGAAAGTTCATCGAAAGATAAATCTTTATTAATTAAATCACATACCTCTCCTCCTAATGCCATTAGCGCGAAGTTTGCCTCCTCTTTGTTGCTAGCTTCTTCATTCTCGGAATCACTTGAGTTGTCCCAAGTTGCTTTTAAAGCTTTTTTCTTCTTCGGTTGTTTCTTCTTGGCTTGGGGGCATTCATTTTTGAAGTGCCTTGGCTTCTTGCATTCGTAGCATATTACTTTTTTTTTCTATATTCAAGTTTGTTTTTTGTGTTATTTTCAAATTTGTTCTTTCTTATAATTTTTTTAAATTTTCAAGTTAAAAGTGTAATGTCATCGTCACTATCCTCATCACTTGATGTTCCTTTCAAGTGGTCTTCTTGTGTTCTAAGTGTCATATCCTTCCTCTTCTTTGGAAGGGGATTCTCGAGCTCTTCACGAGCATGACATGTCATTTCGTAGGTCATTAGAGACCAAATAAGTTCTTCGAGAAGAAATGTTTTAAGGTCCTTGGCCTCTTGAATGGTCGTAACTTTTGGATCTCAACTCTTTGGAAAGGATCTTAAAATTTTAATTACTAGTTCAAAGTTAGAAAAATCTTTACCAAGAGCTTTGAGTCCATTGATGACATCCGTGAAACAGGTGTACATGTCTCCGATGAACTCACTTGGTTTCATCTGGAAAAGTTCATAAGAATACACAAAAATATTGATTTTGGACTCTTTCGATTAGCTAGTGCCTTCATGAGTGACCTCAAGAGTTCTCCAAATATCAAAAGCCGAATCGCAAATCGAAACGCGATTAAAATTATTTTTGTCAAGTGCACAAAACAAGACATTCATAGCCTTTACATTTAAAGCAAAAACCTTCTTCTCCGATTCATCCCATTCACTCATCGAAAGAGAAGATTTTTAAAATCTATTTTCGATAATATTTCAAAACTCAAAATCCATGAAAATAAGGAAGATCCTCATACAAGTCTTCCAATATGTGTAATCCGACCCATTAAACATAGACGAACGTGTAATAGAGTGACCCTCTTGCATGCCAGAGTAAGTCATCTCTCTTGGGTATTAAACCAAATATGAGAGTGAGCCTTGCTCTAATACCAATTGCTAGGATCAGAGCAGCACTAAGAGGGGGGTGAATTAGTGGAGCGGATTAAAACTCATAAGTTTGAAATCGAATTAGTAAATGTGTAGAGATTTCGATTCGACGAAAGATGACTTAGCTAATATAGCTCGAGTAAAGGTAGTCAAGAGTAGGGAGATAAAAACTGAATGATTTACAGCTAAGTAGAGAAATTGTTCAGAAATTTAAACACTCACAAATTCAAGGAACACTATGATGTATAGTGGTTCGGTCAAATGACCTACATCCACTTTCGAAGCCTTCTTCGATGAGGCTTCCAACTTCCACTAGCAAATCACTTTGTAGGGGAAGGACCAAATACCCCTCTTACAACCTTCTTATAAGTGGTTCACACTCTTACAAATTTTTCTAAAGAGAAAGAGGGAGGTGAACACTTAAGCTATTGAAAACAAGACTTTGCTAGACTTTTTCGCACTTTCTAACCTAACAAAAAGGTGTAATCTCTATTGAGAATTGAGAGGTATTTATAGGCCCCAAGAGGATTCAAATTTGGGCTCCAAATTTGAATTGCTTTTGGTTTTCCCGGTGCTGGTGATGCCACCGCCTGTTAGTGTCTGACATTGATAGTGTACTAGCAGTGCCACCGTCGGATCTCTCGGGTTCTGGGCAATGCCACCGCCAAGTCCGGCAGTGTACTGGCGGTGCCACCGTTGGATCTCTCGAGTTCTAGGCGGTGCCACCGCCTGGACTATTCCAGCTCACTAGTTGGGCTCCAAACTTGGCCCAAACCAATCCAAACTCGGGCCCAAGTGGCCCCTCATCGGGTTATAGGATTAACCTGTAATCCTTACTCAAATTATATGCAAACTATGAAATTAAGACATAGCCCTAAGCAAATTTTAACCAGCAACGTAGAGTTTTCTTCCGACGAACTTCCAGCGGACTTCCGATACACCCTCAGATTTCTTCCAGTGGACTCCTAGCAAGCTCCTAGTCTTGTGGCGAGTTCAACGAGTCTTTGGCAAGTATCCGAACCTTCTCAGTGATCTCCACGAACCTCCGACGATCTTTCCGATGGACTTTTGAAAACTTTGGCAAGTCCCTGATTCTTTCTCGGTTGGTTCCAGTAGCACTTCCGACGATTCTTTGGACTTTCAGCGGACTCTCGAACACCCATCGAACTTGACTCCGGTAAACTTGCTTTATGTCTTCATGCTATCATAGTTAATCCTGCACACTTAACTCAATAATATGGATTAAATCAATTAATCCATCAATTGACTTTATTATCAAAATCTGAGATTCAACAGTGATGTCGCCCCCTAAATTTCCCAACAGTGGTATCAGAGCCAAGTTGTTCGTGCAATAGATTAGTTTTAAACTATGCATTGTATTTTAGAGAAGCTTTTGACATCAAAATCATTGACGCAATAGCGAGAAAGGGCAACAACTATTGCTGCCCTCACAAATGGCATCGTTGCCATATGTGCATGTAGGCGCTTGCGGCCTACTTACAGCAGGCATGGCACCCACAAGCAAGGCTGCCTACAGCAACAGCCACCTGCATGCATGCACTACGCTTGCACGCAAGGGCGACACTTGCGGGCACTAGGCCCATGCAAGATACCCAACAAGCGGCACTGCTCGCGAGTGAGCCGCCCGTAGGGGCGAGGCTCGCCAACGACATCGCCTACCGGCGGTTCGCTTGCTGGGGTGGCGGCGCCTGCAGGCGTTGCGCTTGCGGGTGGCATAATGCTTGCAAAAGGGGGGTGTTGCCCCATAGGCGAGTCGCCTACGGGCACTACGCTTGGGGGCAAGGGCGGCATAGCTCCCCCCTACCTTGCGTAATGGCCCAATTGGCGAGGTGGCAAAGGCCACAATGTAGGAGAATATTAGGGAATTAGGTTTTTTTGGCAAAAGACATTTTTACCGTTGTGAATTTTAAAAATTTTCATAATATATCCTTTTGTCCAAATTACCTAAATACCCTTAATCATTTAGAAAATTCCCTATATATCCCTAATTTTAGAAAATATTAATTAATTAAAATTATTATTATTATTATTATTATTATTATTATTATTATTATCTAGTAGTCCTACATGATGATGATGTGTGCATATGATGTATGATGTGGACGGATGATCATGGACCATGTGATGTATGTATACTTGTGATTATTATTATTATTGGGGCCTACGAGCCTTCATTTTATTTCTTATTTATTGTTGAGCCAGCGTGCCTATGATTAAGTTGTAATCATATGAGGAGGCATAGTGGGAGCATGGAAGTGATATCGGGACCCACGAGACGGACAATCGTGATGCATGGAGATACGTTGAGATGCCGATAGAATCGATGAGATTGAGATGGACGATCACAAGGCATAGAGATGCACTGCCATACACATAGATCTTGATGTGAGTGATTAGGCCCAATAGCTTGGGCTTGATCACATTAGGTTGTGGTCAATGATCATCTGGTGTGATTGCTCATGTGATGTGGGATTGCTTGTACCCTTACTAGATATGTATATATATATGCGTATGATGTAGATATATATTAAATATGTATGTATGTGTGTGACATATCGTATTAGGAGACCAAATCAAAATCCCCTCTCTCGATAATATTAAGTCGGTAAACGTAAAGCAATTAGATTGACCCACGTGGCATTCCATCGTTATAAGTAGGGACTGATTCTCAATGTAGGTTAAGTTGGTTGAGTCCCTCGATACTCACCGATATCACGATTTGCTATCTTGCCTACAATATAGAGATTGCTAGTCATAGGTGCCCAACAAGCCAATCACGTGAGTGATGGCACGTGTGACTTGACACGGAATCTTTTTGCTTATTATATTTTGGTATTTATCACTTTATATTAACTATTGCATATATGCATATATATATATATATATTGTGATGTCCTTGGATTTGTGCAATAAAAATCGAATCATGCTCAGATCATGATAATGAGATCAATTCACCTTTAAACACAGATCCTAAATAATCTCAGTCATAGGTTACTTGAGAGAGACATCATAATAACCGGATAGACTAGTGTACTGTATACCAGTCCATATGATGGATGCAGTTGGTATCATAGCTACTCGTGTAGGGGAACTAGAGATATAGTACAGGTGCTCATTGGATAATGAGTTTATTGATTGATCCACTTACGGAATGCTGGATGATTGATGATGCCTTATTGTCAGATAGTGATTCTGTAGCCCTAGTGGTGTATCTGGTCCTTAGACTTGAGACACCAAGGATGTCCTGTATGAGTGCTCCACTCTTTGATACCAGACTTATAGGTTTGGATATCCTAGATCTAGTACAGTTGGTCATTGGGAGTGGCAATCGACCTTACGAGAGCTATTGAGCGTCGATAGAGGATCATCCACTCTCGGCATCATGAGAGGAATATCTCATTTATTCTTGCTCAAACAAATCCCTAGCCAGGGTCATTCGGATTGAGAGAGAAAGAGTTCTCCAGAAGAATCCGATTAGAGTGAGACTCGAGAAGAAACCGTATGGGTCTGACAACACCATGCCCGATATATAGTTTCTGGGATATTAGATAGATGAGGGACTATAAGTATACGGTAACTAAGGATAGATAGGTCCAATTGATTGGATTCCCCTGTATCGTTTGGGGACTATGGCGTAGTGGCATAGTACATCTATAGTCGATGAGTCAAGTGAATTATTATAGAGATAATAATTCATTAAGTTAGAAGGAGTTCTGACATGTATAACTCACGACCCGCTCGATATTGGGCCTAGAAGGTCACACACATATGGTAGGCATTGCGATGAGTAGAGGTTCGGATATGAGATATCCGCCGGAGCTCCTATCTTATTTGATATCCAATAAGCCCATGAATTATTGGATCCCATAGACGAGATCCAATAAGAGTTTATGAGAGATTATTGGATAGAGATCCACTAATCTAAAAGGCTTGGGTAATTGGATGCAGATCCAATACCCACTAGGGGAGGATCCATTAGGATTTGACAAGGGACCTCTATAAATAGGAGGGATTCAGTGGTTCATAGGCTAGAGCCTTTGCTTGCCTCTCATATTCTCCTCCCCCTCTCCACCTCAGAGTATGCCTGGAGTTTTGAGGAGCATTATCGCAGCACTACTGTGTGGATCACCGTTAGAGAGGAGGACGCTTGACCTCCTTCACCCTTTCTTAGAGATCTGTAAGGAAACAGGGATATATGATCTCCCTAGGTAACACAATTTATTCTATACGCAGTTTGTTTTACAGATTTTTTTTCCACCAATCTTTGTATGACAACGAACATCTTTTGGGAAATTGGGGATTTTTGTTTTCTTGTTCTTCCATTGCGTATGTGATATTGCCCCCGAGATTTTCCAACAAAGATGTCACCGGTGACCTGAGGATATATTATGCTTGGTCGAGTTTCTCGAGGGTATATCATCGAATCAGACTCATCTTGTAATGATGGTGTTGACTTAATCGAACACCATAGTTAGTTGAGTCCCTCAAGACTATGGTGGCTCGGAGGCCGAACAAGATGGGAATCACAAGGAGTTGTGATCAGCAAGAGTTGCCTACCTTTTGGGCTTAGTGTGATTGATCAAGTCTCTTGAGGTTACACTAAGATGCTAATTGGATCATGATCCCCACTAGAAGTCTACTGGAGACTTCCATTTCACGTATTGAGGGTGTCACATGACTCGCTAGAAAAATAGTGCGAGTAGATTAAGATAGAAGTCCATATCTTATTTGTTTATTTTTCTACAAAATCTACATGTTATTTATTTCTACTGCATCTTTATTTTAAGAAAATATCACTTTCAAATCCCTTACGTGACATACTTGATGTCAACTACCTCACTGGTCCGAATTATACAGATTGGCTCCATAACTTGAGAATTGTTCTCACGACAGAGAAAATCACAAACCTCCTTGATAGAGTGAAGCCTACGCCCAAGGAAGGGACAAGCGAGGATGAGATCACTCGCTACGTGAAGTATATAGATAACTCCACTCTTTCTTAGTGTTTGTTACATGTTAGGCTCCATGACTTTTGAGTTACAAAGGCAGTATGAAAAGATAGAAGTCAGATCCATTCTCCTACATATCTGTAACTATTTAAGGAATAGGGAAGGACTTAGCGATATGAGATATTGAAGAGCCTCTTCTGTGGTAGGATGATTGAGGGGACATCGGTTTAGAACCATGTCCTAAAGATGTATGAGTGGATAGAGAAACTCATAGGTTTAGGAATTATCCTAGAGGATAACCTATGTATAGTGTTAGGAACGAGTCGGTATTAAGAGGGGGGTATGAATTAGTGCAGCAGTAAAAATTACATCGATTCAAAATCACTCATTCGATTAAAGTCGATTTCAGAAAGATACTTAAAATTGAAAGCGTACGGAAGAGCTTAGTGGATGTAAAGCAAGTAAGTTTGCAGTAAAGGTAAATTGCACAAATAGAAATGCAAACCGAGTTTATAGTGGTTTGGTCGTCGTGACCTACATCCACTCCGTCGATTCTTCTTACGTCAAGACCACCGGCATTCACTATCGGTCTTCCTTCAATAGGCGAAGACCAACCACCTTTTACAGCTCTTTCGCCTTTTATCGAGTTTAGGATATAACCCTTACACCCCCAAATACTCCTCTCTCAATCTATTCTAACAATTAGATTTTTTAGAGGAGTTCATACAAGATTATAGCAGCGTTTCTTTCTTTTTCACTCTCAATTCTTGTGTATGTTAACCCAAGGATGAGAGGGGTATTTATAGGTCGTAAGTTGATTCAAACTTAGAGCTTAAAAGTGTCTCATCTTGGGTTTTCCGGGTCCTAGCAGTATCACCGCTTGTGTTGGGCGGTACCATTGCCTACAGCACTAACACTAGGCGGAACCACCGCCCAGTCTGGTGGTACCACCGCTTGGGAGACTGTGCTATGACAATACTGTTTGTAATATCCCTCAATTTTAAAAATTATTAATAAAGATTTATTTATAAATCGATGGATCTATATATAAATATAGAAATTTCAAGGACTAAACTATTAAGTTAAAAAAAAAAAAAAACCGAAATTTTCGGTTTTATCCCACCGCCTCCCACGCTTTTTACTTGTGGAGAAACTGAGCGAAGAGCGGTGGGGGCGTGGGGAGAAGAAGAGAGGAAGAAGAGGGAGAAGAAGAAGAAGAGAGGGAAGAGGGAGAGGAAAGACAGATAGCTGCAGCACCTCTGTTTCGTGTAGGAGGAAACAGAGGAGTTCTTCTGTGGGGCGTCGGGGAGGAGAAGGGAAGAAGACGAGAAGCAGAAGAAGAAGAAGAAAAGAGGAGGTGGCTGCGACAAGGGCTGCAGCGAGGTGCTGTGGGACGTTGGGGAGGAGAAAGGAAGAAGAGGAGAAGAAGAGAAGAAGAAGAGGGAAAAGAAGAGGAGGAAGAAGAGGGAGAAGAGAAGAATAGAAGAAGAAGAAAAAGAGAGGGAAGTGGGAGAGGAGCGAGAGGTGGAAGCAGCTAGGGCTGCAGCACCTCTGTTTCCTGCAGGCGGAAACAGAGGAGACGAGGTGTGGGGTGTTGGGGAGGAGAAGAAGAAGAGGAAAAAGAAGAAGAGAAAAAGAAAAAAAAAAAAGAAGGATGGCTGCGGCATGGGCTGCAGTGAGAAGGTGTGGGGTGTCGGGTAGAAGAAGGGAAGAAGAGAAGAAGAAGAAGGAGAAGAAGAAGAAGTGGAAGAGAAGAAGTAGCAGCGGGTGAAGTGGCGGTACCTCTGTTTTCTGCAGGAGGAAACAGAGGAGAGGAGGTGCTGTGCGTCGGGAAGAAGAAGGGGAGGAAGGAGAAGAAGAGAAGAAGAAGAAAGGAAGGAGAAGGAAGAGGAGAAGGGAAAGAAGTAGCAGCGGCTGCGGCTGTGGCAGCTGCAGCTGTGGCAGGGAAAGAGGGAGAGGAAGGAAGAAGGGAAGGAGAGGAAGAAGAGAAGGGGAAAAAGGGGCTGCGGCTGCGGCGATGGCAGCTGCAGTTGGAAGAGAAGAAGGAGAGGAAGATGAGCAGGGGAGGAAGAAGAGGCTGCGGCCGTGGCTGAGGTTGCGACTGCAGCAGTGCAGCTGGGAAAGAAGAGAAGGAAAGGAAGAAGAAGAGAAAGGAAAAGGGAAGAAGAGAGGAAGAGGATAAGAGGAGGCAGCTGCAGCCGGAAGAGAAGGAGAGGAAACAGAGCAGTGAAAGAAGAAGAGGTTGTGGCTGCGGTGCGGCAGTAGTGTTTGGGAAAGAAAAGAAATAGGAACGAGAGAAGGAAGGAAGGAAGTTGTACAGACAACGGTAATGACTACGACTGCGTTTGAAAAAGAAAACGAAAAACTAAGAGTAAGAAAGAGCAGGTGACTATGCCTCTATGTTCTGCATAAGCTGCAGTTGTGGAGGAAAAGTAGAAGGATTTGGGTTCACGCCTTCTTTGGATCTTCGGATCAAAATCTTTGAAAGGCAAGTGTTTCGATCCTTTCTATTGTAAATGTTTCGATCCTTTCTATTACAAGTATCCCGATCTTTTGTTCTGCAAGTGTTATCTTTTCTATTGTAGGTGTTCTGATCCTTCCTATTGTAAGCTTTCTAATCTTTTTTATTGCAAGTGTTTTGATCATTTCTATTGTAAGTGTTTCGATCCTTCCTATTGTAAGCTTTCTAATCTTTCCTATTACAAGTGTCCTGATCTTTTCTTACTGTAATTTTATCTCTACATTTGCTTTGAATATGAGGAACTTTGAATTGTTCTAGCCTTGCATTTGATATATCTCCTGTTTAGACGTAACGATTTGAATCTGTGTAACTACTGAGATTCTGACCTTTCTACATTATTATTGTTATAACGTCATGTATTAACCTCTGATTTGGACAACACTTATTTGATCAGAATATAGACTCATAAACCTTTCTTTTGATAGCTTATTTTAAGAATTTGGAGTAAGTTTGCCTGCCCAAACTTTTGTTTCAAATGAGCCTACAGATTATGCAAAACAAGGATCGTAATTTCTGACCTTTTGATACTGAACTACCTATAAGTCCCTGTTGGAAATGTTGATTTATTCAAAACTTATTTCATTGGAAACTAGACTCGTAGATCTTTCTTTGAAACTTGGATTGAAAGATTTAGAGTCCAAATGCCTACCCGATTTTCTGTTGAACCTGAGCCTGTGAATTATGTAAAATTAAGATTTGTTCTTTGATCTTGGGTTACCAAATCTATTATAACTCTTTGTTGGAAACTTCGATTCATACGAGACTTATTTTATCTAAAAATAGATTGAAATATCTTTCCATAATAGCTTTCTTGAGTATATTGGAGCACGATTGATAGTTTGAATCATTTATTCAATGTGCCTCTTGAATTCTACCAGAAATCGAGCTTTGGTCAATTTCGTATATTCTGGTTTCATTCCTTTGGAAATTGATATCCTTTAGCTTTCTTATTCAATTGAGTTTTATATTACTACTTTGAATTCTTGTATGCTCTTGTCCTTAAAATTATTTGCATTCTTGAAAACTATTGTGTAACGTTTATGCTATATCGTATTGACTCATATAGGCACATGTATATCCCATTGTTCCGCATTTGCTTTCGATATATGTCTATTCCTGTTTCATTCCTTTGGACATTGAATTCATCTAACCTTCTTATTTGAATTGAGTTATATGTGATTGCTTGGAATCCTTGAATGCTCTTGCTTTCATTTCCTTTCAAATCTGAATACAATTGTGAAAGATTATTGCTTACTTCGTATTGACTCGTAAAGGCACATGTACGTTTTGTTGTTCCGCGTGTGCTTCCGATATGTGTTATTCATTGTTCATACTATCCTTTTGTACTCTGGTGTTTGTGGGATATTATGAACCTTTGCCAGAAATGGTGAAGAGAGTTATGTATAGAGCATGTGATGCTTTGCCGGCCCTTATGACTTCACTCATACGTGGGTGGATGGAGCTCCCAGACGTGGGAGACTTATGTTTGGTGGTCATTCAGAAATGGATGTACCATATTATGTTATGGTCCCACTTCACCTTCTGTATGTTTGATATGGTATCTAGAACTTTGGTTATGTGTTTCTATACATGCTTTGGATAAGAATGATATGAATGCAACGTCAAATTCGATGTTTGAGCTTTTGTTTCGTATTCGTTATTGATATGCTCCGAAACATTTCATACGCCATTGATAAGCTAAAAAATGTTTCATTCGTTATTGATATGCTCCAAAATGTTTCCTATGCCATTGATATACTTCAAAATACTTCACTTATCATTGATATGTTCCGAAATGTTTCATTTGTCATGATATGCTCCGAAACATTTCATACGTCTTTGATATGCTCCGAACTATTTCATTTGCTATTGTTATGCCCCGAAATATTCCATACGTCATTGATATGCTCCGAAATGTTTATTCTGTTATTGTTACGCTTCGAAATGTTCTATATGTCATTGATATGCTCCGGAACATTTCATACTTTATTGATATGCTCCAATTACTCTGTGCTCCATTTGCTATGAATTGATATGTTCTGAAATATCGTATTTGCCATTGATATGGTCCGGAACATCTCGTACGCTATTGATATGCTCCAATTACCCTATGCTCCATTTGTTATGAGCCAAATAGGTTTTGAATGACATGACACATATGATTTTGTATCTAATGATATGATATCTTGAAAATTCTTGTATTCTGCCTTGCATTATGATACCTTACTTGTTTGAAATCATTCCTTTTGTTCTGAATATGCTTTGTCACTTGCTGAGCTGTTTTTAGCTCACTCCATTGTTATATAAAATCTTTCAGGTCAACTTGTCACTCTTTGAGATGTTTGAATTGGGCTAAAACAGTGGAGAGCTATTTAGAATTATGGGCAAGTCTTGTTGGTTATTATGTTATTGTTGTATAAGCATATTTTGTATGAAATGAAATGTTGTCGATGAATCGAAATGGATATACCGTGTAAAAGTGTTAGAATATCTCTCTTATTTGGAATTTCAGAATGTTAAGTCTAATTTATGATGATATGAACTTATGATGAATAGTTGGAATTCTGATTATATAATTTATTTAGCTTATGGATTTATAAATGTTGTTCATGTTTGTCAAGTTGGCTTGGGTTGTCGAATTATCGAGTGATGTGATATATAATTATAAACTGCACATGTTTTATAGATATGAATTTGATAGAATATTTTTCAGTGTCCTCAAATGTTAGTTTGGATCTTGGATTGGTTTGTGATGAAAATTTCTAATATCATGAATATTTTGAGGGGCGTGACACTATTGAATCTCAAATTTTAATGATGAAGTTAATTGTAATTTGTTTGATCTAATCTATATGTTGAGAAAAGTGTACAGGATTAACTTCGATAGTAGTAAGACAAAAAGCAGGTGTTGTGCCAGAGTCAAGAACGAGATCACGTTGGGGGTTCGAGAGTTCATCGGAAGTTCTACGGAAACCAACATAGAAGTCTAGGAGCTTGACATAGAATCTCGTCAGAACTCGCCAAAAAGATCGTCGCAAAGTCCAGGAGCTTGTTCGGAGTCCATCGGAGTATTGCCGAGAGATCATCGGATGTTCGCCGGAAGTACGACGGAAGCTCGCCGAAAAAGCGATTGACGCACCGGAACATGAAATACAGTAATCATGTCTTAATTATCATAGTTAGAGCGTAAATTAAGTTAGGATTGGGAGGTAATCCCAATAACTTAATTAGGGGCCAACTAGGCGCTAAGATGGGTTGGTTTGGGCTAAATTCAAGGCCCAACCATGACCCAAAATTTTCGACCGGTAGTGGCACCACTTGGGAGACTCGGTCTCCCATGAATTCTGGGCGGCGGTACCGCCCCTGTCAGGTGGTAGTTCCGTCGGTAGTTATTACTGTCAGCGGTGGTACCGCCGGTAGTTATTGCTATCAGTAGTGGTACCGCCCCTGTCAAGCGGTGGTACCACCCAAACTGAGCGGTAGTACCGCCCAATGTGAGGTGTTAGGTGGTAGTACCACCTAGTAATGGCGGTGGTACCACCAGTACCCCGGAAATCCAGGATGAGACACTTCTTAGCTCCATTTTTGAAAGCTATTGGGTCTATAAATACCCCACCCTTTTGTGCATGAAAGGGGAACGAAATCTTGATATATTCTTGAGTATTTGAAGTGTTAAAGAGTTATAAAATTGCTAGAGTTCTCCTCCTCCCTTTCTAAGTGTTGAGATTATTTAAGAGAGGAGTGAAACTTGTAAGAGTTGTCTCCTAAACTTAACAAAAGGAGAAAAGCTATAAAAGGTGGTTGTCCTTCGCCTATTGAAGGAAGGCCTCTAGTGGACGCCGATGACCTCGTCGGAGGAGGAAGCTGAAAGTGGATGTAGGACACGTTGACCATACCACTCTAAAACTCGGTTTGCATTTACTTTAAGCAACTTTCTTTTATAGCAAATTGCCTCTCCTCCTTACCGTGCTTTAACTACGTCTACATACGCTTTCACGTAAACATTTTTTGAGATCGACTTTAATCATGCAAAGACTTTACGAGATCGATGCTTTTCATTTGTGTAATTTACATTGCTACAAATCACCTTAGTCTTCTCTTGCACTTTCATGAAAGGTTTCAAGTTTAAATTCCTTCCGAAACGGATTGAATTGAAACCATTCTCGTTGGAATCAGTTTTAATCGAAATAAGTATTTTGACATAGCGAGAGTTTCCGCTGCATTAATTCACCCCCACTCTTAGTGCCGCTCTTAATCCTAACAATTGGTATCAAAGCAATGTTTACTCTCGTTTAGTTTAAAACCCAAGAGAGATGGCATTTGCCGACAACCAAGAGGGTTATTCAATTACACGTCCACCCATATTCAATGGGACGGATTACACATATTGGAAGACAAGAATGAGGATCTTCTTGATTTCAATAGATTTTGAGCTTTGAAATATTGTAAAAAATGGATTTTAAAAGTCTACTCTTCCGATGAACGATTGAAGTGAGTTGGAGAAGAAGACTTTCGCTTTAAACACAAAGACTATGAATGCCTTATTTTGTGCATTAGATAAAAACGAGTTTAATCGAGTGTCGATTTGTAAAATGACTTTTGATATTTAGCATACACTCGAAGTGACTCATGAAGGCACTAGAAAAGTGAAGGAGTCAAAAATTAATCTTTTAGTTCATTCTTATGAGTTATTTTGAATGAAACCGAGTAAGACCATTGGAGATATGTACACTTGATTTACGGATGTCGTCAATGGTCTTAAAAAACCTTGGTAAAGGTTTCTCATATTTTGAACTCGTTAATAGAGTTTTAAGATCTCTTCCGAAGAGTTGGGACCCTAAAGTAATGGCTATTCAAGTGACCAAAGATCTAAATAATTTTCCTCTTAAAGAACTAATTGGGTCACTAATGACCTATGAAATGACATATAAAGCTCATGAAGAGCTTGATGACACCCTTCCAAAAAATAGAAAGGATATGACATTGAGAACACAAGAAGACCACTCGAGAGAAAACTTAAGTGATGAGGACTTTGATGATGACTTGGCACTTTTAACAAGAAAATTTAAAAAATATATTAAAAAATATAAATTTAAAAATGGTACTAAAAATAAATTTGAACCCAAGAAAGATCAAGTAATTTGCTACAAATGCAAGAAATCGGGACACTATAAAAGTGAATGTCCCCAAGCCAAAAAGAGGACACCAAAGAAGAAGGCACTCAAAGCAACATGGGACGACTCAAGCGCATACGAAGAAGAGGAGCCAACCAATACCGAGAAAGTTGCTCACTATATGCTAATGGACATTGGAGATGAGGTAACAAGTTCATTAGACTCAAATTTATCATTTGATAAACTATTAAATGCTTTTCATGATTTATTTGATGAATGCAAAATAATTACTAAAAAATATAAATTATTAAAAAAGGAGCATGATTCTCTTATTAGTGATTTTGATAAATTAAAAATTAAGCATAATGATAGTTTAACTCCATGTACGAAATGTCAAGATTTAGAAATAATTCAAAAGGAAAAGTTGCTACTCAAAAATACCTTGAAGAATTTTGAGATTGGTAGCAAGTCATTGAACATGATCCTTCCCAATAAGGGTCACGTTCATAAAAAAGGCATAATTAGATTTGTGAGTAGCTCTCACCATAATCCAACCACCTTTGTTAAAAGCCCTACCTTACATGTTTTACCCCAAAAGAAATACAACTTTTGTTACAAATTTGGGCATATAGCTTATCATTATCCATTCAAGAAATGTAGCCCACATAAATTGATTTAGGTTCCTAAAAGAACCTCAATGACTCAATACAATATGATAAGAAATTAAGATCGATTTTTCAAGCACCCAAGGTCAAATGAGTACCTAAAAATCATTCTTTTTTGTAAAAATATTTACCATCACAAGCTAGGAGCAAGAGATGGTACCTTGATAGTGGATGCTTAAGGCATATGACCAGAGATCCATCTCAATTCTCTAAGCTCTCTAGCATAGACGAAGGATATATCACCTTCAGAGATAACAACAAAGGTAAAATCATTGGCAAAGGAACCATAGGTAACAAATCCAACTTCTTTATTGAAGATGTATTATTATTTGATGGCTTAAAGCATAACCTCTTGAGCATTAGTCAATTATGTGATAAAGGATATATTGTTAAATTTGAATCTAATGCTTGTATTATTGAAAAACCACACAAAAACACATTTATGATTGTACTAAAATAAAATAATGTATACATCATTGACATTAATGACCTTTGAAATGAAATGTGTTTTTCGGTTTTGAATGACGATGCTTAGCTTTGGCATAGGAGATTAGGTCATGCTAGCATAAAACTAATCACCCAAATTTCATCTAAAGAACTTGTAAGAGGAATTCCTCATATCAAGTTCGTCAAAGATAATGTGTGTGATGCTTGTCAACTAGGAAAACAAATAAAATATAGCTTCAAACTAAAGAACTAAATAAGCACCTCTACACTATTGCAATTAATCCATATAGACTAATTTAGACCAATTTCTACATCAAGCCTAAGAGGTAGCAAATACGACTTTATCATCATGGACACAAAAATGATTGCTTTAGATATTTCTCTAAGTTTTGTAAACTTGTTCAAAATAAAAAAGATTTTATGATTTCATCAATTTGAAGTAATCATGGTGGTGAATTTCAAAACCATGATTTTCAAAAATTTTATGAATCTAATGGATAAAACCACAACTTCTCTACTCCAAGAAATCCTTAACAAAATGAAGTAGTAGAAAGAATGAATAAAAACATACAAAAAATAGCTAGATATTTTTGGGCCGAAGCCGTAAATACGGCATGCTATGTCATGAATAGTGTTCTAGTAAGACCTTTACTTTCCAAAACTCCTTATGAGTTGTGGAACAACAAAAAACCTAATGTTTCATATTTTAAAATTTTTGGATGTAAGTGTTTTACCTTGAATGAAAAAGATGCTTTGGGAAAATTTGATGCTAAATCTGATGAAGGAATTTTTCTTCGCTATTCTTCTACTTCTAAAGTATTTCGTATCTTTAATAAAAGAAATTTGATTATAGAAAAATCCATTCATGTTATTTTTAATGAGGTTTCTGAAATTAAGAAAAATGATTTTGATGATAATGTTAATTTTGATGCTTTGAATTTAAATGAAACCCTTTCTCCATCTAGCAACTTGGATACATCTACTTCCGAAATATCCTTACCCAAGGATTGAAAGTATGTAGATGCTCATCTTAAGGAGCTAATCATAGGAGACACATCTTAAGAGATTCAAACTTGTTCTTCTCTTAAGAATTTTTGTGCCAATGCCACTTTTCTCTCCCAAATTGAACCTAAATGTATTGACGAAGCCATGAAAGATAATTCATGGATTATCGCCACGCAAGATTAGTTAAATCAATTTGAGAGAAATGAGGTGTGGAAGTTTGTTCCAAGGCCAAATGATCATTTAGTTATTGGTACTAAATGGGTCTTTAAAAACAAGCAAGATGAATCTGGTATCGTGGTTAGAAACAAGGCTAGATTAGTGGTCAAAGGTTTTAACCAAGAAGAAGGTATCAATTACGAAGAAACCTTCGCTCCTGTGGCTCGATTAGAAGCCATAAGGATGCTCCTTGCCTATGCTAATAGTAATAATTTTAAGTTGTTTCAAATAGATATTAAAAGTGCTTTTCTTAATGGCTTTATTTCCAAAGAAGTTTATGTTGAACAACCTCTCAGATTTTAGAATGATAGTCTCTTTAATTATGTATTTAAATTAACTAAAGCTCTCTATAGTTTAAAACAAGGCCCAAGGGCTTGGTACGAGAGACTTAGTTCATTTCTTATTGAAAATAATTTCTCTAAAGACAAGGTCGATACTACATTATTTATCAAAAATTTTAAAAATAATTTTCTTATTATTCAAATTTATGTTGATGATATCATTTTCGGTTCTACGAATGAATCTCTTTGTGAATCATTTGCTAAAAGTATGAGTCTTGAATTTGAAATGAGTTTGATGGGAGAATTAACTTTCTTTTTTTGCTTACAAATCAAACAACTAAGTAATGGTATATTTCTTAGTCAAATAAAATATGTCTTAGATTTACTAAAAAGGTTTAATATTGATAGCTCAAAGGGTATCAACACTCTTATGAGCACCTCCACCAAGTTAAAAATTGATGAAAGTAGAGAAAACTTTGATCAAAAAGCTTATAGGGGTATGATATGAAGTTTACTTTATCTCACCGTAACTAAACCGGATATCATGTTTAGTGTAGGACTTTTTGCTAGGTTTCAATCTAATCCTAAGATATCTTATATTAAAGTAGTTAAGAGAATAACTTAGATATCTTAAAGGAACCACAAATCTAGGATTATGGTATCCAAAATCCGAAAACTTTAAGCTGATTACTTATGCTGGTGCGGATTTTACTGGATGTAGATTAGATAGAAAAAGTACTCTAGGAACATGTCAATTTTTAGGACATGCACTTGTTTCTTGGACTTCCAAGAAACAAAATTTGATTGCACTATCTACAACCGAAACCAAGTATATTGCAGCTAGTGCATGTTGTACACAGATTGTGTGTATGAAAAACACTTTAGAGGATTATAAGATTCATCTTAAAAATATCCCTAAAAAATGTGATAACACAAGTGCAATATGTTTAACAAATAATCTCATTCAATACTCTAGAACAAAATATATTGACATTAGGCATCACTTTATACGAGATCATATCACTAATCATGATATAATCCTAGAGTTTATTGATACAAAACATCAATTAGACGATATTTTTACAAAGCTTTTATGTGAAGAACAATTTGATTTTATTAGAAGAGAGTTAGGAATGTTACTATCTGAATGCGTGAATTTGTTAAATTTCAAACTTTCTTAATTCTTTGATCACTCACTTAAATTATGTGCTGATAATTGTATGATGTGAATCTTACATAATGATAAGATTGTGTGCTTCAATAACATGTTTACTTTGATGTTGAAAATTTTGTGCCTTGATGCTAAAATGTTTGTATGATGATGAGCATGTTATCATGATGCAAGTAGTGATAAAAAGCTATGACAAAATATTTTATAAATGCATAAAGTATTTATATGTTTGATTCATGGAAGTCATTGAAAATGCATCTCTTGGACTTATCTCTTTTGAGTTTTTATTGAGAAATAGTTTTGATGTGATGCTCCTCTCATTATGAAGATTAATTCTCAGAATTTCTCTTATCCTTCATATGATGATTCTTTCACATGAATTCTTTCTCAATGAAGGAAAAAGTTTTATGATTTTTTATGAGATGAACACTTGCAAGAATGAGGATTTTATTCACGTGAATATTTCGATCATTGTGAAAATTAAAACATGATTTAATAAAACTCTTTTATCATTTTTAACTTCATTCAAAGTTGGTTCTCAATGGATTTTCCTCCTTTCTTTCCTTCTTCATGCAAAGTTTTGATGATACATTAAGGGAAGAAGTTATCTCCTTAATGTTTGAATGATACCATGTCATGAATGTTTGAAATATGATTGGTATGACTTTTTTTTTGTGACATGTATTTTTACCACACTTGCATTATTGTTCTCCTTTTTGTTGATGACAAAGGGAGAGAAATAATATCAAAATATAGTAAATTGATGATAAATGTATGTAATTTTACACTTGAAATGTTTGCATGTTAACTTTTCATCATTATGATAAGATATCTAGAGCTTAACTTGTAAATTTTTTAAATTGATATCGTGCCATAGAATGATGAATTGCTATGTTTGTCATCCTTTATATTTGAAATATCAGACTTGAAAATGATTATCATACCTTGTCATCATTTTGAAAATGTTAAATCATGATAGGAATCATGATGTATGTATTGATAAGTTTAAATGAACTTAACTTATCAATATGTCTCTTGAATTCAAAGGTCTTGAATCCAAGAATGGCTTTTCTCAAGTATGACATATAGATAAGGGGAGTTAAGGTTAATTCCGTCATCAATTGATTGTCATCATCAAAAAAGGGGAGATTGTTGAATCTCGGATTTTGATGATGAAGTCAATTGTAATTTGTTTGATCTAATCAATATGTTGAGAAATGTGTGCAGGATTAACTACGATGGCAGTAAGACATAAAGCAGGTGTTGTACCGAAGTCAAGATCGAGATCACGTTGGGAGTTCGATAGTTTGTCGGAAGTCCGGACATTCGTCGAAAGTTCTGCGGGAACCAACTGAGAAGTCCAGAAGCTTACCATAGAAGCTCATCGGAACTCGCCAAGAAGATCGTCGCAAAGTCCAGGAGCTTATCGAGAGTCTACCGGAGCATTGCCGAGAGTTCATCGGATGTTCGTCGGAAGTACGTTAGAAGCTCGTCGGAAGAGCAATTGATGCACCGGAATATGAAATGTAGTAATCATGTCTTAATTATCGTAGTTAGAGTGTAAATTAAGTTAGGATTGGGAGGTAATTCCACTAACTTAATTAGGGACCAATTGGGCCCTAATATGGGCTGGTTTGGGCCAGAATTTTCGACCAACGATGGCACTATCAGGGTCGGTGGTGGTACCACCCCTATTAGGCGGTAGTACCACCGGCAATTATTGCTGCCAGCGGTGGTACCGCCCCTGTCAGGTGGTGGTACTACTAGAGCTCGATCTCCTAGCTCTGTCAGGTGTTGGTACCGCCTAGACTGAGGGATAGTACTGCCTAGTGTCAGGTGTCAAGCGATAGTACCACCCAGTAATAGCGGTGGTACTGCAAGTACCCCGAAAATCTGGGATGAGACACTTCTTAGCTCCATTTTTGAAAGCCATTGGGGTCTATAAATACCCCACCCTTTTCTATATGAAAGGGCAAAGAAATCTTGATATATTCTTGAGTCTTTGAAGTATTAAAGAGTTGTAAAAGTGCTAGAGTTCTCCTCCTCCCTTTATAAGTGTTGAGATCATTCAAGAGAGGAGTGAAACTTGTAAGGGTTGTCTCCTAAACCCAGCAAAAGGAGAAAAGCTGTAAAATGTGGTTGGCCTTTGCCTATTGAAGGAAGGCCTCTAGTGGACACCGGTGACCACATCAGAGGAGGAAGCCGAAAGTGGATGTAGGTCACATTGACCGAACCACTCTTAAATTAGGTTTGCATTTACTTTGAGCAACTTTCTTTTACATTAAACTGTCTCTCCTTCTTACTATGCTTTAACTATGTCTACATACGCTTTCACATAAACATTTTTCGAGATCGGCTTTAATTGTATGAAGACTTTACGAAAACAATGCTTTTCATTTGTGTAATTTACATTACTGCAAATCACCGTAGTCTTCTCTTGCACTTTCACGAAAGGTTTCAAGTTTAAATTCTTTCCGAAACGGATTGAACTGAAACCATTCTCGTTGGAATCGATTTTAATCGAAATAAGTTTTTTGAAATAGTGAAAGTTTTCCACTGCATTAATTCACCCCCCCCTCTTAGGGCTGTTCTTGATCCTAACAGGTACCACCACCCAGACTGACGGTACCACCGCCTGACATTGTCTCAGAGACTGTATCATAACGGTGCCACTTGTTGGGTCACTGTTTGGGCCTTTCATTAGGCCAAACACAATCCATACATGGGCCCAACTGACCCCTAATTCGGTTGGCTCAATTCCAATCCCAATTATGTGCTAACTATGAAATTTAAGACATTTATTGAGCTAAACAAGTCCGTAAGTCTAGGTTTCTTCTAGCGAGCTTCCGGCAAACTTCCGACGATCTCTCGGCAATGTTTCAGCAAACTCCCAATAAGCTCCTGGACTTCATGATGATCTTCGTGGCGAGTTTTGACGAGCTTCTTTAACAAGCTCTTGGACTTCTCGGTCAATTCCGTCAAAACTTCTGACGAACATCTGGACTTCCGATGAACTCTCGAACTCCCAACAAAATCGTGTTCTTGACGCCGGGACTTCATTTTGCTTTATGCCTTGCTATCGTAGTTAATCCAGCAAATATAAAACCTACTTCGATCTAGACAATTATTATAAAGCAAATTAAGTGTTGTTCGGCATATCATTGGTTTATTGGCACTTCGTCCGAATCTTCGGTGCATCGTCCTCTCTTACGGCCTATTACCCAATCGGCCAGTTGACCTCCGCAACTCTGATTTACTTGGCAGAATTTCTACTCTTCTTGGCCCGATACCCGAACTCATGGCCCGAAGCCTTCTGCCGATACGTCGACCGATCCTTCAGCTTGACGTCTAATCTTCTGACATGTTTTTCTCTAGCCTAACATGATTCTTCCTACTTTAATTGTTTCTCCCTGATCGAAGCATCCTACTTCACTCAGAATGTAGATCAAATCTTAAACACTATTAATTGGTTTCATTATCAAAATTCGAGATTCATCAATCTCTCCCTTTTTTATGATCACAACCAATTGATGACGGAGTTTAAACAAACTCACCCTATCAATATGCCATATTGATAGAACTCTTAGATTCATAAATCCAAGCAACACATAAAATTATGCATAACATCATACTTCTCCCCCTTTATCATCAACAAAAAGGAGAAGTGTAACTTTCAAGTGTTTGAGATATAAGCTTTACAACATTGCATAATAAACATAATCTCAAGTTTTATCATTATTGCAGTTTGTAAGCTAGCAATTTAGCAAGTGTTACATCATATTAGAATATGCAAGCTAGCATATTTTATATCACTTTACAACATGTATAATCACCAAATCATCACTAATTTTAAAGATGTGCAAGATTATATATTATGCAAGTTTGCATTTTTGCTTCTCTTTTGAGATGAGCAAGCTAGCAAGTTTTGCGATGTGCAAGCTAACAAGTTTTAGCTTCTTCTTCCATATATCATCATGCAAGCTAGTAGATTTGTAATTCTTTTTCCCTTTACATCTCATCCTTATGCATGATACCAAATAAATCAATCATCACTATGGGTATATCATACATGATATTAAAACATTAAAATTTGTAAGCATTTATCACTTATTTTTTCTCCCTTTCCATCAATTTTCAAATCATCACATAAAAAATAACAAGAAAAATTAATTTAGTGATAAGTTATAATTCATCAAAACATGGGAGTATCGAAACATAGAAGAAATATCAATTTATATATACAATGTTCCAAACATCAAAGCACATCATCTCAACTTGTGAGAAAAAATAACAAACATAACAAACATATATTCATTCTTCGATATCCTTTTTTGAAAGATCCATAAAGTAGGGATTGAGAAATTCTTTAAGAAAAATGTTTTCCTTCCCCTTTTTTTATTTGATTTATTTCACACAAGCATGCCCAAGATTTTTATGCCAAGTCAAGCATGCATCGTCATTTAAGATCGAAAAATAAATTTTATCATCATGACCAAAAATATAACATATTAAACATAAGACTTCTTTAAACAAATGATTTGGTTTATCATTTAGATTCCAATGATAATATATTTCTCTTTTTATGTGTTTCATTTTATTTGATTGATTTCATATTAGGATGCTCATGTTTTTCGTATGAAAACCATACATCATAGTTTAAAATCGAAAGAGCAAATCTCGTTATGGAAATCATCAAGATCAATAAACCATAAATTACCCAAAAATCATTATTACTTCAAATCATCATGCATAATTAAATATAAAATCATCAAGCATGAAACTTACATTCTTTCATATAAGCATGCCTTTTTTATTTATGCCAAATCATAACATGCATCATTTTTAAAACCGAAAAAGCAACTTTCATTACAGTAAAAACTGATAAGCCATAAATTATAAGAATCATTATGCATAATTTCAAAATATAAACTCACTAAGCATGATCATTATGCATTATAAAATCATCAAGCATGATTTAATTAAACATGAAACAATTTTAATCACATTCGGAAATCATCAATTTAGATACACATTCATACTTCTTAAACATATACAAAAGGTTAATCTTACTAGGTCTACAAGCATTAGATTAACATTTTTTCATTTATCATAAAATATATATTTTTTATGATCATTTTCTTAAAATAAAATGAAGCGTGATATAACCTTTTTGTATTTTTTATTTTTTATTTTTTACTAACTAATTTAAAAATAACTCATGAAAAAGCATCAAGTAATTTTGAAATAAGGCAAAGTGGGTTTGGTTACCTCATTGTTGAAGGCCATTAAGGCATAGTTTGCCATATCACCTTTGTTAGTTGGCTCCTCTTTTCGGTTGCACCTATTGCTAGTCATAGGTGCCCAACAAGCCAATCACGTGAGTGATGGCACGTGTGACTTAATATAGAATTTTTTTGCTTATTATATTTTGGCATATATCACTTTATAACTATTGCATAAATGCATACATATATTGTGATGTCCTTGGATTTGTGCAATGGGAATCGGATCGTGATGAGATCACGATAGTGAGATCGATTCACCTTTAAACACATATCCTAAATAATCCCGGTCATAGGTTACTCGAGAGGGATATCGTGATAACTGGACAGACTGGTGTGCTGTATACCCGTCCATATGATGGATGCAGCTGGTCTCATAGCTGCTTGTGTAGGGACACTAGGGATACAGTACAGGTGCTCATTGGAGAATGAGTTCACTGATTGATCCGCTTACGGAATGTTGAATGGTTGATGATGCCTTATTGTCAAACAGCGATTTTGTAGTCCTAGTGGTGTATCTGGTCCTTAGACTTGAGACACCAAGGATATCCTGTATGAGTGCTCCACTCTTTGATACCAGACTTATAGGTTTGGCTATCCCATATCTAGTACAACTGGTCATTAGGAGTGGTAGTCGACCTTACGAGGGCTATTGAGTGTCGATAGAGGATCATCCACTCTCGGCGTCATGAGAGGAATATCCCATGTGTTCTTGCTCGACAAATCCCTGGCTAGGGTCATTCGGGTTGAGAGAGAAAGAGTTCTCCGGGAGAATCCGATTAGAGCGAGACTCGAGAAGAAACCGTGTGGGTCTGACAACACCATGCTCGATATACGGTCTCTGGTATATTAGATGGATGAGGGACTATAGGTACACAGTAACTGAGGACAGACAGGTCCAATGGATTGGATTCCCCTATATCGTTTGGGGACTACGGCGTAGTGGCCTACTACGTCCATAGTCGATGAGTCGAGTGAATTATTACAGAGATAATAATTCACTGTTAAAAGGAGTTCTGACAAGTATGACTCACGGCCAGCTCGATATTGGGCCTAGAGGGTCACACACATATGGTAGGCATTGCGATGAATAGAGGTTCAGATATGAGATATCCGACGGAGCCCTTGTCTTATTGGATGCAGATCCAATACCCACTAGGGGAGGACCCATTAGGGTTTGACAGGGGACCTCTATAAATAGGACGGATTCATAGCCCCATGGGCTAGAGAGCTTTTGTTTGCCTTTTTTATTCTCCTCTCCATCTCCACCTCAGAGTAGGTCTGGAGTTTTGAGGAGTGTCGTCGCAACCCTGTTGTGTGGATCATCGCTAGAGAGGAGGACGCTTGACCTCCTTCACCCTCTCCTAAGGATCTGTAAGGAAACAGGGATATACGATCTCCCTAGGTAACACAATCTACTCTATACGCAGTTTCATGTTTCGCGAATTTTTGCGTACCAATCTTTGCACGACGACGAACATCTCTTTGGGAATCGGGGATTTTGTTTTTCTTGTTCTTCCGCTGCGCATATGATGCCGCCCCCAAGGATTTCCCAACAATTAAGGCATAGTTTGCCATATCACCTTTGTTAGTTGGCTCCTCGTCTTCGGTTGCACTCGTTTATCCTAAGTCACTTTGAGTGCTCTTTTCTTCTTTGACAACTTCTTTTTAAATTCATTTTTATTTTTAATTCTTGTTTAATGAACGTTTTTAAGTTTTATAGTGAGAAGTTCAAGTTTATCATCACTTGAGCTTTTACTCGAGTGGTCTTCATTTGTTCTAAGTGCCAAATCCATTTTGTTCTTTGGAAGGTTGTTCTCATTTTTATTTTGTGCTACATTGGTCATTTCATAGATCATCAAAGACCCGATAAGTTCTTTGATCGAAAAAGTATTCAAATCTTTGGCCTCTTGAATGGTCGTTACTTTAGGATCCCAAGTTTTAGAAAGAGATCATAAAATTTTGTTCACAAGTTCAAGCTCGAAAAGTATTTCTCAAGAGCTTTTAAACCATTGATGACATCCGTAAAATGGGTATACATGTCAACAATGGTTTTACTTGACTTCATTCAAAAAAGTTTAATATCATGCATTAAAAAATTTATCTTAGAATCTTTTACTCTACTAGTGCCTTCGTGTGTAATTTCGAGAGTGTGCCATATATCAAAAGTTGTTTCGCAAGTAGAAACCCGATTAAACTCAGTTTTATCCAAAGCATAAAATAGAGCATTCATAGCTCTAGCATTTATGGAAAAAGTTTTCTTCTCCAAATCATTCTATTCTTTCATGGGAGTAGAGGACTTTTGAAAACCACTTTCGATAATATTCTATATATTCAAATCCAAGGAAAGCAAAAAAAGTCTCATTCAAGTTTTCCAATATGTGTAGTCTGTCCCAATGAACATGGGAGAACGAACGAGAGAGTGACTCACTTAAAAGTTGAAAAAAGTTATTTCTCTTAGGTGTTAAACCAAATGAGAAAATCGTGGCTCTGATACCAACTGTTAGGAACGAGTCAGCATTAAGAGGGGGAGGAGGGGGTGAATTAATGCTATTGAATCTGGTATTTTGATGATGAAAACAATTGATAAGTGTTTATGTTTTTAATCTGTATTTTGAGTGACGCAGGATGCTTCAATCAGGATAAGACAATTAAAGCAAGAAGAATCATGTTGTGTCATTAGAAAACATGTAAGAAGATTGGATATCGAGTTGGTAGATCGGTCGACGTATTGATAGAAGGCTTCGGGCCATAGATTCAGGCATCGGGCTAAGAAGAACGGATATTGTGCCAAGGATATCAAAGTTGCGGAGTCAACTGGCCGATTAGGCAATAGGCCGCAAGAGAGGACGATGCGCCGAAGAATCGGATGAAGCGACGAGGGACCAATGACATGCAAGATAACATTATTAATGTTTAGTATTAACTGTTTAGATCGAAGTGTATTTTACATGTGCAGGGTTAACTATGATAGCAAGACATAAAGCAAAATGAAGTCCCGGAGTCAAGGATGCGATTTCATTGGGAGTTCGAGAGTTCGTCGGAAGTCCGGACGTTCGTCGGAAGTTTTGTCGGAACCAGTCGAGAAGTCTCAGGGCTTGCTAGAGAAGCTCGTCAGAACTCACCAAAAAGATCGTCGTGAAGTCCAGGAGCGTGCCGGGAGTCCGCCGGAACATTGCTGAGAGATCGTCGGAAGTTTGCCGGAAGATCGTCGGAAGAAACCAAGACATAGGACTTATTTAGCTTAGCAAATGTCTTAGGAATCGTAGTTAGCACGTAATTGGGTTTGGATTTGGGCCAACCTAATTAGGGGCTAGCTAGGCCCATCTAAGGACTATGTTGGGCCCAATGAGAGGCCCAAACAATACCCCAAGAAGTGGCATGGTCATAGCACAGTCTTCGAGACTATATCAGGCGATGACACCACTAGTCTGGGTAGTTGTACTACCCTTGACAGGGTGCCAAGCGGTGATACCGCCAGTCTGGGTGGTGGTACTGCCCAGCACAGCCCCCTAGGCAGTGGTATGGCCAGACTGGGCGATGGTACCGCCCAGTGCAGTGTCAATATCAGACTGACACTAGCGGTGGTACCGTCAAGCGCAGGCGGTGGTACCGCCCGTGCTCGGGAAACTTGAGATGAGATATTTTTAGGCTCCAAGTTTGAATCAACTTGAAGCCTATAAATACCCCTCTCGTCCCTGGTTAACACACACAAGCACAGAGAGTTCAAAAGTGAAGAAACGCTGCTGAATCTCTTTAGAAATTTCCTCCTCCACTCTAAGTTTAGAATTCTATAAGAGGAGTATGAGTGCTTATAAGGGTTGTCTCATAAACCCGTGAAAAGAAGAAGAGGGGTGTAAAAGGTGGTTAGTCTTCGCCTATTGAAGGAAGACTGATAGTGGATGCCGGTAGCCTCGACGGAAGAGGAATCGGCGAAGTGGATATAGGTCACAACGATCGAACCACTCTAAAATCTGGATTGCATTTCTTTGAGCAATTAACTTTAATTGCAAACCTCCATACTTGCTCTTTACATCCATTACTCTCTTATATACACTTTTAAAGTATTACCTTTATGAAACGACTTTACGTCGGAAACATTTTTTATCGTACGAAGGTTTTTTTAAGACGTAATTTTTACCGTTGCACTAATTCACCCCCCATCTTAGTGCCGACCCCGATCCTAACAAGTGCAGCGGTAAAAATTACGTTGGTTTGAAATCACTCGTTCGATTAAAGCCGATTTCGAAAAGATACTTAAAATTGAAAGCGTACAGAAGAACAAATTGGATGTAAATCAAGTAAGTTTGCAGTAAAGGTAAATTGCACAAATAGAAATGCAAACCGAGTTTATAGTGGTTTGGTAATCGTGACTTATATCCACTCCATCGATTACTCTTCCTTCGAGGCCATTGGCATCCACTATCGGTCTTCCTTCAATAAGCGAAGACCAACCACCTTTTACAGCTCTTTCTCCTTTTACCGGGTTTAGGAGATAACCTTTACACCCCCACTTACTCCTCTCTCAAACTATTCTAACACTTAGATTTTTTAGAGGAGTTTATACAAGATTATAGTAGTGTTTCTTTCTTTTTCACTCTCAATTCTTGTGTATGTTAACCAGGGATGAGAGAGTTATTTATAGGCCTCAAGTTGATTCAAACTTGGAGCCTAAAAATGTCTCATCCCGGGTTTCCTGGGTCCTGGTGGTACCACCGCCTGTGTTGGGCGGCACCATCGCCTGCAGCACTAATACTAGGCGGAACCATCACCTAGTCTAGCGGTACCATTGTCTGGGAGACTATGTCTGGGCGGTACCACCGCCCAGACTGGTAATACCACCGCCTAACACAATCTCGAAGATTGTGCCACGATGGTGCCACTTGTTGGGTCACTGTTTGGGCCTTTTATTGGGCCCAACACAATCCATACATGAGCCCAATTGGCCCCTAATTAGTTTGACCCAATTCCAATCCTAATTATGTGCTAACTATGAAATTTAAGATATTTACTAAGCTAAATAAGTCCGTACGTCTAGGTTCCTTCTAGCGAGGTTCTAGCGATCTTCCGGCAAACTTCCGAAAATCTCTCGGCAATGTTCCAGCGGACTCTTGATAAGCTCCTGGGCTTCACGATGATCTCCTTGGTGAGTTTCGACAAGCTTCTTTGGCAAGCTCTCGGAACCCCCGGTCAACTCTGTCAAAACTTTCGACGAACATCCGGACTTCCGACGAACTCTCGAACTCCCAATGAAATCATGTTCTTGACTCCGGGACTTCATTTTGCTTTATGCCTTGCTATCATAGTTAATCCTGCAAATATAAAATCTACTTTATTCTAGATAATTATTACAAAGCAAATTAAGTGTTGTCCGGCATGTCATTGGTTTATCAGCGCTTCGTCCGAATCATCGGCGCATCGTCCTCTCTTGCAGCCTGTTGCCCAATCAACTAGTTGACCTTTACAACTCCAATTTACTTGGTGCATTTTTCGCTCTTCTTTGCTCGATGCCCAAACTCATGGCCCGATGCCTTCTGCCGATATGTCGACCGATCCTTCGGCTCAACATCCAATCTTCTGACATATTTTTCTCTGGCCCAACATGATTCTTCCTACTTTAATTGTCTCTCCCTAATCGAAGCATCCTATGTCACTCAAAATGTAGATCAAATAATAAACACTATCAATTGGTTTCATTATCAAAATCCGAGATTCAACAATCTCCCCCTTTTTTATGATGACAACCAATTGATGACGGAGTTTAAACAAACTCCCCCTATCAATATGCCATATTGATAAACTCTTGGATTCAAAAATCCAAGCAATATATTATCATAAAATTATGCATAACATCATACTCCTCCCCCTTTGTCATCAACAAAAAGCAGAAGTGCAAATTTCAAGTATTTAAGATATAAGCTTTACAACATTGCATAATAAACATAATCACCGGTTTTATCATTATTGCAGTTTGTAAGCTACCAAATTTAGCAAGTGTTACATCATATTAGAACATGCAAGTTAGCAGATTTTATATCACTTTACAACATGTATAATCACCAAATCATCATTAACTTATGTGCAAGATTGTAAATTTGTAAGTTTGCATTTTTGCTTCTCTTTTGAGATGAGCAAGCTAGCAAGTTTTGTAACGTGCAAGCTAACAAGTTTTAGCTTCTTCTTCCATATATCATCATGCAAGCTAGCAGATTTATAATTTTTTTTCCTTTTACATCTCATCCTTATACATGATGTTAAATCTCGAATTTTGATGATGAAGTCAATTGTAATTTGTTTGATCTAATCTATATGTTGAGAAAAGTATGCAGGATTAACTACGATGGCAGTAAGACTTGAAGCAGGTTTTGTGTCGGAGTCAAGATCGAGATCACGTTGGGAGTTCGAGAGTTTGTCGGAAGTCCGGACGTTCGTCGGAAGTTCTACGGGATCCAACCGAGAAAGTCAAGAAGCTTGCCATAGAAGCTCATCAAAACTCGCTAAGAAGATCGTTGCAAAGTCCAGGAGCATGCATGGAGTCCGTCAGAGCATTGTCGAGAGTTCGTCGGATGTTCGCCAGAAGGACGCCGAAAGCTGGTCAAAAGTGATTAATGCACCAGAATATAAATTGCAGTAATCATATCTTAATTATCGTAGTTAGAGTGTAAATTAAGTTAGGATTGGGAGATATTCTCACTAACTTAATTAGGGGCCAATTGGGCCCTAAGATGGGCTGGTTTGGGCCAAATTCAAGGCCCAACCAGGACTCTGAATTCTAGGTCGGCGGTGGCACCGCTTGGGAGACTCGCTCTCCCAGGAATTCTGGGTGGTGCTACCGCCCTTGTCAGGCGGTGGTATTGTAAGAGCTCAGTCTTCGAGCTCTGTTAGGCGGTAATACCGCCGAGACTAAGCAATAGTACCACCCAATGGCAGATGTTAGGCAGTAGTACCACCTAGTAATGGCGGTGGTACCGCCAGTACCCTGAAAATCTGGGATGAGACACTTCTTGGCTCCATTTTTTAAAATCATTGGGGTCTATAAATACCCCACACTTTTCTGCATGAAAGAGCACTGAAAACATGATATATTCTTGAGTCTTGGAAGTGTCAAAGAGTTATAAAAGTGCTAGAGTTCTCCTCATTTTCTAAGTGTTAAGATCATTCTATTAGAAAATCTTGGGGGCGACATCACATGCGCAGTAGAAGAACAAAAAAAATAAAATCCCCTATTCCCAAAGAGATGTTCGTCATCGTGCAAAGATTGGTACGCAAAATCCACGAAACTTAAAACTACGTATAGAGCATATTGTGTTACCTAGGGAGATCGTATATCCCTGTTTCCTTGCAGATCTTTAGGAGAGGGTGAAGGAGATTAAGCGTCCTCCTCTCTAGCGGTGATCCACACAGTAGGGATGCGACAATGCTTCTCAAAACTCTAGGCCTACTCTAAGGTGGAGAGGGGGAGGAGAATAGGAGAGACAAGCAAAGGCTCTAGCCTATGAGGCTCTGACTCCCTCCTATTTATAGAGGCCCCCTGTCAAAACCTAATAGATCCTCCCCTAGTGGGTATTCAATCTGCATCCAATTACCCAAGCCTTTTTAGATTAGTGGATCTCTAACCAATAATCTCTCATAGGCTCTTATTGGATCTCGTCCATGGGATCCAATAATTCAGGGGCTTATTGGATATCCAATAAGATAGGAGCTCTGGCGGATATCTCATATCTGAACCTCTACTCATCGCAATGCCTGTCATATGTGTGTGGCTCTCTAGACTCAATATCGAGCTGGCCGTGAGTTATACCTATCAGAACTCCTTCTAACTTAGTGAATTATTATCTTTGTAATAATTCACTCGACTCATCGACTATGGACGTACTAGGCCACTGCGCCGTAGTCCCTAGACGATACAGGGGAATACAATCTATTGGACATGTCTGTCCTCATTTACCATGTATCTATAGTCCCTTATCCATCTAATATCCTAGAGACCATATATCGAGCATGGTGCTGTCAGACCCATACGGTTTCTACTCGAGTCTCGCTCTAATCAAATTCTCTCGAATAACTCTTTCTCTCTCAACCCGACTGACCCTAACAAGAGATTTGTCTGAGCAAGAATACATAGGATATCCCTCTCATGACATTGAGAGTGGATGATCCTCTATCGACACTCAATAGCCCTCGTAAGGTCAACTGCCAATCCCAATGACCAACTATACTATATATGGGAAATCCAAACCTATAAGTCTGGTATCAAAGAGTGGAGCACTCATACAGGACATCCTTGGTGTCTCAAGTCTAAGGACCAAATACACCACTAGGACTATGGAATCACTATCTGACAATAAGGCATCATCAACCATCCAGCATTCCAAAAGCGAATCAATCAGTTAACTCATTCTCCAATAAGCACCTGTATTGTATCCCTAATGTCCCCATACAAGCAGCTATGAGACCAGCTACATCCATCATATGGACGGGTATATAGCACACCAATTTGTTCGATTATCACGATATCCCTCTCGAGTAACCTATGATCGGGATTATTTAGGATCTATGTTTAAAGGTGAATCGGTCTCATTATTGTGATCTCATCACGATCTGATTCCCATTGCACGGATCCAAGGACATCACAATATATACATGCATATATGTAATAATCAATATAATAAATACCAAAATATAATAAGCAAAAAGATTCTGTGTCAAGTCACACGTGCCATCACTCACGTGATTGGCTTGTTGGACACCTGTGACTAGCAATCTCCCACTTGACCTAAAGCCAATCACCTATGTGTCTGATCCCCATCAGACCCCTATGACGCTCAAAGACAATCTGAGACAACAGCTTTATCAGTGGATCTGCAATGTTATCTTTGGATAGAATATGCTTATTTGATAGACAACAGCAATGTTATTTGATAAGGTGGAACCTCCTCAGAATATGCTTAAATTTCTAATGAGACTTGGGTTCCTTCGCTTGAGCAATCACTCTGTTGTTATCGTAATATAAGGAAATCAGCTCCTCGCTATCTGGCACGACTCCCAAATATGTGATGAACTTCTTAACCCAGACTCCCTCCTTTGCTGCATCTAATGCAGTAATGTACTCCGCTTCTGTGGTCGAGTCAATAATATCATGCTTGGAACTCTTCCAACACACTGCTCCTCCATTCAAGGTATACACATACCCCGAATTCGACTTGCTATCATCGACATCAGATTGAAAACTCGAGTCTATGTAGCCTTCAACCTTGAGGCTACTATCTCCATATACTATTAAAAGATCCTTAGTCCTTCTCAAGTACTTAAGGATACACTTCACTACTTTCCAGTACTCCAAGCTTGGATCCACTTGATACCTGCTCGTGACACTCAAAGCATGCGCTATATCAGGTCTAGTACATAGCATGACATACATGATAGACCCTATCGCTGAGGCATAAGGTATCATATCCATGTTCGCCCTTTCTTCTGGAGTCTTTGAGGATATACTTTTAAAAAGCGATATCCCATGTCTCATCGGTATGAAACCTTTCTTGGAATTTTCTATGCCAAACCTTTTGACAATGGTTTCTATATACCTGGATTGGGACAAGACAAGCATCCTCTTGGATCTGTCTCTATAGATTCGAATCCCCAAGATATAAGATGCTTCCCCAAAGTCCTTCATGGAGAAGTGTCTAGATAACCAAGCCTTTACTATGGATAGCATTCCTACGTCATTCCCAATGATCAGGATGTCATCCACATATAATACCAAAAAGGTGATAGCACTCCCACTTACCTTCCTGTACACACAAGGCTCATCTTCGTTCTTAATGAAGTCATAAGATTAGATAGCCTTATCAAATCTTATGTTCCAACTTCGGGAAGCTTGCTTTAGTCCATAAATGGATCTAAGAAACCTGCACACCTTATCTGGGAAGTTCTTGGACACGAATCCCTTAGGTTGTATCATATACACCTCCTCCTCGAGGTTCCCATTGAGGAATGCAGTTTTCACATCTATTTGCCAGATCTCATAATCATAGTGTGATGCAATAGTCAATAGAATTCGGATGGATTTTAGCATTGCTACGGGTGAGAAGGTTTCGTCATAGTCAACACCTTGCCTTTGACGATACCCCTTAGCCACTAGCTTTGCTTTATAGGTCTCTACCTTTCCATCTACTCCAATATTTTTCTTAAAGATCCACTTGCAACCGATGGGTACAATACCTTCGGGCACATCAACTAGGTTCCAAACCTTATTAGAGTACATAAAATATATCTCAGAATTCATAGCTTCTTGCCACTTCCCGGAGTCTATACTCATAATAGCCTCATTGTAGGTCTGAGGATCAATATCCTCAACATATTCTCCTCTAATATGTCCCACATATCTCTCAGGAGGATGGGATATTTTGCCGGACCTACGTAAAGTTGGAACTTATGTGTTAGGTGTTGAATCTCGGATTTTGATGATGAAGTCAATTGTCATTTGTTATCTAATCTATGTGTTGAGATAAGTGTGCAGGATTAACTACGATGAAAGTTAGACAAGCAGCAAGAGTTGCGCCGGAGTCAAGACAATGATCACGTTGGGAGTTCGAGAGTTCGACAGAAGTTCGGACAGTCGTCGGAGGTTCTACGGGAACAAATCCGAGAAGTCCAGGAGCTTTCCAAAAGAAGCTCGTCAGAACTCGCCAAGTGGATCGTCGCAAGTCCAGGAGTTTGCCGGAAGTCCGTAGGAGTATCACCGAGGGTTCATCGGATGATCGACGGAAGTTCGCCGGAAACTTGCCGGAAGAAGCGATTGACGCACCGGAGCAAGCTGCAGAGATTGTCTTAGGATTTATCGTAGTTAGCACATTGATTAAGTTGAAAATGGGAGGTGATCCCATTAGCTTAATCTTGGGGCAATTGGGCCCCTGAAAAACCGAAATTGGGCCGAATGGAGCTACCCATTCGGACCCTGATTGCTATGGGAGGTGCAACCGCCCAAGCCAGGAGGTAGCACCGCCTGGGCTAAGTCTCCCAGGGAGACTGGGCGGTGCAACCGCCCCAGCCAGGAGGTGGCACCGCCTGGGCTCAGTCTCCGAGCGAGACTGGGCGGTGCAACCTCCCCTGACAGAGAGGTAGCACCGCCTGAGCTCGGTCTTCGAGCTCTGGCAGGCGGTGCAACCGCCTCAGTCAGGAGGTGCAACTGCCTGGGCTCAGTCTCCGAGCTAGACTAAGGCGGTGCAACCGCCCCTGACAGGTGGTGCAACCGCCTGGGCTCAGTCTTCGAGCTCTGCCAGGCGGTGCAACCGCTCTAGTCAGGAGGTGCAACCGCCTGATCCCGGAATTTCAGGATTTGATAGTTTTGAGCTCCAAATTTGAACTGGGTTGGGGCCTATAAATACCCCACCCATTCAGCACTGAACACACACAGACCTACACCGAAATCTTGATCTTTTCTGTGATTCTTATAGCTCAAAATTGTTGTAAAGGCCAAAAGTTCTCCTCCTTCTGTTCTTCAAAGTTTTGAGTTGTAAAGAGAGGAGAGAAAAGTTCTGTAAGGGTTGTCTCCTAAGCCCGTCAAAAGGAGTGAAACTGTAAAAGGGCAATTGGCCTTCGCCTATTGAAGGAAGGCCTCTAGTTGACGTCGGTGACCTCGTCTGTGGAGGAAGCCAAAAGTGGAGTAGGTCAAGATTGATCGAACCACTCTAAATCTCGGTTTGCATTTACTTTAAGCATTTTATCATTACTGCAAACCTCCTAAATAGCTACTGCCTTCTGCGCTTTTACGAACGAGTTTCTAAGTTCAGAACTTTCCGAATCTGCGTTTAGACGTAAATCGGCGTTTTCGTACGATCATTACATTTCACTTTACGTTTACGTTTTGACTCCAATTATAAGTGCAAACTACCTTCTGCGCATTTACAAAACATATCTCAAAGTTCAGTATCTTCAAAGTTGACGTTTAGACGTAAACCGGTTTTATCGTACGAACGTCGCATTTCAGTTTGCGCTTGCATTCTGATTTTTATCATAAACTGCAAACTGCCTTTGTAGAATTACTTTAACGTCATCTCGCTTAATCTTAAGCTAAAGTACTCCTAGAATCTGATTTTACATCGAAATCGTTTTTTGTCGTTCGAACGTAGCTTTCGATTTTAATCGCAGAAAAGTTTTCATTTGCTAATTCACCCCCCCCTCTTAGTGCTCTTGATCCTAACATTAGGTACCTAAATAGACTCGGGCTATAGAGTGGTGCTTGAGCTAGGTTCTCCAACCTCGCTCAACTCTATCATGCTCCCATTGTCTCTGCCAAGAATGTGTTCCTCCTCAAGGAATACTGCTCTCTTGGCTACAAAGACCTTTTGGTCCTTGAGATGATAGAAATAATACCCACAAGTTTCCTTGGGGTATCCCACGAACTTGCACCGCTCTGTCCTCGATTCCAACTTATCGGGGTTGTGTCTTTTAATATGGGCAGGGCAGCCCCAAATCTTAACAATCTTAAGATCAGACTTCTTCCCTTTCCATATCTCATATGCTATAGACACTACTGACTTAGTTGAAACTCTGTTCAGAAGGTAAGCTGCGGTCTCTAAGGCATATCCCCAGAATGAGATGGGTAGGTCAACGAAACTCATCATGGACCATACTATGTCTAATAGCGTACGGTTTCTCCTTTCAGACACACCATTGAGCTGAGGTGTATAAGAAGGTGTCCATTGGGATAATATCCCATGGTCCTTGAGGAACTGAGTAAACTCTGTACTTAAGTACTCACCTCCTCGATTTGATCGAAGAGCCTTGATACTCTTTCCAGTCTGGTTCTCTACTTCATTCTTATACTCTCTGAATTTCTCAAAGGCCTCGAACTTGTACTTCATTAAATACACATATCCATACCTTGAGAAATCATCAATAAAGGTAATGAAGTAGGAGTAACCACTAATGGCATGAGTTGACATGGGTCCACATACATCACTATGTATGAGTTCCAACAGTTCAGTGGCTCTCTCTCTAGTTCCACTAAATGGAGAGTTGATCAGTTTTCCACGAAGGCAAGGCTCACAAGTGGCATATGACTCATAGTCGAATGGATATAGATATCTATCATTTAACAACTTTTGAATCCTTTCCTCATGGATGTGACTTAGCCTACAATGCCACAAGTATGCACTATTCACCTTATCTCATTTCCTCTTAGACACATTTACATTGATATGTGGAGTAGTGTTTAGCATAAATAAACTATTATGCAATGTTCCTTTCGTGATAATCTCATCATCTAATAATATCGAACAACCATTATTCTCAAAAACTAATTTATATCCACTTATTATCAAACATGAAATGGAGATAATATTTTTGATAATAGAAGGAACAAAATAACATACATCTAATGCAATAAAAGCTCCACCAGGCAGATGTAGGGTGACCTCGCCAATAGCTACTACAGTAACTTTTACTTCATTGCCCATCTTGAGGTCCATTTCGCCTCTCTCTAGTCTCCTAGGTCTTGCCAGAACCTATAACAAATTGCATATATGATAAGCATTACCGGTATCAAATACCCATGTATTATCATAAGAGTCTGACAAATGGAGACTGATCATGAATGTACTTGAAGCTTCACCAAGCTTTTGTTTCGCCCTTTTCTGTAAGGTACTCTTTGTAGTTCCTCTTTCAGTGCCCATCTTTGCCATAGTAGAACCACTGGCCTTTGTCCTTTATTGGGTCTTTCTTAGCAACTTTTGCTTTACCTGGTCTGCCCTTGCCCTTTCCCTTCTTAAGGGACTTTTCTGTTTTCCTTTTCTTTCTGGTCTCACTAGTATAGAGAACTAGCTTCTCTTTCTTAATAGTACTCTATGCCTCCCTCAACATATTGAGGAGCTCTGGGAGAGTCACCTCAAGTTTGTTCATATTAAAATTTATTATGAACTGTGAAAAGGAATCTGATAGGGACTGAAGCACAATGTCCACACACAAGTTATCCCCTAGGACCATTCCTAGACTTATGAGTTTCTCTATCCACTCAATCATCATTAGGACATGGTTCTGAACCGGTGTCCCCTCAGTCATCCTAGCGCGGAAGAAGCTCTTGGATATCTTATATCGTTGAGTCCTTTCCTGTTCCTCAAACAATTTACGGACATGTAGGAGAATGGATTTCGCATCCATCTTTTCATGTTGCCTCTGTAACTCAAGAGTCATAGAGCCCAACATATAGCACTGAGCAAGAGTTGAGTCATTAATGTACTTCACGTCGCGAGTGATCTCATCCTTCCTTGCCCCTTCCTCGGGTGTAGGCATCATTATATCAAGGACGTACGCGATCTCATCCTTGCTTGCCCCTTCCTTGGGTGTAGGTATCACTATATCAAGTTACAAAGCCAATCCATATAATTTGGACCACTAAGGCAGTTGACATCAAGTATGCCACGTAAGGGATTTAAAAGCGATATTTTCTGAAAATAAAGATGCAGCAGAAATGAATAACATGCAGATTTTACAAGAAATAAACTATCAAGATATGGACTTCTATCTTAATATGCTCCCACTATTTTATTAGCGAGTCACGCGACACCCTTAGCACGTGAAACGAAAGTCTCTAGCAGACTTCTAGTGGGGATCAGGATCCAATCAGTATCTTAATATAACCTCGAGGGACTCGACCAATCACACTAAGCCCAAAAGGTAGGCAACTCTTACCGATTACAACTCCTTGTGATTCTTGTCCTGTTCGGCCTTCGAATCACCATGGTCTCGAGGGACTCGACCAACCATGATGTTCGATTAAGTCAGCACCATCATTATAAGATGAGTCTGATTTGATGATATACGCTTGAGGGACTCGACCAAGCATACCATGTCCTCAGGTCACTGGTGACATCTCTATGTCGTAAGCAAGATAACGAGTCGCGATATAGGTGAGCCTCGAGAGACTCGACCAACTCAACCTACATCGGGAATCGGTTCCTACCTATAACGATGGAAGGCCACGTGGGTCAATCTAATTGCCTCATGTTTACCTACTTAATATTATAAAGAGAGGTTTGTATGATTTGGTCTCCTAATATGGCATGTCACACATATACATATTTAATATGTATCTACATCGCATGCAAATATATATACATATCTAGTATGTATATAAGCAATCACACCAGATGATCATGGACTACTATCTTAATATGATCAAACCCGAGCCAGTAGGCCTGATCACTCACATCAAGATCTATGTGTATAACGGTGCATCTTCATACCCTGTGATCATCCATCTCATTTTCGTTAGTTTCGTCGACATCTCGATGCATCTCCATATATCGCAATTGTCCGTCTTGTGGGTCTCGCTATTGCATCCACGCTCCCGCTGCGCCTCCTCATGTGATTACAACTTAATCATTAGGCACGCAGGCCCGACAATAAACGAAAAATTTAATGGAGGCTCGCAGGCCACAATAATAATAATCACAAGTACACATATCACACGGTACATGATCATCCGTCCACACATCATACATCACATGTATAAATTATTATCATGTAGGACTCCTAGATAATAATAAAAATAATAATCAACTAAACCTTTTAATTAACTAATATTTTCTGAAATCAGGGACATGTAGGGAATTTCTTAATTCCTAGGGATATTTTTATAATTTAGACAAAAGATATAAATTAGAATTTCTCAAATTCACAGGGGCAAAACTATCTTTTTGCCCAAAACCCTAAGCCCCTCTTCCTCTCCCCTACTATTGCCACCCTGCTGGCGACGGGGGCTGTGCGGAAGAGGGCGGGGTGCTGCCCTCGCTTGCGAGTTGCACGCCCGCTGGCGGTGCTACCCCTGCAGGTGGGCGCCCCCGCCAGCGGTTCGCCCCGCAAGGCATTGCCCACAAGCGGTGCTACCCCGCCGGGCGGTAGCCCCTATGGGGGGTTTCGCCCGCGGGTTGCATGCACCTTTGCCCATGGGTTCAGCACATGCAGGCGCCGCCCTTGCATGCGGGCGTAGAACCCGCGCGCAGGGGCCTGGCCGCACGCGGCCTGCCTTGCGGTTGCCACTGCAAGCAGCCTGCATGCAAGTAGATGGCAATGCTGCCATCTATGACGGCAACAAGGGCAGCTACAGTTGTTGTCCTTTCCCACTTTTGCATCAACGATTTTGACGTCAAAAGCTTCTCCAAAACACAACACACGCAGTTCAAAACAAATCTTTCGCATGAACAACATCGCTCTGATACCACTGTTGGGAAATCTTGGGAGCGACATCACATGCGTAGCGAAAGAACAAGAAAAACAAAATCCCCTATTCCCAAAGAGATGTTCAACGATGCAAAGATTGGTGCGCAAAATCCGCGAAACATAAAATTGCGTATAGAGTAGATTGTGTTACCTAGGGAGATCGTATATCCATGTTTCCTTATAGATCTTTAGGAGAGGGTGAAGGAGGTCAAACGTCCTCCTCTCTAGCGATGATCTACATAGCAGGGCTACGACGATGCTCCTTAAAACTCCAGGCCTGCTCTAAGGTGGAAAAGGGGAGGAGAATATGAGAGGCAAGCAAAGGCTCTAGCCTATGAGGCTCTGAATCCCTCCAATTTATAGAGGCCCCCTATGAAAACCTAATGGATCCTCCCCTAGTGGGTATTCAATCTGCATCTAATTACCCAAGCCTTTTTAGATTAGTGGATCTCTATCCAATAATCTCTCATGGGCTCTTATTAGATCTCGTCCATGGGATCCAATAATTCAGGGGCTTATTGGATATCCAATAAGATAGGGGCTCTGGCAGATATCTCATATCTGAACCTCTACTCATCACAATGCCTATCATATGTGTGTGACCCTCTAGGCCCAATATCGAGCTGGCCGTGAGTCATACCTGTCAGAACTCCTTCTAACTTAGTGAATTATTATCTCTATAATAATTCACTCGACTCATCGACTATAGACGTACTAGGCCACTACGCCATAGTCCCCAGACGATATAGGGAATCCAATCCATTGGACCTGTCTGTCCTTAGTTGTCGTATACCTATAGTCCCTCATCTATCTAATATCCCAAAGACCATATATCGAGCATGGTGCTGTCAGACCCATACGGTTTCTACTCGAGTCTCGCTCTAATCGGATTCTCCCAGAGAACTCGTTCTCTCAACTCGAATGACCTTGGCCAGGGATTTGTCTGAGTAAGAACACATGGGATATTCCCTTATGACACCGAGAGCGGATGATCCTTTATCGGCACTCAATAGCCCTCGTAAGGTCGATTGCCACTCCTAAAGATCAGTTGTACTAGATCTGGGACATCCAAACCTATAAGTGTGGTATCAAAGAGTGGAGCAGTCATTTAGGACATCCTTGGTGTCTCAAGTCTAAGGACCAAATACACCACTAGGACTATAGAAACGCTGTCTAACAATAAGGCATCATCAACCATCCAGCATTCCAAAAGCAGATCAATCAGTGAACTCATTCTCCAATGAACACCTGTACTGTATCCTTAGTGTCCCCACACGAGCAGCTATGAGACCAGCTGCATCCATCATATGGATAGGTATATAGCATACCAGTCTGTCCGGTTATCACGATGTCCCTCTCGAGTAACCTATGACCGGGATTATTTAGGATATGTGTTTAAAGGTGAATTGGTCTCATTATTGTGATCTCATCATGATCTGATTCCTATTGCACAGATCCAAGGACATCACAATATATACATACATATATGTAATAATCAATATAAAGTGATAAATACTAAAATATAATAAGCAAAAATATTCTGTGTCAAGTCACACATGTCATCACTCACGTGATTGGCTTGCTGGGCACCTATGACTAGCACATTCAAGAGAGGAGTGAAACATTTAAGGGTTATCTCCTAAACCCGACAAAAGGAGAAAAGCTGTAAAAGGTGGTTAGCCTTTGCCTATTAAAGTAAAGCCTCTAGTGGACGCTAGTGACCTTATCGGAGGAGGAAGCCGAAAGTGAATGTAGGTCACGATTGATCGAACCACTCTAAATCTGGTTTACATTTCGTTTTAAGCAAGTGTTACATCATCTTAGAACATGCAAATAGCAGATTTTATATCACTTTACAACATGTATAATCACCAAATCATCATTAACTTTAAAGATGTGCAAGATTGTAAATTTGTAAGTTTGCATTTTTGCTTCTCTTTTGAGATGAGCAAGCTAGCAAGTTTTGCGATGTGCAAGCTAACAAGTTTTAGCTTCTTCTTCCATATATCATCATGCAAGCTAGCAGATTTATAATTCTTTTTCCCTTTACATCTCATCCTTATACATGATGTTGAATCTCGGATTTTGATGATGAAGTCAATTGTAATTTGTTTGATCTAATCTATATGTCGAGAAAAGTGTGCAGGATTAACTACGATAAAAGTAAGACATGCAGTAGGAGTTGCGCTGAAATCAAGACTAAGATCACGTTGGGAGTTCGAGAGTTCGACGGAAGTCCGGACGGTCGTCGGAGGTTCTGCGGGAACAAATCTGAGAAGTCCAAGAGCTTGCCAAAAGAAGCTCGTCGGAACTCGCTAAGTGGATCGTCGCAATGCTAATCATAGGTGTCCAACAAGCCAATCACGTGAGTGATGGCATGTGTGACTTGATACAGAATCCTTTTGCTTATTATATTTTGGCATATATCACTTTATAACTATTGTATATGTGCATATATATATTGTGATGTCCTTGGATTTGTGTAATGGGAATCGGATCATGATGAGATCACGATAATGAGATCGATTCACCTTTAAACACAGATCCTAAATAATCCTGGTCACAGGTTACTCGAGAGGGACATCGTGAAAACTGGACAGACCGGTGTGCTGTATACCCATCGATATGATGGATGCAGCTGGTCTCATAGATGCTCATGTAGGGACACTAGGGATACAATACAGGTGCTCATTGGAGAATGATTTCACTGATTAATCCGCTTACGGAATGTTGGATGGTTGATGATGCCTTATTATCATATAGTAATTCCGTAGTCCTAGTGGTGTATCTGGTCCTTAGACTTGAGACACCAAGGATGTCCTGTATGAGTGCTCCACTCTTTGATACCAGACTTATAAGTTTGGCTATCCCAGATCTAGTACAGTTGGTCATTGGGAGTGGTAGTCGACCTTACGAGGGCTATTAAGTGTCGATAGAGGATCATCCACTCTCGGCGTCATGAGAGGAATATCCCATGTGTTCGTGCTCAGACAAATCCTTGGCCAGGGTCATTCGGGTTGTGAGAGAAAGAGTTCTCCGGGAGAATCCGATTAGAACGAGACTCGAGTAGAAACTGTATGGGTCTTCAGCACCATGCTCGATATAAGGTTTCTTGGATATTAGATGGATGAGGGACTATAGGTACACGGTAATTGAGGACAGACAGGTCCAATGGATTGGATTCCCCTGTATCGTCTGGGGACTACGGCGTAGTGGCCTAGTACGTCCATAGTCGATGAGTCAAGTGAATTATTACAAAGATAATAATTCATTGAGTTAGAAGGAGTTCTAACAGGTATGACTCATGGCCAGCTCGATATTGGATCTAGAGGGCCACACACATATGGTAGCCATTGCGATGAGTAGAGGTTCAGATATGAGATATCCGATGGAGCCCTTGTCTTATTGGATATCCAATAAGCCCCTGAATTATTGGATCCTATGGACGAGATCCAATAAGAGCCCATGAGAGATTATTGGATAGAGATCCACTAATCTAAAAAGCTTGGGTTATTGGATGCAGATCCAATACCCACTAGGGGAGGATCCATTAGGGTTTGATAGGGGGCTTCTATCAATAGGAGGGATTCAGAGCCTCACCGGCTAGAGCCTTTACTTGCCTCTCCTATTCTCCTCCCCCTTTCCATCTCAAAGCAGGCCTGGAGTTTTGAGGAGCGTCGTCGCAGCCCTACTGTGTGGATCACCGCTAGAGAGGAGGACGCTTGACCTCCTTCACCCTCTCCCAAATATCTGCAAGGAAACAGGGATATACGATCTCCCTAGGTAACACAATCTACTCTATACGCAGTTTTAACTTTTTTGGATTTTGCGCACCAATCTTCGCATGATGATGAACATCTCTTTAGGAATCGAAAATTTTGTTTTCTTGTTCTTCCGCTGCGAATGTGATGTCACCCCCAAAGATTTCACAACAGTGGTATCAAAGCCAGGTTGTTCGTGCGAATGATTGGTTTTGAACTGCATGTATTGTGTTTAGGAAGAATTTTAATGTCAAAATCGTTGATGCAAAAACAAGGAAGGGCAGCAACAGTTGCTGCCCTCGATCTGCGTCCATGTAGCGCAGCCGTAGGCAGGTAGCACAGGGGCTGCGTCTGCAGTAGCCGACCGACAACCTGCTTGCAGTAGGCTTGCATCCGGCGGGGCTGGCAGCCCGCGGGCAGAGGCGTCTTCGGCCGCCTCTCCCGCAAGGTGAGGCACCGCAGGGCAGCGACACCTGCCGTCGCTGCTCCCGCGGGCAAAACCCCCCCCCACAAGAGCGGCCTCCCGGCGGGATAACACCACCTGCGAGCATTGCCCCATGGGCAGAACCGCCCGCGGAGGCGGCGGCGCTCGTAGGGGCGCCATCATGTAGGGGCACCACCACCTGCGGGCGTTGCCCAGCCGGCAGAACCGCCCGCGAGGGCGCCGACCCGTAGCGGCAGTGCCCTCGCCCCGCCACACAGGCCGCAATCGGCAGGGTGGCAGCAGCAGCAGCGAAGAGGGAGAGGGGCTTAGGGTTTTTGGGCAAAAAGACAGTTTTGCCACTGTGAATTTGAGAAATTCTAGTTTTTATCTTTTGTCCAAATTATGAAAATACCCCTATAAATTCAAAAATTTCCTATATGTCCCTGATTTCATAAAATACCAATTAATTAAAATGTTTAGTTGATTATTATTTTTATCATTATCTAGTAGTCCTACATGATGATTATTATTTATATATGTGATGTCTGATGTGTGGACGGATGATCATGGACCGTGTGATGTGTGTACTTGTGATTATTATTATTGAGGTCTGCGAGCCTCCATTATATTTCTCGTTTATTGTCGGGCCTGCGTGCCTATGATTAAGTTGTAATCACATGAGGAGGTGCAGCGGGAGCGTGGATGCGACAGCGGGACCCACGAGACGGATGATCGCGATGCATGAAGATGCATCAAGATGTCGACGGAACCGACGAGGATGAGATGAACGATTACAGAGCATAGAGATGCACCATTGCACACATAGATCTTGATGTGAGTGATTAGGCCTACTGGCTCGGGCCTAATCACATTAGGTTGTGGTCCATGATCATCTAGTATGATTGCTTATACACATACTAGATATGTATATATATATTTGCATGCGATGTAGATATATATTAAATATATATATGTGTAACATGTCATATTAGGAGACCAAATCATAGAAAATCTCTCTCGATAATATTAAGTCGGTAAACGTGAGGCAATTAGATTGACCCACGTGGCCTTCCATCGTTATAAGTAGGAACTGATTCCCGATGTAGGTTGAGTTGGTCGAGTCCCTCGAGACTCACCTATATCGTGATTCGTTATCTTGCTTACGATATAGAGATGTCACCGGTGACCTGAGGACATGGTATGCTTGGTCGAGTCCCTCGAGGGTATATCATCAAATCAGACTCATCTTGTAACGAAGGTGTTGACATAACCGAGCATCATGGTTGGTCGAGTCCTTTGAGACCATGGTGATTCAGAGGCCGAACAGGACGGAAATCACAAGGAGTTGTGAGCGGCAAGAGTTGCCTACCTTTTAGGCTTAGTGTGATTGGTCGAGTCCCTCGAGGTTACACTAAGACACTGATTGGATCCTGATCCCCACTAGAAGTCTGTCGGAGACTTCCGTTTCATGTGCTGAGGTTGTCGCGTGACTTGTTAGTAAAATAGTGGGAGCATATTAAGATAGAAGTTCATATCTTGAGAGTTTATTTCTTGCAAAATCTGCATGTTATTCATTTCTGCTGCATATTTATTTTCAGAAAATGTTGCTTTTAAATCCCTTACGTGGCATCTTGATGTCAACCGCCTTACTGGTCCAAATTATACGGATTGGCTCCGTAACTTGAGAATTATTCTCACGATGGAGAAAATCGCGTACATCCTTGATACAATGATGCCTACGCACGAAGAAGGGGCAAGCGAGGATGAGATCGCTCGCAACATGAAATACATTGATGACTCCACTTTTGCTCAGTGCTATATGTTGGGCTCTATGACTCCTGAGTTACAGAAACAACATGAAAAGATGGATGTCAGATCTATTCTCCTATATGTTTACAAATTGTTTGAGGAACAGGGAAGGACTCAGCGATATGAGATATCCAAGAGTCTCTTCCACGCTAGGATGACTGAGGAGACACCAGTTCAGAACCATGTCCTAAAGATGATTGAGTGGATAGAGAAACTCACAGGTCTAGGAATGGTCTTAGAGGATAACTTGTGTGTGGACATTGTGCTTTAGTCCCTACCAGATTCCTTTTCACAGTTCATAATGAATTTTAATATGAACAAACTTGAGGTGACTCTCCCAGGCTCCTTAATATGTTGAGGGAGGTAAAGAGTACTATTAAGACAGAGAAGCCAGTTCTCTATATTGGTGAGACCAGAAAGAAAAGAAAGCAGAAAGGTCCCTTAAGAAGGGAAAGGGCAAGGGCAGACCAGGTAAAGCAAAGGTTGCTAAGAAAGACCCAGCAAAGGACAAAGGCCAGTCCTTCCACTATGGCAAGGATGGGCAATGGAAGAGGAACTGCAAAGAGTACCTTGCAAAAAGGGCGAAACAGAAGCTTGGAGAAGCTTCAGGTACATTCATTATCAATATCCAATTATCAGATGTTTGTGATAGTGTATTGGTATTGGATACTAGTATTGCTTATCACATCTACAATTTCTTGTAAATTCTAGCAAAGCCGAGTGGAGATTGGCGAGAGGAATATTGCATAAATGTTTGTTTATGCTAGACACTACTCCACATATCATGAATGTAAGTGTGTCTAAGAGGAAACGAGATGAGGTGAACAGTGCATACCTATGGCATTGTAGGATAGGTCACATCCATGGAAGAAGGATTCAAAAGTTGCTAAATGATGGATATCTAGATCCATTCGACTATGTTTCATATGCAACTTGCAAGCCTTGCCTTTGTGGAAAACTGACCAACTCTCCATTTAGTGGAACTGGAGAGAGAGCCACTGAGCTATTGGAACTCATACATAGTGATGTATATGGACCCATGTTAACTCATGCCAATGGTGGTTACTCCTACTTCATTACCTTTACTAATGATTTCTCAAGGTATGGATATGTGTACTTAATGAAGTACAAGTCCGCGACTTTTGAGAAATTCAGAGAGTATAAGAATGAGGTGCAGAATCAGACTGGAAAGAGTATCAAAACTCTTCGATCAGATCGAGAAAGTGAGTACTTAAGTACAGAGTTTACTCAGTTCCTCAATGACCATGGGATATTATCCCAATGGACACCTCCTTATACACCTCAACTCAATGGTGTCTCTGGAAGGAGGAATTGTATGCTATTACGTTGGGAAATCATTGGGGGCGACATCATATGCGCAGCGGAAGAAAAAGAAAACAAAAATCCCCGAGTCCCAAAAAAGATGTTCGTCGTCGTGCGAAGATTAGTGCGCAAAAATCCGCAAAACACAAAACTGCGTATAGAGATTGTGTTACGCTATAAGCAACCTACACACTTTATCTGGGCAGTTCTTGGACACGAATCCCTCAGGTTGCATCATATACACCTCCTCCTCGAGGTTCCCGTTGAGGAATGCGGTTTTCACATCCATCTGCCAGATCTCATAATCATAGTGTGCTGCAATAGCCAATAGAATTCTGATGGATTTTAGCATTACTACGGGTGAGAAAGTTTCGTCGTAGTCAACACCTTGCCTTTGACGATACCCCTTAGCCACTAGCCTTGCTTTATGGGTCTCTACCTTTCCATCTACTCCGATCTTTTTCTTAAAGATCCACTTGCAACCGATGGGTACAATACCTTCTAAGCATCAACTAGGTTCCAAACCTTATTGGAGTATATAGAATCCATCTCGAGAATTCATGGCTTCTTTCCACTTCCTGAGTCTATACTCATAATAGCCTCCTCGTAGGGTTTGAGGATCAATATCCTCTACATCCTCTGCTCTAATATGTCCCACATATCTCTCAGGAGGATGGGATACTCTATCGGACCTGCGTAAAAGTTGATACTTGTGTATTAGGTACACCAAAACGCACTCTGGGTCAGAGTGGTGCTTGAGCTTGGTTCTCCAACCTCGCTCAATTCTATCATTCTCCCACTGTGTCTCCGTCAAGAATGTGTTCCTTCTCAAGGAACACTGCTCTCTCTTAGTTACAAAGACCTTTTGGTCATCGAGATGATAGAAATAATACCCACAAGTTTCCTTGGGGTATCCCACAAATTTGCATCACTCGTCCTTGATTCTAACTTATCGGGGTTGTGTCTTCTAACATGGGCAGGGGCCCCCAGATCTTAACAACCTTAAGATCAGGGCTTTTCCCTTTCCATATCTCATATGGTGTGTAGACACTACCGACTTAGTTGGAACTCTGTTCGAAAGGTAAGCTACGGTTTCTAGGGCATATCCCCAGAATTAGATGGGTAGGTCAAACTCATCATAGACCGTACCATATCTAATAATGTACGATTTCTCCTTTCGGAGACACCATTGAGCTGAGGTGTATAAGGAGGTGTCCATTGGGATAATATCCCATGGTCCTTGAGGAACCGAGTAAACTCAGCCTTAAGTATTCACCTCCTCGATCTGATCAAGAGTTTTGATACTCTTTCGGTCACGGTTCTCCACCTCATTCTTATACTCTCTGAATTTCTCAAAGGCCTCAGACTTGTACTTCATTAAGTACACATATCCATACCTTGAGAAATCATCAGTAAATGTAATGAAGTAGGAGAAAACTCCAATGGCATGAGTTGACATGGGTCCACATACATCACTATGTATGAGTTCCACCAACTCATTGGCTCTCTCCCCAGTTCTACTAAATGGAGATTTGGTCAGTTTTCCATGAATGCAAGGCTCACAAGTTGTATATGACACATAGTCGAATGGATCTAGATATCCATCATTTAGCAACTTTTGAATCCTTCTTTCATGGATGTGACCTAGCCTACAATGCCACATGTATGCACTGTTCAACTCATCTCGTTTCCTTTTGGACACATTTACATTCATGATATGTGGAGTGGTGTCTAACATAAATAAATCATTATACAATGTTCCTTTCGTGATGATCTTATCATCTAATAATATCGTGTTGGGAAATCAGCTGGGGCGACATCATATGCGCAGCGGAAGAACAAGAAAACAAAAATCCCCGATTCCCAAAAAGATGTTCGTCGTCGTGCGAAGATTGGTGCGCAAAAATCCGCAAAACACAAAACTGCGTATAGAGACTGTGTTACCTAGGGAGATCGTAAATCCCTGTTTCTTTGTAGATCCTTAGGAGAGGGTGAAGGAGGTCAAGCGTCCTCCTCTCTAGCGGTGATCCACACAGCAGGGTTGCGACGACCCTCCTCAAAACTCCAGGCCTCTGAGGTGGAGAGGGAGAGGAGAATAGGAAAGGCAAGCAAAGACTCTAGCCTATGAGGCTGTGAATCCCTCCTATTTATAGAGATCCCGTGTCAAACCCTAATGGGTCTTTCCCTAGTGGGTATTGGATCTGCATCCAATAAGACAAGGGCTCCATCGGATATCTCATATCCGAACCTCTACTCATCGTAATGCCTACCATATGTGTGTGACCCTCTAGGCCCAATATCGAGTGGCTGGTCGTGAGTCATACCGTCGAGAACTCCTTCTAACTCAAGGTGAAATATTATCTCTGTAATAATTCACTTCGACTCATCGACTACGGACGTACTAGGCCACTACATGTAGTCCCCGATGATACAAGGGAATCTAATCCATTGGACCTGTCTGCTCCTCGTTACCATGTACCTATAGTCCCTCATCCATCTAATATCCCAGAGACCATATATCGAAAGCATGGTTTTGTCGGACCCATACGGTTTCTACCGAAGTCTCGCTCTAATCGGATTCTCCCGAGAACTCTTTCTCTCTCACCCGAATGACCCTCGCCGTGGATTTGTCTCGAGCAAGAACACATGGGATATTCCTCTCATGATGACGAGAGTGGATGATCCTCTATCGACACTCAATAGCCCTCGTAAGAGGGTCGACTACCACTCCCCAATGACCAAATTTGTACTAGATCCGGGACAGCCAAACCTATAAGTCCGGTATCAAAGAGTGGAGCACTCATACAGACATCCTTGGTGTCTCAAGTCTAAGGACTAGGTACACCACTAGGGACTCACGGAATCGCTGTCCGACAATAAGGCATCATCAACCATCCAAAGCATTCCGTAAGCGGATCAATCAGTGAACTCATTCTCCAATGAGCACCAGATCTGTATCCCTAGTGTCCCTACACGAGCAGCTATGAGACCACCTGCATCCATCATATGGACGGGTATACAAAGACACCAAGATATCGGGTTATCACGATGTCCCTCTCGAAAACCTATGACCGGGATTATTTAGGATATGTGTTTAAAGGTGAATCGATCTCATTATCGTGATCTCATCACGATCCGATTCCCATTGCACAAATCCAAGGACATCACAATATATATATGCATTTATGCAATAGTTATAAAAGTGATATACGCCAAAATATAATAAGCAAAAAAGATTCTGTATCAAGTCACACGTGCCATCACTCACGTGATTGGCTTGCTTGGACACCTATGACTAGCAATCTCCTACTTGACCTAAAGCCAATCACCTATATGTGTCCGATCCCCATCGGACTCTGTGGACGCTTCAAAGACAATCTGAGACAACGGCTTTGTCGGTGGATCTACAATGTTATCTTCGGATGGAACTCTTTACACTACACATCTCCTCGGTTTACGATCTCTCTTATAAAGCTGGAACCTCCTCGAACACTTCCGATGAGACCCGGGTCCCTTATTTGAGTAATCACCCCATAGTTGTCGCAATATAAGGAAGTCGACTTGTCGCTATCCGTATCGACTCCCAAATCTGTGATGAACTTCTTCACCCAGACTCCCTCTTTTGCTGCATCTAATGCAGCAATGTACTCCACCTTTGTGGTCGAGTCAACAGTGGTATCTTGCTTGGAACTCTTCCAACACACTGCTCCTCCATTCAAGGTGTACACATACCCTGAATTCGACTTGCTATCATCGACATCAGACTGAAAACTTGAGTCAGTGTAGCCTTCAACCTTAAGGCTATTACCTCCATATACTAGTAAAAGATCCTTAGTCCTTCTCAAGTACTTAAGGATACACTTTACTACTTTCCAAAGGGTGCTCCAAGCACGGATCCGCTTTGATACCTGCTTTCAGTGACACTCGGGCATGCTATATCGTGCCCTAGTACATAGCATGGCATACATGATAGACCCTTTTGCTGAGGCATAAGGTATCATATCCATGTTCGCCCTTTCTTCTGGAGTCTTTGGGGACATACTCGTAGAAAGCGATATCCCATGTCTCATCGGTATGAGACCTCTCTTGGAATTTTCCATGCCAAACCTTTTGACAATGGTTTCTATGTACCTGGACTAGGACAAGCCAAGCATCCTCTTGGATCTATCTCCATAGATTCTAATCCCCAAAATATAGGATGCTTCCCCTAAGTCCTTCATGGAGAAGTGTCTAGATAACCAAGCCTTTACTGTGGATAGCATTCCTACATCATTCCCAATGATCAGGATGTCATCCACATATAACACCAAAAAGGTGATAGCGCTCCCACTTACCTTTCTGTATACACAAGGCTCATCTTCGTTCTTAACGAAGTCATAAGATCTGATTGCCTCATCAAATCTTATGTTCCAACTTCGGGAAGCTTGCTTTAGTCCATAAATGGATCTAAGCAACCTACACACCTTATCTGGGCAGTTCTTGGACATGAATCCCTCAGGTTGCATCATATACACCTCCTCCTCGAGGTTCCCATTGAGGAATGCGGTTTTCACATCCATCTGCCAGATCTCATAATCATAGTGTGCTGCAATAGCCAATAGAATTCTGATGGATTTTAGCATTGCTACGGGTGAGAAAGTTTCGTCGTAGTCAACACCTTGCCTTTGACGATACCCCTTAGCCACTAGCCTTGCTTTATAGGTCTCTACCTTTCCATCTACTCCGATCTTTTTCTTAAAGATCCACTTGCAACCGATGGGTACAATACCTTCGGGCGCATCAACTAGGTTCCAAACCTTATTGGAGTACATCGAATCCATCTCAGAATTCATGGCTTCTTTCCACTTCCCGGAGTCTATACTCATTATAGCTTCCTCGTAGGTCTGAGGATCAATATCCTCTACATCCTCTGCTCTAATATGTCCCACATATCTCTCAAGAGGATGGGATACTCTATCAAACCTGTGTAAAGTTGATACTTGTGTATTAAGTACCTGAACAGACTCGAGCTGTAGAGTGGTGCTTGAGCTTGGTTCTCCAACCTTGCTCAATTCTATCATTCTCCCACTGTCTCCGTCAAGAATGTGTTCCTTCTCAAGGAACACTGCTCTCTTAGCTACAAAGACCTTTTTGGTCCTCGAGATGATAGAAATAATACCCACAAGTTTCCTTGGGGTATCCCACAAATTTGCATCGCTCTGTCCTTGATTCTAACTTATCGGGATTGTGTCTTCTAACATGGGCAGGGCAGCCCCAGATCTTAACAACCTTAAGATTAGGCTTCTTCCCTTTCGATATCTCATATGGTGTAAACACTACCGACTTAGTTGGAACTCTGTTCAGAAGGTAAGCTGCGGTTTCTAGGGCATATCCCCAGAATGAGATGGGTAGGTCAGCAAAACTCATCATGGACCGTACCATATCTAATAATGTACGATTTCTCCTTTCAGAGACACCATTGAGCTGATGTGTATAAGGAGGTGTCCATTGGGATAATATCCTATGGTCCTTGAGGAACTGAGTAAACTCTGTACTTAAGTATTCACCTCCTCGATCTGATTGAAGAGTTTTGATACTCTTTCCAGTCTGGTTCTCCACCTCATTCTTATACTCTCTGAATTTCTCAAAGGCCTCGGACTTGTACTTCATTAAGTACACATATCCATACCTTGAGAAATCATCAGTAAATGTAATGAAGTAGGAGTAACCTCCAATGACATGAGTTGACATGGGTCCACATACATCACTATGTATGAGTTCCAACAACTCAATGGCTCTCTCTCCAGTTCTACTAAATGGAGATTTGGTCAGTTTTCCACGAATGCAAGGCTCACAAGTTGTATATGACACATAGTCGAATGGATCTAGATATCCATCATTTAGCAACTTTTGAATCCTTCTTTCATGGATGTGACCTAGCCTACAATGCCACAGGTATGCACTGTTCAACTCATCTCGTTTCCTTTTGGACATATTTACATTCATGATATATGGAGTGGTGTCTAACATAAATAAACCATTATGCAATGTTCCTTTCGTGATGATCTTATCATCTAATAATATCAAACAACCATTGTTCTCAAAAACAAATTTATATCCATTAACTGTTAAACATGAAATGGAGATAATATTTTTGATAATAGATGGAACAAAATAACATGCATCTAATGCAATAAAAGCTCCACTAGGCAGATATAGGGCGACCTCGCCAACAGCTAATACAGCAACTTTTGCTCCATTACCCATCTTGAGGTCCATCTCGCCTCTCTGTAGTCTCCTAGGCCTTGCCAGAACCTACAACGAATTGCATATATGATAAGCACTACCGGTATCCAATACCCATGTGTTATCATAAGAGTCTGACAAATGGAGACTGATCATGAATGTACCTGAAGCTTCATCAAGCTTTTGTTTCAGCCCTTTCTTCAAGGTACTCTTTGCAGTTTCTCTTCCAATGCCCATCTTTACCACAATGGAAGCAATTGGCCTTTGTCCTTTGCTGGGTCTTTCTTAGCAACCTTTGCTTTTACCTTGTTTGCCCTTGCCCTTTCCCTTCTTAAGGGACCTTTCTCTTTTCTTTTTCTTTCTGGTCTCACTAGTGTAGAGAACTGGCTTCTCTTTCTTAATAGTACTCTCTCTCCTCCCCTCAACATATTGAGGAGCTTTGGGAGAGTCACCTCAAGCTTGTTCATATTAAAATTCATTATGAACTGTGAAAAGAATCTGGTAGGGACTGAAGCACAATGTCCACACACAAGTTATCCTCTAGGACCATTCCTAGACACTGTGAGTTTCTCTATCCACTCAATCATCTTTAGGACATGGTTCTCAACCGGTGTCCCCTCGGTCATCCTAGCTGAAAAAGCTCTTGGATATCTCATATCATTGAGTCCTTCCCTGTTCCTCAAACAATTTGCAGACATGTAGGAGAATGGATCTGGCATCCATCTTTTCATGTTGTCTCTGTAACTCGAGTCATAGAGCCCAACATATAGCACCGGCAAGAGTGGAGTCATCAATGTAATTCACGTGGCGAGTGATCTCATCCTCGCTTGCCCCTTCTTCGGGCATAGGCATCACTCAGTATCAGGGCGTACATGATTTTTTTCCATTTGTGAGAACAATTCTCAAGTTACTGAGCCAATCCAGGTATAATTTGGACCAAGAAGGCGGTTGACATCAAGTATGCCACGTAAGGGATTTGAAAGCGACATTTTTTGAAAAAAAAGATGTAGCATAAATGAATAACATGCAGATTTTTCAAGAAATAAACTATCAAGATATGGACTTCTATCTTAATATGCTCCCACTATTTTACTAACGAGTCACGCGACACCCTCAGCACGTGAAACGGAAGTCTCCAGCAGACTTCTAGTGGGGATCAGGATCCAATCAGCGTCTTAGTGTAACTTCGAGGGACTCGACCAATCACACTAAGCCTAAAAGGTAGGCAACTCTTGCCGATCACAACTCCTTGTGATTCCCGTCCTGTTCGACCTCCGAATCACCATGGCCTCGAGGGACTCGACCAACCATGATGCTCAAGTTAAGTCAACACCTTCGTTACAAGATGAGTCCGATTTGATGATATACCCTCGAGGACTTCGACCAAGCATCTGATGTCCTCGGGTCACCGGTGACATCTCTATGTCGTAAGCAAGATAGCGAATCGCGATATAGGTGAGTCTCGAGGGACTCGACCAACTCAACCTACACCGAGAATCGGTTCCTACTCATAACGATGGAAGGCCACGTGGGTCAATCTAATTGCCTCACGTTTACCGACTTAATATTATCGAGAGATGTTTCTATAATTTGGTCTCCTAATATGACATGTCACATATATATATATATTTAATATATATCTACATCGCATGTAAATATATATACATATCTAGCATGTGTATAAGCAATCACATCAGATGATCATGGACCACAGCCAAATATGATTAGGCCCGAGCCAGTAGGCCTAATCACTCACATCAAGATCTATGTGTGCAACGGTGCATCTCCATGCCCTTGTGATTGTCCATCTCGTCCTCGTCGGTTCCGTCGACATCTTGATGCATCTCCATGCATCACGATCGTCCGTCTCGTGGGTCCCGCTATCGCATCCACGCTCCCGCTGCGCCTTCTCATGTGATTACAACTTAATCATAAGCACGTAGGCCCGACAATAAACGAGAAATATAATTGAGGTTCGTAGACCTCAATAATAATAATCACAAGTACACACATCACACGGTCCATGATCATCCGTCCACACATCATACATCACATGTATAAATAATCATCATCATGTAGGACTACTAGATAATAATAAAAATAATATTCAACTAAACCTTTTAATTAATTAATATTTTTCTGACATCAGAGACATGTAGGGAATTTCTCAATTCCTAAGGGTATTTTCATAATTTGGACAAAAGACAGAAACTGGAATTTCTCAAATTCACAGGGGCAAAACTGTCCTTTTGCCCAAAACCCTAATTCCCTCTCTCTGCTGCCACCCGCCACCCACCTGGCGGGCGGGCTCAGGCGGCGGGCGGGCGGGGCACTTGCTTGCTTTGCGGGCGACACGCATGGCGGCGGCGATCCATCACGAAGGAAGCCTCCTTCGGTGTCGCATTGCCTCCGGCGGTGCTTTCCCCCCCGCCGGCCGCCCTTGTGGGGGGTTTCGCCATGGAGTAGCGGCGGAGGGTCATTGCCGCTTTCTGCGGCGGCGGCGCCTCCCCTTTGGCGGGCGCCTCGCCTCGCCCGGGGCGGCCGCCCCTACTGGTGGCGAGCTCCGCTTCCCTTCGGGCGATAGGTGCCGCTGCCTGCGGGCGCCTGCCCGTGGGCTGCCAGCCCCGCCGGCAGCAAAGCTTCTTCGCCAAACAGACCGCCGCCCCGGTTTGGTTGCCGTACTGCCCCGCCCACCGCCCACCTTCGCCGCAGCACGACGCGCGGATCGAGGGCAGCAACTGTTGCTGCTGCACTTCCTCGCTTTTGCGTCAACGATTTTGACGTCAATATTCTTCCTAAACACAACACACGCAGTTCAAAACCAATCATTCGCATCGAACAACAGCGGCTCTCGATACCACCGTTGAGAATCAGTGGGGCGACATCATATCTTGTGTGGAAGAACAAGAAAACAAAAATCCACGATTCCCAAAAAGATGATCGTCGTCGTGCGAAGATTAGTGCGCAAAAATCCGCAAAACACAAAACTGCGTATAGAGATTGTGTTACCAAGGGAGATCGTATATCCCTGTTTCCTTGCAGATCCTTAGGAGAGGGTGAAGGAGGTCAAGCGTCCTCCTCTCTAGCGATGATCCACACAGGGGGTTTGCGACGACCATCCTCAAAACTCCAGGCCTCCGAGGTGGAGAGGGAGAGGAGAATAGGAAAGGCAAGCAAAGACTCTAGCCTATTAGGGTCAGAATCCCTCCTATTTATAGAGATCCCGTGTCAAACCCTAATGGGTCCTTCCCTAGTGAGTATTGGATCTGCATCCAATAAGACAAAGGGCTCGGATGGGATATCTCATATCCAAACCTCTACTCATCGCAATGCCTACCATATGTTTGTGACCCTCTAGGCCCAATATCGAAGTTGGCCGTGAGTCATACTGTCGAAACTCCTTCTAACTCAAAGTGAATTATTATCTCTGTAATAATTCACTTTCGACTCATCGACTACTGGACGTATTAGGCCCACTCTGCCGTAGTCCCCAAACGATCTGAGGGGAATCCAATCCATTGGACCTGTCATCCTCGCTTACCATGTACCTATAGTCCCTCATCCATCTAATATCCCGAGACCGGATATCGAGCATGGTGTTGTCGGACCCATCACGGTTTCTACTGAAGTCTCGCTCTAATCGGATTCTCCCAGAGAACTCTTTCTTTTTTTTCAACCTTAGAATGACCCCGGCCAGGACTTGTCCGAAAGCAGAACACATGGGATATTCCTCTCATGACGAGAGTGGATGATCCTCTATCGACACTCAATAGCCCTCGTAAAAGACTCACTACCACTCCCAATGTCCAATCTGTATTAGATCCGGGACAGCCAAACCTATAAGTCCGGTATCAAAGAGTGGAGCACTCATACAGACATCCTTGGTGTCTCAAGTCTAAGGACTAGGTACACCACTAGGACTACGGAATCACTTGTCCGACAATAAGGCATCATCAACCATCCAAAGATTCCGTAAGCGGATCAATCGATGAACTCATTCTCCAATGAGCACCTATCTTTGTATCCCTAGTGTCCCTACCACGAGCAACTATGAGACCATTTGCATCCATCATATGGACGGGTGTACAAAGACACCGCCTATCCGGTTATCAATGATGTCACTCTCGAAAGTAACCTATGACCGGGATTATTTAGGATATGTGTTTAAAGGTGAATCGATCTCATTATCGTGATCTCATCACGATCCGATTCCCATTGCACAAATCCAAGGACATCACAATATATATATGCATTTATGCAATAGTTATAAAGTGATATACGCCAAAATATAATAAACAAAAAGATTCTGTATCAAGTCACACGTGCCATCACTCACGTGATTGGCTTGCTGGGCACCTATGACTAGCATATCGAACAACTATTGTTCTCAAAAACAAATTTATATCCACTAACTGTTAAACATGAAATGGAGATAATGTTTTTGATAATAGATGGAACAAAATAACATGCATCTAATGCAATAAAAGCTCCACTAGGCAGATGTAGGGCGACCTCGCCAACAGCTAATACAGCAACTTTTGCTCCATTACCCATCTTAAGATCCATCTCGCCTCTCTGTAGTCTCCTAGGCCTTTCCAGAATCTGCAACGAATTGCATATATGATAAGCACTACCGGTATCCAATACCCATGTGTTATCATAAGACTCTGACAAATGGAGACTGATCATGAATGTACCGAAAGCTTCATCAAGCTTTTGTTTCGCCCTTTCTGCAAGGTACTCTTTGCAGTTTCTCTTCCAATGCCCATCTTTACCACAGTGGAAGCACTGGCCTTTGTCCTTTGCTGGGTCTTTCTTAGCAACCTTTGCTTTACCTTGTTTGCCCTTGCCCTTTCCCTTCTTAAGGGACCTTTCTTTCCTTTTCTTTCGGTCTCACCGGTGTAGAGAATCTGGCTTCTCTTTCTTAATAGTACTCTTTGCCTCCCTCAACATATTGAGGGAGTTAAGGAGAGTCACCTCAAGCTTGTTCATATTAAAATTCATTATGAACTGTGAAAAGGAATCTGGTAGGGACCAAGCACAATGTCTACATACAAGTTATCCTCTAGGACCATTCCTAGACCTGTGAGTTTCTCTATCCACTCAATCATCTTTAGGACATGGTTACGAACCTGTCCCCTCACCATCATCCTAGGCGGAAAAGGCTCTTAGATATCTCATATTGTTGAGTCCTTCCCTGTTCCTCAAACAATTTTCGGACATGTAGGAGAATGGATCCGGCATCCATCTTTTCATGTTGTCTCAGAACTCTCTGAGTCATAGAGCCCAACATATAGCACTGAGCAAAAAAGTAGAGTCATCAATGTACTTCACGTGGCGGCGATCTCATCCTCACTTGCCCCTTCTTCTAAAGGCGTCCACTGTATCAGGGCGTACACGATTTTCTCCGCTGTGAGAACAATTCTCAAGTTACGGAGCCAATCCGTATAATTTGGACCAGTAAGGCGGTTGACATCAAGTATGCCACATAAGGGATTTGAAAGCGACATTTTCTGAAAATAAAGATGTAGCAGAAATGAATAACATGCAGATTTTGCAAGAAATAAACTATCAAGATATTGACTTCTATCTTACTATGCTCCCACTATTTTACTAACGAGTCACGCGACACCCTCAGCACGTGAAACGGAAGTCTCCAGCAGACTTCTAGTGGGGATCAGGATCCAATCAGCGTCTTAGTGTAACATCGAGGGACTCGACCAATCACACTAAGCCTAAAAGGTAGGCAACTCTTGCCGATCACAACTCCTTGTGATTCTCGTCCTGTTCGGCCTCCGAATCACCATGGCCTCGAGGGACTCGACCAACCATGATGCTCGGTTAAGTCAACACCTTCGTTACAAGATGAGTCCGATTTGATGATATACCCTCGGGGACTCGACCAAGCATACCATGTCCTCGAGGTCACCGGTGACATCTCTATGTCATAAGCAAGATAGCGAATCGCGCGATATAGGTGAGTCTCGAGGGACTCGACCAACTCAACCTACACCGAATCGGTTCTACTCATAACGATGGAAGGCCACGGGGTCAATCTAATTGCCTCACGTTTACCGAATTAATATTATCGAGAGATGTTTCTATAATTTGGTCTCCTAATATGACATGTCACACATATACATATTTAATATATATCTACATCGCATGCAAATATATATACATATCTAGTATGTGTATAAGCAATCACATCAAATGATCATGGACCACAACCCTAATATGATTAGGCCCGAGCCGCCGAGGGCCTAATCACTCACATCAAGATCTATGTGTGCAACAAAGGCATCTCCATGCCCTGTGATCGTTCATCTCGCCCTCGTGGTTTAGTCGACGTCTTGATGCATCTCCATGCATCACGATCGTCCGCCTCGTGGGTCCCGCTATCGCATCCACGCTCCCCTAAGCCTCCTCATGTGATTACAACTTAATCATAGGCACGCAGTTCGACAATAAACGAGATATATAATGGAGGTTCGCAGACCTCAATAATAATAATCACAAGTACACACATCATACGGTCCATGATCATCCGTCCACACATCATACATCACATGTATAAATAATCATCATGATGTAGGACTACTAGATAATAATAAAAAATAATAATCAACTAAATCTTTTAATTAATTAATATTTTTCTGAAATCAGGGACATGTAGGGAATTTTTCAATTCATAAGGGTATTTTTCATAATTTGGACAAAAGACGTAAACCGGAATTTCTCAAATTCACGGGGGCAAAACTGTCCTTTGACCAAAACCCTAATTCCCTCTATTGCTGCCCGCAATCCACCACCTGATGGCTGGCGGCGGGCGTCTTAAAGGGCGAGGGCACGCGCCCGTGGCGACGGCGTCACTGCGGGTGGGCGCCTCCTTCGCCAGCCACCGCCTCAGCGGCGGTCTTTGTCCACCCGGTGACGCCCCTTTGTGGGGGGGGTTTACGCCCGCCGGGAGCAGCGGTGGTGGTGGGCGCTGCCCTACGGTGGCGGCGTCAGCGACCCTGACGACGGCGGCGCCATCGCCTGCTGGGGCCTCTGCCCGTTTGGTCACGGCCGAAGCAAAAGAAAACTGCAACCGCCGGGGTTGCCGCCTGCAGTAACGCTTGCTTATGCGATCGCCGACGCTGTGCTTCTTGGCTGCGCTGCGGCTGTATTCTTCTTTATGTGGTCAGCAGGCATGCAGATCGAGGGCAGCAACCGTTGTTGCCCTTCCTCGCTTTTTTCGCCAACGATTTTGACATCAATATTCTTCCTAAACACAACACACGCAGTTCAAAACCAATCATTCGCACGAACAACCTGTCTCGATACCACCTGTTGGGAAATCATTGGGGGCGACATCATATCATGGAAGAACAAGAAAACAAAAATCCCCGATTCCCAAAAAAGATGTTCACGTTGTTAGTGAAGATTGGTGCAAAAAATCCAAAAACACAAAACTTCATTAGATAGAGATTGTGTTACCTAGGGAGATCGTATATCCCTGTTTCCTTGCAGATCCTTAGAAGAGGGTGAAGGAGGTCAAGCGTCCTCCTCTCTAGCGGTGATCCACACGCAGGGGGGTTGCGACGACCCTCCTCAAAACTCCAGGCCTCCAGGTGGAGAGGAGAGGAGAATAGGAAAGGCAAGCAAAGACTCTAGCCTATGAGGTCAGAATCCCTCCTATTTATAGAGATCCCGTGTCAAACCCCTACTAGGTCCTTCCCTAGTGGGTATTGGATCTGCATCCAATAAGACAAGGGCTCCAGGTCGGATATCTCATATCCAAACCTCTACTCATCGCAATGCCTACCATATGTGTGTGACCCTCTAGGCCCAATATCGAAGCTGGCGTGAGTCATACTTGTCGAGAACTCCTTCTAACTCGGTGAATTATTATCTCTGCGTAATAATTCACTCGACTCATCGACTCTCGACGCGTTTCTAGGCCACTACACGCCGTAGTCCCTAGACGATACAAGGGAATCCAATCCATTGGACCTGTCTGTCCTCGGTTACCATGTACCTATAGTCCCTCATCCATCTAATATCCCGAGACCGTGTATATCGAGCATGGTGTTGTCGGACCCATACGGTTTCTACTGAAGTCTCGCTCTAATCGGATTCTCCCTCTGGGAGAACTCTTTCTCTCTCAACCCGAATGACCTCGCCAGGGATTTGTCTGAGCAAGAACACATGGGATATTCCTCTCATGACGCCGAGAGTGGATGATCCTCTATCGACACTTCAGTAGCACTCGTAAGGTCGACTACAACTCCCAATGACCAAAACAGACTAGATGGGGACAGCCAAACCTATAAGTCTAGTATCAATGAGTGGAGCACTCATACAGGACATCCTTGGTGTCTCAAGTCTAAGGACCAGATACACCACTAGGACTACACGAATCATTTGTCGACAATAAGGCATCATCAACCATCCAAAGATTCCTAAAGCGGATCAATCAATGAACTCATTCTCCAATGAGCACTGTCTTCAGTATCCCTAGTGTCCCTACACGAAGACTATGAGACCAGCCAGTATTCATCATATGGACGGATATACAAGACACGGTCTATCCTTATCACGATGTCCCTCTCGAGTAACCAATGACCGGGATTATTTAGGATATGTGTTTAAAGGTGAATCGATCTCATTATCTTGATCTCATCACGATCCGATTCCCATTGCACAAATCCAAGGACATCACAATATATATGCATTTATGCAATAGTTATAAAGTGATATACGCCAAAATATAATAAGCAAAAAGATTCTGTATCAAGTCACACGTGCCATCACTCACGTGATTGGCTTGCTGGGCACCTATGACTAGCATATTAGATATAGTACGATCCATGATGAGTTTCGCTGACCTACCCATCTTATTCTAGAGATATGCCCTAGAGACCGTAGCTTACCTTCTGAACAGAGTTCCAACTAAGTCGGCAATGTCTATACCATATGAGATATGGAGAGGGAAGACACCTGATCTTAAGGTTGTTAAGATTTGGGGCTGCCCTGCCCACATTAAAACACACAACCCCGATAAGTTAGAATTAAGGATAGAGCAATGCAAATTTGTGGGATACCCCAAGAAAACTTGTGGGTATTATTTATATCATCTCGAGGACTAAAAAGGTCTTTGTAGCTAAGAGAGCAGTGTTCCTTGAGAAGGAACATTCTTGGCGGAGATAGTGGGAGAATGATAGAGTTAAGCGAGGTTGGAGAACCAAGCTCAAGCACCACTCTACAACCCAAGTCTGTTTAGGTACCTAATACACAAGTTTCAACTTTACGTGGTCTGATAGAGTATCTCATCCTCCTGAGAGATATGTGGGACATATTAGAGGAGAGGATGTTGAGGATATTGATCCTCAGACCTACGAGGAGTCTATTATGAGTATAGACTTCGGGAAGTGGCAAGAAGCCATGAATTCTAAGATGGATTCTATATTCTCCAACAAGGTTTAGAACCTAGTTGATGCGCCCGAAGGTATTGTACCCATCGGTTGCAAGTGAATCTTTAAGAAAAAGATCGGAGTAGATGGAAAGGTAGAGACCTATAAAGCAAGGCTAATGGCTAAGGGGTATCGTCAAAGGTAAGGTGTTGACTACGACGAAACCTTCTCACCCATAGCAATGCTAAATTCCATCAGAATTCTATTGGCTATTGCAGCACACTATGATTATGAGATCTGGCAGATGGATGTGAAAACTGCATTCCTCAATGGGAACCTCAGGAGGAGGTGTATATAATGCAACCTGAGGGATTCGTATCCAAGAACTGCCTAGATAAGGTGTGTAGGTTGCTAAGATTCATTTATGGACTAAAGCAAGCTTCCCGAAGTTGAAACATAAGATTTGATGAGGCAATTAGATCTTATGACTTCGTTTAGAACGAAGATGAGCCTTGTGTGTACAGAAAGATAAGTGGGAGCGCTATCACCTTTTTAGTGTTATATGTGGATGACATCTTGATCATTGGGAATAACGTAGGAATGCTATCCACAGTAAAGACTTGGTTATCTAGACACTTTTCCATGAAGGACTTAGGAGAAGCATCCTATATCTTGGGGATTCGAATCTATAGAGATAGATCCAAAAGGATGCTTGGCTTGTCCTAGTCCAGGTACATAGAAACCTTTGTCAAAAGGTTTGGCATGGACAATTTCAAGAGAGGTCTCATACCGATGAGACATGGGATATCGCTTTCTACGAGTATGTCCCCAAAGACTCTAGAAGAAAGGGCGAACATAGATATGATACCTTATGCCTCAGCAATAGGGTCTATCATATATGCCATGTTATATACTAGGCCTGATATAGCGCATGCTCTGAGTGTCACGAGCAGGTATCAGGCGGATCCAGGCTTGGAGCACTGGAAAGCAGTAAAGTGTATCCTTAAGTACTTGAGAAGGACTAAGGATCTTTTACTAGTATATAGAGGTAATAGCCTTAAGGTTGAAAGCTACATGGACTCAAGTTTTAAGTTTGATGTCGATGATAGCAAGTCGAATTCAGGGTATGTGTACACCTTGAATGGAGGAGCAGTGTGTTGGAAGAGTTCTAAGCAACATACTACTACTGACTCGACCACAGAGGTGGAGTACATTGCTGCATTAGATGCAGCAAAGGAGGGAGTTTGGGTGAAGAAGTTCATCACAGAATTGGGAGTCGTGCCGGGTAGCGAGGAGCCGATCTCCTTATATTGCGACAACAACGGGGCGATTGCTCAAGGGAAGGAACCTAGGTCTCATCAGAAATCTAAGCATGTTCTAAGAAGGTTCCACCTTATCAGAGAGATCGTAACCGAGGAGATGTAGTAGTGGAAAGAGTTACATCCGAAGATAACATTGCAGATCCATTAATAAAGTCGTTGTCTCATATTATCTTTGAGCGTCACAGGGGTCTAATGGGGATCAGACACATAGGTGATTTGCTTTAGGTCAAGTGGGAGATTGCTAGTCATAGGTGTCCAACAAGCCAATCACGTGAGTGATGGCACGTGTGACTTAATATACAATCATTTTGCTTATTATATTTTGGTATATATCACTTTATAACTATTGCATATGTGCATATATATATTATGATGTCCTTGGATTTGTGCAACGGGAATCGGTTCGTAATGAGATCACGATAATGAGATCGATTCACCTTTAAACACAGATCCTAAATAATCCCAGTTACAGGTTACTCAAGAGGGACATCATGAAAACCGGACAGAATGGTTTGCTGTATACCCGTCCATATGATGGATGCAGCTAGTCTCATAGCTGCTCGTGTAGGGACACTAGGGATACAGTACAGGTGCTCATTGGAGAATGATTTCACTGATTGATCCGCTTACGGAATGTTGGATGGTTGATGATGCCTTATTGTCAGACAACGATTCCATAGTCCTAGTGGTGTATCTGGTCCTTAAACTTGAGACACCAAGGATGTCTTGTATGAGTGCTCCACCCTTTGGTACCAGACTTATAGGTTTGGCTATCCCAGATCTAGTACAGTTGGTCATTGGGAGTGGTAGTCGACCTTACGAGGGCTATTGAGTGTCGATAGAGGAACATCCACTCTCGGTGTCATGAGAGGAATATCCTATATGTTTTTGCTCAGACAAATCCCTTGCCAGGGTCATTCGGGTTGAGAGAGAAAGAGTTCTCCGGGAGAATCCGATTAGAACGAGACTCGAGTAGAAACCGTATGGGTCTGACAACACCATGCTCGATATACGGTCTCTGGGATATTAGATAGATGAGGGACTATAGGTACACAGTAACTGAGGACAGACAGGTCCAATGGATTGGATTCTCCTATATCGTCTGGGGACTACGGCATAGTGGCCTAGTACGTCCATAGTCGATGAGTCAAGTGAATTATTACAGAGATAATAATTCATTGAGTTAGAAGGAGTTCTGACAGGTATGACTCACGGCCAGCTCGATATTGGGCTTAGAGGGTCACACACATATGGTAGGCATTGCAATGAGTAGAGGTTCGGATATGAGATATCCGACGGAGCCCTTGTCTTATTGGATATCCAATAAGCCCCTGAATTATTGGATCCTATGGACGAGATCCAATAAGAGCCCATGAGAGATTATTGGATAGAGATCCACTAATCTAAAAGGCTTGGGTTATTGGATGTAGATCCAATACCCACTAGGGGAGGATTCATTAGGGTTTGATAGGGGGCCTCTATAAATAGGAGGGATTCAAAGCCTCATAGGCTAGAGCCTTTGCTTGCCTCTCCTATTCTCCTCCCCCTCTCCACCTCAGAGCAGGCCTGGAGTTTTGAGGAGCGTCGTCACAGCCCTGCTGTGTGGATCACCGCTAGAGAGGAGGACGCTTGACCTCCTTTACCCTCTCCTAAAGATCTGTAAGGAAATAGGGATATACGATCTCCCTAGGTAACACAATCTACTATACATGCAGTTTTATGTTTCACGGATTTTGCGCACCAATCTTCGCATGACGACGAACATTTGTTTGGGAATCGGGGATTTTGTTTTCTTGTTCTTCCGCTGCGCATGTGATGTCGCCCCCAAAGATTTCACAACACACAAGTCCAGGAGTTTGCCGAAAGTCCGTAGGAGCATCACCGAGGGTTCATCGAATAATCAACGAAAGTTCGCCGGAAGCTCGAAGTGATTGACGCACCGTAGCAAGTTGCAATAAATGTCTTAAGAAATATCGTAGTTAGTACGATGATTAAGTTAGAAATGGGAGGTGATCCCATTAACTTAATCTTAGAGAAATTGGGCCCTTGACAGACCCAAATTGGGCCGAATGGATCAGCCCATTCGGACCCATATTTCTTAGCCAGCGGTGGCACTGCCTGGGTTAGCGGTGGCATCGCCCAGGGCTCAGTCTCCGAGCTAGGCTGGGCGGTGCAACCGCCCCTGACAGGCAGTGGAACCGCTTGAGCTTGGTCTTCGAGCTCTGCCAAGCGGTGCAACCGCCCCAGTCAAGCGGTAGCACCGCTTGGGCTCAGTCTCCAAGCGAGACTGGGCGGTGCAACCACCCCTGTCAGGCGATGGCACCGCCCAGAGGCTCAGTCTCTAAGCTCTGCTAAGCGGTGCAACCGCCCATGATAGGAGGCGGCACCGCCCAGAGGCTTAGTCTCCGAGCTCTACCAAGCGGTACAACCACCCCAATCAGAAGGTGCAATCGCCAGACCCCGAAATTCTGGGAGATGATAGTTTTAAGCTTGAAATTCAAACTGGTTTGGGGCCTATAAATACCCTACCCTTTCAGCAATGAAAGGGTAACCAAATGCACCGAAAATCCAATCTTACTCTGTGATTTTTAGAGCTCAAAAGTGTTGTATGAGTTAAAAGTTCTCCTTCCTCTTTTCTTCCAAGTTTTGATCTGTCAAGAGAGGAAAGAAAATTTTGTAAGGCTTGTCTCCTAAGCCCATCAAAAGGAGTGAAACTATAAATGGGTAGTTGGCCTTCGCCTATTGAAGGAAGGCCTTTAGTGGACGTCGGTGACCTCATCGGAGGAGGAAGCCAAAAGTGGATGTAGGTCAAGATTAACCGAACCACTCTAAAATTATGGTGCTTTCTGGTTTGCATTTATTCTTGCTGCTTACCTTACTGCAAACCTCCATATGTGCTTTACTTCCTCTTTACTTTTGCTACACTCCTTTACGAACTCGCTTTCAAGTTAAGTTTTCGAAAACGGTTTTACGTCGGAAACGATTTCATCGTCTTTAATGCAGTTTTTAAATGTCGAAAGTTTTTCACACTGCACTAATTCACCCCTCTTAGTGCTCTTGATCCTAACACTAAAATTAAAAGACGATCGTACGGTTTACAACTGAAACTGAATATCGTGTCATTGCCATCGCCGTTGTTGAACTCAATTGGGTCACAAATCTGCTTAAGGAACTCAACGTCAACTCCATAGTTACTCCTACAATATATTGTGATAATATTGGAGCTACCTACTTATGTGCCAATCCAATGTTCCATTCCCGTATAAAACACATTGTCATTGACTTCCACTTCATACGAGATCAAGTTCTTAGACATCAACTATGTATTTCTCACATGCATACGGCTGATCAACTAGCAAACTAACTCACAAAGCCTCTCTCTCGCAAACATTTTTCATTACATCGGTCTAAGATTGAGATCCTTGATAGAAGCTCAATCTTGTGAGGACATGATAGCAAATAAGATTTCCTTAACTGCACAAGAAAATCTCTAGGCAATTGAGAAAAATTCTCTATGCTAAATGTGTATAAATAGCTTTCAAAGTTCACTATCTAAATATACTTTTGTAATTACATTTCATAGTTCATCAACATATACATTGCTTCCCTCTAAATATAGTCATCAGAAGATGGAGGCTAAAATCCTAAAGATTGTTTATCTTTGTGTTACCTCTTTGTTTCTATTTCTTTCGTTGAAATAAGGGTGATTGTGATGGCTATGTGTTTGATTTTTCTAGAGTAGATTGGTGAATGTTATTGAGAGTTTTTTTTAACTATTGACCAAAGGAATTACTTAAGTCTTTATCGTTCAATCTCCAGATGTAGCTAGCTAACAACTCATTCCCGCCTTATCGAACTACCATCAATATTATTATAGATTTTCTCATATATTGATTCATTAAGAGCTCAAACTTTTTCACTAATTTCTTGAAGGATATTATAATACGGCAAGAAGATAAGAATATATGATACTTTCTCGTAAAGTGTTTGAAAAAGATTGACACACGAGTGCATTAGAAATGACATACAAAACCATAAGCACCCTGAAGGCAACCACATGCTTCATGGTCAATGCATACATCAAAAATCTCTACGCAAGGGAGGTAAAATTTAGAGGAAATAGATTTCTTTGATATTCGGTGGATAACAAGACTTTTAATAGAGATTCTCTTAGTCAGACTCTTTCCTAGGTTGAATATTATGTTTTATGTCAATGTGCTTGTCTATTTCTTATAATTGCTCATGCGAAATAGGACTCATTTTATTGAGCAAGTACATAACAAAATTCAATACAGGTGGTTGAGGCTAAATTGGATTGCTTAACTAAGGAAAAAATTGTGGTGCTTGAGAAAGAAATTGTGCTATTGGATCGATTGATGGCAGGACCAAACTCGAAATCTTCTCGTTGTCTAATGAGGGGTTATGTATTGTAGTTTACTATGGCACTATATGTCACACCTCCTAAATTTAGGAGATGAGATGTGAACCTAACTCAAAATTGATAATATTATAATTCACCAAACAATCCAGGATCCAAACATACATTCGAGGCCACTAAGAAAACACTCAAGTCAAAATTCACCTCTATAATTTATAAAACCTGTGCAGTTTATAATCATACCATCATATCACTTAATGATTCGTAAAATCCAAAGCCAACTCAACTAAACCATAACCACATCATAAATTCATAAGTATGGGAATCTATACAATCACAAAATCAACATGTACCATATGTTTATATCATTACACAATTTAAAATTAACATTCCCAAAATCCCGATATGAGTGATATTTTTTAATTATTTACAAGATATATCAATCTAGATTTGTCGTTGATATACACAAAAGGAACTTATACAACATCAACATATCAAGTTATCCTAAAAAAATTTATATAGTAATACGGTGAGTATATAAAGCTCAGCAAGTGACTAACATATCCATAGCAAAGAAGACAGTTTTCAAACAAATAAGGTATCAAAATACAAAGTAGAGATACAAGATGAAACAGAAGCATGTTTTGTTTGAATGCAGAATTACGATGTCGTTTCGTTTGAAGCATGTTTTGTTTATATAATCGAGGAAAGGTAATTGGAGCATATCATTGGCATAAGGAGCATATCCATGGCATATGGTATATTTCAAGGTATAGCAAAGGCATATAAATATTTTAGAAACATATCAAAGAACAAAACATAAATAAAAGCTCAAATGTCACGTGATGTTGCATTCATTTCATTCTTATCTAAAGCATGCATAGAAACACAACCAAAGCTTTGGATATTATATCAAATACATAGAAGGTGAAGTAAGATCATAATATAATATGGTCCATTCATTTCTGAATGACTACCAAACATAAGTCTCCCATGTCTGGGAGCTCCATCCACCCACGGCAAAGCATCATGGGCTTTGAACATAACCCTCTTTACCATTTCTGGCGAAGGTTTACATTTATCCCACAAACACCGGACTACAAAATGATAGTGAACAATAAAATTGAGACATATCGGAAACACATACGGAAACAACGAAATGCATATGCCTATATGAAACATTACGATACAAACTTGAACTTTATATAATAAATGCAGGTATATAAATAATTGAAGGACAAAAGTATATAAGAATTCAATGCAATAATGTAAAGCTCAACTTAAGTAACAGTTTTTGCTGAAATCAATTTTCAAAGAGAAGAAACAATAGGAGGCAAAATCGACTAAAGCTCGATTCTAGTAGAATTTAAGAGACAGATTGTATAAATTATTTAGATAACCAATTATACTCCAATTTATACAAAATGGTTTCATTTGAAATATGTGTTAATCTATTTTTAAGTAAATTAAGTTTTGTAGAAATTGGAGTTCACAACACGGAGTTACAAATAATTTTATAGTGAAAGATCTGAAAGCATCAGCTTTGTTTTACTGAATCCATATGATCGAAAAAAATAGATGTTTTCAGTTTTTATTTATATTCCAAAAATTTCAAATCAGGTAAGTGTAGATGTTTGAGTCTAGTTTCCAATAAATTATATTTTGTATGAATCTGAGTTCCCAATAGAAAGTTATAAGCAGTTAAGCAACAAGAGATCAGAAATTACAGTCCCTATTTTGCAGAATCTATAGGGTTAATTGAAACAAAAGTTTGAATAGGCATTTAAACTCTAAATTAGTCAATCTATATATCAAAATAAAGATCTTTGAGTCTAATTTCAAATGGATTAGACTTTGCCTAAATCAAAATTTAGTACTAAAAGTTAGATCCGAAATAATGCATAGAAGTTAGATTACCAAAAAATTACAGATTCATGACTTTGTATCAAAACGAAATAAATGTCTGAATGGGATTAGAACACTTGCTTTAGAAAAGTTTGATTCTAAATTGATGCAAAGATCTTCTTCTTCTTCTTCTTCTTCTTCTTTTCTTTCCTTCTCTTCTCTCCTCAAACCCACGCTAGTTACAGAAACTTAAGTTTTGTTTTCTTTAATCTTTCATCTAATTATTTGAGTTTCGCTAATACAAGGGTCGCAAGGTATCTAAGCATGCATGAAAAGACTTATGTGTCATCCATAGAACCAACATAGGTGACACCATACTTAGGTTAGTTAGTGACACCTTATATATATATATAAAACTTAAATATGAATCTTTCATAAATCATATCAAATTTCTAATATTCACATTTAGATCCCTAGCTATAAATTTCTAATATAAAATTATTTAATATAAAAAATATTAGCTAATCCTCATATTTACAAATAAGCATTTATAAAATTAAGAAAAAAGAGAGAAGAGGACATTTGCATCCTCCCTATTAAAGGTTGGCCCTATTTGCGGAGGCCAATAAAGACTTGAATGAATTGGGAAAGGGAAGGGAATCTATGGTCGTTCTCGAATTGCCATCGGGAAAGTTTCTTGTCTCATTTGTGTGGTCTGGTGTGCCATATATTTATTTATTTATGTAGAGGCAGTTGAGCTGAATCGAATTGCATTGTCGAGGAAAAGATTGCGATAGTTGAGGAAGTAATTATGTAATCGATTCAATTGCTAACCAAAGCGATGTGCAATATTTTTATTATGGGTGATTAGCAGTCAGGAATATGCGCTGCTATTAGCTATGTCAATTATAGATAACGGGGATGATGATCTGGCATCATCTCAATTAGAGATTATACCTATTTGGTGAGGCTAATCAAGGCTTTAGTAAGCACGATGATTTGAGCTAGAATTCCACTCTATTAGTAAAAGGAAGACAAATGGTGTTGAAAAAGGAGAAGGTAAAGGTGTCCGAATCTATGATTAATCATTATGACGAAGCAGAGGCTTCTTCTCTCTATCGATACACTCTTATAAGATTCCATAGGTGTGACACGGTCTCATGTGACCCTTCTCATAGCTTCGATTTCAATTTGATGTGATTAATTTTAATCATCAACCATCTTATAGGCTTTCAAGGCTAATAAAAAAATATTACTCCTCTACAAAAACAAAATTATGCATATGAAAAATTAAGAATTCATAATTTAGGTTTGATATTCCCGATCTGTATATCAGATCTGGTTCACATGTAAAACACATCTACTCTTTTATCTTAATGGAGTGCTCGTGTGGCATTAGCTAAATATGGAAGGAAGGTTATTTATACCCTCGAAATACTACTTGCGGAAATTTGTGGTATTAGCTAAATATTAAATACAAAAAACAAAAAATCTAGATGGGTCGGAGAAATATTGACTAAGTTCATGGCTGATTTGGCTAATGGTTTTAATTATATAATCGGATGTGGTGATTCTATAAATGTGTTTAGGGATAATTGGCTTTTTAAAATTTTAATTTTAATTTTAATTTTTTTAAAACCAACTTTGGATTTCTTCATTTTCAGTAATTGCACTGGTCTCAAATCTTCTTATCGATGGTATATGGAATATACATTCGATTGAATACCTTTTCGGCGTGTTACTTGGGAGGAGAAGATTTCTAAGAAAGAAATCAAAGCCACATATAAGAATAATAATAGTTGCTCTTCTTTTAATAAATAGCACTATGCTTGCATATATGTTGGTTATTCTATTTTATCGAAACACGATAGATTGCAAACCAACGCAAGACCTGTGGGATGTACATAATTGTTTTTTTTTTTTGCAATAATGAAAGGCATGGATATCGATAACGCATACATTCTTCTCTTATTCTTTTTCTATAAATTTACGAATCTTTTTAATTAGCACTATGATAAGGCTTAAAATCGAACACTTTGGTGACCACGAAATTGCTAATTGCCTTAAGGAGGGTGATAATTTGGCTAAGAATAGCAGTTCAAGGAGCGAAGGAGGGTGATAGATAAATTCCCTTCCTCCTCGCCTTAGATAAATCCATCGAATCATTTAAAATCACTTGGATCAAATTGATCCGATTGCATTTGGAAGAGAGGCGAAGAAGTAGAATTCACACATGCAACATTCTGCTTCCTTCGATTCTAAAAAGAAAAATAAAATTATTATATTGGGGGGGGTGTACTCAATCAATAAACCCTCATGAGAATCAACTCAATTTTTTTTTTAAATAAAAAATAATTATTAATAACCCAAATTTTCCCTCAAAAAATTGTTCGCTTATTGAGTACTTACTTTAGTAATATTTTTGATAAGTTACGATGTTTTGATCATCACAATAAAAATATTATGTACGAGTCGGTCGGTCAATCAGTCAGCCAAATAAAACCAAAACACCCTAGAAACCATTTGATATACAATACTATATTTTAAATAGAAGTTTATAATCGTTTAGGACAACATCGCTCGAATAAAAATTAAAAATTATTTTATTATAAGATTTTGACACTCGTAATAAAAATACTGAAAGACCTATAGTTGAAAATTCTATAAATTATAAGTCTAAAAATATGATATACGCCACATGTGTTTATAGTGCGTGCTTTTAGTACTTCGATAAAAAAAATATTATTAAAAATATTATAAATGAGTCCGATAAAAATAGTTTAAAATTGATAACAAAATTGAGTAAAACAATTTTAATAAAAAAAATTTGGAGATATTTTTAAAATAAAAAATATATATATATATATATATTATTTTTTAGGAGAACGAAAGAAAAATAAATTCATCCAAAATACTATAATGTATTTTTACGGAAGGTTTGAAAACAAAAAAATTGTCGCGTGGACTCTTTAATGAGGTACTAGTTTTTGTTTTTATTTTTCTTTGCACTGTACTAGTTAGCAACGATACATAATCTTATCTTAAACACATTACAAATGTACAATTAGATAGATAGATAGATAGATAGTTGCTAACTTTTACATAAAAATATAAAATAAGCGACGCTATAAAAGTCCGCCTCTTTCCGTCTTCGACCGCACGAACGCCCGACCTGGAATCTCTCTCGTCGCCTTCCCTTCGGTGCCCGACTTCTTCCCGATTCCTGCTCGCGATCGAACCGTAGTCCAATAAGAAAACGAAGAAGAAACAAGTTTGACTCAATCAGAGATTCGACGATAAGTGAAAATCCTCGTCTTCTCCTAGGGTTCCGCCGTCTGCCGCAATGGCCAGCACCTCTGGCGGTGTGCCGACAGGGCGCCGGCTCGTGGGCGATTACATTATTGATCGACAGATTGGGGCGGGAGCGTTCTCTACTGTGTGGCTGGCGCGGCACCGCATTCAGGGAACGGAGGTGGCCGTCAAGGAAATTGCCATGTCTCGTCTTTCTGACAAGTTGCGGCGCAGCCTTCTCTCCGAAGTCTCCATCCTCGGTCGCATCAGCCACCCTAACATCATCGCTCTCTACGACTTCATCCAGGTCCTCCCCGTTTTCTTGTAGTTTTCTTTTCGCCTTCCTTCCTCGATAGAATAAACTCTTGGGCTTCTTGTTTACTTGCTGTGGTCATTGGTCCTTTCTTTTAGTTAATAGCTGGAACTAGGTGCCGATTTTGGTTGCTTTGAACCACCTCTGTTTTATCTGCTGTTGTTTTTATTAACGACCGCGAAGGATGAATTTTGTTAAATGGTTCGTCTTGAGTCAAAATATGCATGGACATGTGTTTTGATTTGATATCTTCACCTGATTGTTGATTTTAGCTTACGGATGTCTTGTTGTTGATCTGTGGGGCTGCATAAATAAAAAATGACTCGGGACTTGGAAATTAGAACCCACACGAATGTACTCCTACTGATGTTTGATGGTACTATGAACAGGATCAGGGAGAACATGGTCTAATTATATTGAACAGGGACCAAGGATGACCATGTGGGCTTTGAAAAGATGGTGAAACAGAAACAAAGGTCCCGTGAAAATGCTTCTGAAAATTCTTGATAAACTCGTATTGGTGTATGTTGAGTGCAGACTATGGCACATTGGTATATTAGGGTTCCTGCAGAAACATCTTCATTTACATCCAACTGTCAGGTCTGGTTCAAAATGTAATAATTAAATCCCAAAATAAGAGTTTTAGATGTTATGCAATTAATTAGCAAGTAGATGTAAACTAAGCAACTAATTGGATTAACAATATCTTAAAATTCGCTTGGATTTTTTCATAGCGCAGTTCATAATCAGGAAGGTCATGGTTGCTGAGCAAATAATTAAGTATCAAAATCCTTTGTTTGTCTTTGAAGTCATCACTAATGTATGCAGATACAACCATCAACAGATTTAAGGCCGTTCCATGATTTTCAATATCTACATTTGTTTGACAGTCAAACCTGCTGTACACTGCTATGAAGGCTATTAACTTCAACACCTCTCTCAATTTTGGTGCCCGATTGAGCCTTTTTTTCATGAAGAAGTCATCTGAAATTAGGATTTAGTGAAGAAGTCATCTGAAATAAGGAATGAGCATCACTACCTTTGGATTTCTACAACATTTACAAATATGCTTGATGATCATGAGGTATGTTGATGCAGCCTTGGTGGCGAGTTTTGTTACATTTTAGTTAGTTGGATGAGGACTTAGTCTCTTGTGAAACTATCCATTCTTACCTTTTTAATGTTAGCCTTGAGTTCATGTTTTGTGTTTAATTTAGATCGGATCCTATATCAGAGTCTCGTTTTAGGTAGATTAGGTTCCTTATATCAGTAAATACTAGCTGATTATATCCATAAAATTAATGTTGCTGGATTGGAAGGGCAGATGGTCATTAGATTTGTCGTTTTCAAAACCCATGATGACAATAAAACATTTTCTATAAAATTTCTATCACATTATAAAACCTAAAATTTCGTAGCAGTAAGTTATGTTATAAAAAAGTTGGACAAATACCAACTGATTATATCAAAAATTTAATGTTGCTGGGTTGGAGGGGGATACGGTCATTAGAGTTGTAGTTTTGAAAACCCATGACTTGAATGAATCATTTTCTAAAGAATTTCTATCACGTTATAAAAACTAAAATTTCTTAACAGTAAGTTATAGTAATATGTTGGACCACACATTTTTATTTTTTTCACTTTTTATTTCTGAATTATTATTTTCATATTCATCTTTGGCCAATCATACCTGAACCCGTATGCTAAGCTGGCTCTTGCTTTCGATTCTAATGTAGATCCTAAAGCCACCTATAACCACAATCACGTTATTGGGAAACTTGGTTGTCATTGTCTGAGCATCACATTTTGGATATAGTGTTGAAATATTTTTTATAGGTGAAAAACAAACTCTATCAATAGTGGAAATAATATTATATGACCTGATTGAATAGATTGATTAAAAAGGAGCTCCTTGGTTAATTATGTTAGGATGCTGATCATGCCGTGGTAGAACTATCATAAATAAATTAACTACTGTTAAACATGGATACTTTAAATTGCTTCTGGTATTTGTACTGGATAGGTTTTGGATAAATATCTGGTTTTAGATAACTATCAAAAGATTGGATTCTTTTTCCATACTTATCACATGAAATCTTTTTTGCATATGTTGATCTTTTGATTTTAGACATACATGAAATTCTAAGAATCTAATGGCACAATTCCAACTGAGGAAGGCCATTGATGCATTCTAGCATGAGCTTAGAGTTGTTTAAGACACTTGATTTTAATCTGTTTGAGTTTTATTAATGCCATTTAGATGTAATAATCAGGAATTGTAACAAATTTATTTGGATCTTAACTTGAGAGTTTTAGTTGTTTGTTTGATGTCATTTAGGAACAGATCTTGGGAATATATATGATCCAATACACTCTTTGGTACCCTCATGGTGGGATGATAGACTCTTATATATAATAGGTGCTTCCTACTTCCTAGGAAGACCAATATTTTCTAATTAAATTAGTGATCATATTTATTGACAATTAGTTCATTTTAGTAGTTTTAAAAGCTCACATTTATTTTTAAAAAATAGAACTACCAGACTGTATGTATGGTACCTGCACCAGATGGTTTGTCCATCGACAATGTCAAAATGTAGGCAGCAATGTTGTACATAGAGTGTACCAGTTTTTGCTCAAATTGGTAAATCCTAGGTGGTACACTCTGTATATTATTAAATTGACTAGTGAATTTTATTATTCTTAGGATTCTTCAGCTGGTTTAGACAAAGTAACTAATATGACTAGCTACAGGCCTTCTTTTCTCTTCTTTTTTTTTTTAATTTTTTCCTTATCTTTTTTGCGTTTTGTCTCTTAGTACAGTCGGTTTGGTTCTTTGGTTTCTTTTAAACAGTCTAACCTTTTTTTTAGTTAATGCTTTAGCATCAATATCCATGATAGTGAGGGTACAACACCCTCCCCAGATCCAAAAACTTGGGGGCTTTGTGGACTCGATGCTTTTTCTAAAAATGATAGTACTTTTCTTCTGGTTCAAAATTTTAAGATAGTACTTGTTGCAAGGTGCCAAGGTTTAATATCCTTTTGTGCAAGAAATTTAAATAGAACAAAAAATGTTTCCTAGCATTCATGCCTTTTCATAATTCTGCATTTTTTCTTTATGCCAATCATTTTATACCAGATTCCTGGGCGAATGTATCTTGTATTGGAGTTATGCAGAGGTGGTGATTTATCTTTGTACATACAGAGTCATGGTAGAGTTTCCGAAGCAACTGCAATGTATTTTATGAAACAGCTAGGTACTGTTGTTTGTCTTTTGGAAAATTGTTATGCTCTACACTCCTTAATGGTCTTTCTTGCAGCATTGTTCCAGAAATGCGGTTAATTTAATTTACATTTCTTTTTATAGCTTCTGGTTTGCAGGTTCTCCGTGCTAATAATGTCATTCATCGTGACCTGAAGCCACAGGTTTTATTCTGCTTTTTTGCTCCCATACTTTTGCTTGATCTCTGATATTTGAAGCTTATGGTTCTGAAAGCTGGCTGGACATTCCGAAAGATCGTGTTTATATCTTAATTTTGGAATTTTTCAGACTCTCACCTCTATTTTTTTGTTAGGATTTTGCAGCCTTACTGCCAAGAATATGTTTCATCTCTAGTTATTTTTTGAAACTTATCTTGCTTTGATAGTTTGATTTGTCTTTTTCACTTTCTAACATTCTGATATATTCAATGAGCTTATTGATTATTTGTGTTAATATATGCAAACAATGTTTAAATTGGATTATGCTTCTTGGCTGGTCACTAGTTAATAATCTTTTTCTTGTCACTAAGCTTAGTTTTAAATTCCAGAACTTCCATCTAAAGCTTAATCCTTTGTTTGACAGAATCTTCTACTCTCAACATATGATGAAAATGCAACCTTGAAAATTGCAGATTTTGGCTTTGCTAGGTGTGTTATTTTGTTTCTTATTCTTTTACTATTTAATGAATACCAATTATTTATTTATTTTGGTGACCATAAATATTGTATTAACTGTAGGTGAATGCTACTTCTTATGGTGTTGACTATTATTTTTCTTACAAAGCTTTAATTTTTCATAACTTATAAAATCAGATGTGTGGATTAACCAATCTATTGTGGAATGTGATGTAAGTAAATCTTATTCTTCATTAATCATCAGTTATGAGGAAGGTTTACTGTGAATTCCCTATGACTTGACAAGTTAGCGAATTCATGTGAAGATATCTAATACAAGTTTTACAAGTTGACAAAATTTTCTTGTGATGTTGTATTAGTTTTAGAAAAAAAACAGATTCAGGTTTTTAATTTGGAACTAAATGCAAGTTTAGTTTAATTTCATCAAAATCATCTAAATTAGGAAGGGATAGTAGATTTATCTTTTTTAAGCTTTGAGGAGCAGCTTTACGACACGTTTCGAATCGTTCTTCCATTGATATTAAATTATCTACAAAGATATGACTTGAATTGTTAGATCACGAGATAAAACTTTAAGATTCAAATGAATTAAATAATAAATGAATCGGCCAATGAATATACTTGTTCTACTACTAAAATGAACAACGGAACTCAACAAGCGGTTGATCGAGGTCCTTGATCCTATATATTTGTATATCAATATGGTATATTTGTCGGATCTAATCCTAAAATTGCTCCTACGACATGGTATACTGATAGTTTGTACACCATTGGTGCATCAATATGGTAATAGTTGTAGCCTAATCGTCTTGAACCACACATGTGCGAGGCGGCTCCTGAGGCAAGTATAATTGTAACATGTGTTGGTGCGGAGGATGGAGAATACCGGAGTTTCTACTTTCGCCACTAATGTGTTGCTCCACATCATAAGACCAATCAATCTTAGAAAAGAATGACCAACCATGGTATGCAGTACCGAATGGTACCACCCGGTACAGGCGGTACATACTCGTCCGACAGCATATCGGTGCGCGGACCGCCCGGTACCGCTACAGTGCTATAGTATTACACTGTATCAGTGCTACAGTACTACTGTGCTATACTGTAGAAGTGCTACAGTGCTACAGTAATAAAGAAAATATATAAAATTGTTCGGTACACCAGGGTGTACCGCTCGGTGCGCCCTGGTGTACTGCTCGGTGCGCCCTGGTGTACCGCTCGGTGTGCCCTGATGTACCACTCGGTACATCGGTACCATACCGTACCGAGCTAACCTCGAAACACTGGTACGGTACGGTATTGCATACCTTGTGACCAACTATTACTGTACTGTTATAGGCCTTAAGATCCTCCATAATGCGATGATTGGAAATACAACGAGCTTTGCTCGTTGTTTATGTCATATAGGCTCTGTCGCATATGTTCAAAATCATCGATTGCTTGTCCCTTCCCCTTTCTCTTTCGTGTATAAATTGTGGTTACCTGCTTGAGCTCCATAATTTGAATCTTGGGTGGCATGCATAATATATTGCTTAGTCCATTCACCACCCTGTGGCTGAGTAGACGAAACCATCGACTCCCCTGTCGTCGCCATCGTCGATCGAGGCGCTACTATCTATGTCATTGGTATCTCTATGGATCGAGCAGGTTGTTGAATGTGATTAAGAAAGTGTCTCGTCGCCTGACTCAATTCTTTCTGATAGTTCGACTAATGCTAATGTCTTCCCCTGACTAACTGTTATGTGTCATGACCTCGAGTAGTCTGACTTAAGATTGTTTGGCTCCTTCCACCATATTCTGACCGTGGGAGATCTTCTTGCTGTTGGGGATGTTGTTCCTCCTCTTCTATTGCCCGGTGATTCAAACGAGAAGGATGTGGAGGATCTCCCACCTCATCAAGGATCCCTTTGGTTCTTCGTTGCTTTGACCTATTCCTAACATTGACTGTAAATCTTAGTTATAGTATTGAAGATCGAAGGGATCAATCTATGGTTCCTTTGACTCCTTGTCTAGCTCAACACACCATAACCTTAGTAGCATATTGTAGTGGACGTATATAAGTTTCTCCAATCATTTATATAATAGTCTGTTATGGACCTTCATGTGAATTAAGGCGAACATTGATCAATTACATTCACAACCACTCGATGATGCCATCTACGAAAGTATATGGACCATAACCTTTCTTAAATTAGGTGCGGACCTTTCAAGTTGTAGTCACCACTTGGTCGTAATAAAATATAAATAAGGCTTTATTAGCATAACAAATCATTGATGTCAATTTCAATTTATAATCAAAGATGGGTGTGTGGGTGTGTAACTATTCTTTACCAGGATTCATATTGTAACGACATGATATAGCTACACCATCGAAAAATGAACTGACACTTTCTTGGCATAATCGACCTTCCATAATAGCCTTCATTTCATCGACACTTTGTGGCAAGTGTTGATATATAATATTCCTAGTGCTTCTAATAAATCTAGTCAGGTCCCAAACTATCGAAATTGAATGGCCGGATTTAGATAATGCTCTACAAGACATGATTTCGTTAATATTAAATTTTCAAATAATGATTATTCATATTATAAATGAGTAAATGACTATAATATAAATTTACCTGCATTATGGATGTCTTAGACCCTATGGGATTTGCTTCTACGATCGATGATCTGTAAGTATTGATCAGCCTTCCAATCATTGGACAATACTTTATTTACCTATTCTTTGGTTGTAAGTAATATATGTCAAAGATAAGGCATCTGTGGACATATCTCCATATCGACCTTATTGTCACGGACTTAGCTGGTTTTGCCTAAATCGTGCGGCACCCTTGTGTGTCCGTCCGCAAGGGTCAGCCTCCCCGAAGTCTCCTAAGGTCCCTTAGGACCCACAAAAGAGAGAACAAGATAGAGAAAACGCCTCACTCGGGATCCACAAGCAAACATCTCCGTAAAACACTTCATAGACAATCTGAAATTACAAACGGACTTTTACAAGCTCACGAGCGGTTGTACAACAAAGGGTAAAATGGTCCATTCTGAATGGCGAATCTCTCACACGGTCCACACGACACAACCTTTATTTACAAGCCTAAAGCGACCACCAACCCAACTAAAATGGGACTATTACGCCTTGATTAGGTCCCTCACATCTTTGTCTGGCGTGAACATACCAAAAGACACGGACGTATATAAGCATTACATCAAACATCTTGTTTAGAAGTTTATCCGTGACATTCTCCCCCACTTCTTCCTTGACGTCCTCGTTGAAGCCTTTGCTGTTTCACTACAACTCCTCGCCTTTCTTTGAGTCTTGATCTTACGCTCGGCTTACAATCGTCTCTTGGCTCCCATTTTGCTCTCCCATTCTTTGTTTTTTGAAATAGTCGAACCTTTGATCCGCCATCTTTGCTTGAACTTCGCCAATGACTCGACTCTAGTGTGGGGTTAGGCGAGTTGTGTTGATCCCTGTTGGTTCCTGGGATCCTCCGGATGAAGGAAAAAGACCATCCCTTACTACGCTAGTCTCTCAAATGCCTCATCTTTGTTTGAACGGGTGGATGCTTGTTGGAGCTTTTTTTAACGAGCATCGTCTCATGAACTTCGAAGATTTGGGTCATTCCTCCATAAAATTTGCTTTCGTTGACTCTTCTTTCACTTAGTTGTCACATCCAAGTAGGTTCGCATCACTTCCGCTTTTCGATTGACATTTCTTTGGGGAAATGAAGTGGACAATCTACTCTCGATAACAATCGATCACCATTGGTGAGGATTTGACAACTATTGTCTTCCATTATCTTGAAGGTCTTTGAACATATCGCAGAGCTCCTTTCTTTGGATAGATAAGAGAATTGGGGTACTTGGTTTAAGCCCGTTCTCTTAAGAGTTGAAAGCGAAAGGTTACTTGACTTCGCCCGTCTCCTCCGAGGTTGTACTCCATGCATCGGTTGGTTACTAACCTTAACCAGCACGCTCTTTGCTTTCGCGCCGAAGCACTTGAAGTGTTTGCACTCCTTCGTTTGAGTTAGCTATTGTGATTCACCTTCTCAATGCCGTTGAACCACGGAATCGGGGAAGTTTTCACCCCACTTGGAGTAATTCTCTAATAGATTTTTTGTAAGCCTTTGGGATTGTACCGTCTTCTCCATCAACCACGTTGCCTACTCCCACAGTAGCGAAGGTGCAAAGACCGCAGCGTCTTGACTTCACCGTTCTTGGTGCACTCTTGCATGACCCAAGTCCTTCACTTTCGGTTATCTTGATGAAAATTCATTGACACCGGTCTTCTGAAGTTCCTTAGCCTCGCCCTTGACCTTGTCTCGGTGCTTGGGTTTGCCTCTGCGTGCTCCACCTCCTCGACCCCCTTTCACGACCAAGCGCTCTCCCTCCGTGAGAAAGCGAGGGATCGATGACTTTCTTTTCGGAAGTCCCTCTGCTGGCGATTACCATTGCCGCCATGCCCATGGCACTACTTATCCGTCACCTCGCATCTGCGTCCCTTTTCTTCACAATCGGTAGATATGCCTCGTGGTACTCCTCCGAGTCCACCTCCATTCTAACGATGCTTGATTTTGGATAGCTAAGTCCCTCCTCGGACTGGTTGTCGCTTCCCTCGCCCCTTTGACCCCCCAGCTTCAACACCTCTCGTGTTCTCCCAAGCGACTCCTTTGGTCGATGGAAGGAAAGCGGACTACAACTCCCGTGCGTGGCCTCTGCCATCACGTTGTAGGGTTTGCCACCGATTTTGTTCTCCTTAGCTTCCTTGGTAGCAACGTTAAACACTTTCGACCTTGTCCTCGACTTGTGGGGCTCCCTTAAGCGAATATGAGCTGCGGGCGGTCCAACTCTCCAACGCCGATCATACCATTGTATGATCAAGTCCCTCCATGGGACTCACTTTGTACTTCACGTTCGAAACTTTTCCCTTGGTGGAACCACGACCCCGTATCTTTGATGACCAAGGCTTTCATCCGATCTGAAAATTTGATGCACGCGGGAAGACCCGCCTCTGCGGTACCGTGGCCTTCACTCCTTGAATCCATAGCCCCTTCTTGCCGTGGGTGTTGTTCACCGAAGTGGAGCTTCCGGTAGCTCCGTCATACCTCCGGTATGATCTTGTCCCTCACGGGGCTGGATTGTGTGTATCGCGTTGCCGCGAACTATTACGCCTACGATTCGTTGCACCATAATAAGCCTCACGGTGACATCTCCATTCATTCGATCCTTGTGGAATGAACTTCGAATGGTGGTCCCTCCATGTGTAGCCTCTGCCCGTACATCGGCAGTCTCTTCCACCTTCACTTTTGTTCGCTCCTTTGGCAATCGACCTTCATCCACCCACCCTTGGGTCACACCCAAGATGAAGCACCGCTCTAGGGCCAGTCCATCGCCTGGTAGCTCCCAAAGTCCCGACTTCGCTTGTAATTAGTGCACCATTATCCGGATCCCTGGCCTCCCCTACCAAAGCACAATCTTCGTTTGTGTACCGCTTCCTTTATAGCAACTTGAATGGCAACATCGTGGCGTATTCTTCAAGAGTACTAGCCTCTGCGTCCTCTTGCCCGTCTTTAAGGCCTTCACGAACCCAACTTAAGCCTCCATGAAATTGAGTCACCTTAGTTCCTCCATCAATGCTCCTCCAGGATAAAGTCGTGTGCCCGGAAGCCCCTTTCGTCTTTGGCACCATCGCAAGATGGAATCCTTCAGGTCAAAATGAATGACCCGTGGAACAACATGATCTGCTCTTTGCGTCTGCAGAGTTCGTATCCTTGACCTCGTCGAGGAAAGCACTATGCCTCTACTCCGTATTCCATCTTTTATCTTTGGTTCCCTTTATGCGGCGGGTGCTTGCCGAAGTTACACCCAAGTTGCTCCACTCGTTTTTTGCATTGGTGATGGTGGCCCTCGCCCCACCGTTCCACGGGTCGACCCTCCCTTGAGTCCAATCTCCATATCGACTCAGTGTGTGCCTTCGTTTATGTTGCTTTGGGTCGGCTCCCCACTTGATCTCATGATCGTCCACCATGCATTCTCTCAAGCGAGATCATCTGACGACTCCTCTCATGACTTGCTTTCGATCCGTTGAGCTTCGTGGAGTTGTTGTTTGTTGAGGTACTCCTCCTCGACTTGTGAGGTTAGTCCCACGTGATTCTCCCTCCGAGAGCTGGGACTTATCCCTCTTAGATAAGCGTCTGTTGGAGCAACATCTCTCTTAGTTTTGGAGACTACCATCCCCTTGGACTACTCCGTCTGGCGAACAAACGTGCGTTGTTACGCCTCCTATGGCTACACTTGCTAGATTGTGAATCCACGTCAATCTGACCCCATTTGCACCCCTCGAGGCCTAGCAACATGTTGAACTAGTTGCACCCTTCAGGTCTCTACGGACGTATCCTTCACATCTTAAGAAAGTTTGATGCTCCATGGCCGGGAAGTTTGGTTAAGCCTTAGGGTAACCACGAACATTCCATTGTCCGCGTACAACCCCATGCATGAGTACCAAATTCTTGAGCTAGCAATTCCTCTCGTCTCATGAAGCTTTGCATAACTCTTTTTTGGTGGTTAAGCAACTTCGTTCCACCTTGGATGGTCTCATCCTTTACCAAGCGCCTCGCGCTTGCCTTGAGCACCATCAAGTATGGTTGTCGGCGTTGAGCCGTGGCTTTCAAACTCGACCATCCCAACCTTTGTGCACTTTACATTCTTCCAAGCTTGTGCGTTTCTCGTGGTGCCTCTTCTGCGAAGAAGGGTTGGCCATTCCTCTCAAATGCCCGATCTATATGCCTGTTCTCCGGCGACTCCTTTCCCCTACATTTCCATGCTTTCGTTTTCCCCCAAACGGTTACATGCGCGTGTGTTCCCGCCCTCAACGCACGCCCCCTGGGTCCCCTGCGTTTGCATGCTAAGTGTTTATATGAGTGCTTGTCCCACTCGATACCATCCGTCATGACTTAGGCGGTTTTGCCTAAGTCGTCGCGACACCCTTAGCGTGTCCGTCCAAGTCAGAGGGTCGACCTCCCCTGAAGTCTCCCAAGGTCCCTTAGGACCCACAAAAAAGAGAACGGGATAGAAAAATGCCTCACTCGGGATCCACAAGCAAACATCTCCGAAAAACACTTCATAGACAATGCAAATTACAAAATGGACTTTATAAGCTCAAGCAGGTTGTAACAACAAAAAAAATGATCCATTCTGGGGCGACAATCTCTCACGTGTCCACATGACACAACCTTTATTTACAAGCCTAAAGCGGCCACCAACCCAACTAAAATGGGACTATTACGTCTTCGGTCGTCCCTCTACATGCTGTATAAAGCATGAACATACCAAAAGACACGGACATATATAAGCATTACATCAAACATCCCGTTTAGAAGTTTGTCCGTGACATTATGGAGGATAACATATGGTTCCATTTCTATTATAATTTCATTTACGGACTCTTAAAATCTAGAAGTATGAATTGTATTCTCCATCTTTTTTACATCACTTATTTTTAAATACTGTGAATATGATCATTCCTGTAATGCCATTATTTTGCCTTGAGATCATACCTCTTTTGCAAGATTGACTTTAAAGCATTAAAATTTTAGCAAATTGAGTTACGTTGGGTTGGAGTATCTCACCATTTGTAGACTTCTACATCAAGGAGTGGACCCAATGATGGTTGTATATAAACTTTGTCACCAGTCGTGCCCTTGCCACACTTTATTACTGATGGTAACCCACTAATGTTCATCGTAAGGTCCATGCAATGAGCTGTATATGGAGTTTAAAACAGTGTTTCTCTTCACTTTATCAATTGTAAATCGAGCTTCTTGAAATTAGCTCCATTATCGATCATAATCTAGACAATATACTAAGGCCCGATCTCTTCTACCACAGTGTCCATTAGGTTCTCAATATAGTTTGCATCTTAAATTTTATCGAAAGCATTAACCAACTTGTAAAATATGATCCTTCTATTGCAATAGACAAGAAAGTTATGATGCTCATTCTTATAGGTCCAGTTCAACTATCACCCATCAGTGTCACCCCATACTCATCCTACTGTCTCTTGAAGGATTTAATCCAATCTTTCAGTTTTGTGACCTCCTCATCTAAATAAACACCATATATCTCATTCGGTGTAAGATGTTGGATCCCTGTGCTAGCATTTTGGATCGAAGACACCATGCTATATAATATGGACCTTGAGCTCCATTTGCTAGAATATTGTGGAAGTTTAATCACGTTGCTATTGCCTTGCCAATATATCGCTTATTTTCTTTTGTATAGGCATCATCAATTCTTTTATGTTTTGTTGTTTGTAGAGAATAAGCTTGCGGATCAATATAAACAATATCATGTGTTAAGCTTCTACTAAGTCCTCTCATAAAATCTTGGATTCTACCCTACCTCATGCGATCAATCTTGCTCAACTGAAGAGGGGCAATTGGCTGCCTTATGCTAGCCCTCTTCTAGATACCCTATGGCCTTGACCCACTACCATTGTCATACTCCTATTGTGAGTCAAGTCATTGATGTTTCATTGTCTCCTCATACATGTATTGATGTTCCAGTGATGCACGAATACCAGCTCTAATATTCAGGTCGACATCATTGTCATGACCCTCTATTAATCATAAACAGGTTCCTACGTAACCTGCCTGAATTCTTCCTATTCCTTGACCTTCTTTTGCACTTTATTGTCCTTTGCCCATTGTAGCTTATCTTGAAATAATTTATAGATCTCCGTCGGAACTTGTTTTCATTTTGCAACATCGGGATAATCGTCGATCGAATGTTGCTTCAATCAAGTGATTCTTTCATCTCGGCCGATGTAGCCACAATATGCACTGCCAATGATGACGAGTGTCATCCAAATGGTGGACATAATCCCAAGCATCATCATGTTTGTTCCTTCGATCCCATGCTCCTACAAATATTTATCAAATTAACAAACTGTCATAAGCCCTAATTGCCATTGAATTTGAAATAACAAGCTATGATTATATGTAATGAACCCTACTTGGTCACTATAAACATATCAATCACTCCAAAAAGCATTAACTACATAGAATTGACTCAATATGGGTTTAATTTCGATGAAATCAGTATTAAATCCACTAATCACATCATTAAACAAACTGTGTTATTGCCTAATTAACTCTCTTTTATCATTATAAGCATGTCAATTACCACAATAGGCATTAACTACATATAGTTGACCTAATATGGGTTGAATTTTGATCAAATTTGCATTAAATCAACTAATCACAGCATTAAAATACTGTACTAGTGTTGAATTGGCCCTCCTTTACCACTATAAACATGTCAATCACCCCAATAGGCATTAACTACATAGAATTAACCAAATATGTGTCTAATTTCACCGAAATCAATATTAAATCGATTAATCACAATATTAAGCTATATCACTCCCTAATTAGCCCATTTTTACCACTATAAAGATGTCAAACATCCTGATAGGCATTAACTATATAGAATAGAGCTAATCATGGCATAAATGAACAAAGAACTAGAAAGGGAATATATACCTCTTAATTACAGGGATCCTCCTCTAAATAAAGTGTTACAATGTCTTAAAGCTTTGCTTGAGTTGAAGAGGGTGAAAATCTAAGAAAGAGAGATGTGAATGAGAACGAGTTAGAGAGAATGTAAGAGTGAAAGAGATTGAAAGAGTAGGGAGGAATGAGTTTAAAAGCCCATTCAAATGTTGCCAACTATCAAGTTGACCATTGAAGACACTTGAATCTGAGCCATCAATCGAAATCCAAATGTTACCGACCGGTACAAGTCGGTAACAGTCGAGTTTCGACCATGCCATTCAGTATATACCCTCGTACCACCTTGTACACACCTAATAGAAACCGCTCGGTACAGGGCGTTCCGCGTATTGGTCGCTCGTTGGACCAGTATGTATCGTACCATTTTTAGTGTTATGTCAAACCTTGCTTGATACTGATTGTTCTTCTGCATTTTAAATATTCAAGATCTTCACATCTCTTGAAGTGGAAAAATACTGTTGAAATGTTCTATTTCTTCCCCTTCTTTTCTATTAAGATTGTGTTTGTTCTGAGCACTTTATCCAACAACTCTTTTTTTTTTTCTTTTTCACAATATGGTTCTTTTGCTGTGTTTTCTTGTTAAACTCATCTGGCAGATCTCTGTCACCTTCTACCCTAGCTGATACTCTTTGTGGTACACCCCTTTACATGGCTCCAGAAGTAATGGAATTGAAGAAGTATGATGGAAAGGTGAGAAATGAATCATATCTTATAATAAAACTATTCATTTCTTTTGTGCAGCCTATTTTGTTTATCATGTTTTACTAAAATGACAGGCAGATCTCTGGAGTGTTGGAGTTATATTTTATCAACTTGTAACAGGAAAGACACCTTTTACTGCAAATAATCAAATAGAGGTTTGCTTATTTAGTTTGTTACTGCTGTTCTATGTATTCTAGTATGTTCTTTCAGTAACAAAGGACCTTTCTCAAGCAGTTACTGCAGAATATAGTCAACGCAAAACAACTATGTTTCCCATCACATCACAATTTGAGCTCTGACTGTATGGATTTGTGCCAGAAATTATTACATCCTAATGCTGGTATGTACAGTTGGTTTTCACATGAAAAGATAATTCGTCAACCTGCAAAAGCCTTCTTCCAGTGATGGACTATAGCAATATATAGAAATCTCAATGAATTTTTTTACTATATTTCAATTTTCAACTACTGGCTATTAACTTGATGCCAACCCACTAAATATGTTTCAAAACCCAAACAAAGATGAGCCAAAGCAACAGAAGGATTTTCTTTGGTGAATAGCAAGAGTCCACCGTGCTGATTGTTGTTTAAGATCCTGAAATCAAGGGGCAAGTCTCCTAAATCATCCTAGACATAGTGCACAAAGAAGAAGTGACATTTTTCAACAAGAAAATGTTAATTTCAAATAAGGTTCGCCGAACCGTCCCGTCTGCCAAACATTTAAACTGGCGGCTCGATGCGGTGCGTGCATCTTAGGCGGTATCTGAGGTGTGTCTGCTTCGGTACCACCTGATTTCACCGATTTATCCCTCAGAAAATACACGAAAATTAAAAAAAAAAAAAGTTAGGATAGAGTTTTCAAGTTACAAATAAATATAGTAATAGTATAAGTTTAGCAAAAATCAATGTAAATTAGGTAAAAATAGCATCACATATCTTTTTTCTTTGAGGTAGTCTTGTTCGAGGTTCATATTTCATTTCGTTATAGATTGAAATATCTATAGAAAAATCAATTGAATTGTTAGACTATTTTGTTACAATATAAACTCTAAAATTCAAATGAATTAAATAATCATATATCTAGATATACGATTGTTAATTCTACCACCAAAAGCGAACGACGGGCCTCCACGGGTGGTGGATCGGGGTCCTCGATCCGATACATATCAATATGATACGTTTGTTGGACCCAATCATGAAATTGATCCCATGACATAGTGTATTGATACATCGTATGCCATTGATGCATCAATGTGGTAATTGATCGTGGATTGATCGTCATAAATCATATTTGTCCGAGAAGCGACTCTTGAGGCATATATTGGTGTTGTTACGTATATCATCTTTGTTGCTTTCGAAGAAGGATGACCAACTATCACCATCTTGTTGTTGCCCATATGATTCTTCATATCGATGGTGTTTGTGAATCTGATGAGTCTCTTTTACGTGTCTATATCATGTATGCTTCAATGGCATTTGTTCATATTCATCCACCGCCTTCCCTTCCCCTTCTCTTTTTTTCCCTTCCGCGCAAAACTTGACCCGATTACCTTGTCGAAGTTCCATGATCTGAATCTTGAGTGGCATGTGTAAAATATTGCTCCTCGATCCATTCACCACCCCCTCAAGTTGTCTGACGAGACCAACGGCGTCCATCCATCACCGCCATCATCTGTTGAAGCACTGCTGTCCGTGTTGCTGTCATGTCTCTGGACCGAACGAGAAAGAGAATGTGATTGAGTTTATGAGAAAAAAAAATGTTTGAGAGAGTTTAAGAGAGTATAATGAAATAGGGGAGAAAGATTAGTTTAAATAGGAGGAGAAATGGCTCCAACGGTCAAATTGACCGTTGGAACAATATATCTTACTTCTGATTATTGTGGTAACGGTCGATTCGGCCGTTACCGAAATAATCTTCGTCGATTTTCGCCGTTCTGCAAAATGGTATCGGTGATAACGGTCGAAATCGACCGTTACCGAATGGTATCGAGCGGTAACGGTCGAAATTTCGACCGTTACCGCCCGATACATGCTTTTTTTGGTGTACCGCCCGGTAGAGGGCGGTCCGCGTACTGGTCGCCTCTCGGACCGGTACGTACCGCCCGTACCGGGCGGTACACATCGGTATGGCGAACCTTGATTTCAAAGAAACATCAAAAAGCATATTGAACATTCATTACAAGAGAATGAAAGAGTCACAGGGTGCTTTATTCATGATTCCTTTCATCTCTGTTTCAATGCTCAACTTCTTTCTTTCCCCCTTGGGCTGGTTCGGTATGTCTGCATTTGCTTTTTATACTCATATCCTAGCTAATGATGGAGCTTTGCCATTCCTGATCTAATACAATAATTTTGATGATTTCCTTTTTGATCCGGAAACATCTATGATAAAGAACATTTGAGACAGGCCCCATTTGACCTAAGTACAATAGGCTCATTATAAGTTTCTGTCAAACCAGCAACAAGAATAATCAAATGTAGAACTTCTAGATAAAATTTTGATACTTCCTAGAAAACCCTAGGGGCATAAATGTATAAATAATTGGATGCTGATAGCCTGCACTGATGAGTTGAATAATGAATTCACATTTCTAGGAGTTTCATTTATATGAGATAATTGTGCTTTATCACTATGTAGATTGATTTACTAACATTTTTTTAAAATGGAAAAGGTTAACCAAATCTTTGTTGCTTTTACTGTTTCTTGTGTAGCTTGTGCTATTTTGATAATCATGTAAGTCCTTTATGCTTTTTGTCAGACAAGTCCATTTAAAAATCTTCTTTGTGTTCTTTTGTTACACTTGGGGATGGTATTGAAGCATTGCTATGTTATGGAGGGTTTCAACCTAAAGTTTATCTGGGGATGTGGAACCTTCTAGTGGCAAATGTTTTTTACCTACCTTTTTTTGGTGCCTATTCTTTCCATCCCTTTTTAACCTCACTTGTACAGAGGTATATGAGGTAGACAACACACCATAGAGTCTCTTCAAATTGTCAGGGGAAAAAGAGTTATCTTTTTCTCAAAAAAATTATATGCACCATGTTACCTTCTTGGTCAGAATCCCACATACGGTTTAAACTTCAATTTTCATCGCATTCTGTATGATTATAAATAATCAACTTCTTCCAGTGGAACGTTTGACATTTGAGGAGTTCTTCAATCATCAATTTCTTTCCAAACAGCCTCCCGTTGACATAGCAAGGTCAGAAATGTTTTTCATATACTTGAATGATTGCTACACACAATTCTTTATGAAGGCTTAATAATTTTGATTTAAGCTGTGCATTTTGCAGGATGATATATAGAGAGCAAGAAAGCATTCCACTGGTTCAATGCAGTCGTACAAGGTCCATCGGAGAAAATTCACATGATGATTATTTGCCTTTCCCTTTAGATGAGGAATCTATTAGGAAGAAAAGAAATCTTTCTCATTCCATGCTCAAGGGCACAGTGAGACCGGATTCGGGATTCTCTGTTGATATTGGACATAAAAATCGGATTTGTAGTCCATCAGATGTTGTGGCCATTTCTTCCGGATATGGTGGCCATAGGCATGATTCTAGGGAGTCTCCTGGTGTAACTGCTAAAGATATATTTTTCATGGTACAAAAGCCTCCTAGTTCCTCTTCGAAAGGTCTGGTTTTTCATATTCAGGCTATTACTGTTGCCTACTATATTACAGCTTCTAGATTTACCAGTTACTTCTCTGTCATCTGTAGATTCTGCGGCTGTGGACTCATTGGAACTTGTTGATCAGGATTATGTCCTTGTTCCTAGACCACCCCTGCTTATGTCTTTGTCTTCAGTAAGTCCCTCCAGACCAAGCAATTCACCATGCAAATCAGAAGGTTCACAAATTACATCTCCAAATGTGAGGGCATCAAGTGCACCAATGCCAATAAGTGGTGCAGCAGTCAGTAATGCTCCTGCCATAAGAAGCCTGGGAAGTTGTGGCTCTCCTGCATCAGAAACTTCCCATGGATCCATCGATATGTCTGATGCTGTGGAGCAGCCATCAGGTCACTTCATGACGAGGATTATATCGTTGCAGCAGTTTGCATCTGTCATAACAGATGTGGTCAAAGAAAAGGTGAAGATTATGATTCTCATTTTCTCTTCCTCCCTTCTCTAGGAATATCTTTTGTTTGACTTTGTCTGAAACAATTAGTCATTCTGAAGTCATTCTGCATTTATTCCAGGGATAACCCAAGATTGAGGGTTGAACAATGCTTATTTCATCAAATGTGGTTTTATTTACGGTACTTGTGTTGGTTTATGCTGCTTGATCAATATTTCTTTGATTAGTTTGAACCTTGATTTACTATTCCAAGAAAAGTAACTAACTTTTATTTTGTTTCTCCTGGTTTTCATTAATGTGCAATTACGTCAAGAATTTGAAATTGCCCTCCACAGAAATACTATTAGTGGTTAGAAATAATGATGCTAGGTTATCCTACACAAGGTTCTCAATTTCGGTCCATACCAATGTACCAAGCCTTGCTCAGTACGGTACGTACCGAGGTGTACCGATAGTATGCCGCAATATGCCAAAAAAGAACTGAAAAAAATACTAGGGCGTACCGATCTATCACGGACAAAATTATAAACGAGGTGTTTGATGTAATGCTTATGTATATCCGTGTCTTTTGGTTTGTTCATGCTTTGCACAACATGTAAAGGGTTGGCAATAAGCTTAGTAGCCCCATTTTCTTTAAGCTTGGTGGTCGTTTTAGGTTTATAAATAAAGATTGTTGTGTCATATGGACACTTGTGGGAGATCTCGATCTGTAATGGACTATTTTGGACCCTTTGTTGTGTGACCATTCAGAGCTTGTGAAGTCTATTTGTAATTTGCATTGGCTATAAAGTGTTTACTAAAATGATTGTTTGTGGATCCCGAGTGAGATGCTTTCTCTAACTCGTTTTCTCTTTTGTAGGTCTTAAGAGACCATAGGAGGTTTCGGGGAGGCTGACCTTTACGGATGGACATGCAAGGGTGCCGCACGACTTAGACAAAACCAACTAAGTACATGACATATGGTATTAGAGCGAGACAAACACTTATAGAGACACTTGGCATGCACAACCGCTTGGGGAAAAATGGGCATGGAGATGTAGGGAAAAGGAGTCGCTCTAAGGAGCGGGCGTCTGAGATTAGCATTCAGAGGAATGACCAACCCTTCACGTAAGAGGCACCACAAGGACAAGCAAGTTGGGAAGAATACGTGGCACACAAAGGTTGAGATGGTTGAGTTCGAGCTACGACTCGACATTGGCAATCATACTTGATGGTGCTCGAGGCAAGCAAGACACTTGGTAAAAAATGAGACATTGCAAGGTGGAATGGGTCGTTCAGCGACCAAAAAAGTTATGCAAAGCTCATAGAGGTGAGGGGAATTGCTAATTCGAAGAATTCGGTACTCATGCAAGGGCTTGTATGCAGATGATGGAATGTTCGTGGCTATCCCAAGGCAATCAAAACTTGGCACCATGGAGCATTGAAACTTTTTGTAAGGCATGAGAAAGATACGTCTGTAAGAGGTTGAAGTGTGCAGCGAGTTTAGCATGTTGCTAGGTCTTGAGCAATGCAGCGAGGGCTATATTGACATGGAGTCGCAATCTAGCAAATGGGTTTGTGGGAGACAGAACAATGCACAGTTTGTTCAGCAAGGCGGAGTAGTCCAAGGGGATGGTGGTCTCCGAAACTTCTAGAGGGAAGGAAGCAAAGAGAGAAGTTGCTCCAACAAGACAGATATCCAGGAGGGATAAGTCTCGGCTCTCTAGAGAGAGAATTATGTGCAATGGACCTTACATGTTGAGGAGGAGTGCCTCAAAACAACTCCACAATACTCAATGGACCTAGCGAGCGGCGAGGAGTCGTCGCATGATCTCGCTTGAGATAATGCATTGGGGGATGCATTGCGAGATCAAGTGGGGGAGTGACCCAAAGTAACACAAATGAAGACACACTTGGAGCCGATATGGAGATCAGACTCAATGGAGGGCTGACCCGTGGAATGGTGGACGTGAGGACCAGCATCAACTCAATGTAAATCGAGGAGCGAAGCAACTTGGGTGTAACTTCGCAAAGTACCCAGGCCGCAAGAAGGGACTCGGCATAGAAGATGGAACATGAAGCGGAGGCACAGAGCTTTCCTTTGACATAGGTTAAGGACATGAACTCTTGTAGACGCAAGAGTGGGATCATGTCGTTCCATGGATCCTTCATTCTGATGGAGCGGACTCATCCTGCATGGTGCCAAAGACGAAGGGAGCTTCTAGGCACATGCACCTTATCTCGAAGAAGCATTTGACGGAGGAACCAAAGCAACTCAACTTGCGGAGTTAAAGTTGGGTTCAAAAGGCCTTGGCACAGGGCAAGAGGACGCGGAAGCGAGTACTCTTGAAGAATACACCACAGTGCTGCCATTCAAGTTGTCATGAAAAAAACGGTGCGTAGCGGAGATTGTGTTGGTAGGGGGTAGAGGCCCAGGATCCAGACAATGGTGCACCAATTTCAGCGAAGTCAGTGGACTTTGGGAGCTACTAAGTGACGGACTGTCCTAGAGCTATGCTTCGTCTAGGTGCATTAGGTATGAAGTGTTTACTGAAATGATTGCTTATGGATCCCGAGTGAGATGTTTTCTCTAACTCGTTTTCTCTTTTGTAGGTCCTAAGGAACCATAGAAGGTTTCGGGGAGGTTGACCTTTGCAGACAGACACGCAAGGGTGTCGTACGACTTAGGCAAAACCAACTAAGTGCGTGATAGAGTGGTACACCTCGGTAATGGTCGAGATCCAGGTCATATCAATCGGTAATGGTCGAATTTTGACACCGCCCGATACAAACCCTGTTTCGCCCAATACGGGGTCAAAACACTAATACCGCCCCGTAAAGGGTGGTCCGCGTATCGATATCCTATTGGTACGTACCGCTCGTCCCAGGCGGTACACATCAAAATTGAGAACCCTGATCCTACGTAGTACAAAATACACTCATTGTCATTGGTACCTTCATTCTCCATCTTAAGTTTGTAGTTGGAACAAATATAGAGATTTTTATAGTAATCTAAAATCATTGCATGCCTCTACTGGTATGTTTGTTCCTATGCTTAACTGATTTTGCAGTACTAGTCCTGTTTAATTTTCAGCACAATTTGCTTGGCTGCTTCCTATTTTTTGGAATATGACATTCAATTAAATCACTTAGTTGAAACTTTTGTTTTATTTGATTTTGAGGATGTGGTCTGACTTGATATCTTTCTGTATTGAACATTATACTTAACTGAATGAAAGATCGAAAACAGGCAACAACTGGAAGCATTCTCAGTTCAGCTAGTGGTTCTTGCTATCTGGAGGCAAGCACTGCACATTTGCCATGCACATGATGCATCGGGTATGGAAGCAAGTCCGTCGCATGAAGTAAAGACCCAGAAAAATTGCATTTCCAAAACAGTGGAATATATCAACTGCACAAACTCTCAAGCATTAGATGCTATTTCCTCAGAGATTCAGAGAAACTTTCTTCTTGGAGTTGAGTATGGCGAGGAGCTTTCCTGGGAAATTAGGCAAATGGCAGGTACGATTATAAGTCTTAATTTCGAACTTTTTTAAAATTAGAATAATTTTTTTCTTTAATTCTGATGCTTAAATTGATAATCATGCAGTAGCTAACAAGCTGCCAGATGCAATGGAAATAATATTCCAATCTGCCCTTACATTGGGCAGACAGGGTGGTGTAAGTAAAATCTTTAGCTCTATTTAACACAAGTCATTATCTTATTATTCATTCTGGTCAATAATATTAGTATCATTTTGACTTTGACTGATACGGACCTGATTATCCATTTAAATTTTAACAAAAATGGAATTTTGTGGGTTGGTATTTTTATCAAGAGCATCTCAATAAAACATCAAATAATTGCAGTTTCATGCTGATCCGTGCGTTAGTGACAGCACTAACGCACCTTTTTTTTTCCACTCAAAATAAACAGGTCGATGAGATGATGGGGAGCACAGAGAGCGCATCATCTCGGTATTCAAAAGCAGTATGCTTGTTGTGTTTTCTTCTGGTGGAGGCACCATCTCTTGTTCTCAGCCCACCATTTTCCCTTACGAATTCAGATTGTTGCCGGCTCCGCTTGTACATTGAGGTTATCAACGATCGACGAGGCCAGTCCCAGTTACAGAGAACGGTCATCAAGCATGAGGGTCATTAAAGCCCCCTTATAACATTTCTTCTAAGCCGCTGATAACTACTGTTCGATGACGTGCAGTATTAGTTTTTTGTATAGTTATTATTTTGTTCAATGGTTCGGTAAGGATGGTGGCATTGGGGTACTGTAACATGAAAGTGAAATGATTGTAGTCACTCTAGCAATTTAGTAAATAATAATTCAAATCATGGTTATTGTTGTTGTTGTAGTAGTATTTTTGTGTTGGTGAGCTATTACTTCCATTCATTTTTGGCATTATAAACTCAAAACTGGACTGTTGTATAAGCCCTATTTTTTCAAACAAAAAAAAAAGTCCATATTTTGTGCATCTCTTTGTTGGTACCCGTTTTATTTTTATTTTTTTTCGACTTCATATTGTCTCGTCTCCAATATACTTTTCTTAGGATATTGATGGATCAGAGTGTATATATATATATATTATTTATTTATTTATTTATTTATTAAAGTTTATTTCATGAAGATCCTGTATCTAAAAATAAATGTATTTTATTTGTGCATGAATTTAATGATCGACAAAGATGGCTACAGAACCTTGTAATATCCACCACTCCGAGAGTCTCTCATCACCAAAACCCACAGAAATTGGATGCCACTCTCAAAAGTACGAAAGCCATCTTCCTCGTTTCACCCACATTGCAGCTTCGCCATGTCACAGGGGACGTTCTCCTCTCACCTTCGATGGAGCAGTCAAGATTTTCTCCGAACAATCCGAAGCCGCACCCAAGATTTGGAAGGAGAAACCTTCTATTATAGCCAATGATCTCTCTCTCTCTCTCTCTCTCTTCCATATCAATACAGTTCGCATCATACTCACTGCTGGAAAGATGAGGAGGATGAGTTGGGAGTTAATCGAACTGAAGGGCTCGAGGAGAAAGAGACAAGCGAGTAGATATCATGTTAGTGCAGTAATTATGTTCCCTTTCTCCAGTTTCATTAGCCTTTATCCCCACACCTCCGGTTGAAATAGTTCACCTGTTCCATGGAGGAGAAGATGGAAGTCATCAGCCTCAGCTCCAAAAGTTATTAAAGGCGAATACTATGTACGTACGTACAGCTATAGCTTCTTTGTACATGTTGTAACATTAAGCTCAGTCACTCTGCGCGCAGTTGGCGTACATGCAAATTCATACAACCACGCCAATTAGTTCGTACGTTTATTACTCGTTTCGCAAGTGACATACGTTCCAAAGATGAGACTCGCATGCCGCCGTTTATTACTTGTGGTTACACGTGGCCTAAAAATTCATGGTCATGGCAGGCATCGGCTGTTAAGGCATCGGCTGCGGAGACATCGGCTGTGAAGGCATCGGCTGTGGAGACATCGGCTGTGAAGGCATCGGCTGAGACTTTGGCGAAGAAGAGATTCGAGTGACATCGGCGTCTTCTGCGTCAGCAGCCCAGAACATAGGCCCGTAGACGGCAGCTTGTCCGTTGTATTGGAGGATAAGCACGTACTCGCCCTCACCCTGTGACGACGGCGCCGTCGACCACAGGGTCTTATACCTGTCGTCCTTGATGGTGAGCTGCCCCAAGCGGTTGAGCCTAAGGAAGCAGTGAGTACCGAGGCCTGCCGTTCCAGAAACCCAGAGGTATTGCTCACTTCCTCTCTGCAGGTTCAGACTGCAAGAATCATCCATGGCGAGAGTGTAATCCCTGGTTGTCAGCTCGCCTTTCTCTTCGAGGATCTCGGTGGAGAACAAGGTGTTCTTCAGCGGGGCCTTCACTGAATTCACCTCTCCCACGGGGTTATCTTGGCCCTCGGTGACGACTGGAAGCGTGGACCAGATGGGCGGGCCGTAGATGCCCAGGTTTCCGTCGGGCTTGAGGACGGCGGCGTACTTGCCTTGGGGGCCGGGATCCCCAGAGACCCAAAGGACGCGGCCGGTGAGGGGGTCGGAGATGACGATTTGGCCGTATTGGTTGAGGACGGCGCTGCAGTTAAAGGCACCCTCGTCGTACGTGTAGGAGCTGAAGACGGGGTCCGATTGTGCATACAACACGAGGTCGCAGTCGCTCCGCATGGTGAAGGACGCGTCCAGGAAGGAGAGCTGGCAGTCAGGTCTCAGGACGTCGCCGGTGAGCAAGATGTTGTTGTCGTTAGCAGTGGAAGGGGTCGGGAGGAGGACCAAGGAGAGGAAGGAGAGAAGAAGAGAGCACGCACCGGGGATGCCCATTTTCTCTCTGATCACCTTCGCTAGGGAACGTACTCTCTCTCTCTCTCTCTCTCTCTCTCTCTCTCTCTCTCTCTCTCTCTCTCTCTCTCTCCATCTATATGTAGATGGAGGTTGGGAACGGTTACGTGCGATGAAGCGTCTACGCAAGCAAGCTCTACGAGTCATCAACTGTGTGTGATCAGATCGGCTAGTCTTCCTCTTCAAACGACAACCAAGAAGGTGTGCTCGGGGGAGCAATCGGTGGGTGATCCAAAAAGGTTAGTCGCTGTTAGTGTTCAACACAGATGAGGTGATAAATGATCATCGAATCAAAATTTATTGTGTGTTGCAAACCATGCAAAGGGTTCCGCCGACGGACGCAACTCAGTATTATTTTTAATTTATAATATTTATTGTAGGCGAAATTAAAAGAGTTTAATTCCTCGCATATCTAAATTATTATTATTATTATTATTATTATTATTATTATTATTATTATTATAAATAACTTACTTATTCGAGAATTTTATATAAAATATATATTTGGAAGATGGACATATCTCCACTATTAGACTAAAACATTATAACTCCACTTAAAAAAAATATATTGATATAACTAAGTTTAGGTGACCAAAACATTTGTTTTTTTTTTTTTTTTTGTGTATATGAAAAAGATTGGTATTTGTGATAAAGTATGAGCTTCTATTTTGCCTTCACATTCCATACCCAAAAAGAATACTGGTAAATCGATCTAAATTCGAACGAGGAAAATATTTTCATCCTAATTATTTTATAAAAAAAAATTATATTTTAGCTCGAGAATTATATTGTTCAAATCATTAAATCGTTATTAATTAAGTTTAAGCCCAAATCATTAAATCGAAATGACTGGGCATCGATTGTGATTAGGCCCACGGACACAAAAGGGTCTTACTTATCTCCACATTCTTATGGATCTGCAGAAAAGTCGGATTCTTTGTGCACACTACACTTGTCTTTTCGTGCGTAGTTTTAGCTTGTAATACAGATTCCTATTTTGAAATCTTAGGTTTATAGTTTTTAATGTTGAAGAATGATACTTAAATGAATAATGGGCACTTCTTAAGAGAACCTCTTCTAAATATACTTTTATGACAGTCGTAGCAGCTCTCCAAGTGTTGGCATGACCCTCTTTCTTCGAAATTTATTTATTGATTATGAGTGTATGACTCGATCAAACTAGTCAGCTTGCATATCAATTCAATCTGAAAGTTCAGGTCTTTAAATTTTGAGTCAAATCGATAATTCAACTCTTTTAGTTCTTACCAATATATATATATACTCTTATGCAAATTCCCAATTCGTTCTCGCATTCAGCCATGGAAATGATGTCGATCTTGAAATAATGTACTCTCAAAGGGCAATATTTAAGCAGCAGCGCAGCGCAGCGCCTTGCCTTCAGAACGCAATCTTCCTTCTGCTGCCATCCTCAAACTCAGTGCTTCGATACATCATTGCAAACCACAACAATGGAAAGATTACCAGAGCATCCTTTTTCCAATTACTGGACATAAAAAGAAGAAGTATTTCCAATGCTATATTTCGAGTCCTCGAAACAATTTACAAGACTACCAGCTCCTACACATACATAACGGAACTCACGAGAACTTGCAAGGGCGGCACTCCAGCTTAGCACAGGGGTACGCCCAACTCCTCCGGCATTCACCTCCCACGCCATCGCAGCAGCGGCATGTGATTCCAAGTGACTGCAACACCTGGACATACCCTGAATCAATCATTCCAATCAAATAACACGCTCAGAAGAATCCTTAGGTAGACAGAAAGAGAGAGGGTTCTTGTATTATTGCTCTTACTTACTGTTCTCCTTGGCGATGACAAGTGGTCTGGCCTCTGTGCTTCTGGAGACATGGACATGGAAGGAAACCAAGAACAAGAGCACGACCGCATACCGAAACCTTTCTACACCCATGGAAACCTCTTTCGCTCCCTTCTCCTCGTTCTGTTTCTGCGTATGCTGTAGCCTGAAACGAACACTTGATATAGTGGGGATTTCAACCTTTTCCTCTGCTTACCGTGGGCACCTGATGCGATTACCTAACACCCACCCTCCGGTATTGGGAGAAGGACAAATCTGGCCACTGTTCTCCTTGGGCGTCTGCATTCTAGAACAGCCACGGCGTGCGTCTGATGACTCGTCAGCGGACTATTTTAGTCCACGCCTTGTCATTGTAATGGTTGCGTGATGGATGATGTGTTTCTTTCTTTCTTTCTACGTCGTCCGTTTCTGCAGACCAGCGTGCTTCTAGATAGACGAACCTGGTGCAGAATTTTTAGATCCCCATTCCTCCGCGCTGGCCAACTAGATAGACGACGAACCTTTCGCCACTGCAATGTGGCAGCCCTCTCTGGAGTCAGTCCAATGTATTGGAAGCTTCTTTTTATGATGTCAAAAAGTCATCGATGCTCTCGCCCGACAATACAAATAATATAATAAAATCATATTTACGTTGGGGGATGTCATCGACGGTAGACTTGGTTGGAACATGGATAGATACAGAGTTTTGAATATCTGAAAGTAATAATAAATCTTTTTTTAATAAATTAAATAAAATATAATTTAATTTAATTCTAAATATGTCACAAATAATCTAATAATATAAATCGATTAGATTAGTGATAAAATACTAAACAAATTATAAAACAAGATTTATCTGAAAAAAGTTTTCAATATGAAAGAACAAAAAATTTTAATATTATAATATCGCTCTCTCTATATTAACTACACGAGGATATCAATGTTATATAAGAATCAAATACTCATAGAGCTTCGATAAACCAAGGGAGAAATACTAAATATAAGAATCAATCTTCAAAATTTACACCGATCAATTCTAAGAGCATATTATCTATATCAAAAAATCATAACAATCGAAACCAATTTCACTAACCAATAGTCGAATCACCACTATGATAATCATATAAGATTATGATTATATTTTTAATTAATCCCTATGGGTCTCACCACTTAAGTCATGGGTGGGATGGGATCACCAACAAATCTCCCCTTCACAACCATGTGGGGAGAGCCTCCATCCCTACTATCTCTCTATATGCAATAAGTTTTTTTTTTAATAATAATTTAATCATTTTTAGTATGGATTTTCTCAAAATATAATAACTTCATCTCTAATATAACTAATGATAACTAACATTAGTTTTTTTACTTTGATGAATTAACACTTTCACGGTCACAATATAAAATAAAATTTTCTTGCTCGAGTCCCCAACTGTTTTAATTACTTTTTCATCCACAAGAATTCTTTAGTAATATACTCAGCTTTAATAGATTAGGTAATACTTTCTTCTTCTTTTTTTAGTTTTGACTACTAAAATACTGCTCCCCCTTTAAACTAACTTCCAGCTATATCTATATTTGTATAGCCAAATAACATAGATTTTTCTATGCCAAAATATAAACATAATTTAGAAATACCTCCTATTGAATCTCGGATTTTGAAGATGAAATGAATTGATGAGTTTACGATCTAATCTATGCTTTGCCAAAAGTGATGGAAGACTAACTTTGATCAAAAAAGATAAAATGATTAAAGAAAGAAGAATTAGATATTGGGCTAGGGTCAAAAATCAGGCATCGAGCCGGAAGATTCGGACGTTGCGTTAAGATTGGATGTTGCAAAAGTTAACATATCAATGGATCGGGCGATATGCCGAAGGTTTGGACGACGCGTCGGAAGTTCGTCGGGAGTTCGAATGAATCAATAACATACCAGACAACTTAGATTTCTTGTCTTGTAATTGTTTAGGTCTTGATTATCGTAGTTAGGTCATAGATTGAGTTAGTTTTGTGTGTAACCCTATTCACTCAATTACGGGCTTATTGGGCCTAATCTGGGGCTGAATTGGGCCCATTGGGAGACCCATTCAGTAACCTAGAGTTGGGTCAACTGGTGGCACTATCAGACCTTAGCAGTGCAACCACCTATGAGCTGAAATGCACGAAGTGTATGTTTTCCAAAAGACCCGACGATGGCACCATCAGTGCCAACCAGTGGTACCGCCCAGACTGACGATAATATCACTAGTACACGATCTCTCATGTGTCAAGCGGTAGTACCATCCAAACAAGATAATGGTATCGTCAATTGTCAGGAGTGAAGGTGATGGTACCGCCAATACCTCGGAAACCCATGATAAAACCTTTGTTAGCTCTATTTTGTGCAAATTAGAGCATAATTAATTATCCAAACAATTCATGAAATGTCTCTCAAATTCTGTCAGAATCGAGCTTTGGACGATTTCACATATTCTTGTTTCATCTCTTTGGAAATTGATTTCAACTAAAATCCTTACTTTAGTTGAGCTTTACATTATTGCTTTAAAATCCTGTATACTTTTGTCCTTCAATTATTTATATATTTGAATCTATTATGTAAAGTTCATGTTTGTATTATAATGTTGCGCGTAGGCACATGCATTCCATTATTTCGTATATGTTTATGATATGTCCCAATTTATTATTCATAATATCATTTTATACTCTAGTGTTTGTGGGATTATTTGGACCTTTGCTAGAAATAGTTAAGGGATTATTTGGACCATTGTCAGAAATAGTAAAGGGATTATTTGGACCTTTGCTAGAAATTATAAAGGGTACATGCTTAGAGCCTACGATGCTCTATATTATGTTTGATGATCATTCAAAAATGAATGGACCATATTATATTTGGGACCCCATATCACCCTCTATCTATTTGATATGATATCCCGAGCTTTGGATAAGAATTAAATATGTGCAACGTCAAATGTAACGTTTTGAGCTTTTGTTTCGTATTTTTTCTTTGATATGCTCTGAAATACTTCATATTCTATCGATATATTCCGAAGCATTTCATCCATTATTGATATGTTCCGAAATATTCATTTGTTATTGATATGCTCCGTAACATTTCATACACCATTGATATGCTCCAAAATGCTTTATATGCCATTGATATGCTCCGAAATGTTTCATATATCATTGATATACTCCAAAATATTTCATTTGTTATTGATATGCTCCGAAAACATTTCATATGTCATTGATATGTTCCGAAACATTTGATACGCCCTTGATATGCTCCAAAATGCTTTATATGCCATTGATATGTTCTGAAGCATTTCATCCGCCATTGATATTTTATGAAATATTTCATACACCATTGATATGTTCCGAAGCATTTCATCCAATATTAATATGTTCCAAAATATTTTATCCGCCATTGATATGCTCCGAAATGCTTCCTATACCATTGATAGACTCCAAAATTCTTTATATGCCATTGATATGTTCCTAAGCATTTCATCCGTCATTGATATATTCCAAAATTTTTCGTTTGTTATTGATATGCTCCGAAACATTTTATACATTCTTGATATACTCTGAAATACTTCATATGCTATTGATATACTTCGTAACATTTCATAAGCCATTGATATGCTCTGAAATGCTTCATATGCCATTGATATACTCCGTAACATTTCATATGGCATTGATATGCTCCGAAATGCTTCATATGTCATTGATATACTTCGAAATGCTTCATATGCCATTGGTATGCTCCAGTTAGTCTTTACACCCTTGTTATGAACAAAACATGCTTCGAATAAAATGACATTATAATTCTGCATTATTTGAACTACTATCTACGAACTCTTGTATCCCTGTCTTATATTTGGTATTTTATTTGCTTTGAAACTATCATTTTTCACCATTGATATGTTAGTCGCTTGCTGAGCTCTATGTGCTAACCCCCTAATGTTATATAAAATTTTCAGGATATCGCTCGCTAAAATGTTTAAATTAAGTTGAGGCTATGGAAAGCTAAAAGACTTTGGGCAAACCTTTAGTGGATGATATGTTTTTGTTGTATAAGTACACTTGGTGTCTATTGGAATGTTGATGGTAAATATGAACTTATAAGTATTATAAAAGTTTAAAGAACCTCTCATGTTTAGGATTTTGGAGTGTTAAGTTTAATTTATGTAATGATATGAAACCTCTCATTTTTATGAATTGGGGAATTATATATACGAATAACTTGAATGTTTTCTCGATATCCTTAAATGTGTATTTGGATCCTGGAATGTAATGTATTATTGATCTATAATAAATTCAGGGGGCATGCCATAGACCATCTAGGAGACCGAGTCCCAAGCGGTGCCACCGGCCCTGACTTCATGTGCTGAATGGGTTGTTCAATCAACTTAATACAGTCTTGTTAAGAGCCCAATTAGCCTCTAATTGAGTTAGTGGGATTACCTTCCAATCCTAACTCAACTTAAGGTCTAACTATGATAATTTAAAATATTATCTATGCAATCTTGGTTTGATATATCAATTATTCTTCCAATGAACTTCTCGGTAAACTTCCGGTATATTTCTCGGCGAACTCTTGGTGGACTCCCGACGAACTCTCAGAGAACTCTCGATGAACTCTCGGCGAGCTCTTGACGAACTCTCGGCGAGCTTCCGACAAACCACCAGCACATAGTCCAAATCTTCGATGTATCCTCCGATATTTGACTCCGACCCAAAATCTTGCTTTATGCCTTCATTGCTATCATAGTTAATCCCACAGCACTTATCTCAACATATGGATTAGATCAATAATTTATCAATTAATTTCATCATCAAAATCTGAGATTCAATAGTAAAGAGGGTAATTAGTCTTTACCTATTGAAAGAAGGTCGTCAATGAATGTCGGTAGCCTTGACAAAAGAGAAATCAAGAGTAGACGTAGGTCGCGACAACCGAACCACTATAAACTTCGTGTGCACTTTCTTTCTAATTTTCATTATCATTACTTATTGATTCAATTGTCTAATACTCTATCAGTTGTTCTCTAAGTTTAAATGCTTTTCGATACGAGCTTTATCTAATGAAATTTTCAAACTGATATTTTTACGAAAATACTAATTCATCTCCCTTTTAGTGTAGTTTACGATCCTAATAGTTAGTATCGGATACAAGTTTTAGCTTATACCAAGACAAATGCGGAATGGGTTTATCGATATGGTATCGATCTCAAAGCAGCCTACGTAAGGATAAGAGTGAGAATAGATAAACTTTGATAATCATGTTTTTGTTTATTTTTTATAACCAGCGCCCCCATACATTTATGATATTTTACATAATAAAAAATATGTTTAAATATTTTTATTTGACTTTTGTTGATGCGGTGGGGATCGGATAGAAAGACTTAATGGAAGTAAATATTTTCCCTTTTAGTTTGTAAGAAAACTAAATACATCAACAAACTAAATACATCATTTATTCAGTTTATAACTTCATATATCTTTTTTTGTTTTCACTTACAAAAGGTGTTCAAAGCATCTACACAGAGCAGCTGTATCAGGTCTTTTTTTGACTCGAGAGAGAAAAGCTAATGATATATTTTGTGGAAAAAATATTAAGTTGTAACAGCTAAGTCAAGTTTCAAAAAGAAAAGCTAAGTCAAGTCAACTCTTAAAACTATTTCATTCCGCATTTAAGCTATTACTAACTTTCATTAAATTTTGCTACTTACATGAAATGAAGTTCCCTATGCCGCCACGACGCCACTATGCCGACTTGGACCCACCAGAGCGGTTGTTGGTCCTCAACCGAGCTTTCTGGAATTCACGCCCAGTGGTCGGCCGGTTGAACTGCTGCTGATCCAACCTCTGTCTCAATGCCTAGGGCCCACTGTACCCCAATTTGTAACTGGGCCCACGCCAGGTCCATTAAGCAGGCCAGCCAAAACATACCAACAGGCTATCAGAAATTCAAGTATTTGTCGTGACAAAAATCAATATAATCGTAATCAAACCATAAATAATGAAAAATGGTCTTATACTACTCTTGAATCAATTATTTGTATTTTATAATCAATAAAAACAATTATATCTTTGGCTAGAGTTTATATATAATATTATTTTGAAGTTACTATAAAATAAATTAGTTTGAAGAAGTTCCAAATTTAACTCTATTGGGATTTCTTCATAAATTTTAAATTATTTATCGCGGACTAGCTTTGATTCCCATGTGATCATTCTTCACCTTGCTTATTGTGTGGCTCACCAGAGATATATACATACCGTTCAATCAAGAAGAAGATTATATATATATATATATATATATATATAATAATAATAATAATAATAATAATAATAATAATAATAATAAAGTCATTGACTATTATAAATCTTTGACGATAATTATATTAATTAGTAAATAAAAAAATATTTATAATTTTCTTAAAATCTTTGGGATCTTTCTCTCGTACCAACATATATTTTACCTCTTCCAATTATTATAGGTCTCGTGAGCACTCATATAATTTTAAAATAATCTTTTTTTTATTTTATCGAAATAATACCTAATATATTATTAAAAAATAAAAAAAATACACATAATATAATATAATAAATATATTCTCAGTTTTAATTAATATGAGAGGATATTAAAGATTCAAATCACGTAAGGATTGATAAGGACTTCAAAGTGCGCCAGCAATCATTTCTTCCCCGTTTCACGGTAACTGCACGGTTTCCTGAACCTAAAATAAGGCTATTTGCCAGAAAATGAAAAATACTATTCACACTGGGCGGTGTCTGTACCGCTCCCGTTGCGAACGAACTCATCTTTCGTCTCTCCCTCTGAAATAAAAGTCTAGAGATCGCGAAATTATCTCTTACCCTCTCTCTCTCTCCAAACCCACGCCTCTCCATCCATTTTCCATAGATCTTATTGTGCTCCTTGTTCCTGTCCGAATCTGGTATGTCTTTCTTAATTCTTATCTATCTTATGTTAATTTTGTTTGTGTACCGTTTTCGATCTACGTATTAAATGGTTATACTCTTGGATTTTCACTTGGATCTGAAGAGGCTGGTTCTTGATCAGGTCATCCGATTTGGGATTTTTGGCCGCCTAGATTCTTGAAGCTCGTTTTGATTTGCCATGGCGGCTCCTCCTGCTAGGGCTCGGGCGGACTACGATTACCTCATCAAGCTTCTTCTGATCGGTGACAGCGGTAAGGATCTGATCACTATTTTGTATTTGTTTGATTCGGTTCGTATGGGTTTGTGAGGCGTTATTGTTGTAGTTTTAATTCGAGGGTTTCACATATGCGTTAGGAGCAACATAATGACTTATCTGTTGTCAATTTGGGAATTGGGTGTTTATTCATGACCGAGGTTTTGTTTCCGTTGTTAGGATTTTTATTCGCCTTGGTGTATTGCAATAAGGAAGATGGATATTTGGCATTAGATAGTGACCATGGATTTCGGTTTGCATCTGATGGTATCATGATAGTTTTTGAATGCGGTGGCTCTCTGTTGAAATGCTATTATTTTCTTCTAGTGATTCATAATGTAACATGACTGAAGCTCATTTACTTTTCGTCATAAATGTTTCATGTACACTCTGATGTTCTAGATCGCGGCAGGATGTTGAAACTTTGATCTACCAACAATAATCTGCCATTCATACTTCAAAGGCTATATGTTAGACTCTCTGTTTTAGTATCAGAATATGCAATATAATGATTAACATTCCAGTGGCATTAAAAGGCGCATTCTCTAGTCAATCTGAACATTTGGAGATACAATGTTTGCTACAATATTTTGGTGGCCTCATGAATAAACATTGAATATTTATGGTAATCACTATAGTTTTGTTCAACGTTATGGTAAACATTGAATATTTATGGTAAACATTGAATATTTATGGTAATCACTATAAACATTGAATATTTTGGTGGCCTCATGAATAAACATTGAATATAAACAATCACCATTAAAACATCAATTATATGTATCTAGATCTATAGTGAATTAAATTAAAAAAAACATAATTAAATTAGGCCATGTGTAAATAATAAAATAAAAGACATTGAAAACATTTATTAGTCCGAGACTCCAAAATCTCTAATAATCATTAATGTCCATGTTATCATCAACAGCATCATTGTGCTCATGTTCTTCATTACTTGATTTAGAACCCTCAATATCTTCTTCTGTTTCATCAGAATTAACTTCTTCCTCAGCATTTATTGTCCTGGAATTTAATGCTTTTGTAATCATCTTTGTTTTTGCTTGTTGTTTTAGTATATATACTTGTTTCTCTTATACTGGATGATTTTGCTACATCATATTGATCTATATTAACTTAAAACTTCTACTTTATCCTCTATCGACATTCATATTCAAGTTCAAAATATCATTGGATTTGTTAATTGGGTGATGCACTTTAATCTTTTGATGCTTCATTTCAACAACAACAGGCTCAACTAACAAGTCGACATTGACATGGGCATAGTTGAATATGAGAGCCATGATACGATGATAATGCCTAGGGCTTTTCCAAATAGTTGAAACTGTGGTCCAAGCTACTATCAGGCCTTGGTAAGGCAAACTCATTGTTGCCCTGTCTCTTATACAGATAAAGGCAAAACTATTGAGGGATTAACATAGGCGGCGGATGAACTTGAGGAAAGGATAGTTTCTCGCATGTGGTCAACACTACTAGAATTCAGAAGGCAATCAAAGTCCGTGATTATAGCCCTCGTCATACACAGGGTCAACAATCTTCCAAAACTAATTCTGGCACCACCATGCTGTTCCTAGCGGAATATTCAATCCTAACTAGAATGACAAATTATGTTGTTGAGTTAAGGCTTCTCACTTAGTAGGCATGCTAATGGAAGATAAAGCCAAATTTAGAAAAGTTACATGCTCTTGAAAATCTCATTGGAATCGTTGATTGGAGCTTTTGTGGGTGGCCTGGGGTCCCTCATAGGCATACAGAACCACTAGCCATTTGCAATCCCTTTTGGGATCTTTCTTGGACGCATAGGTAATTGAAGAAGTATTTAAACAATTATATCCCACTAGCTAATAAGTACTCCTAGGCCCATCTTTGAGTTTGGGTTAGTTATAATACAAAAGTTTCAGACTTGTCTAGTCCTACTGGAAATATCTAAAAACTTGAAAATTTAAAGACCATGTTGATCTATAACAACTAGAAGATTTTGCCTCCTTTTTGTTGGAAATGGAGGTTAAAATAGATACGCCAAGGGTTTGCTAAGTTGGTGCTTATGGATTTTGATGATGATGAGGTTACTCCATCGTTGCAATGAATCTTGAAAAACTATGAAGGTATAAAATACAAATATGAATGCCTCGATGGAATCTCACACTGACACATGATACTCTTACTGAAAACTCCTATGAAGAATCATCACCTTCTATAGTAGATATAGGATTTATTAGTAATTTCATGAGTTCTGAGCAAATGAGATTAGGCATCAGCCATACTGAGGCAACATGACTGGACTTTGCTAGCCCTTTCTATGGGGCTCTTGACTTAAAACAAAACTAAACCAGCTGTTCCACTTATTGGAGACACATCAAGAGTTATCTGACAGTATGTTTGGATGTCTATTTTGACTGGGAAATGATGGGACCTGTTAGTTGCTGGAAAGGCCTATGTGAAGTTCTGCACCCAGTAATAGTTCGGTGGATTTCTGATTTCCATCGGGTTTCAGCTGAATGGAACTATAGTGGGCCTTTTCTGAAGTCCTATTTCCCCTCGATCAGGTAAGCGATTTGGCTAATACAAAGGAAATGGCCACCCCATTCCAAATAGCAAAGGATGCTGTGTCAGTCTTATATGTGCATTGACAAATCTTCTCTTGGCAAGACTAGGAGGTGACAACACAAAGACCTGGGTGCACAGCAATAGGGGACTGCCAATCACTGTCTCTTAAGAGAAGAGCTTGGTCAGCAGCTTAAAGAGAGTAGAATAAGTTTTTACCGGGTATTTAGGTCCATAATTTTATGTAATGTAACTCCAATTTGGAGAGGGTAATGAGTAGCCTATAAATAAGGGTCATTGTGAATACACAGGATATTGGTTGGTGTAACAAACATGCATCTTCTTCCCCCTAATTCCTCTTCCTTTTTCTTTTTTGTGAAATTTCTCGTTTCCCTTACAGATTTCATTCTGTAAGTGATGTGAATCAACATACAATAACATTTCAATTTTTTATAACCTGATGCAAGTGTGATAAAGCATATTGTATATAGAGAAATGGATATCACTACCACATGTAGCAAACTCGCAAAGTGGATCTTGGCTGTTAACATATTATTTGTTTTGAGAACCTTTTCACAAATAAAATCCATCTACTTTAGATGCCCTAATTATGTAATTTTTTTTTAGTTGATTATGTGCAACATGAGATGATATGCTGTGTTCTTTAGGTGTTGGAAAGAGTTGCCTCCTTTTGCGTTTCTCAGATGGTTCCTTTACTACCAGTTTTATTACCACAATCGGGTGAGTTCAGTTTCAAGGAGCAATAGTTTACATTTGCTTATTTGTAATTGGATTTGCAATCCAATCTCATTAGCTTGTTCTAGTTCCAATGGCAATTACCTGATCTCTGCGCAGCATTGATTTTAAGATAAGAACAATTGAACTGGATGGCAAGAGGATTAAACTACAGATTTGGGACACTGCTGGACAGGAACGCTTTCGAACTATCACAACTGGTAGGCTTCTTGTTTCTTTTGATCTTGACCTTTGCCCTGGGTTTTTCTATTGCATGCCATCTTTTCTATGTAAATCTTTGAATGAATAACTTATTTTCCTTTATTCTTTCAGCTTACTACCGAGGCGCTATGGGCATTTTGCTCGTTTATGATGTCACTGATGAATCTTCTTTCAATAGTAATAATATTCTTTATGTTCTCACTGTAGTTTTGCCTGTTCACTTTCTGGTTTTCTTATTCAGATTCTCTATATTCGTGGTAACATACAGACATAAGGAACTGGATTCGCAACATTGAACAGCATGCTTCTGATAGCGTAAACAAAGTTTTGGTTGGTAACAAGGCTGATATGGATGAAAGTAAAAGGGTATGTTTCTGTGTGTTCAACGTCCGATAGTTGATTTGTTTGGCCAGTAGTTCATAAAACCTTGCTGCCTCTGGTGTTCTTTTTTCTGCTCCAAGTTTATAAACCATTTTCTATATAACTGGGTTCTTTTCAGGCTGTGCCGACATCGAAGGGGCAAGCTCTTGCTGATGAATATGGGATTAAGTTTTTCGAGACTGTATGTGGCTATGTTGGTTTCTATCCTGTCTCTACTTATGCTAGTTTTTAACAATGTCTTTGATATGCTGCAGAGTGCAAAGACGAACCTTAATGTTGAACAAGTCTTCTTTTCAATTGCAAGAGATATCAAGCAGAGACTTGCAGAAACTGATTCAAAACCTGAGGTAGAAGCAACCTTTTTCTATGTCAAAATATCACAACTTTCTAATTTTGAAGATTTAACCTGTCATCTGGTTGCAGGATCGGACCATCAAGATAAACAAACCAGACCAGACAGCTGCAGATGGCACTGCTGCACCAACATCGTCGTGCTGTGGTTCCTGAGGGAATGATTACCTGATGGTGGTGGTTGTGGCAGCAACGGAAATTGGGATTCAATCTTTCATCTCGTGGGAACTAATTACTTATTGGTCAATGGTGTTTCGAGGATACTGATGATGGAGCTTGTATTTTCAATCCTTCCATTCTTTGAAACTTAGCTAGCATGTGTTTTTCTTGTTTGAGATGTGGGAAACCCATGTACGTTTATTTGTTTTGTTTTGTTTTTATTGGAAGGATCCGGCCTCACGATTGATGTCATGGTGATTGATAAACCTTTTTTAATTCGATTTTATTGGCATAGTTATATACCTATGCTTTGTCATTTAAGACTTTCACTCGATCCACAAAGATGATGATGACGCAAATGTTAAGTAATGTTGAATGACAGGCTCTTTGGAGGGTATGTTTGTGGGGCTGCTGACATGATGTGTGGCCTTTCCGTAGCTCTTCTATGACTGCTAAGATTTCCGGGGCTCCTATTTTCCTTGTGTGTCAAATTCATGTTGTTTGTGATGATTTGGTTCGATGCGTTTTAGGATGATGAGCATTCATTCTATGCTGAAGTAGCCATGGAGGCCATGAGCCGTTAATAGGATGATGAGCATTCATTTCTATGCTGAAGTAGCAGGAAGGGGATGCCTGCCTGCCGTTGTCGCCAAGCTCTCGGTATCCACCACCACTTCGGGTGGGGGTTCATTTGTTAGACTTTGCGCCTGAGGGAGTCGGACGTCATGACATGTGCAACTTGTCATTGGGGATGCCTATTGCAACTAACTTGAATTCTGGCTTAGTTGGCTTTGACTGGTCAATCAGATCGATAGTTTATTTAGCTAAGATAGAGTTTATTTTTCCTTAGTTGGAACAGTACCAAATTTATCGCTCGTTATTAAAGATGGCTGTTGGTGCTCTTTGGCCTTCAAGACAGGGATAGCCCTCGGACAGATCCTACTTGACTCCGTAAAAATAGGGCAAGACTAAAAGATCAGTCTTTGATAAAAATAGTATAGAAGTTTTTTTTTTTTTTTTTTAATGATGGATTTATCTTTTGGTTTTTATTTTAGCAATATATCTATTAGATTCTGGTCTCTCTTTCATACTTTCCTTTTTATTTATCTTTATATTGATATTGTATCTTCCCTTGAAGATAAATGAAAACCGATAAAAAAAAAAAGATAATTTTATTTATACAGGGAAAATTTTATTGTCGTTTAGTATTCACAAATTTTACATATTGTTTTAACATGTTGTATCTTAACTTTTACATATTTTACATATTGTATCTTACCTTTTACATATTGTTTTACACCTTTTCTAATGATTGGTTAATGTGATATTAAATATAAAGGCCTTAGATTTTTAAAGTCGATTCAAGTGTGAAATTTATTGTGTAAATTTACTGTTTAAGAAAGAAAAAGTAGACTAATACGTAAGCAGGCTTTGACTTCTCAGTGTCTGCTAATTTCCTTGACAGGAAAATAAAATTAATTAGAGATGAGATAACCATAATTTTGAACCTTGATTAGATATTTGTTTTATTTATTAACCCCTAGATAAGTTTATCTATTCCATGGGTTTCTTCCAAGCATGAAATGTATATATATATATATATATATATATATACACACATTATGTTGTCAGATTATATTTTAAATCACAGCCACGTTCGAGTGTATTTGGTAAATTATCACCGTATCAATGCTTTAGATAAGATTCATTCAGTGTAGTTTTAAATTCTATGAGTTTAGTACATGATCATCTTGTCAATAATAAAAATTATAAGATTTTGAAACTTTAATCTTTGACAAGTGAGTTTAATATTTATGATATAAAAAATTTATCGGATAAGATTTTAAATCCTCAATTTTCATTAAATGAATCATCCTGACATCCATAATTTTTTTTAGGCGTTCAAATTAAATCACCATCAGACCAATTGAATAATAATAATTTTATATTATTTATATAAATGAATAAATATAAGTATTTGATTTTTAAATTTGGCCTATGAAGAAATTAGGGACAGTAATTAAATAAAAAAAATATATAAAATGTTTATAATCCATCAAAAATATTGATAAAAGTTATCTATAGCACCGATACATCAGTTTACGATGTATCAAAATCAACCGACTAACATTAAAATTATATCCCATACGTTCTTTACTAAAAGAATTTAGAATAAGCATTTGATAGCTAGATTTGGGACTCCAATTTGGCCCACTGTATGTTGAAATATGCCAAATTATGGTAAATGAAAGTGAAATGATTGCTAACGTGCTTTACTACTACTTCACTAGAAACTCAATATCATTTGTGAGCCTCGATTATTTAAATTTGTCTAAAAGACCGCTAACAAATAAGTTTGAACTATTCTTTTCTATATCATTTGTTAAATGATATAATCGACTATTTGGGATACAAATTTTATATAACGATGTAACGATGACGAAAATAAATGTATAATAACAAAAATAATAATAAAAAATATTTTTCAAAAAAATATTTAATAAGCTTCCCACATAGGAATTATATTTATAGGAAAAGTAGTACCATTTCCTCCGGTAAGACTTATTAGGAACCTATTCGGCAAAGAGATGATGATGAATTAGGTAGAGAGAGGTATTAACTGAGAAAAAAATATTCAACGGAGGCGGGCACGGAGAATCGGAAGAGCGAGAGGAGGAGAAGAATAATCGTCAAGCGCAGAAGCAGCAAGTCTTTCATAGTTGAAGTACGATGGTTAACCTCAGCTCATCGGATACCTCCCCTCCCCTCCGCATTCGTAAATGACAAGAGACAGTGACATGAATCAATCCATTTAGGGAAGATGAAGAGACGATCCATTTGACATGGGTCGATCGATGTACTTCTTCTTCTTCTTCTTCTTCGACCGGTCGATTGGCTTCTCTTTGCGAAATCATCATCGATATTTAAAAAACTTGAAGCTCTTTGTTGTGGTCAATAAAAGCTGTGATTTTTTTTTTCTTTTCTTTTCGTTTTTAGGTAAATTGTTGTTTATATTTTGAAGTCTGCTACTCATAGGAGAATATTTGCTTATATAGCGTACGGTTCACGGCAGCATCCGAACCCGTTTTCCAGCCGGTCCCCCCACAGCATTAGCGGGCCACCACATCCCCTGCACCCAAAAGGAGCGGCGGCGCTCAGCCCACCTCTCTCTCTCTCTCTCTCTCTCTCTCTTTCCTCTCGTCTCTCCCCTGAATCCACAAAACCGGAGCTCCCTCGTCTCGAAAGATCCGTTCCCTTCGACACCTACTCTGTTCTCAGTCTTCGATGATCGCCCGCCGATCCCTTTTCCTCTGTCCTTGCTGTTGCCTTGAGCTCCGTTGATATATATCACCTCGAGTCTTCGGCCAGAAAGAGGGCAGGGTCGACGGGAGTGGTACACAAAAAGAGAGATGGGGAGGTCTCAGCGGCAGCTGAGGGCCGTGCTCCGCAAGAACTGGCTTCTCAAAATCCGCCACCCTTTCGCCACCTGTGCTGAGGTACTCGGTCGCAGAGCACCACCTGTGAATCGTCCCAAACCTATTGTACCAATTCCCTGATCAAAACCCACTCTCAAGACGACTATTTCATTTTGGTTCGGGGTGATTTCTCTTTCTCTCTCCATTTAAGGTACAATTTGTTTTGTCTTTGTGTCGTTTGATATTTCAGATTCTGCTGCCAACGATTGTGATGTTGATGCTCATCGGAATAAGGTCTAGAGCTGACACGCAAATTCACCCCGTGCAAGCGTAGGCTATCCGCTTCTTTCTCTTCTGTTTTCCACCATCTACTATCCTCGCTTCAGTGTTTACGTGAATTACTCGTCTTTGGTTGCTGCTTGTGGTTTTGATTTTTGCATGTACTTGATTTCTTTCGTTCCAGGTATATTAGAAAGGGCATGCTTGTTGAGGTGGGCAAAAGTGAGATCTCTCCAAGTTTTGACAGTATTTTGAAATTGTTGTTCGTGAACGGTGAACATCTCGCTTTTGCACCTGACACCGACAAAACAAGGTTGATGCTGGACGTGCTCTCTTCGAAGTTTCCGCTCCTAAAGGTACCATGCCGCGATTATTTGCTTCTTTCCTACTGTTTCCTCATGTCCGTTTCACACGGCACTGGAAACATGTTCCGCGTGAACTCTGCCAATTCATGACGGACGGAAATAGCATGGTATCTACGGACTCTTGGCATTAGAAACTTGATGTCTTCTTTCGGATTTGAATGTGCCTTCATAATGGGCATGGAACTGCCAAGGACTGAGACCCCGTAAAATATATTGTAGGAAAATTAAAGGCAGATGAGCAAGAAACAGTTATATTTGTTGCTGTAGATTCACAGCCGGAGAACTAGAACTTGCTCTTTGTCTCTTCAAATACAAGAAAACTGAGTGTATCTGCTGTGGCATCTAACCTCTAAAGCCATCCACAGTGGCAATTCCTTTTTAAGCTAAAAATCAGGCAACTTGAGAGTGTAAGCCAGGAAGGATTTTTGAACTTATAATGACTAATTCTCGTCCATAGAGATCACAAGACACAAGAATAGCTGTCGCTTATACTTTGAGATCTTTAGTAATTTTTAAAAATCAAAGATATTGCAGCTTCCAATATAAGAGAAGGTGTCTAATCTTATTATCAACAATAAATGCATCATTGATCTTGCAAAGCATTCCGATAATATTGAAGCTATAGTCTTGTTGAATGTAGATATCCTTATTAGAGTCACCATTTGAGGGAGCGAATCCCATTTAAAGTAACTCTATGATAAATTTCTTTATGAGTAAATCTCCTCATAGTTCACTTTCTCAACTTTCTGGAAAATTTTGCTACAAGTCAGGCCTAAAATTTGCCATTGACCCTATTTCTCTAACCTTCCGAGCCCACAACAAGTTATCCTAAGTAATTTTCATAGAATCAAGATTGCGTGTAGTGGCTTTCCGCTCAACAGAAACTTCGATGCTTCATGGTTTCGCCTAGTCGCATCAACATCCAGAAAAATGCAGCCTTTCCCCTTTGAAATATTCTTGGGGTATTTTCAACATTGAGAGCTCCATGCTTTCTCCAGATTAATTCTTCTCTTTGCAAAATCTTAAGGTCCTGATGTTTAGAGAATAATGTTGACTCAAAGCCCTTTTCTTTGGTTAAACTTCCTGAAAAGGTTGTTTTGCACAAAATGTTGAGCCCAAAGATGGGAAGGTTGATTCTTGGAGGAATGTATTATTTCTTAGAAATAATTATTGAACCCAAAGTTAATTTTGTCTTTTTTTCAGTATATTTATATTTAATTTGTCATGCAATATTTACGCAATTCTTGGTGTAATAGACATTCAGTCTAGTGTTCTTCATGCCATTTCTTTTTGTTCTTGAGCTAAATGGAAAAAAAATAATAATACAAAAATAAACATTTTTGGTTGTCTATCACTTTTTTTTAATCATTATCTACAATGTTAGCTTTAAATTAAGTATAACAGGCATTTTTGCTTTTTATTAATAGATGGTTGGCAGACTTTACAAGAATGAAGCTGACCTGGAAAATTACATAAGGTCAGAACTGTACGGCGTCAATGATCAAGTGAGGTAAGTCATGATTCTTTCTATAAATTGAATCCTGTAAGGCTGTAACTCATTGCTTGGTGACCCTCATTTTAATTCAGTGTGAACTACGGTTCGTAATGTTCCTTTGCTTGAGAATCAACATGTTATTACTTCTTAATGCATATTATTTTTTTTAATCTTTATGGAAGATGGCTTGAGCTCTATATCTGTTTCAGAAAGATTAGCATCGTTCTTGCAGGAACCTATCAAATCCCAAGATCAAAGGAGCAGTAGTTTTTCACGCACAAGGTCCTCAAACATTTGACTATAGCATACGTCTTAATCACACATGGGCTTTCTCAGGTTTTCCTAATGTTAAAACCATCATGGATGTAAACGGACCATATCTCAACGACCTCGAGCTTGGTGTTAACATTGTACCAATTCTTCAATATGGATTCAGTGGATTTCTGACCGTATGAGTTCCTCTTCCTTTCTTTCTATAGGCAATAACAACTTGTGCATGTTAGATTGACCTTTTTTTGAATGTTATATTCTTGATTGATTTTATTTGCAAGTGAAATGGTATTGCTGTTTTCTTTTCATGTTGACAACGCTTTGAAAATGTGGCGCTCTTGTGTGTGGTGACTTGAAGATTGAAATATGTACTTGGAGTAATGATATTATCATGTTACAAGGATAATCTGTAGAGTAAATGCTAATTATGACTTTGTTTGAACCTCTTTTGTTACATATTCATGTTTCACAAACCCCACAGGGTTTATTGGTTATCTTGGTCAATTCTCCATGTGTCACGATTGAACTGCATCATGATTCATAAATTCTCATACTCAGTCATGAAGACTCAACTTCTTCTTTTTATTGTATAGTGCAATGCATGAATAATATCAATTCCTGGAATTTTATTGGAATTGCCTAAGTTATTTAGATACATTTGTAGATTTAGTTGTACCTGAGTGCATTAATTTCAATTGTCTCAATTTTGGGATTTAATTTGATATGTGTTCTTGCAGTTGCAGCAGGTGATGGATTCATTGATAATTCTTCTTGCACAACTAAATGGAACTAATGTTATGTCTGAGAGTATAAATGTAACAGAAACATTATCACCTTTTATTGGACCTCGCTCTCATGTGAACTTCAGATGGACGGAGTTTATTCCAGAAAATATCAGAATTGTACCATTTCCAACTCGAGAATATACAGATGATGAGTTCCAGTCAATTGTGAAGATTGTCATGGGATTATTGTGAGTATAAATTTTACTGTATAATAATCATTTTCATTTTCTAAATTTTTTTATTTGTTTAAACTGGGATCTTTTAGAAAATTAGTATTCCTTTTTCTGACTGAGCAATACATGTACAACAGATATTTTTTGTAAAAGACAAAAGCATATATAATAGTTTTCATACTGTAGTAGTTGCATTTAGGGTTCTGAATTTTGGTGGCACCCCGGTGCGGTTAGGTTGTTGGAACGCGGAATAGCATGTTTGGAATGCTGTGTCACTTGGCGTGGTGAGGGTGCTGCCTGAACTGAAATATAAAATGAAAAAGAAAAATGAATGCCTCTGGAATATCAAATCATGGGCAAAAATTAAAACAAAAGAACTAGTTGCTTGCTCTCCTCTGCTTCTGCTGACAGCAGGAGCTGTGGCTTGTGGCCAAGAGCATTGTGTTCTAAATTGGAAAGAGCATTGTGTTCTAAATTGGAAAGAGGATATCGATTGATGCCCTAACATTTGATTAAGTTAAAAGTGAACCTGTCTTTTACTCGGACTGCGTTTGGATGGTGTTGAGAAAATATTGGCTTGAGAAACTTTGGCCAATATGGTACAAGCTCTCTGATGGATTAGTTGCATTATTTAATTAGTTCAGCAAGTACAGCTACCCTTTTCAATCAATTGGTTTGCAAACTCTTTAGGTGCTAAGAGATTGGAATAATGAATAATAAAAATAAGGTGTCTTGCGTTCGTGTAGAGATATAAACTTGATTTGTTAATGCTACCTATTAAGATAAAAAAAGCATAAGTCTCATCTAAAGGAGAAATAACTGCCTTTAACTACATATTTTCCTGCAGAACCTGTTGATCTTCATATGTACCTTTACTTTATATATATCCCTACTCTACCCTCCACTTTCTTGTGAACTCTGTTTATCTTTTTTGTGTTTGTCATTTTGACCAAAAATTTTATAAAACAATTATCATGTGCTATAACCTAAGAAAAAAATTTCTGATGCAACAACTGCTGTTATCCGCTCGACCCACTTCCCTCTTGGGCTGCTTTCTGCACCTATTTTGGTCTGAATCCACGGTTGGCTCTAATTGTGGCCTCTTTTGGGAAACTAAACCAATTTAACAGGGCTTAGATCTTGTCCTGATAAAATTGAGTCAGCAACTCTTATTGACAATAGGAAAGGAGCCAACACTCCCTTTAACTTGACCATAGTGGCACAGAAATTTTTTATCTTCAGACAGGAGCAAAGATGCAACTGGGTTGTTTGGCCAGCAGTGAAAGGCTCAGGCAATAATGTTTAGAAGGACGAAACAATTTTTTTTGAAAGTCTTGTTTTGTTAACTTTGTAAGCCTCCTGGCATATTGTCACGGACTTAGCTGGTTTTGCCTAAGTCGTACGGCACCCTTGCGTGTCCGTCCGCAAAGGTCAGCCTCCCCGAAGCCTCCCATGGTCCCTTAGGACCCACAAAAGAGAGAACAGGATAGAGAAAACGTCTCACTCGGGGTCCACAAGCAAACATCTCCGAAAATACTTCATAGACAATGCAAATTACAAACAGACTTTACAAGCTCTGAACAGTTGCACAACAAAGGGTAAAATGATCCATTATAGACCAAAAATCTCTCACACGTGTCCACATGACACAACCTTTATTTATAAGCCTAAAGCGGCCACCAACCTAACTAAAATGGGACTATTAAGCCTTCGGCTGTCCCTCTACATGTTGTGCAGAGCATAAACATACCAAAAGACACGGACATACATAAGCATTACATCAAACATCCTGTTTAGAAGTTTGTCCGTGACATTCTCCCCCACTTATTCCTTCGACGTCCTCGTCAAAACCTTTGTCGGCACTGCAACTCCTCGCCTTTGCTGAGTCTGCAATCTTCTGCTCCAGCTGCAATACGCCTCTTGGCTCCCAGCTGCTCTCCGCTGCTGTTTTTGAGTATTCGAACCTTTGATCCGCCATGCTGCTTCAACTCGCCAATGACTATGACTCTAGTGTGGGGTTGGTTGAGTTGTGTTGATCCTTGTTGGTTCCTGCGGATCCTCCAGATGAAAGAAAAGATCATCCTTACTGCGCTAGTCTCTCAAATGTCTCATGCTGCTTGAGCTGGGTGGATGCTTGTTGGAGCTTTAACGAGCATCGCCTCACAAACTTTTGAAGTTTTGGGTCCTTTCTCCACAAAATTTGCTCATTGACTATTCTTTCATTTAGTTGTCACATCCAAGTAGGTTCACATCACTTCCACTTTCGATTGGCATTTCGTTAGGAAATGAAGCGGACAATCTATTCTCAGTAAAACTAATCACCGATGGTGAGGATTTGACAACTATTGTCTTCCATTATCTTCGAAGGGTCTTTGAACATATGCAGAGCTCCTCTACTGGATAGATAAGAGAATTGGGGTACTTGGTTTCGCTCATTCTCTTAAGAGTTGAGAAGGCAAAGGTTACTTGACTTCGCCCGCCTCCTCGAGATTGTACTCCATGCATCGAGCTGGTTACTGACCTTCGCCTGCTCTTTGCTCATACTTCTGAAGCACTCGAAGTATTTGCACTCCTTGCGTTGAGTTAGCTACTGTGATTCATCTTCTCAATGCTATCGAACTTCTGGAATACAAGAAGTTTTCAGCCCAACTTGGAGTAATTCTCTAATAGATTTGGTCGCCTCTGGGATTGTACCGTCTTCTCCATCAACCTTGCCGCCTACTCCCTTGAGTAGCAAAGGTACAGCATCGCATATTGCCTGCTTCGTTCTTTGGTCGTGCACTCTTGCATGACTCGAAGTCCTTCACTTTCAGCTATCTTGATGAGAAACTCGTTGACATCGATCTTACGAAGTTCCTTAGCCTCTGCCCTTCAGCCTTGTCACGGTACTTGGAGTTTGCCTTTGCATGGTCCACCTTCTCGGTCCCTTTCACGACCAAGTGCTCTCCTTCCATGAGAGCAAGGGATCAATGACTTTCACGGAAGTCCCGCCTCTGCGGTACCATGGCGCTGCCATGCCCATGGCACTACTATCCGTCACCTCGCATCTGCATCTCTTTTCTTCACGATCAGTAGATATGTCTCTGTGGCACTCCTCCGATTCCACCTTCATTCTAATTGATGCTTGATTTTGGGTAGTTAAGTCCCTCTGGACTCATCGTCGCTTCCTCGCCCTTTTCGATCCCCTGCTTCAACCCCTTTGTGTTCTCCAAGCAGCTCCCTTTGGTCGATGGAAAGATAGACTGCAACTCCCATGCATGGCCTCTGCATCACGTTGTAGGGTTTCAGACGATTCTCGTTCTCCTTAGCTTCCTTTAGTAGCAACGTTAAACACTTCGACCTTGTCCTCGACTTGTCGGGCACCCTTAAGCGACTATGGGCTCGAGCAATCCAACTCTCCACATTCGCCGATTATACTTCGCGTGATCAAGTCCCTCCTCCCACGAGACTCACCGGTACTTGCATTCAAACTTTTCCTTTGGTGGAACCCAACCCCATATCTTTGATGACCAAAGGTTTTCATCCAATGCAACATTCGATGCTGCGCATTTTAAGACACGCCTCTCTGTACCACGACCTTCACTCCTTGAATCCATAGCCCTTCTTGCCAGTGGTGTTGTTCACAGGTGGAGCTTCCGAGTAGCTCCCGATCGTATTCCTCTCATTATGATCTAGTCCCTCATGAGACTATGTCGTATGTCGATTACACAAACCCCCGTTCCACCACGATCCGCGCACCGTATGTCGTCGCTCTTGGTGACATCTACATTGCATTCGATCCTTGTGGGATGAACTTCGAATTGTGATCCCTTCATGTGGCCTTTGCCAATACATCGCAGGTCTCTTCCCACTTTCGATTTTGTTCGCTCATTTAGCAATCGACCTTCATCCACTCACTCTTGGGTCACACCTAGATGAAGCACCGCTTTTAGGACCAGTCCGTCGCTTAGTAACTCCCGAAGTCCCCCACTTCTTGTCAATTAGCACCATTGTATGCGGATCACGATCCTCTTCGCCTCCATCAAAGATAATCTTCACAAGCCTTTTGCTTCCTTCATGGCAACTTGAATGGCAACATTGTGGCGTATTCTTCAAGAGTACCCACCTCTGCGTCCTTGCTTGCCCGTGTTAAGGCCTTCGAACCCAACTTAGCCTCCCAGAATTGAGTCACCTTAGTTCCTCCATCAAATGCTCCTCACGAGATAAGGTGCATGTGCTCAAAGCTCCCTTTGTCTTTGGCACCATGCAAGATGAGTTCGCTTCGTCAGAATGAATGACCCATGAAACAACATGATCCTGCTCTTGCCTCTGCAAGAGTTCATGTCTTTGACCTCTGTCCAAGGAAAGCACTATGCCTTCGCTCCATGTTCCATCTTCTATGCTGGCTCCCTTCATGCGGCTTGGGTACTTCACCAAGTTACACCCAAGTTGCTTTGCTCCTCGTTTTTACATTGAGTTGATGGTGGCCTTCGCGTCCACCATTCCACGGGTCAGCCCTCCCTTGAGTCCAATCTCCATATCGACTCCAAGTGTGCCTTCATTTGTGTTGCTTTAGGTCGCTCCCCCACTTGATCTCGTAATGCATCTACCAATGCATTCTCTCGAGCGAGATCATGCGACGACTCCTCGCCGCTTGCTCAGTCCATTGAGCTTCGTGGAGTTATTGTTTGTTGAGGTACTCCTCCTCAACTTGTGAGGTCCGTTCCACATGATTCTCCCTCTAGAGAGCCGAGACTTATCCCTCCTGGATAACTGTCCCGTTGGAGCAACATCTCTCTTCGTTTCGGAGACCACCATCCCCTTGGACTACTCCGACTGGCGACAAACTGTGCATTGTTCTCAGCCTCCCCTGCAAACACACTTGCTAGATTGCGACTCCACGTCAATACGCCCCATTTGCACCACTCAAGGCCTAGCAACATGTTGAACTTCGTTGACACTTCACCTCCTCCTACGGACGCATCCTTCACATGCCGAAGAGAAAGTTTCAATGCTCCATGGCGCCGAGTTTCCATCGCCTTAGGATGGCCGTGAACGTTTCATCGTCCGCATACAAGCCCATGCATGAGTACCGAATTTTTTGAGTTAGCAATTCCCCTCACCTCTGTGAGCTTTGCCCAACTCTTTCGGTCGCTGAGCAACTCATTCCACCTTGGATGGTCTCATCCTTTACCAAGCGCCTCGCTTGCCTTGAGCACCATTAAGTATAGTTGTCAGCGTTGAGACATAGCTCAAACTCAGCCATCCCAACATTTGTGCCCTCCGCATTCTTTCAAGCTTGTCTGTTCTCATGGTGCTTCTTGCGCGAAGGGTTGGCCATTCCTCTGAATGCCAATCTCAGATGCCTGTTCCTCCGAGCGACTCTTTTCCCTATATCTCCATGCCCGTTTTCCCCCAAACGGTCGTGCATGTGCTGACTGCCCTCAACGTAGTCCCGCTAGGTCCCCCACGTTTGCATGCTAAGTGTTTCTATGAGTGCTTGTCCCGCTCTGATACCATCTGTCACGGACTTAGTTGGTTTTGCCTAAGTCGTGCGGCACCCTTGCGTGTCCGTCCGCAAAGGTCAACTTCCTCGAAGCCTCCCATGGTCCCTTAGGACCCACAAAAGAGAGAACAGGATAGGGAAAACGCCTCACTCGGGATCCATAAGCAAACATCTCCGAAAACACTTCATATACAATGCAAATTACAAACAGACTCTACAAGCTCTGAACAGTTGCACAACAAAGGGTAAAATGGTCCATTACAGACCAAAAATCTCTCACACGTGGCCACATGACACAACCTTTATTTACAAGCCTAAAGCGGTTACCAACCTAACTAAAATGGGATTATTAAGCCTTCGGCCTTTCCTCTACATGCTGTGCAGAGCATGAACATACCAAAAGACACGGACATACATAAGCATTACATCAAACATCCTGTTTAGAAGTTTGTCCGTGACAATACGTTTAGGCTGTATTACAGTTGATTCCAGCAGCTAAATGCTCTATTTTCTTAGTTTTTCCTTGCTTTCATAATCTAAACTCTCTTTGGAGGTTTCTACTTCTATTGAAGGGGAATAACACTCATTAGGAGTAATTCCTAATGGAAGAACCTAAAGCATTTGGTTTGTCACTGAAATTAATCAGTTTATGGCGGAAATCATATCGACACCACCTTCATGTCATCCTCAAACTTAAGATCTCTTTTTCACATGTCACCTTAAGAATAAGTTAATTATTTGATCGATGAGCGGAGTAGAGACTGAATCTAGACCAGGAAAGAAATTTGTCATGACTGAAGTTTAAATGACCACTTTTTCACATGTTTAGTTTAAGAACTAGAAAATTGGAATCCAAATCTAGACCTGCATTATGTCTAAGAGTGAAGATAAAGCTATGCTACATGTATTACCCGTATAACACACTCTTCCAAATAATTTGCAATGAGAATTTGGTGCCAGTATTTTGATTAATGAACCTAGAGCTGACTTATGGTGTGCAATTATCTCGTTTTAGGACCACTATAATTTGCTAGGACTCAGCCTTTTTAATGACTAGTTTAATAATTGAATAATTCATATATTAATAATGTGGCTAGGACTATAGGCAAGTCACCAAGTAATATTAAATAGGTAAGTACCATTTCTTGTCTTAATTCTGCTTTTATTTTGTAATTAGCTTATTCCATGATCTAAAGGACACTGGCGCAATGATTTGTTCCAAGATGTTGCTATTGGCGAATTGGATTCTGGTTGATGTTTCATTCCTTGTTTATTGTAATCAGACTAGTCAATATCGTATGACATGGACTTACATTTTTGTCATCTCCCAAGATCTTTTTGTTGTCAAATTGTTTTCTGGAAGTCTTATTCCTTGTTCTGTGACTTTTAGCTAGTCAATATTGTTCAACATGGGCTTATAATTTTGTAGCCTTCCAAGGATGGCAGATCACTTGATATACTAAAAGGAAACCATTTTCTCATGATTCCTTTTTCTTACATTTGAGTGTTTTTGTTGGGTGAAATAGGTATCTTTTGGGATTTCTGTATCCAATTTCTCGTTTAATCAGCTACTTTGTGTTTGAGAAGGTAAGCTGAACAACATGTGTTTGGTATCATTTTTCTGAGGATGATAAATTATTTTTCTGTTTGTTTGGAATTGATTCTTTTGGTTATATTATTTTCCAGGAACAGAAAATTAAAGAAGGTCTGTACATGATGGGACTTGAAGATAAAATATTTTACCTTTCTTGGTTTATTACATATTCAGTACAGGTGATTGTTATGTGTTTGACATTTATTCTATTGTTTTAACATTCAAACTATCAAATATAAATGAACTCTTGTTCTGTCTTTGATGCTGTCAGAGATCTTGAAATGTACCACTGGCAAAGCAACCATTCATGTTAAGATACTATTCATAAAAAAAGCCTTGTACAATTGACATGAATACCATCAAGTTTAAGGGTAGTAGATGTCAGAGAGGAGGAAATTGTTTGAAGGTATATAGATAAAAGAGATTGAGAGATATAAATCAATGGAATGGACGACGATGATGAGGTAGTGAATCTTGATGATCATTAGAGCTTTAGGTTTGGTAGATTTTTGAATTTCTTTTGTTTTGTAATTTATATATGAACTGATTTAATTACTGTTTTTGTTGATAATGGTGGAGAGCATCATGTGTATGAAACAATCTAAAAATTAGTGATTTTATTGAAGTTCTTGTTTTAGTGATTATCTTAAGCCTTAAACATATTTTTATTAATTTTCATGAAGCAACTACCTTGCTTTGCTTGGATGAGCACCTAGCACTATTAGTAATAAGGGACCTTGCGCCATGAAGTGACTACTGCTTTTGACCAAGGTATGCAGTTTCGAATAATACTGCCCGTATCGGGCGGTACATACCGGTCCGTCAACTGACCGGTATACGGACCGCTCGTTATCGGATGGTATAAGTATATATATATATTATTTTATTTTATTTTATTTTTTTAAAGGTGACGTCGCATCGCCTTGACGACGTCACCCGGAGAAGGGAAAAAAAAAAATTTTAAAGGCGACGTCGCGTCGCCTCGACGATGTTGCCCAGAGAAGGGAAAAAAAAATCTATATATTTTAAAGGCAATGCGACATTGCCTTTTATAAAAATATTTTATATATAAAAAATCTTATATATATATATATATATATATACTGAGCGGTATATATTGTATCGTACCGTACTATACCGAGCGAATGTCAAAACGTCAGTACGGTACGGTATTTCAAACCTTGCTTTTGACTATATTGCAATGAGGATGATACAAGTTATGATGAATAATTCATTATAATATAGACATATTAATACAAAATAAATCATAGTATATCATAGAAAGATGTTGTTATAGTAATTATATCTTACAAAAAGGTAAAAACTTATTCACCTGTAGCTAAGTGATTGACAATGGGTGGCCTTGATGCTTCTCTAATCACCATACAGGTGAAGTATAGGCAAAGCAACGACAAAGGAAAGAAAAAAATCATTTATAGATAGTGCTTATAGGATTTGGGACAAGTCCTCTTCATAGTTTGTCTCTGTGATGACATCCTATTTTTGTAAGAGATTAAAAATGACATCCTATTTTTGTAAGAGATTAAAAACTACTCTTTGTCTTCCCTGTATGTCCTTTAATATTATTTCCTTTGTACTTCCTAGCAATGAATGGACAACACTGCAGTAATGATGCCATACAACAAATCTGATGCTTATAGTGAATATCAAATATTCTAGTGGTTTTGTCTCCTCCTTTGTTTCATAGTCATAGTCAGAGTTCTTTTCTTCAAGGATTTTAATTTCGAATGATATCGCCAACAAATTTGAACCGCCAGTAGATTGGTACGCTGGCCACCTGCTACTGGGCGGTATTAGCCTGGCTACGGCGAAGGAAGAAGAAGCGTCGAGGGAGATGAGGGAGAAGGCGCTTGAAGAAGAGGGTGAAGAAGAGGGAGAATCGGGAGAACCTCGATGCTTTTCGATTTGACGCTGCCCTCCCGCGACAATCCCGATCCAGAAGGTAATTGAGAGGCGGCGGCTCAGCTTCTTTTTCATCGCGTTCTTCACCAAAGGCTGAAGACGCCTGCGGCATTCGACGCATTCTTTACCCAAGGTCGGAGGCGGCCTTCGACACCTTCACCGAACGCCACATATGAGAAGACTGGTCTTGTCATTTGATGCGACGAGGAGAAGAAAAGGAGGCGACATTGCCGACGCAACGTACACCTCCTTTATATATATATATATATATATCGAGCGGTACACCCTAGCGTATTGTTCGGTATGCTTGTATCGTACCGTACTGTATCGAGCAAAGCTCGAAACACCAGTACGAAACGAAATTACGAACCTTACTTTTCTCTTTTCAACATCTTGGTTTCCCCCTTTCTTACCGTCCTTCCACTCCCCTCCTTTTCTCTTTTATGGCAACGAATGGGCTAGAGTTGGACAAAATCGGCAATGTTTAGTTGAGTTTGGGCAAATCTGGCCAATTTTAACTGATCTGGCGATATGGCTGACAAATCAGCCAAAATCAGATCAGTCTTGGATGGTAAATCAGGCTTGATACTAAAAGTTAGGTCTGACCTTGCCAGAGGCTTCTTCCTGCCGAATTGTCCTGATTATGTGGCATTCCAAGTTTTGTGTCGACACCATCTGACTAGACTTTAATGAATGACATTGGTGTTTCGTTTGAGTTCTAATTCATGGAAGGATGCATCACAGAAAATTGGTGTCCTGGACAGGATGGCCAGGACAAATATACATAGTGCTTTTGAGCAAGATCTGCAATTTCGTACCATACCAGAGTTTTGATGTTTGCTCGGTACGGTACGAAACTGTATACCGAGCGGTATACCGAGGCGACGTTCGACGACGTCGCTGAACGTCGTCTTTTTCTAATATATATATATATATATAATTTTATTATTATTTTTCGTTCCTCCCGGGTGGTTCGCGTACCGGTATGCCATCGAACCGGTACATACCGCCCGCACTGGGCGGTATCATTCTGTATTGCCTACCTTGCTTTTGAGGGTACTTGCAGCTTAATAGTGCCTGTAACTGGACTTAGAAGTGGGATCATGGATCTATGATGATGATTGTTAACTTTCTTTTTCTCGATAATTGTTGTTATATTCCTCTCCATCTCTTGTTCTCTTGGAGGCATCTCTTCCTTGAAGAGAAGTACCCATAAGGAGGAGACCAATCTTGAATCCTTCTCTTGTCTAATGATAGTACCTTGGCTTGGGATTGGGTGCCAACTTTAGCTCGTTGATCTAAGTATAGAATAGAGTGACACCCACCATGCTGGTTGACAGTTGGCACAATATGCATGGTAAAAGAATGTGCAAGTGTATGGGTTCTGGTCGCAAAGGAAAGAAAAAAGAAGAGAAAAACAAAGCATGTGTTGGAAAAAGCATTCGTATGACGTAATGCCCTCATATCATGTAGGCATTGTGTTCTTTTCTTCCTCAAAATTCTGAACTCAGTTGAGATGAGCAGGGGCTGGAGCAAGCGGATGCCTTCCACTTTGTTCTTCTGTGAAGTCACAAAATTTGTGAAACAATTGTAAGTTAAGTAATATTTATACTGGTCCAGTCCTACAATAAAGTTGCTTGGCCATCTATTTTCTTCACTTAGGAACAACTATTTCATTCTTCATAAAATAGGATATTTTGCGCTGCCTTCTTCTGACAGAAAGATGGTCTCTTTTAAAATGGTATGACAATGGGGAAACTTTCAACCTTGTCTTGATACTTTGATTGAATTTTAAAATTCCATGTTTTCTTCTGAGCTTTGCTATTTCATGGAACAATATTGATGGGAAATGCCTTAATATGCAGTGATGATGTCATGATCAGCACATGACACTGTTGGGATCTGGTTGTTTGTAGATCTCACCACTTAATATTGGCCAACGTGATTGATTGGATTGATCCAAGCTGAAAAGATAAGTATACTATTGCTGCAAATTTGGACAGCAGAAATAAAAAATAGCATATGAGAAAGGAAGATAAGTGAAAATCTTGTATGGTAGAAAAACACATAGAAGGTCTTGTAACTAGTGAAAAGTGTTATGATTTTATATGGAAATGACCATGTACATATGGAAATGGCACAACTGAGTGCTGATTTGGTATATACTGAGATAAAATCAATTACGGCTCTGATTAGGGTTCTTTTTTCTGAAGACTATTTTTGTTTCTCGAATAGTTGAACAATACTTGTGTTTTTCCATGTCAGATTAAGTCTTCTTTTGGAATCAGAATCCTTTATGAATCATTTTGAGATTCAAGGGCTGTAAATAGAGATGAGGATAGAAATTTGAGTGGACACGTTTATTTAATTTTGCTCTCAGTAACTTTATATCTAACAAAAAAAAGGGTGATTGTTCTTGTTAAAATAATAGACTATTAGGTTAATAAGCTGATTGCTCTTGTTAAAATAATAGACTATTAGGAAAAGTAACCTAAAGCCTGTACAACTTTAATCAGAAAACATAACTGAAATTGCTAATAACACAAGTGGTATTAGAAGTTTGAAATTTGAGTTTGGATAGTATTTGTCTACTGGAAAGCACCACTAAGTCTCTTGTTGTTAATATTATAGATGTGTCAAATTTAACATATGCATGGTATATGTTACACGTCAAAGATGGATAGATGTCCTGCGCTTTGTGAAAATGAACTATGAACATAATCTTTGCATGGAAGTGCTTGGACAGTTCACACCAACACATAAGCTTCAAGAAAGAACTGTGAAGTTCGTTAATTTTCCCATGGATGAGATACTGAACATGCATGTGGTATACTGACCTATACTGCTCGATATTACTGGAAAAAAATAGAAAAATGACATACCAAGCGTGATCGGACTAGTATTTTAAATTTCAAACCATGGTCATAAGTAGGGTTTTTAATTTCGAATAATACCCGTCCGGTATGGGCGGTACGTATCGGTCCAACATCATACAAGTACACAGACCGCCCCCTACCGGGCAGAACGCTCAATACTGCCTTGTATCGAACGATACGGGGGTATATCGGATGGTAACGATCGAAATTGCCCGGCATAGCTTGGTAATGTTCGATTTCGACCGTTACCGATCTGTAGCAGTGCTCTAACGGTCATTTTGACCGTTGGAGCCCTTTCTCATAGGTTTTTAAACTCATCTTCTCTTCTATTCAATTCTCACACTCTCTTAAACTATCACAAACTCATTTTTTCTCACATTTACACTTTCCTAAACTTTACAAAGCAGCGATCTATGAATTGACAATTCAAATGATTTTTTTGTAAATATTTCAATATTTACAGAAGAGCAATCTGTAATGGAGATTCTTTCTTATTTTAAAAGTTTGTTCGAAAAACCCTACAAACAAAGAACTACTCCTTACTCAAGTTCCCACTAAGGACCAATGATTCATTCTTCTTTTTTTACTTTTATTTTCCGAATTACTTATGACAAAATAAAAATGTAGGATTTTTGAGTAGTCTACTTCCCGTCAAATGATGAATCCCCTTAAAAGAATACTTTGGGACTCGTAAGGGATTTTTACTTGTCTATATATCGTTCTATTCGATCCTTTAGGTCCCTACTCACCTCGATGGTTATCCCATGATGCCCCTTAAAGCATATATGCGATAGATAGACTTCTGTAACCATACTATATTTGCTTGCTTAAACGGAATCTCTCTTAAAGAAATGGAATAGCTGATTCCACAAAAAAGTGTTTTTTCACGAGGTATAACTAGCAATTCCTATTTATACAGAATCGACCATGGATCAATTCCCCTTCCATTTGGAAGTATTGAATACACCTATAATTCTGAGTTTCGTGTTACTTTTACTTCTCCCAAAACACATGTCAGAGCCGGGGGTACCCCAATCGGATTTAATGGGATGACAGTTTCTCAGTCCGAATCTGTAAAACGAAAATTTTGATCAAATCACACATCGCAGTATACTAGGCCTTCTAATTCCTTAAGGGGTTTATCTAAAAGATTCGCGATATAACTAGGAAGATGTTTCAAATACCACACATGAGTCATTGGACATGTGAGTTTGATGCATCCCATTTGATATCTTCGTATCCGAGAATCAACAAATTCAACCCCGCATTGTTCACAAAATTTCGGGTCTTCTTTTTCAGCTCCAATCACTCGATAATTTCCACAAGCACAAATTCCACTTTTTATGGGCCTAGAGATTCTTTCACAAAACAATCCATCTTTTTCTGGTTTATTGGTCTTATAATGAAACGTATAGGGCTTTGTCACCTCTCCAACTATCTCTCCATTAGGTAAAATTTTGTTGGCCCAAGCCTTTATTTGTTGAGGAGAAACTAGTCCAATTCGAAGTTGTTGATGTTTATACCGGTCAATCATAGAATAGAAATTCTGATTCATTCAGATCAAGCTTCCTTCCTATTAATCTGGAAGTTCTTCTCAAATACAAGGAAATGATTCAGTTCTAGAGCTAAAGATCGTAGTTCTCGAATGAGCAATCGAAAAGATTCTGGAGCATCTTCTGGGTTAGATACTCTTCCTCCAATGATCGTAGCACCAAGTACTTCTTGACGAGCTCTAATATGATCAGATTTATAAGTAAGCATCTCTTGTAAAATATAAGCAACACCAAATCCCTCTAGAGCCCAAACTTCCATTTCCCCTACTCGTTGTACCCCTTGCTTCGCCCTTCATCTAAGGGGTTGTTGTGTAACAAGTGCGTAATGTCCACTAGAACGTCCATGGATTTTATCATCAACTTGATGAATTAATTTTAAAATATAGGACTTTCCTATTAGAACAGGTTGTTCAAAAGGATATCCTGTTCTTCCATCAAATATTCTGCTTTTTCCCAGATATTTGGGTTCAAATACCCATGGATATTTTGTTTGCTTACTGGCTTCATATAATTCGGAAAACACTAGTTTTCTCGAAGCCTCTTACTCATATCTCTCATCAAAAGGTGCTATTCTATAATGTCTCTTTAGCAGATCCCCCGCTAACCTGAGTGAGCATTCAAATATCTGTCCCACATTCATTCGTGATGGTACTCCTAATGGGTTGAAGACCATATCAACAGGTGTTCCATCTTGCAAATAGGGCATATCTTGTCTAGGCAAAATTTTTGAAATGATACCCTTATTCCCATGTCTTCTAGCTACTTTATCACCTACTTTGATTTCAAGTTTCTATGAAATATATACACGAATCATTTCTGAATTATAACAGGAACCCCCCTTTTTCTGGATCCATCTCACATCAATAATGCGACCACTTATACTATACCTATATTTATTTCTAACTTAAAAACCCTATCCTAATTTTTTTTTTATTTTTAGGTATTTTCGGAGGATTTTACGCCTAAATTTAGTGTACCGCTCGGTACACAGTATCGTACCATACCGATTGAAGCTCGAAACTTTGGTACGGTACGAAATTTCAATCCTTGGTCATAACTATCATATCCTTTTCTGTGAATGTAGCCAAAGTTTGCATGTTGGTTCTGTTACCTGCATGGTACTTTTTTTAATAGATACTTGTAATTTCTTCATGTTGACACAATGAAGAGTTACAACCATAAAATATACCGAAGAAGATAACATGTAGTAATTGATTACATTGGAAGCTTAGATAGAAATTCATAGATTCTCTGTGAGGTTCCTCCCATCTTTTGTTAGTCCACTCATATACACTTGGTTGTATCTTTTGCTTTATTTTTGATTCTTTCTTGATAGATATTATCACTTTTTCATTGTCTTTTGTTTAATTTAGAGCACAGGATAGAAGCTTCAAATCTCTCTTTTGCTTTTCACCATATTTTGTGTGTGTTTCCTTTTCTATTATTTCCTGGCAAAGATTTGATGTTGTAAATTTATAACATGTAATAAGTAACATGTTGACAGAAATGCTAATTTTGGTTTGTTTCTTGTTTCTTATTCTTTCCATTATGTTGAATATTTGAATTTATACTTTTTTACCTGCAGTTTGCAGTTTCATCAGCAATTATAACAGCTTGTACAATGGGAAGCATTTTCAGATACAGTGACAAATCAGTGGTGTTTGCATACTTCTTCCTGTTTGGTTTAAGTGCAGTCATGCTTTCTTTTTTTATCTCTGCATTCTTTTCACGTGCAAAGACAGCTGTAGCAGTTGGAACTCTTTCTTTTCTGGGTGCCTACGTTCCTTATTACACTGTCAATGACCCTGCTGTCCCTTTGTTAGTATTTTATTGCATTTCTGAATTTCTTCATAGAGACCTTCTAGCTGATGTGAATATGTTAATGCGGATGTTAGGGTATGGAAGATGATGGCTTCTTTGCTCTCCCCTACTGCTTTTGCACTTGGGACAGTGAATTTTGCTGATTATGAGCGTGCTCATGTTGGTCTTCGCTGGACCAATGTTTGGCAGGTAATTATTTTCAGTTTGAAACTGCAATTAAGGGTTCAAGGAATCAGATCCATATCCTAATATTGTGATTTATAGGCATCATCTGGAGTTAATTTTTTGGTGTGCCTCCTGATGATGGTGCTTGATATGTTTCTGTATTGTTCCCTCGGGCTATACTTCGATAAGGTATTTGTCTGTTATATTTGGAACTGTTTGACTCATATTCTGCCTGCAAAATATTTCATATTAATTTTTTAATGTAAATTGGACTTTACTATTTTGCGTGTTCATCTATGTGCAAACATTATTTTAGAAGACAAAGAAAATTAATTAAAGATGTTCATATTAATTAAAGATAAAGTGAAGTTTTTGTGAGCAAGGTTCGTTTCATCTAGTGATTTAAAAAGCGTTAGGCGTAAAGGTCCAAAAATGCTCGAGGCGTTATGCGCTCGCCCGAGCGAAGAGAGACGCTAAAATATAAACATATATAATATAATTAATAAATATAATTATTTAAATAAAAATATTAAATTAAGAAAATCTTGCAAAATCATAATATCACATTAACAAAGGGTCTCAAAATTCAAAAAAATAATAATAATTTTAAATAAATAAAAATTAGTAGTATTAAAATCAAAATAATATATTATTAATCTAATAAATAAAAAATACTGTTATTAGTATATAGTTAGCAGTATGCTGTTAATATACTGTTAACAGTATACTATCGAGTCGATGTGAGAAGAGTAAAAGTAAGACAGTAGCGGCGAGCAGCGGTAGTGGGAGTGAGAAAGACGATAGTGGCGAGTAGCGGTAGCGGCAGTGAGAGCAATGACAGTGGCAAGCAGCGATAGCAACAGTAGTGGCAGCGAAAGCGCATCGTAAGAGTAAGACCAATGCTGCTGACTGAGAGCAGCGATAGCGGTAGCAGGAGCGACGAGCAGCGATAGTGGCAGTGGCAGTGACAGTAGAGAACAACGATAGTGGAGACAAAATATCGACGGCAGAATCGCGAGCAGGGTTAGGGTTGGGGAAGCCGCGAGAGGGATGCTGGGAGGCTGATATCGATGCTTTAGTTGCTTCGATTGAACCAACTAAAGCACTGGGGTTGTTTGGTTTAACTCGGGTGCTTGCCCGAGCCTAGGCGCCGGGCGCTTCGGGCGAGTGCCTAGGCGGCCTCTTTGAAGCGCACCACTTGGACATGAAGCGAGGCGCTCGGGCCTCGCCTCACCTCACCCGAGTGCCTAGGTGAGTGCTTGAGTGCCTGTTGAAATCGTTGGTTTCATTGCCCAATATGGTTCAGTACAGGTGGTGTTTGCTAGTCCGACATGTTATTGGTACCCTAAAGGGCCTAAACCACATGAAATCGGGCGGTACACCTGTATCGAACCTATACTGGATGGTATCACCTAGTACAGGGCCAGTACTGCCTGATGCAGGCCCTGCACCAGGTGGTCTTCTTTATTTTTTCAGCCTTTTTTTTGACTTTTTTTTTAAAAACTTGTTATGTACAAGTGTACAATGTGCTATGCTAGTGTAGCGGCAGGTATTTTCATGATTTGAGACCTTAGTTGCTAGTTCTATTTCTTATATATTATGCCAACATGCTGTTGTCAAGTTTTTTAAACCATTCTTTTATTTGGGTTTCATATTCCTACTACCTTAATGTTTTAATTATATCTCTACTTGGTTGTCAAATAACTTTTAATATGAAGAGATATCTGGTCTTTAACTTGAAGATACTTGTCAGGTTTGTATTTTGATGTCATGATTATTCTCTCTTTTTTTGATTGGTTAGATTCTTTCTAGAGAGGATGGAGTTTGGCATACTTGGAACTTTTTGGTTACTACAATACTTTGGATAAGGGATAAAACTTTTGCCAATAATACTGGAAGATTGGACGACAAACAACATAATGAAGTACCAGGAATAGAGAAAAGATGGACCGGTCAAGTTGTTTGCGAACCTGCTATAGAAGCAATAAGCTTGGATATGAAGCAACAAGAACTTGATGGCCGGTATGTTTTTGACATAAAAGATGTAGTCGAGGTGAATAGGATAGTTGGCTCAGTTAAATTTGTATTTTCTTCTCCAGTTGCATCCAGGTGAGAAATCTGCATAAGGTCTATATGACAAGGGAGGGAAAACATTGTGCAGTTAATTCACTTGAAGTCACTCTTTATGAAAATCAGATACTTGCTCTTTTAGGTATGCTTGGCTGTCTGAGATGTTGTTCATACATATTTTCTTTCCTTTTTCAGAATGGCAATATATAAACTTTTTAGACATGAATTTTCTTAAATTCAAACATCATAAATTTCCTATAGTACTTTGAAATCTGTAGGTATGACCAAATGATGCTTTGCAAAAAAAAGCTATGTATCTGTTCCTAGTTCAGCTAACAAAAAATGAATATTTATTTACAGAAAAGAAGTTTCCTCATAATATTGAAAATAAAAACAAATTCATAAGAAAGCAATAAGTTTAAAATTTATTTGTCCATTGTTTAGTGCTCCATAAGATGACATTGTAATAAAAGATCCATATGCCAAATGATTATGTAATACATCATCTTGGGTCAACAACTCTTAAGAAATAAAAAGTCCATGTGCATATAGAAGTATGAAAAAAGTGATACCCTTATTTGTTGGGCACTGGATGGTGAATACGATGACATTATATGATGTAGTTTTGAACCAATGTTTATTTTACCCTTTGCTTATGCTTCAACATTTCATTAAGAAAACATTCTAAAAAGTTTTCGTGAAAAATCGACCAAATATACTCAAGGTTTTCAACTTTATGCAGTGCAATATATGTTCTAAAATCACACTAATTTAAGTATTTTGTTTTGTTACTGAATGGCTCAATTTACACTGTAGGGCATAATGGTGCTGGTAAAAGCACAACCATATCTATGCTGGCTGGTCTTCTTCCTCCTACATCTGGTGATGCATTGGTATTTGGCAAGAATATTACAACAAACATGGTGAGTACTCTCTTACATTCTAAGGTGCTTTCCTCTTTGGTTTATTTGGATTTCATGATGTGACTATATGGATGATATTGACATATTTTGTGGTCAAGTATACAACAATAACTTTCCTATATCCGTCTTGCCTATTAGAAGACTCTCTATATGTAGTATGTTGTGTATCTACGAAATTGGAGCATGCAGTTACAAGTGTTGGTAATTAGGGTAGAATTATGTATTTTGTAGAGGAAAAAGATGATAGAGGGTTGTTATATGGAGACAAATGCTCTTGAAGTTCAAGTATGCAGCCTGAAACAGTTCCAATGTTAAGATATTTAGAATAGCTCTGTACAATTGTAAATGATTATTGAAAAGAAAATGAGCAATATACCGAGTGATACTACTTGGTATTATGAAGTGGTCTTGTCCATTGCATGTGCATGATTGAAAGGTAAAAAACTGGGCAGCTTGTGGTGTCCATAATTTAAAACTATGGTTCAAGAAAGAATTCACTTTTTGTGGCATGTCGACAATGGTAGCTATTGTGTGTGCCACTTGCAAGCTTTGGTATAATGGTGTACCAACACAATTGTTTTACACTGAATGAAAGCAAGATAAAATAGGTAGGAATTAGACAAAAAACCAGGGTTTGCTATACCGATGCATACTGCTCGGTACGGGTGGTATGTACTGGTCCGACAAGATACTGGTACATGGATCGCCCTCTATCGGGCGGTACCAATCACTTGACCTCGTATAGGGTGATACGAGATTTGTACTAGGTGGTAACAGTTGAAATCCGACTGTTATTGACTATTACTAATCGGTAATGGTTGTATTTCGATCGTTACCGATCAAGGGCTGAGATTGCCCCATTTAAAATAGTCAATTTAATCGTTTGAGGCTTAGAAAAGAGTTTTTAAACTCTTTCTTCCCCCTCTTTTAACTCATTTCACTCTATCAATCTCTTAAACTTTCTCATCTCTCGCTTATTCTCACATTTTCACTCTCCTAAACTCAACAAAGCTACAATTTCTTTCTAGATATGTATACTCTTTCTAGATTTTTATTTATTTATGAGATGATTAAGTCTATTCTATGTGGTGTATGACTTAATGTCTAATATGTTGTTTGATATGTTTTTGATGGTAGAATAGTGTTAACTAAGGAGTCATTAAGGTCTTTAATGTTGTGATTAGTGTGTTTAATATTCATTTTTTTGAAATTAGACACTTAATAGGTCAAATCTTTATATTTCATGCATATTAAGGATTGGATCATATGTTTGTGATAGTATAATAGCTTTAATTTGTGATGGTATAATAGCTTTAATTTGTGATGGTATAATAGCTTTAATTAGGTTTTAATTAAGTTTTTTAATGCTATGATTAGTGGTTTTAACGATGATTTAATCGAAATTTGATTGATATTAGGTCAATTCAATATAATCAAAAAAGATATATGATACTATTTTTTCATAATTTATATTATTTTTGCTCAAATTATACTAAATTTATATTTATTTCTAACTTAAAAACCCTAATCTAACTTATTTTCTATTTCAGATATTTTTGAAGGTTTTTTTTATGATTTTAGGTATAGCATCGATATGCTTTGGTATGCCTCGATACGTATTGTACTGAGCAGCGCTTGGTACACCAGGGCGGATCTAAATTACAATCCTTACAATAAACTATGTACAATATTTAAATGTTAATCCTTTTAACTAAGGTTCGTAATTTCGATCTATATTGGCATACCAAACCTTGCTCAGTACAGTACATACCGAGGTGTGTCGACGGTTCACCATAGCGTACCAAGCGGTACGCCTAAAAAAGATGAAACACTAATACATATTGTATTAGTGTTTTCAGCTATGTTAGCTATTTTAGTTAAAATAGCTAAAAGGTCGGTAACGATCGGCTCGGTACGCCTAAAAAAGATGAAACACTAATACATATTGTATTAGTGTTTTCAGCTATGTTAGCTATTTTAGTTAAAATAGCTAAAAGGTCAGTAACGGTCGAAATCGACCGTTACCACCCAGTACAAGTTGGTAACAATCGAAATCGACTGGTACCGCCCAGTACAGGTTGGTAATGGTTAAAATTTCGATTGTTACCGCTTGATATATCCCCGTATCGCCTGATACATGGCCAAAAATTCGGTACCGCTTGGTAGCGGGCGGTTCGCATGTCGAGAGGCTCTCGGATTGATATATATTGAAATTAAAAACCATGCTTTTAACAATGGTTTTAATAGCGATTGGTGTTAGCTAGCTTAGCTGATAAAGCCTTATTAGATCCGCAAGGTTCTGGGATTAAATCCTGCATTGATCATATACCTTTTACAAAAAACAAAAATCCTTTTAATTGTGGAATTGTTAGCATTGACTTGCTGTGGGATAACTATGGTATTTTATAATGGAATGGTATCAAGGTTTTGAAAGCCAGCCCATGCTGAATATTGATAGACGATTGTATCAGTATGTTACAATAGTGTTGCTTGGTACACCACTCAATATAGAATAACATTTTGCTCATACCGGAAAGAAATGGATGGTACGTACGGGTCAATTTATATGTGGACTGCCCCGGTTTCGAGCAATCTAGTTCGCCTTATAAAACTTTTCTAACCCTAATCGCTTCTCATGTTTGTTGCACGCCCTCAGTCTCTCAACACATCCTCTCATGCATGTTGGGACCTTGCCGCTCATCGTCGCCATGTAATGCATTCGTCTTCCTACGCTATCTCCTCTTCTTCCTTCCTCCCTCCTTCATCCTCTTCCCCCACTGCCCCTTTTCTCTTCTCCTTTTTCTCTTTCTCTGAAACACCAATATGTGTCGGTGTGCCGGTACATTGTACACTGATACTGATTGGTATGTACCGGTTTGACCAGATCACCGAAATGGGTCCAGTGTCTGAAACGAATACTTGCCACTCGGTATATGATAAAAAGTTTCAAAATATAAAAAAGAAGAAAATGGGGGTAATTCTCTTACTATTCTTCTCATCTTCTTTAAAGGCCAGTGTTTGGACTGATGTTGGGACTTCTATTTGTGAGAGTCAGATTCATCTTATCATCATTTACTTATTTTTATCAATCTTATCAATGTCATCTCATCGTATCAATTTCCTCTTATTCTTTGATTGTCTTCTTCCTTTCGCCTGCACCATTCTACTCAAATGATGAATCAGAGGCTGACTACGATAATTGAGATCTAAAAAAGGCAATTCCATGTAAATTTTAATTGGACTGTGGCTGTCAGGCCTCACAGAACAAAGTGTAAAAACTCTTAAAATGGCTTGTCTGGTGGGTAATAGTAGGTTTTATCATTTTGGACTGGTTTATGCATAGGTTTATTCTTCAAACGTTATGGTTCAATTGGTTTTAAAAGCCTCAAGCGGTACATATTATGCTGTTCGTTGTATTATTGTTTAGAAGCAGAAAATAATCATGTTGGTTGTACTATTTCTGGAAATTATCTTCAATATCGTCCTTGCAACCTTTGTACTCATCACAGATTGTTGGCTAACATGTCCGCCTATCTGTCTCCTCTCTTTGTGCTTTTTTGCTACAACCTTAATACTTTCTGAGCATCTAATCTACCTTGAAAGTTCACCTGATCTGTTACATAGCCTTTGTATATTTTGCCACATTTGGGAAAATCTGTCAAATGCTGTTTTAGGCAGGCTATTCAACCATCTTGATTTATGCAGTTGGAGTGGATGCATTGTCAATCATAGCAGTTATCCAAGTGACTTGCATGTTGCTATGATAGTTTGGTACTCTATTGATTCGGTATCATTTTCCTGTGCAAATTCTCATCCTGAGGTGCATAACTATAAAATATGTACTTGCCATTGGAATATGGTGCTCATTTACTAGGATTGGTCTAAATCCAACCTGAGGTGCATAATTATAACAGTAGTACCGTGATAAAAGACAATTCTAGTGAACTCCATCCCATAAAGTTATACTTGCCATGGTCCTACTTGTCTGATGTGCCTTCTACCACAAGGGATGTTCATGATGATGATGCGACCACGTTACCGTATCAGCCATGAGTCATAAGTCCTTCAGATGTATTGTATAGATCTACAATTTTGTCGTATCGAGCACTCCAATATATCTGCCATTAACTTATGTAGATCATTTTGGTGGTAGAGGCAGCCAAGCAGGTATAATTTATTATGCTTATATGTTAGTTAGAACTCCTTCCTATGTACATGTGTTCTTTATATACTACATGTGATCCTTGTCTGATATATGTTATTATGTTTTGATTTCGTATAATTATTTTCTAGATTAATCATTTACTTGTTATCAATGTTGATTGTATATTTGTATATGCCAAGAATAGGTGAGAAAGAATCTTAAATTAGGTTTTCTGTCCTATTTTTCAGCTTTTTTTGTACCTTGGTATGCATCATTGTATTGTCTTAATATGCCTTGCGCACTGGGCTCATACCAGTCCTAGCATTGGCCAATACATGACTGGAACATGAAATTGAGTTCCTGGCTTTAGACCTCTTCATCTCTTTCTTATAATTGACATTGATGCACACCAAAGGGGAATGCCATGAGATCAAGATCAATAACATGGGAGCTGACCTCCTACTTTTATTATTCCTCCACTGTAACAGACATGGTTGTAGTGAATGCATTGAATAGTGGGCTGTGAGCAATAGCATGTAGATATGTTGAACAGTTTTTTTTTTAAAGGCGAAATTTCCTACAAATTCAGGTACACAAGTAAATGTTTACATGATTAAAGGAAAAATGACCTGTCTATGAAGATGTTATGTATATTTATATAAAGTTTTCTAGATCCACATATATCTGGCAATTTAAAATTTTTTTGGTGTTTTCTCTATTATTTTACTTGTAGGATGAGATACGGAAAATGCTGGGTGTATGCCCTCAAAATGATATACTCTTTCCAGAACTAACAGTAAGAAAAATTTGGTACATTTTCTGCATTTGAATATTATGCTTTCTGCTCCAATTGTGTTCTTCTCGTAGTAGTACTATATGGAAAATGATATGTTTTCTCAAAAAGTCTATTTTGGGATATCTGGTACTGGTGGTATATTTTGTAGCCTCTCACTCTCTCTTATTTGCCATTTGTCAAAGTTTTGAATGACCATTGGTGGATTTCTTGTTAAGAAATCATTCATGTGTGGTTTTCTTTAAAAAAAGGGTGTCAAATTCCATGCGTGTTTCTGTCCTTTCATCAAGATTATTGCCTAAAATGTATGAGGTTTAGGTCCTACGAGAAAGAGGATATGGGTTCATTGGTATATAGATTTGCTAAAGGGAATACTATATATTCCAGGAATCAAAATTATATTATCCTTACTCCTGCATTGCTTAATGCATAGGCGGTGGTCTTTGAGTGTGATGAGCTAATCTAAGATGCTGTAGGTTCTATGATAGGGCTTATGACAAGTTTTGAGTAAATGGTTGAATGACCTCCTCTTGAGGATCATTTCCATTAAATAAGAATTGCTGTACAATCTACTTTAGATAAGAATATATAAACACCTAATACATTGATTACTGATAATCTGTTTTAGGTAAGAATATATACATAGCTAATACACTAATTATGGTAAAATAAATCTTGTAATCTCAGCCATAATTTCTACCATTGATACCCCCCCTCAAATTGATGTTGGATGATCAAAAAGCATCAATTTGTCAACAAGAAAGTGATGTCGGTATTGGGAGAGAGCCTTAATAAACATATTAGCAGGCTAGAGATCGATGGTGATATGCGGAAGAGAGATGATGCAAGCTTCATATGCTTTACGAATAGAGTGACAATCCACTTTAATGTGCTTGGTGCACTCATGAAATACTGGGTTAGTAGTAATTTGAATAGCACTAGTATTATTCGGCATTCGCATGGACGGAGTAGGCTCAATTTGGGAAACCCAAGCTCCCCCAATAGTCCCCGAAGCCAAATAATTTCAGAACATGCAGAGGACATAGCGCGATACTTAGACTCAGTGGAGGACTTGGACACCCAATCTTGCTTCTTGCTTTTTGAAGAAATGAGAGATACTAAGAAACATGCACCAACAAGTAATTGAACATTGAGTATCAGAACAACCAGCCCAATCAGCATCACTATATGCAGCCAAACGAATAGGAGAGTCGACCGGGAAGAAAAGACCTCAGGTAGAAGTGCCTTACAAATAGTGAACAATGCGACGACCAACGGCCAGGTCGTGGTGCCTAGGTGCTTGCATAAATTGACTAATTTGTTGGATAACGAAGGAAATATCAAGCCGAGTAATAGTCAGATAGTTCAAGCTCCCCACCAGTTGTCTCTATAAAGAGGGATCAGAGAGAAAATCACCCTCATCACGACGATATTTAACATTCACTTCCAAGGGGGTATCAACAGAACGACCATATTGAAGGTCAGCCAAAGCAATTAACTCCTGGATGTATTTATGCTGGTGTAAGAAATACCGGCCAAGGTAGAATGCACCTCAAGGCCTAAAAAATACTATAAAGGACATAATTCCTTCATATGAAAAGAACCCTGAAGGCACTCTTGAAGTTGAGAAATCAATTCAGAGTCAGTCCCTGTAATAACAATATCATCAATATATACCAGAAGCAAGATGATTCCCTTAGTAGTCTTGCAAAGAAACAAAGAGGAATCATATTGACTTTGGGCAAAGGAGAAGCTAATAAGTGTAGAGTGGAACTTATCAAACCAAGCACGATGAGCTTGTTTCAAATCATAGAGTGATCGTTTTAGCTTATAAACATCAGAAGAGGGTGTAGAAAATAATCCTAATGGTGGAGTCATATAAATTTCTTCCTTAAGATCTCCGTGCAAAAAAGGCATTCGTAACATTCATCTATCGCAATGACCAGCCCTTGGAACCAACAATAGTTAGAACATGTCGCACAGTCATCATCTTTGCTACAAGTGCAAATGTCTCCTCATAATCTACCCCATACTCCTGTCAATTACTGAGTGCCACCAACCTCGCTTTATATCTGTCAAGTGAGCCATCAGACCGCAACTTAATGGAATATACCCATTTCCAACCAATGGGCTTAACACTAGTAGGACAGGGAACAATATCCTAAGTATGATTCTCCTGAAGATCCTGAAGTTCTTGTTGTGTAGCTTTCACCCAACGTGTATGTTTACTTGCCTGAGATTAAGAGATAGGAACTATAGTATTAGCTAAAGTGGCAGAGAAACCATACCTATCAGGAGGATGACTAATACAGGGGGTTCTCTAAAGAGCCATTGGAGCGTGCTTAGCTTTCACCCAACATACATGTTTACTTGATTGCGAATAAGAGATAGGAATTGTAGTATTAGCTAAAGTGGCAGAGAAACCATATCTATCAGGAGGATGACTGATACAGGGGGTTCTCTGAAGAGCCACCGGAGCAGTCATTAGATCAAGGTCGGGAAAGATTTGTGATGATGGGGGTTGTCGTCGCTGATAGACAATACTGGGTTTAAAACACTCAATTGGTGGAGAGATATCATCAAAGCTAGAAAGGAGGACACCGTCGAAAGAGGAAACATGTTGCTGAAATTGGTATTCATGTTCAAAGAAAATCACATTTCTAGAAATACGCAGATGATTAGCAACAACATCATAACACAAAAACCCCTTTTGAGCAGTGCTATAACCCATAAAAACACATCGTACAGACTTTTAGAGCCGTTGCCCGTACCAGAAAGGTCGTGGGAGGGCATTTCCTTGGATTTTATATCAAGCTTGCCTGTAGTAGGGGGACTCAGATCGATATTTGTGGTGGTCGATCGATTTTCAAAGTATGCAACTTTCATTGCTGCACCTCTACAGTGTTCAACAGAAGAGGTGACCTAGCTAATGATGAAGAATGTGGTGAAGTATTGGGGAGTCTCGCACAATATCATCAGTGATCGAGACGTTCGGTTCCTGGGACGATTCTAGACCGAGCTATTCAAATTGTTGGGGTCTAAGTTATATTTCTTCACAAGCCTCCACCCCTAGACGGATGACCCCCGAAAGGATAAACTCGCTCCTTGAGCAATATCTTTGGCACTACGTGAGTGCCAACTAACGAGATTGGGTGAAGCTGTTGGAGATCATTACAGGAGCTCCTTCGAGATCATTACAGGATGTTGGAACCCTTGCAGATTCTAAGCTTGAGGTTGATCTCTTTAGGGGATCGACCTCCTTGAAACTCTATAGGGGTTCTTTCCTCTAAATTGCTGCTCAAAGGCTGCAGAAAAGATTCATCTATTGCTTAAGAAAAGAGGATGAATACATGGCTATTTATAGGGCTTCTAAACCCTAACTCATCGCAACGCCTACCATATGTGTGTGACCCTCTAGGCCCAATATCGAGCTGGCCGTGAGTCATACCTGTCAAAACTCCTTCTGGCTCAGTGAATTATTATCTCTATAATAATTCACTCGACTCATCGACTACGAACGTACTAGGCCATTACGTCGCATTCCCTATACGATACAGGGGAATCTAATCCATTGGACTTGTCTGTCCTCAGTTATCGTGTACCTATAGTCCCTCATCCATCTAATATCCCAAAGACCGTATACCGGGCATGGTGCTGTCAAACCCATACGGTTTCTACTCGAGTCTTGCTCTAATTGGATTCTCTCGGAGAACTCTTTCTCTCTAAATCCGAATGACCCTAGCCAGGGATTTGTCTGAGCAAGAACACATGAGATATTCCTCTCATGACACCGAGAGTGAATGATCCTCTATCGACACTCAATAGCCCTCGTAAGATTGATTGCCACTCCCGATGACCGGCTGTACTAGATCTCGGACATCCGAACCTATAAGTCCGGTATCAAAGAATGGAGCACTCATACAGGACATCCTTGGTATCTCAAGTCTAAGGACTAGATACACCACTAGGACTACGGAACCATTGTCTGACAATAAGGTATCATCAACCATCCAACATTCCGTAAATGGATCAATCAGTGAACTCATTCTCCAATGAGCACCTGTACTGTATCTCTAGTGTCCCCACACGAGCAGCTATAAGACCAGTTGCATCCATCATATGGACGGGTATATAGCACACCAGTTTGTCCGGTTATCTCGATGTCCCTCTCGAGTAATCTATGACCGGGATCATTTAGGATATGTGTTTAAAGGCGAATCGATCTTATTATCGTGATTTCATCACTATCCGATTCCCATTGCACAGATTCAAGAACATCACAATATATACATGCATATATGCAATAGTCAATATAAAGTGATAAATGCCAAAATATAATAAGCAAAACGACTATGTGTCAAGTCACACATACCATCACTCACGTGATTGACTTGCTGGGCACCTATGACTCGGTATATTGTCGGGCATTGAACAATCTTCACAAGTTCGCACGTTAACTTGACGGGAACTTACCTTCGCACCCGGCACCCGGTGAGCAGTTGTTTGTGGACTTACAACTGTTCGTTCTACCTTCTAAATTTCTTGTTTTCTTCTTCCTCTTTTTCTCTGTTATACTCAAGGTGCTTGCTGAATTGCTTGTAAAGCTTCTCTCTTCACGAGACGTCGGGACTTGTCCGTCGCTTGTTTTCAATATAATCAACTTTATGTTTTACAGGTCCTTTTGGACCTGTACGAGGTTGCAACTAGGTTGATCCTTTGCGGACGTATATTTTGCAAGGGCGCCTCATGACTTAGGCAATCCCAGCTAAGTTCGAGGAGTTGGCGCAAGGGTGTTTCACGACTTAGGCAACTTCAGCTAAGTCTGTGATTTTGCCGCAAGGGTGTCTCACGACTTAGGCAATTCCAGCTAAGTCCATGACAATATGAGCTTCAATAGATCCTAAAATCCAAGAGATAATTCGAGCATCCTTTGCCTCCCATTGGCTAGGTTCCTTATCATCTTCTGGAGCATCCTTGGACTCCAAAGCTCCTTCCCTTTTAGAAACATTTTGAATTGAAATTCCCATGTTGCATAATTCTTTCCTGTAAATTTGATAGCCAAGGTCTTTGTAGGTATTTTTCCAAAAAGATTCTTAGTAGACATTCTTAAAAAAAGAAAAATCAAATGCAGAGATCTCATTGCGAGGCTGTCAACTACAAGTTGATCAATCAAAAAATCTCAAAGTGAAGTTGTTGATCAGAAATTAATCAACCCAGAATAAGAAAAATGAAAGCAGACTAGAAAACTTCGAAAGACAGAAGCAAAGTAATTCGAATATTCAGTTATGGTTTCGAGAACCTGACTTTGATACCATGACAAATTTTGAGTAAATTGCTGAATGACCTCCTCTTGATGATTCTTTCCATTAAATAAAAATCGCTGTACAATTTACTTTAGGTAAGAATATATACACAGCTAATACACTGATTATTGATAATCTATTTTAGGTAAGAATATATACACAACTAATACACTAATTATGGTAAAATAAATCTCGTAATCTCAGCCATAATTTCTGCCATAATCTGCCACTGATAGCTTCTAGTTGGGTTTGCACCCTCTATAAAAAGATTGATGATTTGACAAATTAGAATGCAGAAGTGGTTAAGGATACATGTTATCAAGTTGCCATGTGATAGATAACCATGCCATATTTGATACCCTTAATTATGTTATTTAAAAGAGGAGAATTTAATTTTGATATGAAGATCCATGGGATCATAAGCTCTAGTACTTCATCCTCATGGAAGTGATTGGTAAGAATGATCATAACTTTCAATTTGAAGTTTAGTTGATGGGTCTTCATCCTTATAAAGTTCATTCTTATCTAGTATATAATGGCAGTGCGTTTAAATATTTTAATTTACATTAATGTTCTTAATTATAATAATAATTGTAACTATCAAGGAATTTAATTTTGTGTACTGGATCTATACCGGTCTAGGTTCAGACTAGTTGGTATGTATTAATAGATGATGTACCAGTACATACCAAAAGACAAAAAAAAACTGAAAAATCAGTCAAAAAATAGGATTTTTTAGCTTTTTTTGGCAAATGCAATCAATATTGATAACAATAAAATAATTTCAAACTAGAAAACAATAAATACTACGAGGATCACAAATGGTATCAAATGATGATGTGACTATATACTAACATATATGTCAAAAGGAATTGTAACATATAAGCATCATAAGTTGGAGGCAAGATTGAAGTATATACTTGCTTCTATCATCAAAATAATCGACATGAGTCTATGATTGTGCATTGGGGTCCTTGATTAGGTTAGTAATTAGGCTAAGTTTACCTTGAATTGAGAGAAATCAGACTGGATCTTGGAGTTAAATCTTCTTCTTGAGCAAATAGCCATAACAGGTCTCTTTGGCTAAGGTTACCATGGACTGCTCAGTTAGGCTTGGTCCACATTCCTATAGTCATTAGGACCGGTATATACTGCTCTGGTCAGTTTTGCAAACCACAGTAATCATGCACTTCACTTGGTTTAATGGCAGCTTTAATAGATCATGTAATGGGTATGAGCATATATATATATATATATGTAACAATCGTCCTCATCATTTGTTCAAATGAACTTCATTAACATAGTGAATCTCCTACCTCATCAAACAATGGGCCATTTTTATTCTCAAGCATAAGAAGCTGGTCTATCGTCAGTTCTTATTCGTGTATGGATTTGGTTTACAACTATGCCGGTATAGCCAAAATCTATTTGTACCTAGGTTGGATTTGCACAGATCCATGTATAGGTCTATGCTGCTGTACCCAAGATATATGGAAATTAGATGGATCCACATTAATCTAGTTCAGATCTATAGGGATCTAGGTTGGGTCTGCACAAAATTAGGTTGGTTTCAAATCAGATTGGTATAATACTGGTCTGACTTACCTTTGTATATACATAATATCCTGAACCTGTCTTACCAATATTTAATATATTTTGTTATATATTCAAAATTCTTACTGGTTTTATATATTATAGTCAGTCTATATTTTGTTCATGCATATTTTAATATCTTGATACACATGTTGTGGATTTTGTTGCTTTTCAAATTATTTTTCCTCATATCAACAAAGTAGTTAATGGTTTGCATTCTTCTTCCTAAGCTTTTATATTGAACCTTCTAGGTGAAGGAACACATGGAAATATTTGCAATTCTGAAAGGTGTGGATGATGATTTCTTGGAACAAAAAGTGCTTCAGATGATTGATGAAGTGAGTTTATTCTTTAATTTCTAAGGTGCTAAAATATTCCATTTAAGTTAATTTATGAAATTTATATAATTGATGGATGAGATATACAATAAATTAATAGAATCAAGGTCTTGATATATCCATCTTTGATATCTCCAATAACTCCATTTTTTCTCATGATTAAATTGATTGCTTCATTATATTGTCATAGGTCACAGCACTTTCTATTGCTTTGTCTTATGTAATTATGATATCATAATATATTTGAGTCCAAGGTCCCACATTAGTGGGAGTCTCTTGAACTGTGCTGTTGTTTTGTTATATCATGAGATAAAGATGTGGAATATCTTCTTCACTAATGTGATTGAGATCAGGTTGGTTTGATGGATAAAGTTAATACAATGGTTGGTGCACTTTCTGGTGGTATGAAAAGAAAGTTGTCTCTTGGAATAGCACTTATTGGAAATAGCAAGGTATTACAAATTTAAACTCTTTATTCTTTACAAATCTTCTTGTCCATGAATATGAATATGGTTTGCATTTTGTAGGTTATTATCCTTGATGAACCAACTAGTGGTATGGATCCATATTCAATGAGATCAACATGGCAGCTAATAAAGAAGATCAAGAAAGGGAGAATAGTATTATTGACCACACATTCCATGGATGAAGCTGATGTTCTGGGTGATCGGATAGCTATCATGGCTAATGGTCGTCTTAGATGCTGTGGAAGGTAACCTCTATGATACCTCATAGTTCTTTATGATGATGACATTACCTGTGATAAGCATGCTTGCCATGAACTATTCAAGTATTCAATAGATTTTCTTGGTCAGTATCTTGTCAAAATATTCATTTCTATTAATTATATCATGAGTGATCTTTTTCTAGTTATTTAATGATTAGATTTTCAGTTTTTTCTGCATTTGTTTGTTATCCTTTCTTATAATTGACAATAATCTGTATATCATTCATCCAATTTGCAAAGTGTTTTACAGTTACCTCTCTGTTTTTTTTTATTTCTTTAATTTAAGAAAATTGCATTTGTTATTAAAACAACTTAAAAAACTTCAAGGGAAAGATTACATTCTGGTAGGACTCGATGATTATGTGAAGTCATATGCATAATTTTTAAAGTTCATGTGACATTTGAGTACTATGGTTTGTTGAATAAAAGTTATCTAGCATGATTAATTGAAAAGAAGTGCTGGTGAGTTGTGGTTGATGGCCTACATTTTTCATGAATTTATATATACAGGGAAGATTTGTGTATATGCAGGCACAAGTGCTGTTCATATTCGAAGATTCACCAAAACATATTCGAAAACAAACAAGAAGTAAATTCAAAAAATTGAATGGATGAACACAAGTATTCAGACCTTTTAACGAGGATTTAATTCTTGATTTAACAACTTTTTCAATACTCCATTAGAACGGCACAATATTGGTATATTAGGTGGTATATTATGCTGACATGTACAACTTGATATCATTGAATCGAATAATAAAAAATAAATAGCATTGTAGTTATATTGAGATATTAAACCTTTCTTTCTAACAATTATATAGTTGGTAACAGGGTTTTGAATATCGGTTCGTATCGACGTACTGTCATTATGCTAGGGCGTACCGATGGTACTCCATAAAACCTTAAAAATATCTTAACCTACCATGCTCGGGTGTATCGATTAGTATGCCTCGGTAACGATCGAAATCCGATGCGGTACCGGTCGGTACGCCTTAGTACCAATCGATACGTCTTGGTACCGGTCAAAATACTGATACTGCCTAATAGAGGATGGTCCGCGTATCGGTATCCTCTCGGACCGGTAAGTACCGCCCATATCGGGCGGTACACATCGAAATTGAGAACCCTGGGTGGTAAGTTATAAGAAACATCTAAAGTGTATTCCAAACAAGGGTATGTTGTTGAGCATTTTTTAAATATTTTAAATAATGTAATTAAATTTAAAGAAGGTTTTAAATATTTTTCGGATGAAGGAACGTTGTGTCATGCCAATCAGGCAACACTATATCGCGTTGACCAAGCATATCTCTAGTTGGATCAATATGTACCGATTAGTATTAGTGGTATAGAAATATTAGTGTACCACTAGTACAGTAGAATTTCTTGATATATAAACCCTATTCCAAATTTTTTTCTCCTAATTTCTTGAGATATATATATATTTAAATAATAATAAAGTATATCTAAGTCATAGATGAATAGAAATTCTAGGCTGCAAGGGTTGAAAATTTTTTATCTCTTTGGATTCGTTGAGGAACAAGTATGTCACATGGTTCTTTGTCGAAGAATGTTATTGTTCTTGAATCCAAGGTTCGCCGTGTCAAGATATATCGCCTAGCACGGGCACTACATACCGATCCAATAGGAGATCGGTGTGGGTGGTATATACCAGTTTGTTGGTATACCTCATAATACCGTGTGTCAGTACATCGGTATGGTTTGGTACGTACCATATCGATGGTCTGTTGGTATGTTGGTACGGACCGGTAAGGCGAACCATGCTTGAATCACCTACAAAGAAAAGAGTTGAGATATTGGATTAGGTGTTGAAACTTATATGATTTGAGCAAAACAAACTATCGACAAAATAAACTATTATACCTATCTATCACCAAATTGAATTATTGGACTCGATGAGCTAGTGGATCTAGATCCTCAATCGTATTAAGTTGTATGTGAATATAGTAGGTTTCTTAGAGCCAATCTTGGAAGTTCTCCCATGACATATTTTACTATTAAAATATGTTATTGATGCATTAACATGGTGATAGTTGTTGCCTCATTGTCATTAACAACACAGGTACACTAATTACTTGACATATTAAAGAAAACATAGAGAGAAGCTAAATACCTTTAATTGGAGACAAATCCCACTCGACCTTGAATTCCAATCTCTCTTTTCTCTTAATCAAGAGGTTGATTTCTACTAGTGTCGATTAGAGTGTTTAATAAAGTTTAATGAGTGTGAGAATGAGAGAGAAAGTGTGGGAGAGTAAGGATAAGAGTGAGCGAGATTGGGCAAAGAAGCAAGGAGGGAGAGCCTTTTATATGTTTTAAACAGCCTTGATCGGTCAATTTGACCGTTAGGGATTGGTCTGGATTGAAATGACACTAGTCTAGTTAAAACTTAACTATTCAACCATATGGCCCAACACGAGGCGTACCAACTAGTATGCCTTTATTTTCTTGTGTATCGTCAAAACGGGTTGGTTCTTTTACAAACATTCATAAGACTGATATGTATTAACCCATTTCGTAACTTGGAGCTCTATCTCATGCCGATCTATCGCGGGTAAATTTGTACACAGGGTGTTCGATATAATGTTCATGTATGTGCGTGTCTTTTAGTTTTGTTCATGCTTTGTACAACATGTAGAGGGCTTGCAGTAAGCTTAGATGCCGCATTTTGGTTTGCTTTTGTGACCATTTTAGTCCTATGAACATAGGTTGTGTGTAATAGTCGCTTATAGAAAAATTATCGAAAAGCAAGCTATCCATGCAACCAGTTTGGGGGTTTTCTAGCCTTGCTGAGTGGTGCGGAGTGTCAGCTAGTACAACACCTTAGAGGTACTCAGGTGGCACTTCGTTAGATAGGTCTTTAGGTTATTGTCTAGGGTTGGTTCGTTGCCTTGTTCCTCAATAGTGTCATGTGGCCACTTGTGGGGACTTTTGGCCGCGGTGGACACCTTAGACTCTTTGTTACGTGATCGTTTAGAGTTTACGAAGTCTATGTTTATAATTTGCATTGCTTATCAAGTGTTTATTGAAATGTTTGCTTGTGAGATCCCAAGTTAAACACTTCCTTTAACCCATCTTCTCTTTTGTAGGTCCGTAAGGGACCTAAGAGGTTCCAGAGAGATGGACCCTTTGTGGACGAACACGAAAGGATGCCACATTGTCACGGACAGAGTTATAAACAGGGTATTCGATGTAATGCTCGTGTATGTCTGTGTCTTTTCGTTTTGTTCATCTTTTGCATAGCATGTAGAGGGCTTGCAACTTGTTTGGTTGCCCCATTTCGGTTGGCTTTTGTGGTCATTTTTAGCTTGTAAACGCAAGTTGTGTGCAGTCGTCGCGTAGAGGCAAAACTGCCTAGAAATAGGTCATCCAAGTAGCCATTTTGGGGGTTTTCTAGCTCCGTAGAGTGGTGCAGAGTGTCAGCTAGCACATCTCCTAGGAGCTACTCAAGTGGCACATGGCTTGATGGGCCTTTCGGGTAGTGTCTTGTGTTGATTAGCACTTGTAGGGCCTTTTGGCTGTGGTGGACCACTTTCGAACCTTTGTTACCTGATCGTTCAAAACTTACGAAGTCTATGTTTGTAATTAGCATTGCCTATCAATTGTTTGTTGAAATCGCTGCTTGTGGATCCTAAGTTAAATGTTTTCTCTAACTCGTCTTTTCTTTTGTACGTCTGTAAGGGACCATAAGAGGTTTTTGGAAGGTTGACCCTTTGCGTACGGATACGCAAGGGTGCTACATGACTTAGGGAAAATCAACTAAGTCTGTGATAGCATGTCTTAGGCAAAATCAATTAAGTGACAAATGGTATTAGAGCGGGATAAGCACACTTAGAAACACTTGACATGCAAATGTGGGGGACCAAATAGAGTTGCGTGAGGGTAGCCAGCATGTACGAACGTTTAAGAGAGATGATCTTAGAGACGTAGGGAAAGAAGTCGGTCAGTGGAGCGAGCATCAGAGATTGACATTTAAAGAAATGACTAACCCATTACGGGAGAGTTACCTTATGGACAAGTGAGCTGGGAAGAACACATAGCACAAAAAGGTTGGGGTGGTTGAGTTCAAGCTATGGCTCCATGTTGTTTACCAAACTTGACGATGCTTAGGACAAGCGAGGTGGTTGGCAAAGGAAAAGACCGTGCAAAGAGGGATGGGTTGCTCGACGATTGAAAGAGTTGTCTAAAGCTCACAAAGGTAAGGGGAATTGTTAACTCGAAGAATTCGACACTCATGCAAGGGTTTGTATGCTGACGATGGATTGTTCATGGCCATCCCAAGGTGATTGAAACTCAATGCCATGGGGCATAAAAATTTTCTCTTAGCATGAGGAGGATACGTCTGTAGGAGGCTGAAGTGTGTAGTAAGTTCAACATGTTGCTAGGCTTTGAGAAGCATAGCGAGATTGTATTGGCGAAGAGTCGTAATCTAGCAAGTGCATTCGCGGTGGTAGAACAATGCATAGTTTATTCAGCAAGACGGAGTAGTTTAAGGGGATGGTCTCCAAAACTTCTATAAGGAAGGGTGCGAAGAGAAAAAGTTACTCTAATGAGACAGATATCTAAGAGAGATAAGTCCTGGTTCTCTAGAGTGAGAATCATATGTAACGGATCGTACTTGTTAAGGGGGTACCTCAAGATAGCTCCGTAAAGCTCAATGGACCAAGCGAGCGGTAAGGAGTCGTCGTATGATATTGATTGACAAATTGCAAGATCAAGTGGGGGAGTGACCCTAGGCAATACCAAACAAAGGTACACTTAGAATTGATTTGAAGATCAGACTCAATGGAGGGCTGATCCGTGGAATGGTGAAGGTGGACTCAGATGAGTGCTACAATGCCGCAGAGGCGGATCTACTGATTACGAAGAAATGGATATAGATGCGAGACAACGAATAATAGGGTCGTGGGCATGGAAGTGCCATGGTACCGCAAAGGTGGGTCTTCTGTGGAGTCATCGATCCCTTCCTCTTATGGAGGGAGAGCGTATTGTCACGGACTTAGATAGAATTGCCTAAGTCGTGAGGCACCCTTGTGGCAAAGACGCAAACTTAGCTTAAGTTGCTTAAGTCGCGACACACCCTTGCGCCAACTTCTAGGACTTAGCTGGGATTGCCTAAGTCATAAGGCGCCCTTGCGACGTATGCGTCCGCAAAGGTTCAGCCTAGTTGCAACCTCGTACAGGTCCCAAAGGACCTGTAAAATAGAAAGTTGATTAGATTGAAAACGAGCGATGGACAAGTCCCGGCGTCTCGCGAAAAGGGAAGCTTTACAAGCAATTCAGCAAGCACCTTGAGTGCACAAGAGAAAAGAGAGAAAGGAGGAAAACAAGGACTTTGGAAGGTTGAACGAACAACTGCAAGTCCACAAACAGTTGCTCACCGGGTGTCGGGCGTGAAGGCAAGTTTCAGTCAAGTCAACGTACAAACTTATGAAGATTTTTTAACGCCCGACAATATACCGAAGCCCCATCCAGCCCTGTGCTACCTGGGGGGTTCCAAGGTGCTGAGATGGTTGATGTTTTGGGCGCTGCAGCGGGCTGTAGAAAATAGCCCGCGGCACGCGAAAACGGAGCCATTTTGGGGCTTTTTGGCCCAGCGCGGTGAGCGGTCGCACTGTAGCGCTGCAACCTGTTCGAATATGTATTTTTACAAGCAAAACACACAAAACCATGGCAAAGCAGGCTGCCATGTCTCTGTTCAAGCATGCAAAAGCGACGAATGATTCGTTAAACGAAGTTGTTGCGAGTGCGCGACGATCGTTTGTGACATTCTCCCCCACTTAAACCGTCGACGCCTCGTCGACGATTGTTGGTAGTTGTTGATGATTGCTTCTTCATGTCATAGGGCGTCTTCGGGCTCCCAACTGGCTTCAGTTCGGGGAAGCTTTCTCCACTTCACCAAGTACTCGGTCTGCTCAACTCCATTGGGTAGCTTTATCTTGCGATCCGCCAGAATGGTTTCAACTCGCTTCTCGTAGGAGGCTCTGGTGGGGGGTAGCCGAGTTGGAAAACTTTGGGAAGCATCTTGCGGATTTGAGTGGTAGGCTTTCAAGTTGTTGGCGTGAAAAACATTGTGAACTTTGATCCATGCTAGCAGCTGCAAGCTGTAGGAGACGTTGCCTACCCTATTGATAATTGGGAAGGACCCTTCATACTTGCGCACCAATCCTTTGTGTATTTTGTTCATAAAGAATTGGAGTGATACTGGTTGGAGCTTCACCAACACCTAATCGCCGACTTTGAACTCTTGCGGTCGCCTTCCCAAGTCGGCCCACTTCATCTTTTTGGCTGCCTTCTCCAAGTAAGCCAGCGCAATTTTTGCCTTTCGGTGCCATTCTTTTGCAAAGTGATATGCTGACGGACTACTCCCAGTATACCTGATAGCCAAGGTGTGAGGAGTCGACGGTTGTTGACCTGTAATGATCTTGAAGGGGCTCTTGTTGGACGTAGAGCTCCGTTGTAGTTGTAGGAGAATTAAGCTATGTCCAACAGCTTCACCCAATCTCGTTGATTAGCACTCATGTAGTGCCGAAGATATTGCTCCAGGAGCGAGTTTATCCTTTCGGTTTGGCCATCTGTCTAAGGGTGGAGGCTTGTGGAGAAGTATAACTTAGACCCCAACAATTTGAATCGCTTGGTCCAGAATCGTCTCAGGAACCGAGCGTCTCGATCACTGATGAAATTGTGCGGGACTCCCTAATACTTCACCACATTCTTTATTATCAACTTGGCTGCCTCCTCTGCTGAACAGTGTAGGGGTGCAGCAATGAAAGTTATATACTTTGAAAATCGATCGACCACCACGAGTATCGATCTGAGTCCCCCTACTGTCGGCAAGCTTGATATGAAGTCTAAGGAAATGCTCTCCTATGGCCTTTCTGGTATGGGCAACAACTCCAAAAGTCCCGTGGTTTTTCCCACATTGGGTTTTCCACGTTAAAAGATTTGGTCTCACTGTGTAATTGATTTTTTGCTCTATTGTTTATGTTGTGCCGGTTGATATTTTCATTTGGATATCAAGTTGGTATTTTGATGAGGAACCCATTTTGATACACAAAGAGGGAAAAGAATATTCTGCTTTAACAGGTTTTTTCCCAACACCGGCGTCTCGCGAAGAGGGAAGCTTTACAAGCAATTCAGCAAGCACCTTGAGTGCATAAGAGAAAAAAGTGAAAGGAGGAAAACAAGGACTTTGGAAGGTTGAATGAACAGCTGCAAGTCCACAAACAGTTGCTCACTGGGTGCTGGGCGCGAAGGCAAGTTTCCGTCAAGTCAACATGCGAACTTGTGAAGATTTTTCAATGCCCGACAATATACCTCAGCCTTGTGTCACCCGGGGGGTTCCAAGGTGCTGAGATGGCTGACGTTTTGGGCACTGCAGTGAGCTACAGAAAACAACCCGCAACACGTGAAAACGGAGCCATTTTGGGGCTTTTTGGCCCAGCACGGTGAGCGATCGCACTATAGCGTTGCAACCTATTCGAACATGTATTTTTACAAGCAAAACACACAAAACCAAAGCAAAGCAGGCTGCCATATCTCTGTTCAAGCATGCAAAAGCGACGAACGGTTCGTTGAACGAAGTTGTTGCGAGTGCGCGACGACTGTTCGTGATAGCATGGTCATGAAAGGGGATTAAGGAGGTGGAGAATACAAAGGCAAATGCCAAGTACTGAAACAAGGTAGAAGAACAGAGTCCAGGGAACTTCGTCTGATTGGTATCGATGAGCTTCTTATCAAGATCATCAAAAGTGAGGGACTTTGTGTCAGCAGGAGTGCTCGACCAAGGAACAAAGTAGGCGGTACACAGTGTTGTACCTTTCCTACTCAAAGAAGTAAGTAACAAAAATGATGGAGAAGACGGTACAATCTCAAAGGTGATCAAAACTATCAAAGACTTGCTTTAAGTTCGAGCGAAATTTTACTTTTTTCGGGCAAAACTTCTTGTATTCTAGAAGTTCGATGACAATGAGGGGTGAATTATAATAGCTAACTCAACACAAGGAGTGTAAAGCAAAGAACATTCAAAGACCATGATGTATGAAGTACAACATTCGAGGAGGTGAGCAAAGTTAAAGTAACATTTGCCTTCTCAATTCTTAAGAGAATGGGCGAAATCGAGAAGCCCAGTTCTCTTATTTATCTAGTAGAGGAGTTTTGCGCATGTTTAAAGCCCCTTTGAAGAGACTTAGTGGAAGACAACAATTGTCAAATCCTCATTAATGGTGATTGGTTCTATGAAGAGTAGATTGTTCGCTTTATTTTTCCCTACAGAATACTAATTGAAAGCGGAAGTGATATGAACCTACTTGGAGGCAACAATTAAGTAGAAGAGAAATCCATGGGCAAATTTTGAGGAGGAAAGATCTCAAAAACTTCAAAATCTTGGAGGTGATGCTCGTTAAAACTCCAATAGAAATCCACCCAGTTCAAGCGGCACGAGATTTTTGACCGACTAACACACAACAAAAAAGGTCTTTTCCTTCATTTTAGGGATCCGCAAGAATCGACAAAGATCAACACAATTCAATTGACACTACACTAGAGTCAGAGTTACTAGTGAGTTGAATCAGTGTTAGCGGATCAAAGTTTGACTATTCAACAACAATAGTGGAGAGCAGCTGAGGGAGGTGCGTTGCAACTAAAGCAAAAGAGTGAAGATTCAGGAAAAGCGAGGAGACACAGAAGGCTTCGATGAGGACATCGAAGGAAGTGGGGGAGAATTCCATGGACAAATCCGTACACAAGGTGTTCGATGTAATGTTTGTGTATGCCCTTGTCTTTCAATTTGTTCATATTTTACATAGCATGTAAAGGGCTTGCAGTAAGCTTGATAACCCTATTTTGGTTGGCTTTTGTGGTCGTTTTAGTCCTATAAACGATGGTTGTGTGCAGTTATCGCACGAAGGCAAAATTGTCTAAAAATAAGCTATTCAGGTAATCATTTTGGGGGTTTTCTAGTCTTGCAGAATGGTGCGGAGTGTCAGCCAGTACAACACCCTAGAGTTGCTCGAGTGACACATGGCTGGATAGGCCTTTGAGGTATTGTCTAGGGTTGGTTTGTTGTCTTGTTCTATAGCAGTGTCATGTGGACACTTGTGGGTACTTTTGGTCGTAATGGACCACCTTAGATCCTTTGTCACGCGATCGTTTGAAGCTTGTAAAGTCTATATTTGTAATTTGCATTGTCTATCAAGTGTTTGCTGAAATATCTGCTTGTGGTATCCTAAGTTAAATGCTTCCTCTAACCCATATTCTTTTTTGTCGGTCTTTAAGGGACCATAAGAGGTTTTGAGGAGGTTGACCCTTTATGGACGGACATACAAGGGTGCGACACGGCTTAGGCAAAACCAACTATATTCATGATGGATTAGTCATATTGTTCGGTATATGTGTACCATGTGTTGGTTTATCAATACGTAATGGTATTCCGGAGAAGGGTTGAAAATTGGTCGAAATTAAGAAAACCCTATTTGTGGATTTTTTTCCTAAGTTATTGATATAAAAATTATATTTAAATAGAAGTAAGGTGTAATTAGCCCTAATACTATTTTAATTACATTAGATACAAAGAAAACCATTAATAAACCAATAAGTTAATAATAAAAAAACTAGAACAAATTGTAATTAGTCCTAAATGCCCCTAATTGGGCATAAACTTGAGAAAGTGTCTCTAATTGGGCCTAAACATAAGAGAATGGCTTTAATCATGCTTAACCTGCCTAAATATTCATTAATAAGTCTCTAATTATATGAAATGATAAATAAAACATAGGAAAAAGCTAAATACCTTAATTAGAAAGAAATTCCACTGGATCCCAAGTTCCAATCTCTCATTTATCCAAATAAAGAGGTCGATTTCCACTAATCACTGATTAGGCAGATTAAACAATTGAGTGTGAGAGAGAGCGAGAATGAGAGTGAGTGAGCTAGTGAAAGAGGGGAGGGTGGAGGATCTAAAGGGCCAAAATAGGGTCCAACGGTCAATTGACCATTGGAATTTGGTTTGATGGGAGAGGTGACCGATGCGGTTAAAATCCAATTGTTATAAACCCGTATCGATAGGTAACATTTGAATTTCGAGTGTATCAGCCTATGCATGAGGCATACCGATTGGAACACCCTCCCTAACTGCATGCCTCTGAAAACGGGTTGCTCCATATGTCAGTTGGCAGATCGGGATTGGTGCATGCTGCCCAGTGATTTAAAAAGCGCTAGGCGCCAAAAAGCGTTAAGGTCCAAAAACGCCCAAGGCATTAGGCGCTCGCCCGAACGAAGCGAGGCGCTAAAATATAAAAATATATAATATAATTAATAAATATAATTATTTAAAATTTTAAATTAAAATATGCTATTAAATTAAGAAAATCTAAGATACAAAATCACAATGTCACATTAACAAAAAGTTTCAAAATTCAAAACAATAAAATTTATATTAAAGTCATTCATCATAATCAATATTATCGTTATTTTCACATAAATCATCTTCATTGAATCTTTTTTTTGATGCCATCGGAGATTTTATTGAGTTGCTTTGTATATTTGCCATTTATCTTGAAACCTAGTAATAATTTCAAATAAATGAAAATTAACAGTCTTAAAATCAAAATAATATATTATTAATCTATTAATAGTATTAAAAATTAATAATTTCAAATAAACCTAATAATATTAACAGTATACAGTATACTGTTAACAGTATACTATATATTGTTAACAGAAGGAGAAGAAGGAAGTGTAAGGGGGTGTTGAACCTGTTGACTGAGAAAAGAGGAAGCGGCAGCGGTTGCGGAGTGTAAGGAGGTAGCGGCGAGCGGCGACAGCGGCAATGATAGCGGCGAGCAGCGGAAGGTGCGAGTGGCGACAGCGGTAGCGTTTGCGAGCAGCGACAGCGGCGAGCAGCGGGAGCAGGAGCGGCGAGCAGCAGGAGGCGCGAGCGGCGACAGCGGTAGCATTTGCGAGCAGCGACATCGGCGAGCAGCGGGATCAGGATCGGGAGCGGCAGCGGCAACGAGGGTTAGGGTTGGGTTGTCACTGATATCGGTTTTAGTTGGTTCGATTGAACCAACTAACCACCGGAGACCGAACCAGGACCGAACCAGACCTAAAATCCTATTTCGGTCGCCTTAGTTAACCTAGGTGCTCGCCCGAAGCGCCCAGCGCCTGGGCTCGGGCGAGCGCCCAAGCGGCGCCTCTTTGAAGCGTGCCGCCTGGAAGATTAGCGAGGCGCTCGGGCCTCGCCTCGCCTCGCCCGAGCTCCTAGGCGAGCGCCCGAGCACCTTTTTAAATCGCTGATGCTGCCCATTTCATACCATATTGGGTGGTGCAACAGTCCTTGGTTTGGATAATGTTTTCAATGTTGGATGAGTATGAAACTAAGATACCAACTAATATACCAACTTGTACCACCTGATATCACTAAAAATGAACAAAAACAATAACTTGAGCGGAATAGCAAGTGGTACCAAGTTTTATAGGTTGTCATTGGTGCTTGGTCAGATTGCAAAATGTCAGAAAGACACTATGGACCTTCCATCTTGTATTTTAAACCATAAATTTAAAAGCAATGAGGTTAAAGTTTAAATCAATATGTGACTGGATTTTCATGTTATCTGGATTGCATAAGCGCCTGCAAAAATATACATCTTTATATAACTGCATATGTCACGTATGTAGTTAGACTCCATATTTGACTTGCATAAGCCTTATGCAATGAATTTATATAGCAGCATATGCATATGCTGCGATATAAGCAGCTGCCTAGACTGCTTTTAAAAACTGAGTACTAGGTTCAAATGGTTATCAACGGTAACTTATCATAAAGTTGCAACTTTCGACTACATGTGAATTGTGACTTCAGGAGTCAAAGAACCCTGAACTAGAGTTATTTTTTCAATTTTTGGCTTATTTTTTAGCACCATTTCCAAAATTCAGTACTTATAGGGCCCTGTTGATTTTTATTATTCTAGAAGACCTAATGTTACTAATATGTTCTTAATTTTGTTAGGCAGTATGTTTCTCATGAATCCATTTGTTTCTCTACATATAACCTCATTGTTCAGTACTTTTCGTTCAACTTGTATCGAACTAATAATTTGTCCTGAGTATACAAAAGAGAAAATTTCAGGTCTTTGTCAGGAGTCTTTGTTTATAGCTAGAAACCAACTACATTAATCATATACTCTTGACATTTGGAACAATATCACTAGTATACAACATACACTATGGAAGTTTATATTGTATATGTCTTGTAAGTTCATCTGTTAGAGTGTGCAAAGATAAAAACTGAAATCGAAGAGTAGATACAAGTTTATAGTGAGAGGCTAAAAACCCACACAATCCTCACAATAGTCGCAACTCCATTGTACATGTCTAATTTTGCATCACTATAGCTGCTAGAGAGACCCACTCGTGTAACAAATCCTCATTTCTTTTATTGAAATGAATATTGACAATAATGTATTAGAAGATATAGCAAACTCTAAAACCTTAACTTCACTACATTTTTGTCTCTATAAATATGACCTTTATGCACTACTTTAAATTTGTATTGCCCTTTCCTTTTGTCACCATATGAATCTTCTGGGGTTATATGCTTTTCACTTATGGTACTCATTAAATAATTCCATTGATGTTTTATTACAATTTCTCATATTCTTGTCCTATTTGAGGGGCACAAGCACTGATCAGACTAGATATCATTTTCTACATCTATAACACTTTTATTTCATTCTTGTCTATGGCTGCAGAATTTTATTTTATTCTTCTTTTCATGTATTACAAGGTTTATATCTGCTGTTGTCAATCTCCCTAGATCATGTCGTCCATCCATTTACCATTTACTTGTAAACAAATGAGTAATCTCTTCATAATCATTCTATAAACTAACTCTTAACTGTTTCCCCAAATTGTTCCTATATTCTAATATGATAATCTATAATCATATAATACTATACTAGCCTTTTTGTTAGCATCAGTTCAATATGGATTTTGCATCATGCCAAGCATTGATGTGATGATGATTTGTGAAGATGCTTCACAGTTCACATCTCTTTTGGGTAATGACAAGGTTTTGACATGCTCATTAATTTGAATACTAAATTGACTGACAGCTAGTAATGCAATCTCCTTTATCTAAATGAAAAGTTTTAAGGGATGTTTTGTCACTTGAATCTATATATGTATATAAATATAATTGCAGGCAACTATAAATGTCTGTCGGTAATAGTCCAATCAGCTTTCTGGTCACCTGCACCCTCAAATACAGTAACTATTTCACTAGCTGCAAGCAGTGCAGCTTATTATGGTAATTCTGCAAATTGGTGGGGTTAGATTATTCCTTTTCATATCAAATATAGAAATTGCTACAAAATTAAACATTATTTATATTTTCTAGCTCCTATGACAGGTAAAATGTATGCAATTGACACCACCAACTGGACAACCTAGTTGTAGGCAATGAAACAACTCCTGAATAGAAAGCATGCCCATGTGGAGTTTAAATCTAATATTGAGGTTCTTTGAATAAGTATGCTTTCCTTTTTCTTAGTGATAGTCACTAAATAATTGAACACTCGCATTTAAATTTCTGTAAAAAATTGATAAGTCATTTATAAATAACTAAAATAAACTTAATTCTTTATGCATTTGCCTTGGTGTTTTGCATTATATTTAAGTTTAGTTTGTCGGCACAAGTTCAAATAACTTTGTTCTACAAAGTCCTTGTGTTAATTAACTTTGGTTTCCTCTATTAAGTTATGTTAAAAGGACTCAGATTGCCTCTGATGTCATTTCTATTGGTTCTTTTAACAAAGTTTAAGCCAAGGGCTAACAGTTTCTATTTCTTTGTTCTAATTATCTTTTAAAAGTTTTTACACTGTGTGACTGCTTTTATCAGTTTTAGCTTTGAGTCTTATTAACATAATTTTATGTTTTTGGTAGTTCCCTTTTCTTAAAGCACAGATACGGGGTTGGTTATACACTCACAATAGTCCAGGTTTGTGCTTCTTTAATTTCTCCATCATTTTAGTCCTGCCCTTGTTGTCTGACAAAATTATTCTCCCTTATAATGCAGACTTCTCCTGGTGTCTCTGTAGCTACTGATATTGTCCATCGTCATGTTCCAACTGCTACATGCTTGTCAAATGTAAATTTTCTTACTCTAAAACTTTCATGGTTTTGTCATCTGATAGATCACTTTCTGTTTGTGCTTCATGTTGTTAGTGGAAAAGATTTATGCATATGGTTAATGAACCTGAACTAATTTCCTTGCTTTTACTATGGCAAAATATTGAAAATGTTCTAAATTATGCTGTGAAGTGATTGATGTTCAAAGATTGCAGAATCAATATATAAATCACTAAGTAGTGTTTGGTCATCTAAAAATTTGGCTTTTACATGTCTACTTCTTTCTTAGAGTGTCTCAACCATTTATGTGGGTTATAACTAAAATATTAAATAAATTGTTTTCTTTCTTAGCACTTCCCAGCTTATCGTGTTATCCTACTTTTGTCATGCCATGCTAACACTACCTCAGTCAAGCCAAAATTTTCTTGATATCTATATTTGGAGACATACATTGGGAGGTTAACATATGGAATTGGAAAATGTTTGATAGATCAGCTCATGTTGAAACTATCCAGTATTGATAGCTCACATATTAGTAATCAAGCCTGAAGCTTGTATAAACATAAATATACTTCAGAGCTGCTTGTATGCACTTGATTGGTAACCAGCATTGGCAGATTACCATTTGAATATGTTGGAATAACATATGGAATATGGTTAAACATTATCTTCTCGTATGAGTACACTGTTTTCTCATTAATGAATTATATTTGTTGGGCATTTTATGTTTCACTTATAAGATCCAAGCGCAAATCATGTTGACACAACTCTACTTGACTATGTGTCAAAGGTTTGCTAGGTTACTGGACTTGAAGTAGTACTTTGCTCCAAGGTTCTCAATTTCGGTCGTATCGATATACCGAGGCATACTGGCGGTACGCCCAAAAAGAGTTAAAAATCCTCCAAAAATATTTGGAGGTAATGGTCCAAAAATACTGGGGCATACCAACTGGTATGTCTTGGTAACGGTCGAAATCCAAGGTGTACCGACCGGTACACCTCGGTAATGATCGAAATCCAGGGCGTACCGACTGATATGCCGTGGTAACAGTCAGATTCTGATTGTTGCCGCCTGGTATAGGCGTTGTATCGCCCAATACGGGGTCAAAACATTGGTACCGCCCGGTAGAGGGCGGTCCGCATACCAGTATCCTCTCGGATTGGTATGTATCGCCTGTCCGATACGGATGGTACACATCAAAATTGAGAACCCTGCTTTGCACATTCATGTTTTGGCGCACTGTTTATGCATGTGATTGTGTATGGGCAAATAATATTCTCATATTATTTATAGTTAGTATAATCAGATTGATTAAGTGATTTTCACTGGTATTAGAAAATTGAGCATTTTGCAATCTTAGTTTAAGTGCTCTAAATCTAACTTGTCCAAAAACTATTATTTTGCCTTTGTTACTTATCCAAGGCCATAGTTCATGGATGTCTTTGGCCTATATGCTTGGTTGTGAATTGAGCTTTACGGACTGTGGTGAACTATCCTTGAAGCATTTCTCACCTAGATAATTATTGGACACAAATTTTGAGACTGCAATTTATGACAATCTTTTAGCTTGCTTTTCTGGATAAATTATATTTCAGAAGACAATTTGTATTATTTTCACTTTGTTATATTCTGTATTATTCCCTGAGAAGAATTAAGCTGTATATGATGTATGAGCATTGTTTCATTTTATTTCTCAGGTAGGTACAGAAATATCTTTCAGACTACCTCTTGCATCATCTACTTCGTTTGAGAATATGTTTCGTGAGATTGAAAACTACATTAGAGGACCAAGCAAGTATCAGGAAAGCTGCTCTAGTTTTTGTCAGGGCATTGAAAGTTATGGTATCTCTGTTACAACTTTGGAGGAGGTTTTCTTGAGAGTATCAGGAGATAACTTTCATGAAGATGATGAGAATGGTTATTACATATCTCGTACTGGATCTATGAATACAATTATTGAAGCATCTACCTATACACTTACAAAATCACCAAATTCTAAATTTCTATTTGGAGTTCATCTCAAGTTTGTCAGATGGATATGTGCTACTCTGGGAAGAATATGCACTTCAATATTTGGTGCAGCATGTGGTTTCGTCACATTATTTACTCTCAAGTTTTGTAGTTGTGGCTTGATTCCAAGGTCTATATTTTGGCAACATTCCAAAGCTCTCCTCATAAAAAGGGCAATATATTGTCGTCGAGATAGAAGATCAGTTATCTTCCAGCTGTTCATTCCAGCTTTGTTTTTACTATTTGGTTTGCTTTTTCTAAAAATTAAGCCACATCCTGATCAGTACTCTATCACCTTAACAACATCATATTTCAATCCCTTACTAAATGGTGGTGGTGGTGGAGGACCTATCCCATTCAATCTCTCTCTATCCATTGCTGAGAAGGTTTATTTTATGTTGGGGAAAGCATGATTTTATGTTGTAACCTTTCCTCTGTATAATATAGCAATTAAAAAATATTTTTCTGTGATTTATGTACTTTTTTTCAGGGAATTCTGCTTAGTCCAATATATTCTAATCTTGTAGGTTGCATCTCATATTCATGGTGGTTGGATACAAAAACAGGAGCCAAGGTCCTACAGGTTTCCTGATTCTGAAAAGATATTAGCTGATGCTATTGAAGCAGCAGGGCCACAATTGGGCCCTGCTCTTCTTTCCATGAGCGAGTACCTAATTACTAGTTTTAATGAATCATATCAGTCGAGGTACAGAGGACTTTTTTTCTGCTAAAATAGGTTTTATCCAGCCTAGTGAATATGATTTTAAGAATCAGATTAATTTAAGTCAATCAGATCAATCATCATAAGTACAGGCTTCTGTTTGACTTTCTGAGTCATGCAGAGTTCAATGCACTTTTTACATTTAGTTATAACACTATGCCTGTTTGACTTCCCTGCCTGTCATATGCAGAGTCCATATCACTATACCTGTTTTATTAATGGTTGAAATATTTCTGGTCGTATTATCTTTTTTGTTTTTCTTACTGTCTGGAATAATAAAATAATTATTCATGATTTACAATCAGTAAAAATCATTTCATTTTGTTTGAAATATATCAGTTGAACTGGATTCTTGGTAATGTTTCTCATTTTGGATGAAAAGGTTATTCTACCATGTATTTTATATGTTGTACTGAATCAGAATACAACATTCACTATCTTTTATTTCCTTCATACAAGCATGACTATGTTGGCCTGAACTTTTTCTTGTCAAGCATTTATATGCCATGTTATATTTCCTTCATACATCATTCATATTGCATTATCAAGCATTTATATGCCATGTTAAAAAAAAAAAAAGGTATTGGACCTCACTTGGACTGGTACATGCCAGTTGGTATGGTATTGGTGTTTGGTAGTTGGTACCACTCAGACCAATCAAAAAAGTTAGTAAAATAGTAAACCTTGGTCAAAACTGGACTTCTGCTGCAGTATGCCGGCATATCAGACCTTGATCAGATAGGTACATTGCAGGTTTACTGGCACATAAAGTGCATTATTGTAGAGTCTTAGACCATGTTAGAATGAAATGATTAGGGACGGGAATTCTCCCTAGGTTGGCCAAGGTGCACCTTGCTTTCTCTCCTGTGCTTTTATTGGATATAGGTTAGTTTACTGGCACATAAACTTGATTTCATGGTCTCTTCTTCGCTAAATAAAAAGGAACTCCTTTGGTGCTCTCTTCTAATTTTTGTTTCCAGATAATTGCTTGAAGATTTGTATTTGAAAGGATCTGAGCATTGAACCCCTATAGGAAAGACATGTATATGATTTTAGTTAGTCTCTAGTCTCTACTCTCTAGTGTATTTTGGATAGTTTTTTTTTTCAATTCCATTTTTTTGTAGTTATATTTTTACTACAATTCTATATTCATGGTATGTATGATTCGAACTTTTTAAAACATCTACTTGAATATGCTTATGTGAGTATATGTAAGGTGTGTTTATATGTATATGTATATGAATTTCAAGGCCAGCGAAAGGACACCTTAGTTCCTCTTTTTGTGCAGTTTGAATGATAGTGCCTACATAAAGCCCTGAAGAGTCATCAGGATGTGATCTTCTATGTTATCATAATATCACTGTTTTAAATATATTGGTGTTGACACAATCTTGTATACATATTCACTCTACAATTGCTAGCACATAATTAGAATTTCTATTCAAGGTAATATCCTCCTACATGACTGTTCTTTTTTTCCTCTTGAATTTCAGATTGAAAACAGAAAAAGAATTGCCCCATAAAACATTCAAATTGGAGCACCAAGGAACTCATTGTTTGAGATGTAGTAAAAGAATATTCTTCACAACTTCCTGTGAGCATGTACCTTTTTTTTCTGATTAAGGAAAATATTATAAAAAAAATTATGAAGAAAAAAGGGACTGTGGTACAATTTGTAAGATCCAAGTTGCGCGGGGATCATACCACATGGCCACTATATTCTAAAACTCTTGGATCAGATTGCAGAACAAATTGGAGCATAACTTTTCAATTTATCCTGATAAATCCTTATGGATATCTCAGGTGTGGCAATATAGAAACTTCAGATTGTCTCAAGAGTCAAGATAACTATTGATGAAAATGTTCTTCGGCAAATAACTTCTTTATTATAGTATTTTGTTCTGTTGTGTGTGTTCCTGTGTGAGTGCACGCAAGTATTGTTTGTGAATGTGTTCCTGTCTTTATTTGTGCATGTAGATTGATAGTAGAGTCTAGTAAAATAAAAGGAGAACGTAAATACTAGACCAGGAAGATGATAATATTCATATATAATGAACTATCCTCTGGAAAGTTGGTTAGTTCACATGAGATCTACACCAGTTAGTGTATGCTCTAAATTTCAAGCAGTCTTTGGAAACCCTAAGTGGAATTAGACCAAGGATCAATGTCTCGTCTGCAAATTTGTCAACCAAGGACCAATAAATTCTATCTCAGGTATGATTTGAACTTTGAAATATCTCAATGCTCCTGTGTATTGACTAGTCTTGATGTGAGGATTAAAGCTTGTTAAAAGTTAGTTTGGGACTGGTGACGGTGACAAATAAACTCAAGATATGAGGTATTAGAGTCTATAGATTGTGACAATTTGTGACGATCTTTATTTGCAAAAGCTGACTTAAATTCTTCACTCCCTGGAACTGGAAGAATTAACTTGATATTTTCTAAATATTATTCATATGTATTGATTGTATGAGTTATGTTGTTATCCTCTTCAATACTTTTAGTTCTTTAATGACAGGCTAGGTTATATTAGTTCTGAATTCTCTTATAAAATATTATCACAGACTGAGACTACATGGTTCTTTGTAGCCTGTGGCATCATATTCAGTTTTTTATGTCCATGATCTTGGAACAATATTTTGCTTTCATATTTACATTGATATTATCTTAATTCCTTCAAGGTATGGTGCTGTCGTAATGGACGATCAGAAAAATGATGGTAGTGTCGGATATACAGTGCTTCACAACAGTTCTTGTCAACATGCAGCTCCAACATATATCAATTTGATGAATGCTGCAATTTTAAAAATGGTAACTGGTAATGAACATTTAATGATTCAAACTCGTAATCACCCTTTGCCAATGACAATATCACAGCGGTCACAACGGCATGTACGCATCTTTCTTTTATCTATCAATGTTGCTCCCATGTTATGTTGGTTATGTAGATTGCTTTCTGTGAAATGAAGTAGTTTTCATTTATACAGGTTGTACTCTTTAGAAACTAAATCAGAAACTTATGATCTCTAAGTTAATATGAAAGACCATAATATTAAGAATCTCCTTAATCTAGTGGACAGCAATGGATATGTTCATGACATGGCTGCCTTCATTTTTAATTTATCTTCACCTTGAAAGTTGTCTACAACTGTACGCTATAGTCTACTTACATTCTTGTATTAATTATTGTTTAGCTTTTTGAGTTTTAACTGCCACTTCCTCATAGCATTGAGCTGGCTTTTGTATCATATTTTGAAAAATGAAGTTTTCTATCCATTTCAATTCTGTTTTCTTTGTGAAACAAACTCAAGTCACTCAGCATCAATGTCTTAGTTCCTGAATAAAGTTAAACAAATATGATAATATTTCATGGTTCGAGTAAAATATTTTAATTTTAATCAAAGAAATATTTGATACTCTTCTGAGTTCTGACAAATTTGATTTCAGACTAATATTGGTTTTAGTAACTGGTTACACATATGATGTTGTAAGGATTCAAGTTTTGGTCTGAGACCCATAGGGTACGTACTGACATAAAACACTGACCAAAGAGAAATAGGGAGAGAAGAGGGGAGGAGGAGGAGGAGGAGGAGGTGGAGTATTGGAGATGGAGAAAGAAGCCATGGTGGCAATGCAAGTACGTGCTTAGTTGGATTTGCTTGAATCGTGAGGCATCCTAGAGATGCTTGCTTGCAAAGAATTCACCTAGTTCTGACCCTTTACGGATAACTAAGGACCTATGAAATAGAACGGATAACTAAGGACCTATGAAATAGAAAACAGTTAGTTGAAGAGGCGAATGATGTGCTATTGTTGTCCAGCAAAACACACTAACAAACAATTGAACACAAGGGAAAGATTGTAAGCCAAAGTAAGATAACTGTAGCTCTGAATGATAGTAGTTTGAGAGCCCAATAGAGTCCTAAGTGTCGGAGAGCTCAACAGAGTCTTATGCTTGCAAGAACGTACAACTACTAGGCTCATAAATTATCAGAAGCTCTCCTACTGCTATCTTGGAGCTCCCATCTAGCTTGGTGTCATTCAAGCATTTCAAGGTGCTGAGATGGCTGAGATTTTATGCTGCAACAACACACACAAAAATCCTTTCTATGCCATGGGCTGCAGGGTTAATTTTGGCCTGGGACTATTGATAGAGAATATAACAACCTATGCAAACTGCACGTACATTGACGTTTTATCCAGATCGGTATGAAACAAGCAGTATGTACCAGTTCATGATGCGGACCGCCCTCTTCTTGAGCGGTTTGTTCTGGACCATTAAAAAAAATCTAGAAACAAACATTAGAACTCACATTCGCGAGCCCGCTTCGCCTCGAACGTGAACCCTTCATGTTTCTCTTCAACAGGCTATCGTCGACAGGCCTGTTGTCGCCTGCTACCTGCCATTCACAAGTACGCTTCCTCCTCTTCCCCTCTTTCCTCTTCCTCCTCCTTCCTTTTCCTCCTTTCACTTCCTCCACAACATCCTCTCCTTCATCTTCCTCCTCTTCGTTGACCACCCCCTTGATTGGTACGATTCGATTCAGCTAGTGAACGATACAGGTCTAATTTGTGATATGACATTCCTTGTACATGTACCACAAAAACTGAACATGATAATGCAAAATGAGGTTGTTGGGCTACCATTGGCCTAACTATTTACAACTGAAGGTGCTGCATCGTAGACTTGTTACTGCTGTACACGACATAGTGGCGAAGCAAGAGAGGGTCCAGAGGGATAGAGGAACATGGGATATGGTATGGTTTTTCAGGTTAAGTAATATAAAGAAAACACAATTATATCTGTGAAAAAAAAATAAGTTTCATACAAAATTGGACCAAATTACCCAGTCCAAGTGCTGGTTGTTGGTCGAAATGGGTAAATACTGAGCAGTCTTCTATACCTTGATGTGTTGTATCAAAAAATATAAATACAAGTATATACCACTACCAACATATGTTGTATGGTACCATTCTTTAGGTCGACAGGTAAATAACAGACCCTATTGAGTGAAACAATGAAATTGGATTCCTTGTTTTTTCCTATTATTGACCTAGGTGGCTAGGTGTATGTAAACACCTGCTTTTTATATCAGTGCCAGTGAAAGAGTGAGCTACATAGTATTGCTGATAAGGGAAAATATCTGTGAATTTTTAGTTGTTCAGGTGATTAATAGAAATAAGCTCTTTCGTATCTTTTGGATAATAATTCGCCAGTCTCAAGATTAAATCCTGAAATAACCTACTAAACTGACACGATTATTAGGGCAGTAATTTTTTGACTGCTACTTTTATCTGAGCAGATTAAAGGCCTACTAAATCAATGTTCATCTCAGTTCAATTTTTATATGCAAGTTGTTACATAAATACAAAGTTATAACAAAAGAAGAGACAACTTTTTTTCAATCAGATGCTGTTCTAGAATCAAAATCAAATCCAGAGTTTATCAACTAAGTAAATGATCGTTGCTATAGAAGGGAACAAGATAGGGATTATGATAGAGGAATTCATTACTGAAAGAAGGGAAGAATGCATAGGTCATGAGGAAGAACTTATCTTGATTTTGATTTTTTCTTCTAATTTAAGCAATGTAAGATGATTATCTCTAGGTTTTCTGCTTATTTTTCATTCAGCAGCATAAGATTAGCTCCTTTATTCATCTTTGCAGATGGCCAAGGAACAAATGAATATATATCTAAACATCTTGGCCATGCCCCCCACAGAAAAAAACAGCAGCATGACACACTAGTTCTGTTGAGCCATAATGAGCATATGTCAAGACAACCAACTTTACTCATTATTTTTCTGTTTCATCTTTGTTATCTTGGATGTGATGAATGAGTGCATTTATTTTTTTCATTTAATTTGTTTACTTGATTAATGAGTCATGTACTAATTCAATTGAAGGGGCGATTATGCTCCCACTTAAATTGGTTCTAGATTTCTATCATGAGAGAATTGATGTTTTTCCATACTATCTCTAGGATTTGGATGCATTCTCTGCTTCAATCATTGTCAATATTGCCTTTTCTTTCATCCCAGCATCATTTGCTGTTACAATAGTTAAGGTGAGATCTCTTTTAGCTTATTATACTCTTTAACATTTAACATGATTCTGTTAGGTTCCATATTTAGCCTCATGCATGTATATTAAAAAAATATGTGGACTCTCCATATGTTTTTCAATGTCTATGCATATCTCCGTACAGTCTTGGAAACCAAATTTTGTTGCCACATTGTCTTACCTAGCATTCAACTGGTGCTTTCAGTGTTAGGAGTTTTGAACCAGATGTGGCACATTTACTTTGTATGATCCTAATACTTAAGGCTACTTTGTCAAATCATAGTTTTTGTCCAAGAATTTAAAATACTACTCGGGTTGGCACATATTTGATTTGGTATGTACCTTTCGGGGTTTATCATTCTGACCAAGTATTGGTATCAGATCGTATAGTTCAATACCTGATACAATGCCCATTCATTTTGATTTTTTATTATTTTATTCAATGATACTGGATTATGCAGGTTGGTGTACTACTACTTTTAGATATATCAGTACCATACCCGTTGGATAGGTTACCAAAATCAGTATCAGAGTAGTGTTTAATCCTTGATTGTGTTGTTATTTGTAGATCAGTTTGCAACTAGCACTTTAGATGGATTCTATATGGATTATGCCAATCAACAATCTTTTTACTTTTCCACTGTTGTTTCTTCCAGTATTTAGCTGATGTTCGTAAATCATGTCAAATTTTCACTCAGTCACATTACTATCTTAGGAGTTACTCTTTGTTGCTAACATTCTTTGCTATCTTATGGCATGAATCATCCTTTATTTGGCCAATTGGCTAATCAGTTACCATTCTTCTGTTAGTTTGTATTCATAGTTTAGGAGCTACTTTTTGGATGTAAATGTTATAACTACACAGGATACGCTTTATAACTTGTTGACAAATCTTAACATTTTTGTTCGCCTATATTCTATGTATCCACAACTTAGTAGGACACTAGGACCTATTGCTGGATTATTTTTGAGCTCCTAGTTTGTTTGCCATTTGTAAACCATAGACCAATTTTTTTTTCTTTTCAGTTAATAATATCTTGTCAATCTAAATTATCTCTTGTTCTGATTGCAATTTCTTTTTGGGGAATTGAATGAAAAATTTACTATTTCAAGTCATAATTTGGAACTTCAAATACATGAATATTAGGTCATTCCATTGATGTCATTTGCTTATTTTTGTTATTCTTCATGCCCTTCAAACTGCTGATTGCTTTAGCAAGTAGCGATAATTAACAGTTGCTGATCTCTTGATGTTTGGTGTTTCTTGAGAAGGCAACGTGCCAAAGTTTTTTGTTTGAAGTGTTTTTTAGTATTCATCCTTAAAACCTTCAAAAGTTGCTTGTAAATTATGTAAATCATGGGAAATTCTGGAACCATATTCAGTAACTTCTTTGTTGTTTAGAAAATTGTTATATTTAACTGTTTGAACTTTGAAGTTTGAACTACTGTCTTGAGAATGATAATAGATGGCAGCTTGAGGATAATGGTGTTAGCATGCATCTAGAGCCATTACCATAAGTGTCCTTGCAGATGGGACCAAAATTTTAGTTATGCTGCACCTTGAACTGTTTTCTTATGTCATTCAAGCCTAACATCTGGCACAAGAATTGTGCCACCTCAATGTTATACTACCATGCCTTTATGCTAGAAGAATGTGGCAGGGTACACCCTGATTAACATTAAATGGCAACAAAAACCTGTGGAATCCTTTCTCAGGACATCCTCTGGCAACTCAAATCCACATTAACAGACATCCTCTGTTAAGATTAGTGTTCCTGTATGATGAAATGAAACACTACAGTTTTCAGTAGCAAGTTATATTGAATCCTTTCTTGGTCCAATTTGAAATGAATCTTTTCTGGGTCCAATTTAAATTAAATCTTTTTTGGTCCAATTGAAATATTATGCAAAGGACCTATAAACAAAAAATGAAAAAATGGTTAATGTAGCAGATATATCTGTTTATTTAATGTATACATAATATGGGTCTTGTCCATCATAATTCTTCATTTTATTGTTTAATGTGGGTCAGTTTTGTAGCTAAAAGACTTCAAGAATCCAGTACTTTGCTACATTGAAACTGTTCGAAGTAAGGATAACTGGTTACTTAAAAATTGAGGTCTGACAAATTGTTAGGCGTTTTTCTTTCATCTTAATCTGTAAACAATGTTCCACTTACTTTTTCTCTTTTGCAATTTTTGACTGTGATGGCTGATGGGAGTGCTTATTTAAATTGTTGTAGGAGCGTGAAGTCAAAGCAAAGCACCAGCAGTTAATTAGCGGGGTATCAATAAACATCATAGTTATTTTCTTGATTTGCTGTTTTCTCAAGTTGACTTTTATTGACCTCTACCCAGGTTTCTGTATTATCTTATTGGGTTTCAACATACATATGGGACTTCGTCAGCTTCTTGTTCCCGACATCACTTGCAGTGATACTATTTTTTATGTTCGGTCTGTAATGAATCTCTTCCTGAACTTCATGATAATAATTTCCTGTCTATTGTTTATTCTTCTAGTTCTTGTTCTGGCCTTCCAAATTTCTGCTGCTTCAATCTTATTATGTTTTTCATTCTAGAGCTTTTCTTTTGTTTTATAGAGAATTGCTAGCATTTAACAAACCATCTTGCTTCTAGATCTGAATCAGTTTGTTGGAACTGGATGCTTCTTACCAACTTTAGTCCTCTTTTTGGAATATGGATTAGCAATTGGTTCATCAACATACTGCCTTACATTTTTCTTTTCTGAGCACACAATTGCCCAGGTATATTTCAGATATTTTTGTGATTCATCTAGACTTTTTATATGCTAGTTTAGACATCAGATATTTTGATTTGCTTGTTGATGCAGAATGTGGTTTTGCTGATTCACTTTTTTAGTGGGCTTATTCTCATGGTCATTTCATTTGTTTTGGGGCTTATGGATGCAACTAAAAGTGCAAACTCTCTGCTAAAGGTATGTAAGGTCTATCTGGTTTTTAAAAAATAATTGGCAGTATCTTGGCTAAAGTTATATCTTTTGAGCTTTTCTGGTGTCTACCGTTTCATACAGAAGAATTTTAACTAATTCATCTTGTTTGTAGGAATTTAACAGATCGTAGTTTTCTTGTGTAGAGAACAAGATCAGTTGGGTTCTTGCATAGTGTGGCTTTGGCACTTCTTTTAATGACTTTCTATGAAAGTGATACCCTCAGTTTTGTGTTTTTCAAATATAATCCTTAGGTTTCATTCTAATTTTAGTGTTTGCTCAAGAAACTAACCGATCAATTCTCTAGGGTTTGATCTGTTCTTGCAATTTGCAAACAACCATTCAATAGCCAAAATTTTGGATTATATGCAATTATGATATAATGCGGAAATGAAAGTGCTGGAACCATTTGTGCTTATTTCCTTTTCTGTCAGCTAGTCCTGTCACGCCCCCTAAATTTAATTCTCATCCAGGAGGTGTGAACCTAACTCAAAATTAATAATATTATAATTCAACAAACAATCCAGGATCCAATCACACATTTGAGGCCACTAAGAAAACGCTCAAGTCAAAATTCACTTATATAATCCACAATTCATAAAACCTGTACAGTTTATAATCATACCATCATATCACTTAATGATTCACAAAATCCAAAGCCAACTTAACTAAACTATAACCACATCATAAATCCAAAAGCGTGGCAATCTATACAATCACAGAACCAACATATACCACAAGTTTATATCATTACACATCTTAAACTTAACATTCCCAAAATCCTGACATGAGAGGTACTTTTCAAATATTTACAAGATACATCGATCTAGATTTGTCATTGATATTTCATTACACACAAAAGGAACATATACAACATCAACCTATCAAGTACGAAATATTTGCCCCAAAATCTTCTAGCTTTCCACTACCTCAACCCAATTTACACATTTTAGCGAGCGATAAGTTATCCTGAAAATTTTATATAGCAACGGGGTGAGCATATAAAGCTCAACAAGTGACTAACATATTCGTAGCAAAGAGGACAGTTTTCAAACAAATAAGGTATAAAAAATACAAAAAGAGATACAAGATAAAAACAGAGGCATGTTTTGTTTGAAGCAGAATTACGATGTCGTTTCGTTCGAAGCATATTTTGTTCATATAATCGAGGAAAAGTAACTGGAGCATATTATTAGCATAAGGCGCATATCCATGACATATGGTATATTTCAAGGTATAACAAAGACATATAAACATTTTGGAAACATATCAAAGAACAAAACATGAATAGAAGCTCAAATGTCATATGACGTTGCATTCATTTCATTCTTATCCAAAGCATGCATAGAAACACATCCAAAGCCTTGGATATCATGTCAAACACAAAGAAGGTGAAGTGGGATCATAACATAATATGGTCCATCCATTTCTGAATGACCACCAAACATAAGTTTTCCACGTCTGGGAGCTTCATCCACCCACGTCTGAATGAAGTCATAGGGGGCTGGCAAAGCATCACGGGCTCTAAGCATAACTCCCTTTATTATTTCTAGCAAAGGTTCACATTTCTCCCACAAACACCGGAGTACAGAAAGATAGTGAACAATAAAATTGGGACATATCGGAAACACATACAGAAACAACGGAATGCATATGCTTATACAAAACATTGCGATACAAACTTGAACTTTACATAATAAATACAGGTATACAAATAATTGAAGGACAAAAGTATACAGGAATTCAAGGCAATAATGTAAAGGTCAACTTAAATAAGGGTTTTTGCTGAAATCGATCTCAAAAAAGAAGAAACAAGAGGAGGCAAAATCGACCAAAGCTCGATTCTGGCAGAATTTAAGAGGCATATTGCATTAATTATTTAGATAACCAATTATGCTCCAATTTATATAAAATAGGTGTAATTCGAAAGATGTGTTAATCTATTTTCAGATAAATCAAGTCTTGCTATAATTTGAGTTTACAATAGGGAGTTACAAATAATTTCATATTGAAAGGTCTAAAAACATCAGCTCTGTTTTACTGAATTCACAAGGTCGATAAAAATAGATGTTTTCAGTTTGCATTTGTATTCCAAAAATTTCAAATCAGACAAGTACAAAAAGAGGTTTGAGTCTAGGTTTCAATAAATCATATTTTGTATGAATCTGAGTTCCCAGCAGAAAGTTATAAACAATTAAGCAACAAGTGGTTAGAAATTACAGTCCCTATTTTGCATAATTTGTAGGGTTAATTGAAACAGAAGCCTTAGTAAGCATTTAAACTCCAAATCATTCAATCTTAGTATCATAATGAAGATCTTTAAGTCTACTTTCAAATGGATTAGGCTTTGCATAAATCAAAGTTTAGTGCTAAAAGTTAGGTCCGATACAGTGCATAGAGGTCAGATTATCGAAAAATTACAGATTCATGGCTTTGTATCAAAACGAAAGAAAGGTTTGGTTCTAAGCTAAAATCTTTCGAATTATGAAGAATTAAAAGGAAAACAAAGATTAGGAATTATTGTGGGATGGGGTTAGAACACTTGCCTTAGAAGAGTTTAATTCCTAAATGTGGGGAGTTGATGCAAAACCTCAAGCAAAGCTTCTTCTTCTTCTTCTTCTTCTTCTTCTTCCCTTCTCTTCTCAAACTAATGTTGGTTGCAGAAACTTAAGTTTCATTTCTTTAATCTCTCAACTAATTACTCTAATTACTTAGGTTTGGCTAATACAAGGGTTGCAAGGTGTCATGCATGCATGAAAAGGACTAGGTTTCATCTTTAGAGCAAACATAAGTGACACCAACCTTAGGCTAGCTAGTGACACGTCCGCCATTTTTTTCTTCTTTAACTTAAATCTGAATCTTTCATAAATCATATCAAATTTTTAATATTCACTCTTAGGTCCCTAGCCATAAATTTTTAATATAATATCATTTAATAAAAAAAATTAAATAATCCTCATATTTACAAACATGCATTTATTAAATTTTCAAAAATGGAGGATGTTACAAGTCCCTTCTGGTCTTATATGCTTAATATGTTTTTTTTTCTTATTTCTTTTTTATAATCTGGTCCCTTCCTGTCTTACATGCTTAATATGATTTTTTTTCTTATTTCTTTTTTATATTCTTGTCCCTTCTGGTCTTACATGCTTAATATACTCCTTACACCGTCCCTGAGTCCACAAGTAACAAATGAAATTTTGTACATTCTGATATGCACAACTGAGTCTCAGATTGTGTTAGTATGTACTGAGTCTAAAAAATTCAAAACTGTTTAAAGCAAGTCATATCAAAAGCTTAATAGCAAGTATAAGAAAGGGAAGTATAACAATCAAGATACAAGTTTATTGTGGTTTGACACAGTGGCTTATGTCCACTCCTAATTGCCCCATAATTGCTCGAGGCATGTCAATCTACAATCATTTTCTACTGTCAGAGATCAAACAAATGACGTTTTTCACAAGAATGAGATGGAACCCACAACTTGTTCTTTTTCCTAGGTTGAAGAACAAAACCCCCTAGGTTACTTTTTGCGGGCTTAAGAACCAAAACCAATTGGTTCCTTTTTATTGGCTTAGGAACTAAAACCTGCACTCTTTTTTTCCATCTCAAAGCTAAGCCATCACTTTTGAAGAAGGAAAACGTTTTTTTTCTTATTAGAAGCTTAGAGATAACCATTTATAAGATTTCTTAGTAGAAAGGTGACACTCACCTTTTGAATCAAACTAACAAGGAGTGTTGAGTACTTGAGCTAGAGTGAACAATTGAACAAAGGATCACTTAGAATGATTCTAGCAAGAGGGATGAGATTCTCTTAAATTTTGCTAATGTAGGCCAATCTCTCGATTCTCTCCTATTTTTACTCTCAAAGATTTGTTGGTTGTAGCACTTATCTCAAAATTTTGCAGGTGAAAGACTCTTTTTCTTCTCACAAGATATCTCAAGATAAGCTTTTGGATGACTCGATCATTAATTTGAAAGTCTATTTATAGTCCATATATCTGACACAAAATCTAAAGAGAACATGAAATCTAAGAAAAATTTGGCTGGTGCAGCTTTTGTTAGGTCCACTGGTGGGGTTGCAGCCAGACTGAACATATATAGCAAAGACTTTATATTTGATTATATTGGTTGAAATGCGTAGTAATTTCGATGGAACTCGGACTAGGCAAGATTGCATAATTTGGTGAATCGTCCACTTCTGCCCATTCACTATCATGCTGCCCACCACCCTTGACATTTAGTACTTCTCCCTTCTCCATTCTTCTTGAAATAGTCTTTTACAAAGTTTGAATATCGCTCGACAATGCATTAGTTGCTAATCTTATGTATCTGCATATCAATTTGATATGTTTGTCGGATCAAATCCCGAAATTGATCTTATGACAGTATATAGATACATCATATGTTATTGGTGTATCAATTGGATGATGGTCGTAGTCTGAGCGCCATGAACTACATGTGTTTGAGGTGGCTCTCGAGACAAGTATGATTGTGGCATGTATTGGTGCAGAGTATGGAGAATGTCAGAACTTCTACGTTCACTTCTGATTTGCTCCCGTATCATAAGATTGATCACCGTACTATTGCTTGGAGAAGAATGACCGACTATCATGTTGAACTTCATGATTTGAATGTTGGGTGGCATGTGTAAAATTCTGCTCCTTGGTCCATGCAACACTCTCAAATTGTGGAGATCAGACGATCGACTCCTTAACATCGCTGCGCTCGTTGATCGAGGCATTGTTGTCCATGTTGTTGCTATGTTTCCGGACCGAGCGAGTTATTGAATACGATTGAGAAGTTATCTACATACCTTTGATTAGAGAGTTCTTCCCTTAATTTAGGTGTTAATGCTCCTTGATTAGCCTCCCAAGCTTGATCCAATCCTCAAATTATAGCTTTGTGGAGTTCAAGAGAGTGCAAATAAGTAAATTTGAAAAATTTGAGTGAGAAAGTGATTGAGAGAGTAGATGAGTTAGAGAGAGTGAAAGGGGAGAGAATGAGTAGGTAAAGAGGTTTTAAGAACTCTTAGATCTAGTTCAAACTGTCAAATGGACCATTTTAATTCAACAAATCCGAACCATTAAGCAGTATCAGTCGAAATCTGACTGTTACCGATCGATATAAATTGGTAATGGTCGGATTTCGATTGTTTTGAGTAGTACAAACCTCGTATCGGGCGATACAGAGTCCCTTGTTATGGACCGCCCAATACAGCGTGGTTTGTATGCCGAGATCCTGTCGGACTAGTATGTATCACCTTGTACAGGTTTGCATGGTGAACCTTTTATTATAGGTCCAAGCCTATGCACTACCCCTGCACAAAATTGCGGACCTTTCTGCTTTGTATGGTTGGGTATGAATGATATTTATTAGTTCCAATAGCCTACCAAGCAAAACAGGGTTAACTGCGTGATAACCTATCCCACTAGAAAATTTGGTGAAGTCATTTAAAAAGTAAATATAATGTGTGTGTATTTATCTTTGTACAATAAATAAATAAAATGAATCATGATTTAGAAAAATACCATAAATCAAACTACCTCGTCATACTGCATAATGAGAACGGTGTCCTATAGCTTGTAAGAGTATGACTTTGGTACCCAAAATGGCTTGGACCAATAGGGGTCTGATACCCGAAATTTAAAACCTTGGTTTTTAATATATTGAAATTTGGTAAAACTCACTTGTGTGTGTGTGTGTGTTAATTTATCTTTGTACAACAAATAAAATGAATCATAACTTCGAAATTACCTAATCTCACAAACTTAGTTGGTTATGTTGAAATCTTGTAGTACCTTTGCATGTTCGTTCGTAAAGGATCGACCTTTGTAACCTCGTAGGTTCCCTAAGGACCTACAATATCGAAAACGGATTAGTGGAAGCATTAATTCGAGATTCCACATGCAAATATTTCAGCAAACACTATGTATATAGAAAGATGGACTTTGCAAGCTTTGAATGGTCGTGCGACAAAAGGTTCAAGGCAATTTTCCATGATCAAAAGTTGCCTATTAATGAGTGCCCATGCGACACCATTGTAGAACCGTGTGATGGACCAACCAAGACACTACCCCAGAAGCCCATCCCATGCAACTCTAGGGTGCTGAGATGGTTGACATTTTTGGCCGACCTTCGCTTATGGTAAACACCCATGCAACTCTAGGGTGCTGAGATGGTTCACATTTTGGCCACCCTTCACCTATGGTAAACACTCGTTTTTGGATAGTTTTGCTTCTATGCAACGACTGCACATAGGCTGCCTTTACTAGTCAGAAATGACTACAAAACCGAATCAAAATGGAGTTGCTAAGCCTATTGCAAGCCCCTTACATGTTGCCTAAAGCATAAATAAACTGGCTACCTCATCATGCTGCATAATGAGGATGTTGTCCTGCTGTGCACAATACCCGTATCACATTGTCAATCCACAAACTCTTTTACTATGCTTAAAGTGGAAGACCAAAACAAGAATTGTCTCCATTCCAAGGAGTTGTCTAACTTCTGAGACCTAGTGATTCGGTGCACTAAAGCTATTATTGAAATTGTTCTCATCATCAAGGACTTGTTGTAGCAATAAAATTGCCTCTTGTGACCATTCCAAGGAGTTGTCTAACTTCTGAGACCTAGTGATTTTTGAGACCAGCATTCATCAGACTGACTCAATATTAGTATTTGACATTCTGATCATACTGAAGTAACAATAGTACAGTATTTTTTTAATATATACTAGTGATACACCTACTGTACAGTGTTATTGCCTTCTTTCTGCCTGGTACCGTGTATTAGAGAATACCTCCTAGCTTTACTCTCTTGATAATTTAACTTTTGTTGTTCAGCTGCACAAAAAAAAAGTCAAATTTTGGTGATGCAGTTCTTTTGTTTGTATTTTCATTTAGGCCTTTTTGCTTTCCTGCAAAAGTTGAAATTGCACATCTGCAGGTGCAAGTTTCAAGTAGCATATTTCTACTTTGGAAAATCAAATTTCCATCTTGTGTGAATCTTTTAGTGGTTTATGCTGATTAATGGCTCATCAAAATGCTGTTGGACTCTGATTTTTTTTAAAGCTATTTTGAGGTTAATTATGCAATTTCAAGGTTTATTATGGAAGAAAATTAAGCTGTACCTTCTTAATATGGATTATACTATGAACCATGTACTATCATCCTTTGCATAGATTTCAGTTCTTTTAGTTTTGTGAATTGATGTTCATTATTTCACATTAAGCAATTCTTGCAGAATTTCTTTAGGTTATCACCTGGATATTGCTTTGCTGATGGCCTTGCATCACTTGCTCTCAGACGTCAAGGAATGAAGCAGGGATCTGGAAGTAGTACCCTTGACTGGAATGTGACTGGGGCTTCTATCTGCTATTTAGCATTTGAGGTTATTTAATTTACATATGGTCTTTTAAATGTTTCAGTCTTTTTTAAAATATAGTTTGAGAGTTATCTGATGGCATTCTTTAGGATGACAATTGCAAGATAGTTTTGTCAGCCACATTCATATATTATCATAGTGAGAGCTATTTAGACATTATCTATTATTACTGCCTGTTTTTTGATGATGTGCATGAAGAATTCTTCATGAGTACCATGAACAATTAGAAACATTGGTGAACCAAGCAAACACAATAAAGAACTCTTGTTAGTATGCCTCCCATTTCCTTCAAATTTAACGTCCCTCGTATTAAGACCTCATCCATGAAGTTACCTTTTTGATGGTCCTAGATGCGATGGTTTCAGATACTGTGGTATCTGTACTGTGCTTAGTGCACCTGTATGTTAATGCTCTAACCATACAGGTATTTATTTTAGTTTATTGTGTACCTTGATACATTGTAATGTGTCATTATGTACATGTCCATAGGAATTTTTCCTGTTGTTTCAAAACCTTGCTAGATACTAGGCCCACATTATTCATTTACAAATTTATGTTTTTTTTTGAAGGCCCATGTAATTACTGGATTTTATGCGATGGGTGCAGAAATGATAGTGTTTACCATAATTTTTTCACTTTATGACTCAATCTTCTTTTATGGAGAAGCCAAATTCTGATTTTATAGTTATGTATAAATGAACAAGTACATAAAAATGCTTTTCTTGCCATATAATTTTGTTATTGACAACAAGTTAAGATATCTTTTATGTGGTTATGCAGATTCAAGTTTGAGGGTTGGCCTTGGTGTATTTTAAAGTTGCTTCTTTGTATTTAGTCTCAAATTTAAGCCAGATTCTTTCTCTTAAACTACAATGCTTTAGTGTTAGCTATTAGTCTTTTTAATATGTTTTTGGATGAAAGATATACGTCATATACTTTTTTTACTTATATGAAGTTTGTATTTGCTCTTCATATGACTACTTAGAACTTTTTTGGTCATCTTTTTATCACAATGTTAACCATTTTTAGTGGTGGTTTGTTGCTTACTCTCCCCCCACCCCCCCATTAGAACTTTTTTGGTTATCTTTTTTTCATAATGTTAACCATTTTTAGTGGTGGTTTGTTGCTTACTCTGCCCTCCCAAAACAAAAAAAAGAATGAAAGGCAACTACAAGAACAAAATTTGTAAACAAACTGACATTTAAGAATCTACTCAAATCTTTCATAGAAGAGGATCGGTTGAATGTTGTTTATATGTAATTTCTCGACAATCATAGAGTATTAGAAGTTTTTCCATGCAAGTTGAGTGACTAGAAATGGAGATTTAATAATATTGACAAGCCTATATAGCAGGGTTCTCAATTTTGATATGTACCGCTTGGTATGGGCGGTATGTACCGGTCCAAGAGGATACTAGTACACAAACCACCCTCTACCGGGTGGTATCAGTGTTTTGACCCCATATAAGGCGATACAGGGTCTGTACTGGGCGGTAACAGTCGAAATCCGATCGTTACCAAGGTGTACTGATCGGTACACCTTGGATTTCGATCGTTACTAAGGTGTACCGATCGGTGCACCTCGGATTTTTACCATTACCGATGTGTATCAATTGGTAAATCTCGATATTTTTGGAGGTTTTTTAACTCTTTTTGAGCATATTGTCGGTACACCCCAGCATACTGTCGGTATGCCTCAGTACGTACCCTACTGAGTAGGGCTCAGTTCACCAGTACAGATTGAAATCGAGAACCTTGCTATATAGTCATAACTATCTTGGTAAAAGATTAGGAATGGAGATTCAGGCCTAGAAGTAAATTCTTCAGATCATATGCTGAGCCAAAGTTAGATATGCTTCAGTCCTTTATACTCATTGAACAAAAATTGTAAACAAACTGGCATTTAAGAATCTACTCAACTCTTTAATAGAAGCGGATCAGTTGAATGTTTACTGGTAATTGCTCGATGATCATAGGATATTAAAAGTTTTTCCGTACAAGTTGATTGACTAGAATTGGAAATTTAACGATAATGACAGGCCTATATAGTCACAACTATCTTGGAAAATGCTTAGGAATGGAGATTCAGACCTAGAAGTAAATTCCTCAGATCATATGCTGAAACAAAATTAGATATGCTGTAACTTCCATTATACTCTTTCATATTCCTTATCTCTTTTCTGAAGTTTTCTGATTATCTGAAATCCATGGCACCCACTTTGGACTCCCTACCATTCCTGACATGGTTACATTATCTCAATGGTCATTGTTGCTGTAATCAATTCATGTCCATTTGTTTCTCCAACTTCAATATTTTTTGCTTAATGACCATGGCATGATATAATCTTCTAAGCATATTAGCACAGTATTTTGTTCTGTGAATCATTCTATCTGTTCAAGAACAAAGGCTACATACATATCATTTATGAATGACCACATAGAAGATGTGTTTTGTTGCTGCAACATGTCTTATGTTTATTATGGCATTGTAAGAATGTTTTACCTTCTTAATCGCAGAGCATTATGTACTTCCTCTTTACAATTGCACTTGAAATTCTTCCCTTTCAAAAGCTAAATTTGATGGCAATCAAAGATTGGTGGCAAAATGTTCTCACCCTCCAGCATGACGGATCCAATGACCATTTCCAGCATCTTCTGGGATCATATGAAGATTCATCATCTTCCATAGCTAATGAGGACATTGATGTTAAAGCAGAAAGGCAGAGGATAAATAGTGGCCTTGTTGATAATGCCATAATCTACCTGCATAATCTGCGGAAGGTGCTTATTTTCCTTAAAGTCTATTTTGAAACATTTGGTCTTAATTAAATAGCTGATGATCATTGCTTTTTGATTCACTATCATGCATGCTTTGAGTGACAATAAAACATTAGTTGGACATAGATTTCCATTTTGATATAAATAGATTTCGGTCATCATATATATGCACTTGTAGCTAACCAATTCCAGATATCAGGTCTATCATGCCAGGAAAAACCATGCTAGAAAAGTTGCTGTCCATTCATTGACATTCTCAGTTCAGGAAGGAGAATGCTTTGGTTTTCTTGGAACAAATGGTGCAGGGAAGACAACAACATTATCAATGTTAACTGGTATATACTTCATAGTTCTGTAATCTAAGTTATTGTGGATGTCTTTCGACTTCTTTTATTGAGCTTTCTCGTTCTTATTCTTAAATCAATTGTGAACCCAAGCAAAAACAAGGCAGTTATTGTCATTAATAAGATGCAATTGATCCATAGGTTGCTTTGAGGCTCATTATTGTTTACTTTCTTGGATTCCTCCCTAGAACCAACCCCAATACTGGATTGGATGTTACAATGTGGGCCTAGTTGGACCAAGCCTAACCGAGCCATCCATAAAGACTTGCCATACCCATGGCCTAGGTGGACAAAGATATTGAGAACCCCAACCATTTCCTTGTAAAGTTAGAAGTCCCACTTGCTGTGAAATATAGTCACCTGACATCTGAGAAATAGGAGTCATGGATTCTTATATGAAGTCCGCAAAGTATCAGACGATGTATGGTTGGAGTAGGACAAGGAAGGACAATAATCTATTTCAGCAGATTCTGGACATCATTTAATATGAAAACTATTGTATCTTGGAATCTGTGATAATAGTCTAACAAGGCCTGCAAAATTTAATTTAGACATTTTTAAATCATTAACTATTATTATAATATTTTAAACTTAGCTAAACTTTAGGAGGCTATTTTTCTAGGATTAGATAGGATACAGTTAGAGGGTTTAAAAGGTTTGCAATACTGCTTGGTACGATTCGACATAGACAGTATTTATCAATCTGATACCATGATAAACCGGGAAATACACCCTATCATGGACCTAGCTAGAATTATCTAAGCTATGAGACGCCCTTGTAATATCCATCTGCAAAGGGTTGCCCTAGAAGCAATCTCGAATAGGTCTTGAAGGATTTGTAAAAGCCAAAGTTGATCAATTCAAAAAATGAGTAACAGACAAGTCCTGATGTCTTGCAAAAGAGTGCAGCTTACAAGCAATTCAGTAAACACTTGGTGGGCAAAGAGAAAAAAGAGAGAGAAAGAAAACAGAGACTTTAGAAAGTAAAAGAATAATAGCAAGTCCACAAATGGCCGTTCAATTGAGTGTCAAGGTGTAATGCAAGTCTATACACACTTTGTGCACAAACTTGTTTATCCAAACAAGGCCCAACATTACCCCAAAGCTCCATCCATCCTTGTGCTACTCGGGTGGTTCCATGGGTTTGAGATGGTTGACGTTTTGCACCGCACCACGGCCTGTGAAAACAGACCATAGCATGCGAAAGTGGCCATTTTAGGATAATTTTGCCCAGTCAGGTGAGTGATTGTTGTGTAGCTTCGCAAACTGCTTCTGCTTATAAAATCCCAGTAAAAACATACAGAAACAAGGCAAAACACAATGCCAAACAACTGCACAAGCAAAACATAAGCGACCGACGGTTTGTTGATGAAGGTGATGCAGGTCTGCAATGGACATCCGTGATATTCTCCCCCACTTAATCTGTTGATGTCTATGTTGACACTTGCTGGTAGGCTTTAATTACTGATTCTTTATGTTGTAGGGTGACTTCGAGCTCCCAATAGGCTTATGTTCTAGGAAGCTTTTGCCACTTCACCCCTATCGTAACTTTCCTTTTCTATTTTCAGATATTTTTGGAGGGTTTTCAGCTCATTTTAGGCATACCGTTGGTACACCTTGGTACGTACCATACCGAGCAAGGCTTGAGATGTTTGTACGGACCGAAATTGCGAACCTTGCCTGGTACAAAATTGGTATTTCTCGGTCTAGTTGCATCCAATACAACTAGAGAATAAGTGTGAAATGAGGATAGAAGGCTAGATAAGCAAATTGTCATCCTTAACTAGTTGGTGCTAGCAAGGATTAAATCTCAGTCATGATATACTAGATTGATACAGAATCACTATACTGGGTGGTATACTGACCTACACAGTCCAATATCATTGAATAAAATAATAAAAAAATAAAAATCAGTAGTGTTGTACTGATATCGAGCTATGGTTTCAATACTGATATTTGTTGTACCAATAAAAACTGGTCCGTGCAGACTGATGTTGTTAAGATCTGAAACCTTGGTTGTCAGTAAGGTCCATATTTTCCAACCCCGTATGTGTCTTCCATTTCCAAGCTTTTGTTTCTCTGATCTTAAGATTAATTATCACTATTAACCCATCATGGATTAGTAATGCAGTTACCAAGATCAATTAGCTCTCCTGAATCGACCATCCTTGTTCCATATCCTAATTATTGTTGCTTTTGCTTCTATGATCATCATGGTCTGGTATGCAGAATATAAAATTGAGGATAGTTGTCTGTAAAATTCAGAGTATAGATATTAGCTGATGACTAAATTTTGTAGACATAACTATTCAAAATTTCGCTAACAATCTAGAAACTTTAGAATCACCAAGCAAGGTAGTTGTGAGGTTTTCTACCATCACTTTTTGTTCACTTGATACCACATTAATAATCACTTTGGTTAAACTTAAAATATCCTAATTTATGTTGCAAATGACTTAGATGTGAATTTTTTATATGTAATATCAAACAAATCCACTGTTTCTTAACTAACATATCAAGTGGCTAAAATGTGCTTCATTATTAGCCATGAACCAACCCACACCCACAGTGCTGCCTACATATGCCAAACCAAGTTTTGTTCTTTGTTCTCTTACCCATACCATGATCCAAAACATTCTGTGTACCAGGTAACTATGATTAGGACTAACCTAAATCCATGCATTTGGTCATTTGAACAAGTTTTTTGACTAAAGAAAATAGGTCTTGCTCTTGAACTCCGGAAATCTATCAACAACACTAGACAATTCCATGAGGTTCTCCCCTTTTGACTTGTGGGAAAGTGAGGCTACTTTTGATTCCAATTATCCATGCACAACTTGGTTGATGCCTTGACCATTGTCACACCTATTTAGTAATCATGATTGAGGCCTAACATTGTCTATCTACCAAATGAGGTGATGTTTGTTTAATCTACCATAAGGCAAAGGTGTGTCAAGAATTATGGTAATTTGAGGCAAAAGACTGTAATGAGCAATACTGCATGTTATTTGTAATTTTCTTCCAAGATTTATTTTCATAAAGTTGGGAGTTAATGGTGGAGTTGTTCATTCATTTTGAACACTATGACCAAAAAATTTCTCCAGTATATTCTTGCCTTCCGCATATACCTACCATAATACAAGTTTCCAATTGAAAAAAATGTTTTATATCAAGCAATGACAATCTTATCAAACTGCTGAACCACCTTGAAAAGTGACTGTAGGGATTGCTAAAATATATGCAGAAATATTTTTATGTTGTTAGAATGTTAATTTAAACACATGATTTCTATCTTTTCTGTTCCTTGATGTGATTTGTTTATACTAGCATCATTATGATATTTTTCTTTAAACTACTCTTGTTTATCATTATTGCTGTTGAATCATTCTCATCCATGTTTATTTTCTTTTATTTCCTTAGTTTAGCAAATAGCTTCATTGGGTTCTAAATTTAGGACATCTTGAATATAGGACTTGTATGTTAGTTTTCCACCCAGCTATCACTTAGTAGCACAGTGCTTTGCAATATATGCTGTGCCATTTCAATGTATGTAAAGACTCATGTTAAAGCATACGGAGACAAAATCAGTATGCTGTTATTAGTATCCTTCGTATTGTGATGCCTTGAATCTTTTGATTTATAGTATAATTGCTGCTTTACATATCCTAGTTTGCACAAAAATCAAATCACCTGTGCAATTCTGATTGTACCCTATTGCTTGCAAAAGATGTTGACAATAATGCATAATTGCTAATATGTTTGTGATCTTGCAAACATTTTCATGAGAATGCATGTACATTAGATGTCTTCAAACTGAGTTCGCATGCAGGCACCAACTTATTTTTAGGACTGTTGATTCTGTTTCCTTCTGTGCAGGAGAAGAGAAACCAACAGATGGAACTGCATATATTTTTGGCAAAGACATAAGATTGTATCCAAAGGCTGCTCGTCGTCATGTAATTTTAATCAGTATTTTCTTTAACTGTTTTCCATACTGAATAGTTTGTTTATTGTTATGGTATCTTATGATTCCTTCCATCTTTCTCTTTTCCAAAGATTGGTTACTGCCCACAGTTTGATGCACTTCTCGAGAATCTGACAGCTCGTGAGCATCTTCAACTCTATGCAAGATTAAAGGGTGTTCCTGAAATCAACCTAGATGATGTACAATAATTCAACTCTAGAGTAATTTGCATAATCTGCAAATCGCCAATCAGATTATGATGCAAAAGAAACCATGTTATTTTGTATTAATTCCTACATCTTTCCAAATATGGTAGGTTGTTAAGGAGAAGATGGTTGAATTTGATCTGTGGAAGTATGCAGATAAACCATCATATTGTTTAAGTGGAGGAAACAAGAGGAAGTTGTCTGTTGCTATTGCTATGATTGGTGATCCTCCAATTGTGATTCTTGATGAACCATCTACTGGTAAACCACAAAAGCTAAGATATTGTTCTAGACCGCTATACCAAATATTATGTACAAAAATAGCTGCTCAACTAAATACCTTGATATTATATGCTCGTATTTCTCACTTCTTTACCTAAACATTGTTTGTGTATTGAGTCTCATTTTTTTATGTCCATTCTAGGCATGGATCCTATTGCAAAACGGTTCATGTGGGATGTGATATCTCGCTTGTCGACTAGGCAAGGAAAGACTGCTGTTATCTTAACTACACATAGCATGAATGAAGCTCAAGCCCTCTGTACCCGGATTGGTGTTATGGTACTATTTCTCAAAGTAACCTTAGATCCAGCAAGCTTAATATCATGATGGTCAATAGTAGTGAAATTTAAGTTTTGCGTCTTCATCATTTTCACTTCTTTATAAAGGTTGGTGGCCAACTGAAATGCCTTGGAAGCCCACAGCATCTGAAAACGCGTTTCGGAAATTATCTTGAGCTTGAGGTGCTTCATTAATCATGACTTTTTGTTGTTTAATAGATTAAGCACAGCTGATGTGTTTTGGCTTTATAATTTTCAGTTAAAGCCTTCGGATGTCAGCTCCATGGAGATAGAAAATCTATGTAAAAAAATACAAGAGAATCTCTTTGACATCCCAAGTCATTCAAAAAGTATAATTTCGGACCTTGAGATGTGCATTCGTGGCACTGGAACAATATCCGTACAAAACATATCAGAAATTAGTTTGTCAAGAGAAATGATAAATTTAATTGGTCGCATGCTTGGAAATGAAGAATCCACCCAGATGGCTGTCTTGCCTGTGCCTTCTAGTGATGGTTTGTATGGTGAACAATTTTCAGAGCAACTATTTCGAGATGGTACTAACTTTTTCCATATTTGTGTTAATTGCTTTACCAGATATCTAGTCTATTTTATTATTTTCTTGTTACCAATTAAATTTTCAGTTCAAGCTTTTATATTAATATTTGTTAGATAATACATGTTCCTGTTTTGTCAATATTAAAACACACACAAGTTGAGTGTTGGATTTAAAATTGTTACCTAGCCGGAGAAAACCTAGATATAAACCCTTTTATCAGTTTCACATAGTTCAAGTATATAAGGGCCTCATTTTTATATATTTGATGTTTCATCACTAAGCGTTTTTTGACTAATCTGTAAATTTGAGTTAGAGGTCACCTTTCCTCTCTTTTATCCTGCCTACATTTGTCTCTCAACATTCTCATTTCAGTTAGAATTACTAAAGTTTATTCTCAGTGTTACAAATGTACGAGATGAACCTGAATGACACCATATGGATTTATGGTGTTCATCATTTAAAAGCATGATTTCTTAGATTAAACCTCCTGCTCCTTTTGAGATTGGCGGGAAATTTCTTGACGAGGAGATCAAGGAGATCCACACATGGATGTTCTCTAAGAAACAGTAAGAAATTTTGTGATGTGATGCTCAAGTGCGACAACAGCTAATGGTCACATGTTTACATCGGTATAGGGCGATCCGCGTATCGGTCCCTTGTTGGACCGGTATGTACTGCTCATATTGGGCTGTACAGCTCGGTACATCAAACCTTAGTTGAATCCTCTATCTCCTCTATCTTACTAGAAAAATTTGATGGTAGGGCTTTGTAAATATGTTCTATTAAATATATAATAAAGGAATTTAAAATTTCTAGATATCATAACTAGTTTCTTTCATAGGCTTCACATGTACATACAAAGCAAATACAAAATGCAGGTGCATATAGAGTTAGAAGCATGGTTCACTTGATCGGTCCGTATTAGTGTATCGACTAGTTGTTGGCACGGTATGTACCGAGTTGTACCGAGTCATACCGATGTACCGATATATCAATGTACTACTCATATCGGTCCCCTATTAGACCAGTATGTATTGCCTGTACCATCGATTAGTTATCGGCATGGTAGGTACCGAGTTATACCGAGCATACCGATATACCGATGTACTGCTTATACCGGTCCCCTATCAAACCAGTATGTACTGCCTATACCAATTTTTTATCGGATTGGTATATATTGCCCATACCGAGCGATACCGAGTGGTACTTAGTTAGAAGTAAAAAAGGATATAATTGACTAATTGATTGGATATGCAAATATTTGCCCTTAATTTAAACCTCTTTGTGATCTACGTATAAAGGACTTCAACTGATTGGCATACTTCTGCACTTGAAATTAAAGAATAATTTGTGTCGTCATAATGATTCATTTGTCTTGCTGCAGGATGAAGCAGCATGAAAAAACCCACTAAATCTAATGAATGTTGGCTTCAAGCATGATAGGGATCATTGATTTTCTTATAATAAAATTTCACTTTTAACCCTCTCAGTTTTTTAATATATAAAATTTATGATTTCCGGGTTCATGTAAAACTTGGATCAATTCTGCTGATTTTGATGCTCTACTCATTTAAATGCTCTGCTTGTAACAATTGTGATAAAGATGCTACTTGGACTCTAATGAACTATTTAATAATGAATGTTCTTTGAACTTCAGAATAAGTAACATTGTTGTAAAATCTTCTAGTGTGTTTTCATTTTTTGACTTGTCTGTCGCTTTAAAGACTAACAAGATTATGCTCACGGTCTTTTTGTTCTGTTTTGTTTTTCCCTCTCATGAACAGGTGGTATACCATTGAGAATATTTTCTGAGTGGTGGTTAGCCAAACAAAAGCTATTGTTAATTGATTCGTTTTTTCTCTCTTCATTTCCTGGTGCTACATTTCATGGATCCAATGGCTTGAGCATTAGATACCAGGTAAATTGTTTCTGACTACCTTTCGTTCCTATTTTAATACATTAATTAAGAACCTGCACTATAATTTACTTGGAACATTGTCAGGAGTTCAAATAAGATGTTATGAGTTAAACTTGTTTCAGTATTAAATAATGAATTCCGTAAAAAGCAACAGAGGCCGAATCAGTTTGTAAGGTATCTATTTAAAAAGTCGATGAAAGTACCATAATAGCAAATAATGATGCTCTTGGTATCGTGGTTGTTATTTCTAAATGTTTGTTTGATTGTTCCAGTGTTTCTAATGTAAATACAGTAATCATCTTATGTTTCTTCAAGAAGAATTATATTGTTCCTTCTGCTGAAGAAGTGCCAGAACTAGAATCACAAGATAAACTAGAAAATCTTTTGATGCTTTGGAAGCCTTCTTGAGTATTTTATTTGCGTTTAGCCAACAAATCATGTTCATAAAATAAGGATTGCTCATGTATAAGATAACTGAAGTTCCAAGCCATCTCCAACGACCTTGATGTTTATATGTTATTCTTTGAAGATCAATTCATCCTTTTCTTTCTGCTAAAACAGTATGTGAAATTTTCAGTTGCCATACGGTGAAGGCTCATCTCTTGCTGACATATTTGGACACATAGAGCACAACAGGTATCCAGTGGCTCGTAAACGAACAAGTATTATTCTTTTGTGCTTACCCTTCCTAATTGTGTAATTCTGTATCTCAGGGAGGCACTTGGGATTGAAGAATACAGTATCAATCAATCCACATTGGAGACAATTTTTAATCATTTTGCTTCCGCCCAATAGGAAAAAGAGATAAAACCACGGTATCAAACACAAGCTCGGCATCACAAGAGTTCTGTGGGTTTGTTTTACCTGTCGCTCTCGTATCAAACCCTTTGCGGTTCTCCAAATTGTTTCACTCCCCTAGTGAGAAGAAACAAGCCCAGTCATTCAACAGATCAAGTTTGAAATCTTGTTTTCGTACTTGACTCTATCTAACAGTGTGATTCAACAGATCAAGTTTGAAATCTTGTTTCTGCTATCGAAGAATACTACTGTAGAAGGTTCTTAAAATCATTTCGCTTCCGCCTGATATGAGAATGAGGACACCTCACCTCCACATCAAGTACAAGCTCAGCTTCCCAAGTTCTTGTGGTTATGCGGAGGCATTTGGATATCAACAGGCTCATCAAATGCGTGCTTGTCTATGTCTATTAAACCCTAGCAGTGGGGCAGCATCTCTTCCATCATTCTTGGCATCTTGACTTTTGGTGTCTGGAAGCAAGCAAATCTTTGAAAGGTGAATGCCTGCCCACGCTTGTAGTCACAAAGTTCAGCTCTGTGCTCAAGTCACAGTCAAAAGATAATTTTATTCTTAGATTTGATCGACGTAAAAGCATATGAACTTAATCAAGTTTGTTGGCTTGTCCAAGAAGGGGCAAGGCCTCTAGCGAGTGAATCAACAAGCTGCTTTCTCAGAATCGAACAAAATTAATGCAATTATGCTTTTTATTTTTTTCTTAGATTTAACTTTTGCTTACACGAAAGGTAAGCAATTCTAAGAAATTGCTTACACGAATGAATCATTATGCATTCCGAAAGGTTTTAGAATTGCATGATAGGTAAGCAATTATGCTAATAAATTATCTTTTCAACCAAAAAGATAATTTATTAGCGGATCGAGGACTAGGATGATCTACGAGTGACCGGTATTCATGCTTTTGTTTCATTGTTGTCGTAAATATGATTTATACCCTTCCCCTTTGTGCAGGAGGAAGAAATCCATTAACGAAGAGACAATGTCTATAACCTCTAATTATCTAGTTTGCCAGCATGTGCCAAAGTTGTGTATCAACAATATATTACAGAATGACCATTTTGAGTTTTGCAATGCAGCATTTGATGGAATCCAAACCAAACCATAAAAGTTGTGGGACGAAGATAGCAATAGCAGATATATCTCTCTTCGTGAAGGAGTAATAGCGTGACTTATTAACACTATTTAGTAGATCGAGAAGCTTAACATGTTGTTGTATGTGAAGACTCCTTTCACTCGGAACATTCCATTCAGGACGAGATACGAGATTGGAGGTCGAAGGTGGTTCGCGCTTGTCCGGTCTAGAAACCTTCGATTCTAGCTCTGGTTCGTCCTGTCTCTCCTCATCGACTCGAAGAATGTTTGGCTTTCCAAAGGCAATTTTCTCCTCGGAAATGTAAGTGAATGATGCACGCAATAATGATGGGAGGATGATGTCTAATCTAATGCTCATCTAAACTTTCATCGATGGTCTGTCCCTTCGTTTGGTTGGTTAGTAGGAAAAATAAAGACACAAACAAAACACTAATCATCTCATATGATATCTCAACCGATCAAGGGAAAAAGTCACCATGAGGTCCGGTCCAATCAAGTGTCAAGTTGATATTATAGTTGATGGACTGACTTTAGGCAAAGATAGCAGCACTACCTATGAATGGTCCTATGCTAGAAAAGCCTCGACCACAAGGCATAGACTGAATGGGGATCCAAAGATAATTTTTAAAGAGGAAGCTAAACATCTTAGTTATGATTCTAAACCTTTGGGCGAAGAGAATCTTGGTAGATATTTGAAGCTCAACTAAGATAGATACTCTATTATGATACCTTCTATATGATCAGATCGAGGGATAAAGACTTGCTCCGAATGTTCTCTACTACCAATTATTTCATGTGTGATTTGGCTGCCTATAATGACCAAATCATGACCCCAACTCATAAACTTCATGGGTGACTTGTCTTGCTTGAAGACTAGAAAATTGAACTCTATCAGATAATTCAAAAGTCTTTATTTGATCCCCGAGTGATACGTGCCCGATATTGATCGAACCGTGGCTTAGCATCACCTCAACATTGACTTAACTCATCAATCGATTCAATAGATAAGAAGGGAATTTACCTAAATCAACAATCATCCATTCCTGAAGAAGTTGATAAAGTATTAGGTCTTGGTCTAATATCCAGATTGGCTTATGAACATCATACTTGTAAGAAAAAGATATGAAAAACAATAGATGTGCATTGACTACATTAATATAAATAAAGGTTATCCTCACTCTAGACATGAACTATTATTGATATTCATGGACACTCTCTTAAGGTATAACCAAATTAAGATGACACTTGAAAATGAGAAATTTACTTCGGCTGAGGGCTCTCCTACTATAAAGTTATTCCCTTCGGATTAAAAAACATTAGGGCTCATATCAAAGAGTAGATAATAATATGTTTAAAGACCTAAACAACAACATAGAGGCATATATAGATGGTATGATGATGAAAAGTCAAACTATTCACAACCATCTATCTATCCAACCAAGAAGAAACCTTTAACACCATAAAAGGTTTCATATGTGCCAAAACCCTTTTAGGTATGCATTCAGTATCCACTGAAGTAAAGTCTTATGTATCATGATCCATAAAAAAGGAATCAACATTAACTCGAAGAAGGTTAAAGCAGTATCAGAGATGAAGCCTCTTTCATTAGTAAAGGAAGTCTAACAATGCACTTGGCACATAGCAACTTTGATCCGATCCATCTCAATGACTTGTGACAAGTGTCTACCTATCTTTTAGGCACTCTTACGACCCAAGAATTTCCAATGAGTATCTTAGCTCAAGACCAAATGAAGGATTTTATATTATCTTTTGATATAGGGTCAATCATAAGTTTCGTACTGACTCGAGAAGAAGAGAAGAAAGATGAAAAGTGCTACCTAACTTTAAAAATTTGGTGTTTTCCTCGATTCTTACTATAAGAAGGACTTTTTGGTGTCGATCATACTTCCAGGCTCTTTAAAAATTTGGTGTTTACCTCAGTTCAGTTCTTACCAAAAATTTGGAGTCCATCATACTTCCAAGTACACACCGTAAATATGATGATAGATCAACCTCTTTGATAAGTTTTTTAAGAGCCTGACTCTATAAGTAATAAATGGAACTAAGTGAAATTGATATCTTGCATTAGTCCTAAACTATTATAAAGGCTGAAGCTTCGACAAACTTTGTCGTAAAGTTGACTTACTCAGAAGAGAAGATGCAATACAAGATTGCAACCTTACAATGACCTCCAAAGTGTTAGGATCGGAACGGCACTAAGAGGGGGGGTGAATTAGTGCAACGGTAAAGTGTGATAAACTTTTGATGATTTAAAACTTTTCGGAAACTTCGTACGATAAAAGTAACGTTTTCGTTTGAAACCGTTTCGATTGCGTTTTAACTTAAAGGGATAAATAAGACAGAGACAAAGAAGTAGAGCATTAAAGTGCAAATGATTTGCACCAATATAAATGACAATAAGTAAATGCAAACCAGAGATCACGCCGATTTTACAATGGTTCGGTCAAATGACCTACATCCACTTGCGAGGCCCCTCTTTGATGATGCTCCCACCTTCCACTAGCAAATCTTCTTGAAGGGGAAGGGTAAATACCCCTCTTACAACTTTTTACAAGCGGTTCACTCTATAACAGATTTTCAGCAAGAAAGAAAGAGGTGAACACTAGCTAATTGAAAACAAGACTAGCAAAGACTCTTCTAAGATTTTTCTCTCAATCAATTGCTTCTCTAAAAGTTATTTTCTCAGCTGAGATTTGCGGGGTATTTATAGGCCTCAAGAGGATTCAAATTTGGGCTCCAAAATTTGAATTCTCTTTGGGTTCCTGTTGCTGGCGGTGCCACCGCCTGTCAGTGTCAGACACTGACAGTGCTGGGCGGTGCCACCGCCCAGCTCTCGGGTGGTGGGTGGTGCAACCGCCCAATCTGGCGGTGCCACCGCCAGACCCTTCGGTTCACTTGTTGGGCTCCAAATTTAGCCCAAACCAAGTCTAATTTTGGGCCCAGTTGGCCCCTAACTAGGATATAGGATTATCTCTTAATCCTAATCCTAATTATAAGTTAACTACATAACAAAACACATCCTAAGCAAGTTTTCAACCGCGAACGTCGAGTATTGTTCCGGCGAGCTTTCCGACGAACTTCTTCCGACGGGCTCCCAGCAAGCTCCCGAACTTGTGCTGACTTTAATGAGTAGCCGAGCCTTCTCGGTGATCTCCGTGAACCTCCGACGATCTCTTCGGTGAACTTCCGAAAATTCCGACAGGTTCCCGATTTCTTCTCGGTTGGTTCCGGCAGCATCTCCGACGATTCTTCGGACTCTTAAACGTCCATCGAACTTGACTCCGGTATCCTTGCTTTGTGTTTTCTGGTTATCGTAGTTAATCCTGCACACTTAACTCAATAATATGGATTAGATCAATTAACCCATCAATTGATTTTATCATCAAAATTCGAGATTCAACAATCTCCCCCTTTTTGATGATGACAATCAATTGATGACGGAGTTAAACATAACTCCCCCTATCTATATGTCATATTATGAGAAGATAAAAACACTTGAATTCTATCCCATTGAATTCAAGCATAAACCGATAAGTTCTAATCGTAGAACTTGTCATTATTCTCATTAAGCATCATGTAAATGCGAAACTTCGATGAAAATCCTTTTCAAGTCGAATGATAAGAGACAATTTTTACTACGACAGTAGATAAATATTTTCAACATGAATTTCATGATATACATGTTAGACATGCTTTTAATATGATCAATCGATCTTGCGATATTTTCAAGGATTTTGCAAGGCATATAAGACATTCATCGATCGATCACTTTTCTCAAAGATTTTGCAAAGCATATTCTCAAAGATTTTGAAAAGCTTTTGCAATTTATATAAGTCATGCTATTAAAATGATACAAGTCATCACTTTTCTCCCCCTTTGTCATCAACAAAAAGGGAAATGAGACTTGAAGCACATATTTTGTCAAACAAAGATTTTATCATTCAAAATTAAGTATGCAAAAATATTTATGCAGAGTTCATCTTAAAAGAAAATTCAGCATGCATCCATATTATCTAATCTCTTCTTTCTAAAATAACATAAATTGTAGATGTACAAAGAAGAGATTGGGATAAAAAAAAATTTCAAGTAGTAACTTCATTAAGTCAAGATCATAATTCGAAGACAAACTCATTTAAATTCAAATTGTCAACTTGAAACTCATAATCAAAATGTCATAAAATCATTAATCTTGAGCAGATTGGAGCGGTAGGATAAGATGTTGGGAAATCCTTGGGGGCGACATCACATGCGCAGCGGAAGAACAAGAAAACAAAATCTCCGATTCCCAAAGAGATGTTCGTCGTCGTGTGAAGATTGGTACGCAAAAATCCACGAAACATGAAACTGCATATAGAGTAGATTGTGTTATGATCCTTGGGTAAATGGGAAGAGTATATTTCAATTATATGGTGACAGAATACGAAAAGATCTTAGGGCTCCCAAAGATTGGAAGGTTTCTGAGTTCATTGCTAACGGTACCTGGTGTCTCCCTAATCCTATTTCTCCCTAAATGTTATCACTTTGGCCAACTATTATAGCTATTCCAATCACGAACAACTCTTCAGATATACTTATTTGGCCTCATGACAATGGCAAATTTAGTGCCACATCCGCATGGAATCAAATTAGGCAAAGAAATAACAAGTGGGTCCCAAGCAGTTGGACATGGGATCGACCGGGATCACAAAGACATTCCTTATGTACATGGCAGGCCCTTCTCAATAAACTACCTACAATAGACAATATGAAAAGAAGAGGTATCTATCATGTTAACCGATGCTCCCTTTGTATGCAACAAGAAGAAACTGTTGACCACCTCTATTTTGCTTGTGATTATACAAAATTGATATGGAAGGAGATTCCCCAGCGATTTGAAATCAATAGACTGCCGCAACCAAACTTGCACCAAGAACTAGGCGAACTCATGCAATGTTTCTCAAGAAAAGGGCCTCTCACACAACTGGCAAAGGTTACTTTCTGAAGGAGAGATGTAACAGAATCTTTGAATGTCAACACACAAACAATGCTCAGCTATTGAAAGAGATTATGAGAGACTCAAGATCCTGTATGGAGCAAGATCTCAAAACGGAGCACTTTACCCAAAGAGAAAAATATATTTTTATCAATTTTAATTTTGCTATTAGTTAAAGATCTTGGGAATGATGCCAAATTTTGATATATCTGGATAAACATTTTCTATTTTGATTATAATTAGGAGTTATAGTCTACAACATGTGTAGTCATAACTATCGCATTCGCACTCTATGAGTTACAGGGCTTTGTCTATGACTTGTATAGATAAAGCTATTTATAGAAACTTTACACATAATCAATTTACTTTTACTTACAAAAAAAAAAGATTGTGTTACCTAGGGAGATTGTATATCCCTGTTTCCTTGCAAATCCTTAAGAGAGGGTGAAGGAGGTCAAGCGTCCTCCTCTCTAGCGGCAAACCACACAGCAGGGTTGCGACGACGCTCCTCAAAACTCCAGGCCTGCTCAGAGGTGGAGATGGAGAGGAGAATAAGAAAAGGCTAACAAAAGCTCTCTAGCCTATGGGGCTCTGAATCCCTCCTATTTATAAAGGTCCCCTGTCAAACCCTAATGGGTCCTCCCCTAGTGGGTATTAGATCTGCATCCAATAAGACAAGGGCTCCGTCGGATATCTCATATCCGAACCTCTATTCATCGCAATGCCTACCATATGTGTGTGACTCTCTAGGCCTAATATCGAGCTGGTTGTGAGTCATACCTGTCAGAACTCCTTCTAACTCAGTGAATTATTATCTCTGTAATAATTCACTCGGCTCATCGACTACGGACGTACTAGGCCACTACGTCGTAATCCCCAAACGATACAGGAGAATCCAATCCATTGGACCTGTCTATCCTCGGTTACCGTGTACCTATAGTCCCTCATCCATCTAATATCTCAAAGACCGTATATAAAGCATGGTGTTGTCAGACCCATACGGTTTCTCCTCGAGTCTCGCTCTAATCGGATTCTCCCGGAGAACTCTTTCTCTCTCAACCCGAATGACCCTGGCCAGGGATTTGTCTGAGCAAGAACACTTGGGATATTCCTCTCATGATGCCGAGAGTGGATGATCCTCTATCGACACTCAATAGCCCTCATAAGGTCGACTACCACTCCCAATGACCAGCTGTACTAGATCTGGGACAGCCAAACCTATAAGTCTGGTATCAAAGAGTGGAGCACTCATACAGGACATCCTTGGTGTCTCAAGTCTAAGGACCAAATACACCACTAGGACTACGGAATCACTGTCTGACAATAAGGCATCATCAACCATCCAGCATTCCGTAAGCGGATCAATTAGTGAACTCATTCTCTAATGAGCACCTATACTGTATCCTTAGTGTCCCTACACAAGCAGCTATAAGACCAGCTGCATCCATCATATGGACGGGTATACAGCACACCAGTCTATCCGGTTATCACGATATCCCTCTCGAGTAACCTATGATCGGGATTATTTAGGATATGTGTTTAAAGGTGAATCGATCTCACTATCGTGATCTCATCAAGATCCGATTCCCATTGCACAAATCCAAGGACATCACAATATATATATGCATTTATGCAATAGTTATAAAGTGATATATGCCAAAATATAATAAACAAAAAGATTCTATATTAAGTCACACATGCCATCACTCACGTGATTGGCTTGCTGGGCACCTATGACTAGCAATCTCCCACTTGACCTAAAGCCAATCACCTATGTGTATGATCCCCATCAAACCCCTGTGACGCTCAAAACAAAACTGAGACAACGGCTTTGTTAGTGGATCTGCAATGTTATCTTCGGATGGAACTCTTTTCACTACTACATCTCCTCGGGTCACGATTTCTCTGATAAGGTGGAACCTCCTCAGAACATGCTTAGATTTCTGATGAGACCTAGGTTCCTTTGCTTGAGCAATCACCCCGTTGTTATCGCAATATAGGGAGATCGGCTCTTCGCTACCCGGCACGACTCCCAAATCTGTGATGAACTTCTTCACCCAAACTCCCTCCTTTGCTACATCTGATGCAGCAATATACTCCGCCTCTGTGGTTGAGTCAGCAGTGGTATCTTGCTTGGAACTCTTCCAGCACACTGCTCCTCCATTCAAGGTGTACACATACCCTGAATTTGACTTGCTATCATCGACATCAGACTGAAAACTTGAGTCAGTGTAGCCTTCAATCTTAAGGCTATTACCTCCATATACTAGTAAAAGATCCTTAGTCCTTCTCAAGTACTTAAGGATACACTTTACTGCTTTCCAGTGCTCTAAGCCTGGATCCGCTTGATACCTGCTCGTGACACTCAGAGCATGCGCTATATCAGGCCTAGTACATAGCATGACATATATGATAGACCCTATTGCTGAGGCATAAGGTATCATATCCATGTTTGCCCTTTCTTCTGGAGTCTTTGGGGACATACTCGTAGAAAGCGATATCCTATGTCTCATCAGTATGAGACCTCTCTTGGAATTTTCCATGCCAAACCTTTTGACAATGGTTTCTATGTACCTGGACTGGGACAAGCAAAGCATCCTCTTGGATATATCTCTATAGATTCTAATCCCCAAAATATAGGATGCTTCCCCTAAGTCCTTCATGGAGAAGTGTCTAGATAACCAAGCCTTTACTGTGGATAGCATTCCTACGTCATTCCCAATGATCAGGATGTCATCCACATATAACACCAAAAAGGTAATAGCGCTCCCACTTACCTTTCTGTATACACAAGGCTCATCTTCGTTCTTAACGAAGTCATAAGATCTGATTGCCTCATCAAATCTTATGTTCCAACTTCGGGAAGCTTGCTTTAATCCATAAATGGATCTAAGCAACCTACACACCTTATCTGGGCAGTTCTTGGACACGTATCCCTCAGGTTGCATCATATACACCTCCTCCTCGAGGTTCCCATTTAGGAATGCGGTTTTCACATCCATCTGCCAGATCTCATAATCATAGTGTGCTGCAATAGCCAATAGAATTCTGATGGATTTTAGCATTGCTACGGGTGAGAAGGTTTCGTCATAGTCAACACCTTGCCTTTGACGATACCCCTTAGCCACTAGCCTTGCTTTATAGGTCTCTACCTTTCCATCTACTCTGATCTTTTTCTTAAAGATCCACTTGCAACCGATGTGTACAATACCTTCGGGCGCATCAACTAGGTTTCAAACCTTATTGGAGTACATAGAATCCATCTCAGAATTCATGGCTTCTTGCCACTTCCCGGAGTCTATACTCATAACAGCCTCCTCATAGGTCTAAGGATCAATATCCTCTACATCCTCTCCTCTAATATGTCCCACATATCTCTCAGGAGGATGGGATACTCTATCAGATCTGCGTAAAGTTGAAATTTGTGTATTAGGTACCTGAAGAGACTCGGGCTGTAGAGTGGTGCTTGAGCTTGGTTCTCCAACCTCGCTCAATTCTATCATTCTCCCACTATCTCCGCCAAGAATGTGTTCCTTCTCAAGGAACACTGCTCTCTTAGCTACAAAGACCTTTTGGTCCTCGAGATGATAGAAATAATACTCACAAGTTTCCTTGGGATATCCTACAAATTTGCATCGCTCTGCCCTTAATTCTAACTTATCAGGGTTGTGTCTTTTAACATGTGTAGGGTAGCCCCAAATCTTAACAACCTTAAGATCAGGCTTCTTCCCTTTCCATATCTCATATGGTGTAGACACTACCGACTTAGTTGGAACTCTGTTCAGAAGGTAAACTGCGGTTTCTAGGGCATATCCCCAGAATGAGATGGGTAGGTCAGCGAAACTCATCATGGACCGTACCATATCTAATAATGTACGATTTCTCCTTTCAGAGACACCATTGAGCTGAGGTGTATAAGGAGGTGTCCATTGGGATAATATCACATGATCCTTGAGGAACTGAGTGAACTCTGTACTTAAGTACTCACCTCCTCATCTGATCGAAGAATTTTGATACTCTTTCCAGTCTGGTTCTCCATCTCATTCTTATACTCTCTGAATTTCTCAAAGGCCTCGGACTTGTACTTCATTAAGTACACATATCCATACCTTGAGAAATCATCAGTAAATGTAATGAAGTAGGAGTAACCTCCAATGGCATGAGTTGACATGGGTCCACATACATCACTATGTATGAGTTCCAACAACTCAGTGGCTCTCTCTCTAGTTCCTCTAAATGGAGAGTTGGTAAGTTTTCCACGAATGCAAGGCTCACAAGTTGCATATTACATATAGTCGAATGGATCTAGATATCCATCATTTAGTAACTTTTGAATCCTTCTTTCATGGATGTGACCTAGCTTACAATGCCACAGGTATGCACTGTTCAACTCATCTCGTTTCCTTTTGGACACATTTATATTCATGATATATGGAGTGGTGTCTAATATAAATAAACCATTATGCAATGTTCCTTTCATGATGATCTTATCATCTAATAATATCGAACAACCATTGTTCTAAAAAAACAAATTTATATCCACTAACTGTTAAACATGAAATGGAGATAATATTTTTGATAATAGAAGGAACAAAATAACATGCATCTAATGCAATAAAAGCTCCACTAGGCAGATGTAGGGCGACCTCGCCAACAGCTACTACAGCAACTTTTGCTCCATTACCCATTTTGAGGTCCATCTCGCCTCTTTCTAGTCTCCTAGGCCTTGCCAGAACCTGCAACGAATTGCATATATGATAAGCACTACCGGTATCTAATACCCATATGTTATCATAAGAGTCCGACAAATGGAGACTGATCATGAATGTACCTGAAGCTTCATCAAGCTTTTGTTTCGCCCTTTCTGCAAGGTACTCTTTGCAGTTTCTCTTCCAGTGCCCATCTTTATCACAGTGGAAGCACTGGCCTTTGTCCTTTGCTGGGTCTTTCTTAGCAACCTTTGTTTTACCTGGTTTGACCTTGCCCTTTCCCTTCCTAAGGGACCTTTCTGCTTTCCTTTTCCTTTTGGTCTCACCAGTGTAGAGAACTAGCTTCTCTTTCTTGATAGTACTCTCTGCCTCCCTCAATATATTGAGAAGCTCTGGGAGAGTCACTTCAAGCTTGTTCATATTAAAATTCATTATGAACTGTGAAAAAGAATCTTGTAGGGACTGAAGCACAATGTCCACACACAAGTTATCCTCTAGGACCATTCCTAGACCTGTGAGTTTCTCTATCCACTCAATCATATTTAGGACATGGTTCTGAACCGATGTCCCCTCAGTCATCCTAGCGCGGAAGAGGCTCTTAGATATCTCATATCACTGAGTCCTTCCCTATTCCTCAAACAATTTGCGGACATGTAGGAGAATGGATCTGGCATCCATCTTTTCATGTTGTCTCTGTAACTCAGGAGTCATAGAGCCCAATCATATAGCACTGAGCAAGAGTGGAGTCATCAATGTACTTCACGTAGCGAGCGATCTCATCCTCATTTGCCCCTTCTTCGGGCGCAGGCATCACTATATCAAGGATGTACACGATTTTCTCCGCTGTGAGAACAATTCTCAAGTTACGGAGCCAATCCGTATAATTTGGACCAGTGAGGCGGTTGACATCAAGTATGCCACGTAAGGGATTTGAAAGCACATTATCTGAAAATAAAGATGCAGCAGAAATGAATAACATGCAGATTTTGTAAGAAATAAACAATCAAGATATGAACTTCTATCTTAATATGCTCCCACTATTTTACTAACGAGTCACGCGACACCCTCAGCACGTGAAACGGAAGTCTCCGGCAGACTTCTAGTGGGGATCAGGATCCAATCAGCGTCTTAGTGTAACCTCGAGGGACTCGAACAATCACACTAAGCCTAAAAGGTAGGCAACTCTTGTCGATCACAACTCCTTGTTATTCCCGTCCTGTTCGGCCTCCGAATCACCATGGCCTCGAGGGACTCGACCAACCATGATGCTCGGTTAAGTCAACACCTTCGTTACAAGATGAGTCTGATTTGATGATATACCCTCGAGGGACTCGACCAAGTATACCATGCACTCAGGTCACCGGTGACATCTCTATGTCGTAAGGAAGATAACGAATCACGATATAGGTGAGTCTCGAGGGACTCGACCAACTCAACCTACACCGGGAGTCGGTTCCTACTTATAACGATGGAAGGCCACGTGGGTCAATCTAATTGCCTCAAGTTTACCGACTTAATATTATCGAGATATGATTTGGTCTCCTAATATGACATGTCACACATATACATATTTAATATATATCTATATCGCATGCAAATATATATACATATGTAGTATATGTATAAGCAATTACACCAGATGATCATGGACCACAACCTAATATGATTAGGCCCGAGCCAGTAGGCCTAATCACTCACATCAAGATCTATGTGTGCAACGGTGCATCTCCATGCCCTGTGATCGTCCATCTCGTCCTTGTCGGTTCCGTCAACATCTTGATGCATCTTCATGCATCACGATCGTCCGTCTCGTGGGTCCCGCTATCGCATCCACGCTCCCGCTAGGCCTCCTCACGTAATTACAACTTAATCATAGGCACGCAGGCCCGACTATAAACGAGAAATATAATAGAGGCTCGCAAACCTCAATAATAATAATCACAAGTAATCACATCACATGGTCCATGATCATCCGTCCACACATCATACATTACATGTATAAATAATCATTATCATGTAGGACTACTAGATAATAATAATAATAAAAAATAATAATCAACTAAACCTTTTAATTAATTAATATTTTTTGAAATCAGAGACATTATAGAAAAATTTTGAATTCATAGGGGTATTTTCGTAATTTGGACAAAAGACAGAAACTGGAATTTCTCAAATTTCGAGGGGCACAACTATCTTTTGCCCAGAAAACCCTAATGGCCTTTCCCCTTTTCGCTACTGTCGCCGCCGCCACCCTGCCGGCGGGGCGAGGGCACTGCCCTCGCCTACAGGCGGCACGCTCGCTGGTAGCGCTGCCGCTGCGGGTGGGCGCCCCTTTCGGGCGCCGCCGCCTCCGCAGGCGGTATTGTCCCGCCGGGCGACCGCCCCTGTGGGGGGGTTTTGCCCGTGGGAGCAGCGGCGGCGGGCGCTGCTGCCCGTGGGCTGCCAGCCCCGCCGGCAGCAAGCCTGCTGCAAGCAGGCCACCGGTCGGTTGCAGCAGACGTAGCCCCTATGCTGCCCGCCTTCGGCTGCGCTGCACGCACGCAGATTGAGGGCAGCAACTGTTGCTGCTCTTCCTTGCTTTTGCGTCAACAATTTTGACGTCAAAATTCTTCCTAAACACAACACATGCAGTTCAAAACCAATCATTCGCACAAACAACCTGGCTCTGATACCACTGTTGGGAAATCCTTGGGGGCGACATCTCATACGCAGCGGAAGAACAAGAAAACAAAATCCCCGATTCCCAAAGAGATGTTCGTCGTCGTGCGAAGATTGGTACACAAAAATCCGCGAAACATGAAATTGCATATAGAGTAGATTGTGTTACCTAGGGAGATCGTATATCCCTGTTTCCTTGCAGATCCTTAGGAGAGGGTGAAGGAGGTCAAGCGTCCTCCTCTCTAGCGGTGATCCACACAGTAGGGTTGCGACGACGCTCCTCAAAACTCCAGGCCTACTTAGAGGTGGAGATGGAGAGGAGAATAGGAAAAGGCAAACAAAAGCTCTCTAGCCTATGGGGCTCTGAATCCCTCCTATTTATAGAGGTCCCCTGTCAAACCCTAATGGGTCCTCCCCTAGTGGGTATTGGATCTGCATCCAATAAGACAAGGGCTCCGTCGGATATCTCTATCCGAACCTCTATTAATCGCAATGCCTACCATATGTGTGTGACCCTCTAGGCCCAATATCGAACTGGCCGTGAGTCATACCTGTCAGAACTCCTTCTAACTCAGTGAATTATTATCTCTGTAATAATTCACTCGACTCATCGACTACGGACGTACTAGGCCACTACGCCGTAGTCCCCAAACGATATAGGGGAATCCAATCCATTGGACCTATCTGTCCTCAGTTACCATGTACCTATAGTCCCTCATCCATCTAATATCCCAGAGACCGTATATAGAGTATGGTGTTGTCAGACCCATACGGTTTCTTCTCGAGTCTCGCTCTAATCGGATTCTCCCGGAGAACTCTCTCTCTCTCAACTCAAATGACCCTGGCCAGGGATTTGTCTGAGCAAGAACACATGGGATATTCCTCTCATGATGCCGAGAGTGGATGATCCTCTATCGACACTCAATGGCCCTCATAAGGTCGACTACCACTCCCAATGACCAGCTTTACTAGATCTGGGACAGCCAAACTTATAAGTCTGGTATCAAAGAGTGGAGCACTCATACAGGACATCATTGGTGTCTCAAGTCTAAGGACCATATACACCACTAGGACTACGAAATCGCTGTCTAACAATAAGGCATCATCAACCATACAGCATTTCGTAAGTGGATCAATCAATGAACTCATTCGCCAATGAGCACCTGTACTGTATCCCTAGTGTCCCTACACATGCAGCTTTGAGACCAGCTGCATCCATCATATGGACGGGTATACAGCACACTAGTTTGTCCGGTTATCACAATATCCCTCTCGAGTGACCTATGACCGGGATTATTTAGGATATGTGTTTAAAGGTGAATCGATCTCACTATCGTGATCTCATCACGATCCGATTCCCATTGCACAAATCCAAGGACATCACAATATATGTATGCATTTATGTAATAGTTATAAAGTGATATATGCCAAAATATAATAAGCAAAAAGATTCTATATTAAGTCACACGTGCCATCACTCACGTGATTGGCTTGCTGGGCACCTATGACTAGCATAAGATAATTTAAGATGTCATTTAGAATTGAAGGAGAAGGATTAGATTCACCGAGGAATGGAGAGAAGATGAAAAACTTTACGGAAAATCCATTCAAAAAAGTTTATTGTTTAAGGACAATTTAACATACCTAATTCCCTTCTAATGAATTCAAATTGGTCTTCATTCAAGGCTTTTGTAAATATATCTGCTAATTGATGCTTTGTGTCAATGAATTCTAGAACAACATCATTGTTAAGGACATGATCGCGTATGAAATGATGCCTAACATCGATGTGCTTAGTTCTAGAGTGCTGAATTGGATTTTTAGTAAGACATATGGCACTAGCATTATCACATTTTATGGGAATGTTTTTAAAGTGAATTCCATAGTCTTCTAATGTATTTTTCATCCAAACAACTTGTGCACAGCATGCACTTGCAGCAATGTATTCGACTTCCGCCGTAGATAGTGCAACTGAATTTTGTTTCTTGGAAGTCCAAGAAACAAGTGCATGTCCTAAAAATTGGCATGTTCCGGATGTACTTTTTCTATCTATCCTGCATCCGCCAAAATCGACATCTGCATAAGCTATTAAATCGAATTTTTCAGATTTTGGATGCCACAGTCCTAGATTTGGAGTTCCTTTAAGATACCTAAATATTCTTTTAACACTTTTAAGATGAGATAATTTAGGATTTGATTGAAACCTAGCGCAAAGTCCTACACTAAACATAATATCCGGTCTAGTCGAGGTAAGGTAGAGTAGACTACCTATCATTCCCCTATATGTTTTTTGATCGAAATTTTCACTATTTTCATCCATATCTAACTTAGTTGCAGTACTCATAGGGGTATTTATTGCTTTTGAATTATCCATGTTAAATCATTTTAACAATTCTAATGTGAATTTAGATTGGTTAAGAAATATACCATCCCTATGTTGTTTGATTTGTAATCCTAAAAAGAAAGTTAATTCACCCATTAAACTCATTTCAAATTCATGACTCATACATTTGGCGAATGATTCACATAGTGATTCATCCGAAGAGCCAAAAATAATAACGTCAACATAAATTTGCACAATAAGAAAATTATTTTCAAAATGTTTAATAAACAATGTAGTATCAACCTTGCCTTTGGTAAAATTATTTAAAATAAGAAAGGAACTAAGCCTTTCATACCAAGCTCACGGACTTGTTTCAAGCCATAGAGAGCCTTAGTAAATTTGAATACATGATTAGGAAGAAGAGAATTTTCAAATCCGGGAGGTTGTTCGACACTTCTTCGGAAATAAAACCATTCAAGAAGGCATTTTTGACATCCATTTGAAATAGTTTAAAATCATTACTACTAGCATAGGCAAGGAGTATCCTTATGGCTTCTAATTGAGTCACAGGAGCGAAGGTTTCTTCGTAATCGATACCTTCTTTTGGTTGAAACCTTTGGCCACTAATCTAGCCTTGTTTCTAACCACGATACCATTTTCGTCTTGCTTGTTTCTAAAGACCCATTTAGTACCAATGACTAAATGGTCACTAGGTCTAGGAACAAGCTTCCACACTTTATTCCTCTCAAATTGATTCAATTCCTCTTGCATTGCAATAACCCAAAAATCATCTTTTATGGCCTCGTCAATGCACTTAGGTTCAATTTGAGAAAGGAAGGCGGCATTAGCACAAAAATTCTTGAACGAGGAATGAGTTTGAACTCATTTTGATGTATCTCCTATAATTAGCTCCTTTGGATGAGCATCTATATACTTCCATTCCTTGGGTAAGAAAATTTCGGAAGAAGGTGCATCCAAGTTGCTATTTTGAGGAGGGGTTCATTTAAATTCAAATTATCAAAACCAAGATCATCATCAAAATCATTTTTCTTTAAATTAGAAATTTCATTAAAAACTACATGAATAGACTCTTCTATTACTAAGGTTCTTTTGTTAAAAACCTGAAAAGCCTTCGAAATGGAAGAGTAACCAAGAAAGATGTCTTCATCGGATTTAGCATCAAATTTTCCTAAGGCATCCTTTTCATTCAAAATAAAGCATTTACAACCGAAAACTTTAAAATAGGAAATATTTGGTTTTTGTTATTCCATATTTCATAGGGAGATTTTGATAGGGATGGTCTTATTAGGACCCTATTCATAATGTAGCAAGCCGTATTTACGGCTTCGGCCCAAAAATACTTAGGTAAACTATGTTCATTTAACATAGTTCTTGCCATTTCTTGTAGGTTTCTATTTTTTCTTTCAACTACTCCATTTTGTTGGGGATTTCTTGGAGTGGAGAAGTTGTGATTGTATCCATTAACTTCACAAAAATTATGAAAGTCACGGTTTTGAAATTCGCCACCGTGATCACTCCGAATTGATGAAATCATGAAACCTTTTTCGTTTTGAGTGAGTTTACAAAATTTAGAGAAACACTTGAAACAATCACTTTTGTGAGCTAAGAAATAGGTCCAAGTATATCTAGTATAGTCATCCACAATTACAAATGCATATTTGCTTCCTCCTAGACTTGTCGTATCAATTGGTCCAAATAAGTCCAAATGAATCAATTGTAATGGTCTAGTGGTGCTAATTTGAGTTTTTGATTTGAAACTAGTTTTTATTTGTTTACCTAATTGACATGCATCGTATACTTTGTCCTTAATAAACTTTATATTTGGAATTCCTTGCACTAATTCTCTCGATGAGATTTTAGATATTAGTTTTATGCTTGCATGGCCTAGTCTCCTATGCCAAAGCCAAGCATCATCATTTAAAGCAGAGAAGCACATTTCATTACTTAGTTCATCAAGGTTGATGGTGTAGATATTATTTTGTTTTAATGCAATCATAGTCATGTTATGGTTTGGTTTTTCAATAATACATACATTTGATTCAAATCTAACGATATAACCTTTATCGCATAATTGACTAACACTCAAGAGATTATGTTTCAATCCATCAACTAGTAAGACATCATCAATATAAAATTTTAATTTGTTACCTATGGTTCCCTTGCTAATAATTTTCCCTTGGTTGTTGTCTCTGAAGGTGACGTACCCTTCTTCTTTCCTAGTGAGCATAGAGAAATGAGATGGATCTCCAGTCATATGTCTTGAGCATCCACTATCTAGATACCATCTCTTGCTCCTAGCTTGTGATGGTGTATGTTTCTACATGAAGGGATTATTTTTAGGTACCCATTTTCTTTTGGGTGCCTTAAAAACTGATTTAACTTGTTCATCATATTGCATAGAGTTGATCATGGTTCCTTTAGGAACCCAAATTAGTTTGTTCGGACTAATTTTCTTTAATAGACATTTATAAGTTTTATGTCCATATTTGCAACAAAAGTTGCAATTGCTTTGGTGCCGAACATGTAAGACGGGGCCTTTAATGAAGGTGGTTGGATTTTGGTGAGGACTTCTCACAAATCCGATTCCACTTCTTTTAGGAACGTGACCCTTATTTGTAAGGATCATATTCCAAGATTTGCTACCAACCTCGAATTTCTTCAAGGTGTCCTTAAGTAGCAAGTTCTTCTTTTGGAGAGATTCTAGATCATGACATTTTATACATGGAGCTAAACTATCATGATATTCAGTTTTTAATTTATCGATATCACAAGTGAGACTATCATGTTCCTTTTTTTAGCAATTTGTATTTTCTACTAATTGTCTTACATTCATCAAATAACTCATGGAAAGCATTTAATAATTCATGATAAGGTAAATCTGCATCAATTAAATCTATTACCTCTTCTCCGATGGCCATTATGGCATAATGAGCAACTTGCTCGGTGTTGGACTCCTCTTCTTCGGACGCGCTTGAATCATCCCACGTTGCCTTGAGCGCCTTCTTCTTTGATGTTCTCTTTTTGGCTTGAGGGCAATCGTTCTTGTAGTGTCCCAGTTTTTTGCATTCATAGCAAATCACTTGGTCCTTCTTGTGTTCGAACTTATTTTTTGTATTATTTTTAAATTTGTTCTTTCTTAAATATTTTTAAAATTTTTGAATTAAAAGTGCAATGTCATTGTCACTGTTCTCATCACTTGATGTTCCTTTCAAGTGGTCTTCTTGTGATGTGAGTGCCATATCCTTCCTGTTCTTTGGAAGGGGGTTCTCGAGCTCATCATGAGCTGGACATGTCATTTCATAGGTCATTAGAGACCCAATAAGTTCTTTAAGAGGGAATGTTTTAAGGTCTTTGGCCTCTTGAATTGCCGTAACTTTTGGATCCCAACTTTTAGGGAGGGATCTTAAGATTTTAGTTACTAGTTCAAAGTTAGTAAAATCTTTACCAAGAGCTTTGAGTCCATTGATGACATCCGTGAACCGGGTGTACATGTCTCCGATGGACTCACTTGGTTTCATTCAGAAAAGTTCGTAAGAGTGCACAAGGATATTGATTTTGGACTCTTTCACTCGGCTAGTGCTTTCATGAGTGACCTCAAGAGTTCTCCAAATATCAAAAGCCGAATCACAAATTGAAACACGATTAAATTCATTTTTATCTAGTGCACAAAACAAGGAATTCATAGCCTTTGCGTTTAAAGCAAAAACCTTCTTCTCCGATTCATTCCATTTGCTCATCGGAAGAGAAGATTTTTGAAATCCGTTTTCGACAATAGTCCAAAGCTCGAAATCCATGGAAATGAGGAAGATCCTCATACGGGTCTTCCAATACGTGTAATCCGACCCATTAAACATAGGTGGACGTGTGATAGAGTGTCCCTCATGCATGCCGGAGTAAGCCATCTCTCTTGGGTATTAAACCAAATATGAGAGTGAGCCTTGCTCTGATACCAATTGTTAGGATCGGAGCGGCACTAAGAGGGGGGGGGGAATTAGTGCAGCGGTAAAGTGCGATAAACTTTTGATGATTTAAAACCTTTCGGAAACTTCGTACGATAAAAGTAACGTTTTCGTTTGAAACCGTTTCGATTGTGTTTTAACTTAAAGGGATAAGTAAGACAGAGACAAAGAAGTAGAGCATTAAAGTGCAAATGATTTGCAGCAATATAAATGACAATAAATACATGCAAACCTGAGATCACGCCGATTTTATAGTGGTTCGGTCAAATGACCTACATCCACTTGCGAGGCCCCTATTTGATAAGGCTCCCACCTTCCACTAGCAAATCTTCTTGAAGGGGAAGGGTAAATACCCCTCTTACAACTTTTTATAAGTGGTTCACTCTCTTACATATTTTCAGCAAGAAAGAAAGAGGTGAACACTAGCAAATTGAAAACAAGACTAGCAAAGACTCTTCTAAGATTTTTCTCTCAATCAATTGCTTCTCTAAAAGTTGTTTTCTCAGCTGAGATTTGAGGGGTATTTATAGACCTCAAGAGGATTCAAATTTGGGCTCCAAAATTTGAATTCTCTTTGGGTTCCCGATGCTGGCGGTGCCACCGCCTATCAGTGGCGGTGCCACCGCCTGTCAGTGTTAGGCACTGACAGTGCTGGGCGGTGCCACCGCCCAGCTCTCAGGTGCTGGGTGGTGCAACCGCCCAGTCTGGCGGTGCCACCGCCAGACCCTTCGGTTCACTTGTTGGGCTTCAAATTTAGCCCAAACCAAGTCTAATTTTGGGCCCAGTTGGCCAAAACAAAACACATCCTAAGCAAGTTTTCAACCGCGAACGTCGAGTATTGTTCCGGCGAGCTTTCCAACGAACTTCTTCCGACGAGCTCCCAACAAGCTCCCGAACTTGTGATGACTTTAATGAGTAGCCGAGCCTTCTCGGTGATCTCCGTGAACCTTCGACGATCTCTTCAGCGAACTTCTGAAAATTCCGACAGGTTCCCGATTTCTTCTCGGTTGGTTCCAGCAGCATCTCCGACGATTCTTCGGACTCTTAAATGTCCATCAAACTTGACTCCGGTATCCTTGCTTTGTGTTTTCTGATTATCGTAGTTAATCCTGCATACTTAACTCAATAATATGGATTAGATCAATTAACCCATCAATTGATTTTATCATCAAAATCCGATATTCAACATAAAGATAGGGTAGGCTTGATTATGCATGACTTGTTAAGGAAACCTTTGATTCTAAGCTATCAATAATAGAGTCTAATATAAAGCTTTACTTACTATACTTCAACTATGTAAAGACTTTTTTGTCACCAATATGGCGATAAATAATGATTCACAAGTGGAGGTAAACTAGATTACTAACAACCATGAAACCTGATTGATTCCCCACTATAGTGAAGTGTCTACTCATGGTAAAGTAGTTGATCGTCGATCTCCCTAAGTTTGAAATTGTTAGGATCGGAGCAGCACTAAGAGGGGGGGGTGAATTAGTGCAGCGGATTAAAACTTCGGTTTTTAAAAAATCTTTCGTATGATAAGAGCGGAACTTGACAAGCTTAATCTTGAAAGCGTATTCTTAAATATGCGCAGCAAAAGTAATAAGGAACTAAAGCATATAAGAAGGTTTGCAATAATGTAAATAGCAATAATGAAATGCAAACCAAGGATCACGCCGATTTTAGAGTGGTTCGGTCAAATGACCTACTCCACTTGCGAGGCCCCTCTTCGATGAGGCTCCCACCTTCCACTAGCAAGTCTCTTGAAATGGAAGGGTAAATACCCCTCTTACAACTCTTTACAAGCGGTTCACTCTCTTACAGATTTTCGAGAAGAGATGAGGTGAACACTAGCAAATTGAAAAGAAGACAAGCTAACACTTTTCTAAGACCTTTCTCTCAAACTCTTGCTGCTCAAAAAGTTATGTTCTCAGCTGAGATTTGAGGGGTATTTATAGGCCTCAAGAGGATTCAAATTTGGGCTCCAAAATTTGGGCTCCAAAATTCAAATTCTCTTTGGGTTCCCGATCTTTGGCCGGTGCCACCGCCCAGCCAAGCAATGCCACCGCCCGGCACTTTCGGGTGTTGGGCGGTGCCACCGCCAAAGAAGAGGTGTCACCGCCCAGCACTGGGTGCTGGGCGGTGCCACTGCAGCCCAGGCAGTGCCACCGCCTACAGTGTTTTTTAGCCCGCCATGGTGTTTTCAGCCCACCGCCTCTGTGTTTCAGCCTCACAGTGTTATAGGCCCCTACTTGGGTTATAGGATTAATACCTAATCCTAACCCTAATTAACATGCTAACTACAAATTTTAAAGACATTATATAAGCTATTACAAAGTCCATAAGTCAAGACTTCTTCCCATGAAGCTTCCGCTAACTTTTCGGGTCTTCCCATAAAGTCTCTAAAACCATTCTGTGGACTCCCTGCAAGCTCTTAAACTTCACGATTTGATCTTGGCGAGTTCCAACGAGCTTCTTCTTCGGCAAGCTCCGATCTTTCTCGGCAAACTCTGCGAACTTCCCACGAACCTTCCTCGAAGCTTCCAAAAACCCTTCTAAGAAGCTCCTACTCATTCTCGGCTAGTTCCGGCGTTCCCCGTGATCCTTCGGACTTCCGTGAACTCTTGAACTCCCAACGAATTCTTCGTGCTTGACTCCGCACTTTGTTTCGCTTTATGTCTTCATCGTTATCGTGGTTAATCCTGCACATGCAAGCCAAAACTCTACTCCGATCTAGACAGTTATTAACGCGAATTGACATTCCGTTGCCCGCAAGACGCGTCATTGGTTGGCATTTCGTCCGATTCTTCAGCGCATCGTCCTCTCTTGTGGCTTGTTGCCCAATCGGCGGTTGACCTCCGCAACCCCGATATCCTTGGTGCAATTCCGCTCTCCTTAGCCCGATGCCCGACGTTGAAGCCTTCTCGCCGTCCAATATCCTGACGTGATCTCCCCTCGGCGCATAATGTCAATTCCTCCTGCGTAACTGTCTAATTCTGATCGAGTAGACCTGCATCACTCAAAATGCAGTTAAACATCTAAACACAATCAATTAGTTTCATCATCAAAATCCGAGATTCAACAATCTCCACCTTTTTGATGATGACAACTAATTGATGACTAACGAAGTTAACCTTAACTCCCCGGAGTTTATACAAACTCCCCCTATCAATATGCCATTGATAGAACACTTGAATTATCTCAAATCCAAGTAACAGTCATCACATGTTATGAAAAACATTTAAACCATCATGCAAATATATAAAATGTTTAATTCAATGCATGAAGTCATCAATATACTTCTCCCCCTATGTCATCAACAAAAAGGAGAAGTAGCTCTAGCTATTTTAAAAGATATGCAAGTTTTTACAACATGAAGCTAGATTTTCATCACAACATATAAGCACAAAAGCATAGCAAGATTCTTAAGTTCAATCATGGGAATTCAACACTTGCTTCTTGTGCAAGATTGCACTTTGCTTTTCTTTGCAAGTAACAATATTTATGATGTTTGATATAGCAAATTTTATATCATGCAAGGTAGCAAACTTTTGTGATGTTCAAGATAGTAAGTTCTTTCAATGAAATGATTGAGCTAGGAAATTTTTTATATGTAAGTTTTACTACATAAAAGCTAGTAAAAAATTTCAAAAGCAAATGCAAGATAGCTTTCTTGTGTAAGCTCATGATTCTTGTTTTCGAGATGAGCAAACTAATAAGTTTTGCCCATTTTTTGCGATGTCTACGCTTGTAATTTTTTTTTTTTTCTCTTGTCTTGTGTAAGCTAGCTATCTCCCCCCTTTGTCGTTGTCAAAAAAAGAAGGAAAGACCCTTTACATCAATTATGACAAAGGTAAGTATCAATCTCATTTGTGCATCATTATATTTTCAAATTAAAACATGCACTATTTCAAAACCTTATATTTCATTCATGCGCGATATTGAATAAATCAATCAACATTATGAGCATATCATACATGATACATCTTTTTGGCAATAACTCATAGTATTTTAAATCATGATTTACATCATATGCAATACATCACATCATAATTAGAAAGCACAAGTATTGTATGCATCATTGCCAATCATAAATGTTTCATAATGGTATCCATTTTGTCAAATTATATCCTACCATGCATGATCAAATCTTCTCCCTATTTTATCATTGAAAACAAGAAAGAAGTAGGGAAGAGCATAAAAGTGTAAAATATTTCAATCATTTCATGGTATTTGTATCATAGATATAAAGAAATCATATCATCAAAGATAAGACCATTTGAATACCAAAAGACATGATTCATTTAATCAAATATCTTCCTTTTCTAAATAACAAAAATTGTAGGTGTACAAAGAAGAGATTGTGATTAAAAAAGAATCTCAAGTAGTAAATCCAAGAAATCAAGATCGTAAGTTGAATATAAACTCATTTAAATTTAAATTGTCAAATTCATCAAAATCTCAACATTACTTTCAAGATATTCAAAATGGTATACATAGATTTATAATAATAATCAAGGGAAAATCATTCAATCTTATAAGAGAATAAGATATTAATTCAAGCATATAAAATTTCTCAATTCATTATGAATCATAAAAAGAATTATGGTTCCAAAAAATCATGATTCATTTAGGAAAATTTTCTCTTTAGTGCATGATAAGAAGAAATATAGCAATGATACCAATCATAATTCATTTGGATAGTAGATGCTAAAAAGGAACATTGAGGATACAAGATCTTGATTTTTATAGAGTAAATCTCAAGTTATAAATCTCAAAAAATCAAGATAAAGCTCATTTAAATTCAAATCATCAAATCAAAATCATTTTTAAGATATTCATAAAAAGATGATAAAATAGATTCGTCAAACCAAGAATATTCAAGAAAAATACTTTTATCTATTTAATTGTTTTATATAAGCTTGCCTTTGTCCTTTTTGTGCCAAAATATACATATATATCATCAATCATTTAGGATCGAAAAATAAATTTCTTCATAAAAAACCATCAAGATCATTATGTATAACTTTTTAAAATCTCATGCATAAAATGGTATCAAAACATTTAATATTTTCATTCCATCATTTTGAATTGGTTTTATTGAACATAATTTTGAATGATTCTTATAGATAACTAAAACTTCTTTAGTTTTAATTTATAATGATTGACTTTATCTTAGCATGCTCTAATTTTATTCATATGTCAAAACCATACATCATGTTTGAAAACCAAATATAAGGTTCAAAAAAAATCATCAAGCCTTCCATTCAAAAAAAGCCATGCATCGTCATTGAAAATCAATATGGAAATCGTCAAAATATACATTCTTACTTCTCAAACACATACATAAGATTAATCTTACTAGGTGTATAAGCATTAGATTTATATCTAACATTTTATTGCATTAACATAACACATGCAATTTTTAAAAAAATTAATCCTAAACTAAATTAAAAATGACTCATGAAAGTATTATGTAATTTCGAAATAAATTAGGGGGATTTCGATTACCTCATTATTGAGAGTGATTGAGGCATAGTTTGCCACCTCGCCTTTCTTGATTTTCTCCTCGTCTTCGGAAGAGCTCAATTCATCCCAATTTTTGTTCTTCTTTATGCTTCAAAGCAAGTAGTTCCATTCTTTTTTTTTTTTTAATTTTTGTTTCATTTGTAGTTTAAGTTCACCATCACTTGAGCTTATTCTCGAGTGGTCTTCATGTGTTCTATGTCCCAAATCCTTCCTGTCCTTTGGAAGGTTGTTCTCGAAGTTTTCTTTTTTTGTCACATTGTTCATTTCAGAGGTCATTAGAGACCCAACAAGTTCTTCAAGAGGAAATGTTTTAAGGTCCTTGGCCTCTTGAATAGTCAGTAACTTTTGATTCCCATCTTTTTTTGAAGGGATCTTAAGATTTTAGTGACTAGTTCAAAGTTAGAAAAACTTTTACCAAGAGCTTTGAGTCCATTGATGACATCCGAGAAACGGTGTGCATGTCTCCGATGGACTCACTTGGTTTCATCCGGAAAAGTTCGTAAAGAGTGCACAAGAATGTTGATTTTAGACTCTTTCACTCTGCTAGTGCCTTCATGAGCGACCTCAAGAGTTCTCCAAATATCAAAAGCCGATTCACAAATCAAAATGCTTGATTAAATTCATTTTTTGTCAAGTGCACAATATAAGGCATTCATAGCCTTTGCATTTAAAGCAAAAAAACTTTCTTCTCCAATTCATCCCAATCACTCATCGGAAGAGAAGATTTTTTAAATCCATTTTCGACAATATTCCAAAGCTCGAGATTCAATGAAAGTAAGAAAACTCTCATTCGAAGTTTTCCAATAGGTGTAGTCCCATCCCATTGAAAAAAGGGAGGATGAATGAGAGAGTGACCCTCTTGAAAGCCATAAAGAGCCATTTCTATTTGGGTGTTAAACCAAAGTAGAAAACCGTGGCTCGATACCAATTGTTAGGATCGGAGCAAAGACTAAGAGGGGGTGAATTAGTGCAAAATGATTAAAACTTCAGTTTTTAAAAAAATCTTTCAGATGATAAGAGCGAACTTGACAAGCTTAATCTTGAAAGTTTATTCTTAAATATGCGTAGCAAAAAAGTAATAAGGAACTAAAGCATATAAGAAGGTTTGCAATAATGTAAATAGCAATAATGAAATGCAAACCAAGGATCACGCCGATTTTAGAGTGGTTCGGTCAAATGACCTACTCCACTTTGAGGCCCCTCTTCGATGAGGCTCCCACCTTCCACTAGCAAGTCTCTTGAAATGGAAGGGTAAATACCCTCTTACAACTCTTTACAAGCGGTTCACTCTCTTACAGATTTTTCGAGAAGAGATGAGGTGAACACTAGCAAATTGAAAAGAAGACAAGCTAACACTTTTCTAAGACCTTTCTCTCAAACTCTTGCTGCTCAAAAAAGTTATGTTCTCAGCTAAGATTTGAAGGGTATTTATAGGCCTCAAGAGGATTCAAATTTGGGCTCCAAAATTCAAATTCTCTTTGGGTTCCCGATCTTTGGCGGTGCCACCTCCAAATGGCAGTGCCACCGCCTTGGCACTTTTCGGTGCTAGAAGGTGCCACCACCAGCCAAAGAGGTGTGTCACCGCCAGCACTTTCTTTGGAAGGTGCCACTCACAGCCCAGTACCACCGCCTACAAGTTCATTTTCAGCCCACCGCCCTACACAGTGTTTTCAAAGCCTCACAAGTGTTATAGGCCCCTACTTGGGTTATAGGATTAATACCTAATCCTAACCCTAATTAACATGCTAACTACAAATTTTAAAGACATTATATAAGCTATTACAAAGTCCATAAGTCAAGACTTCTTCCCATGAAGCTTCCTAGGCGAACTTTTCGCGGTCTTCCCATAAAGTCTCTAAACCATTCTGTGGACTCCCCAAGCTCTTAAACTTCACGATTTGATCTTGGCGAGTTCCAACGAGCTTCTTCGACAAGTTCCGATCTTTCTCGGCAAACTCTGCGAACTTCCCACGAACCTTCCGGCGAAGCTTCCAAAAACCCTTCGGCAAGCTCCCTACTCATTCTCGGCTAGTTCCGGCAATGTTCCCGACGATCGATCCTTCGACTTCCGTCGAACTCTTGAACTCCCAACGAATTCTTCGTGCTTGACTCCGCACTTTGTTTCGCTTTATGTCTTCATCGTTATCATAGTTAATCCTGCACATGCAAGCCAAAACTCTACTCCGATCTAGACAGTTATTACAACGCGAATTGACATTCCGTTGCCCGGCACGTCATTGGTTGGCATTTCGTCCGATTCTTCAGCGCATCGTCCTCTCTTGTGGCTTGTTGCCCAATCGGCGGTTGACCTCCGCAACCCCGATATCCTTGGTGCAATTCCGCTCTCCTTAGCCCGATGCCCGACGTTCGAAGCCTTCTGCCGTCCAATATCCTGACGTGATCTCCTCCGGCGCAACGTCAATTCCTCCTGCGTTAACTGTCTAATTCTGATCGAGTAGACCTGCATCACTCAAAATGCAGTTAAACATCTAAACACAATCAATTAGTTTCATCATCAAAATCCGAGATTCAACAGAAATTGCCAAGTTCGAGCAAGACTTTAAAGTCAAGGCTCTCTCTAAGTTCGCATTGAGAGCATATCTAATTTCAAGGAGCCAGTGATTGTGGAAATGTTGGAATCTCAAAGCATAGATTCGGGAGAAGTTGTTGCTCCAACAATTGAACCAAGCTTGGATGGATTGTATTATTAATTAGTTGAAAACAAGATCCCACCCAATCAGTCCCTTGACAACATGAAGAATCAACCCAACCATGGCATTATCCCTAGTCGTACCAAAGATATTATTATACTTTTACATTTATTTTTGATACCTTCGGTCTAATGAGGTCGAATAAATTCTATTTAAAGTTCTTGATGAGATGTTTCTAGCCTATAAGGTCTTGGACAAGGCTACTACTTAAGAAACTTGTCACTATGTCATTGATTATGTCTTGAGATGTAATTTATGCTAGTAAAACTGACTATTTTCATAGCATTAATACATTGAAAATATTTAAGTCAAACTACATACAACTGTTATGAATTGACAAGCTGAAGGATTCATTTGAAAAATTATAATATCCTGATATGGAGTCTCGAATGTTCTTATCATGGAAAATGGAACTGAATCAATAATGCAAGTTTAAAGAGTTCTATACTTTTGTGATTTCTCTTCTCTATAATGCACCCTGAATCTAAAGGTCTATCAAAGTCACTAATTGAGCCATCTTGGAGGGAATTGTACAAGTATGTTAGTTGAGCAAAGAGAGTTTGGACATCTGAGAATCCGATGGAGCTACTAGACTAGGCCTCAGGCTTCAATAGGAGAATCTTCCTTTTGCTTCACCTATGGATTGAAGGGTTATTTCTCCCAAGTTTATCATCCCAACTGTTGGGAAATATTGGGAGTGACATCACATGCGCAGCGGAAGAATAAGAAAACAAAATCCCCAATTTTTCGAAAAGATGTTCGTCGTCGTGCGAAGATTGGTGTGCAAAAATCCATGAAACAAACCGCATATAGAATAAATTGTGTTACTTAGGGAGATCGTATATCCCTGTTTCCTTACAGATCTCTATGAGAGGGTGAAAGAGGTCAAGTGTCCTCCTCTCTAACGGTGATCCACACAGCAGGGCTGCGACGACGCTCTTCAAAACTCCAGGTCTACTCTGAGGTGGAGAAGGGGAGGAGAATAGGAGAGGCAAACAAAGGCTTTGTTGGGCTGACATTCCATAGTGGGTTCAGCCCATGGTGGGCTTTATCAATCCATAGTCCACACCCTTTTGACCTAACCCTAGATCAATATAAGGGAGTGTGGTGGCTGCATTTTAGGGGCAGGTGGCTATGTTTTTGGGAGAAAATCTGCAGCAATGAGGTGATCCTTGTAGTAACAAAAAAGAGGAGAAAAAAATAGAAATCCAAGGAGAAAGAAAGGGAAGAAAACAAGGACAACACAGAGAGACTATTCTCAATCATCCAGCAGTGTTCTCATCTCAGGTTAGATCAAATCTATAGTAGATTCTTACTGTGATTACTTAGGGAGAATTAGGGAGGATTTAGATATTGAGCAAAGTGACATGATCCTTATATCCAAGTTATTCTCTTGTGATTGTTGCTAGGGTTTTGGGCAAAAGATTGACATTTGTATATTCATTATTATTATAGTGGATTATCTCTAATTTGCCCCGTGATTTTTACCCTTCACATTGAAGAGGCTTTCCATGTATATCTTGGTATTCTATTTGATTATGATTTCATTTAATTCCGTTGGGTATTATGGTCTTCTAGTACCTGTTCATATACAAAGGTTATTCCGCATTATATCTCATCAACTAGTATTAGAGCAGGGTTTTCGTGATTTAATTTTGTATTTGAACATAGAGGCTAGTAGTATTTCTCGCATGATTAATTTGAATGGAAACAATTAGATGATATAGAAACCAAGAATGGAAGATCTCTTGTATTGCAAAGATTTGTATGAACCTTTGCAGGGGGATAGTGCAAAACCCATAACTATGACAAATGATGAGTGGAAGAGGTCAGATCGAAAAACAATTGGGTTTATTCGACAGTGGCTTGATAATAGTGTCTTTCACCATGTTTCTACTGAAATTTTTGCATATTATCTTTAGAAAAAGTTGAAAAGTCTCTATGAATGAAAAACAACTGGCAACAAAGCTGTTTTAATCAGAAAACTTGTGAACCTAAAATATAGATAGGGTGCTTCTATTGCTGAGCATTTGAATAAAATGCAGAGTATTACTAACCAGTTATCCTCTATGAAAATGTCTCTTGATGATGAGTTGCAAGCATTGTTACTTCTCAGTTCATTACCAGAAAGTTGAGAGACACTAGTGGTTTCCCTTAGTAATTTTGCGCCAAATGGTGTTGTCACTATGAGTCAAGTAATAAGCAGTTTGTTGAATGAGGAGTTGAGAAGAAAGAGTTCATCAACATCTCAGAATGATTCATAGGCACTTATCTTAGAGAACAAAGGAAGGTCAAAGTCTAGAAGCAGTTCACGCATGTGTAGGAGCAAGTCAAGATCAAGAAAATATATTGTTTGATATAACTATGGTGAGAAAGGACATTACAAGAACCAATGTAAGCAACCTAAGAAGAGTAAAAAAAAGGGCAAAGAAGTGGAGGGTGGTGATTATATGATTTTATCACAATAACAGTGCAGGGTGGTGATTATATGATTTTATCTCCTTCTGATGATATTTTTTCTTGTGTGTGTCAAGATCTTGAGTGGGTGATTAACACAGGTGCTTCTTATCATGCTACACTATAGAGGGAGTTTTTTGCTACAGACAGGTTTGAAAATTTTGGTGTTGTCAAGATGGGCAACTATGGCACGGTAGACATCATTGGCATCGGTGATATCCATTTAAAGACCAACCTTGGCTACAAGCTGGTGCTTAAGGATGTGAGGCATTTGGTTGACTTGAGGTTGAATTTAATTTCAGTTGGAAGGCTAGATGATGAAGACTATGATAGTATATTTCACAGAGGGCAATGGAAGCTCAGTAAGAGTTCTCTTGTTATAGGTAGTGGAAAGAAATGTCATACTTTATATAGGTTGCAGTCTAAAGCTTATGGTGAGCAGTTAAATACTATAGAAAAAGACTTCAGCATGGAGTTGTGGCATAGGTGACTGGGATACATGAGCGAGAAGGGGCTGCAAGCTCTTTCCAAAAGAGAGGTATTGCCAGACCTCAAAGGTATACATCTGAACCCTTGTATTGATTGTTTGACTGGTAAATAACACAAAGTTTCATTTGCTAGTCCTACTTTATTTAGAAAAATACATGCCTTAAACCGTATTTATATAGATGTATGTGGTCCTTTAAGGACAAAAACTCCTGGTGTATCTATTGATATTCTTGGTATAAGTGGTACACTTTATTTTGTCACTTTTATAGATAATTTTTCCAGGAAAGTTTGGGCCTATGCTTTGAAGACCAAAGATCAAGTTATTAATGTCTTCAAAGAGTTTTATGCCAGGGTTGAAAGGGAGACAAAAAGGCAATTGAAATGCATAAGATCAGATAATAGTGGTGAGTATACAGAATTATTTAATGATTATTGCAGGTCACATGGGATCCAACATGAGTTGATAGTTCCAGGTACACCTCAGCATAATGCAATTGTAGAGAGGATGAATCACACCATCATGGAAAATATCAGATGTATGCTTTCACAGGCCAAGCTACCCAAAAGGTTTTGGGATGAGGCTTTGAGGACTGCATTTGATGTGATCAACTTGTCACCATATACAGCCCTAGATGGTGATGTTGCAGACATGTATGGTTAGGGAAAGATGTTTTCTATAGGCATTTGAGAGTGTTTGGTTGTCGTGCATTTGCACATGTTCCAAACAATAAGAGGTCCAAGCTGGATAGTAAGACTAAAAAATGAATTTTTCTTGGTTACTCACATGATCAGTTTGGTTATAGGCTTTGGGATCCAGAAAAATAGAAGGTGTTCAGAAGCAGAGATGTAGTCTTCTTTGAGGATCAAACCTTTGAAGATTTGAAGAAGAAGACACTGGCCAAGACTTCTACAGAAGGATTAGCAGATTGTGACCTAGTTACTCCTTTAGTATATTAGGGTGATGGGAGAGATGTGCAGGAAGATGGTGTAGAGCATGATGTTGATCTACTTGTAGGACATGTTGAGCAAGAAGAAGTTGGAGAGCAACTTCCCACAGAACCTCAGTTGAGAAGATCTTCTAGACAATGTCAACCTTCCAGAAAATACTCTACAGATGAGTATGTGGTGCTTACTGATGCAGGTGAACCAGAGAGTTACCAAGAAGTAGTTGAAAATGAGCAGAAAGAGAAGTGGTTAGTTGTTATGCAAGAAGAGATGGATGCTCTTCAGAAGAACCACACTTATGATTTGGTGCTACTACCAAATAGAATGAAAGCCTTAAAGAATAAGTGGGTTTTCAGGTTGAGGACTCAAGAATATTGTTCTCAACCAAAGTACAAAGCTAGAGGTTGTGAAAGACTTTGGTCAAAAGAAAGGTATTGACTTTTGTTAGGATCGGAGCAGCACTAAGAGGGGGGGGTGAATTAGTGCAGCGGATAAAAACTTCGGTTTTATAAAAAATCTTTCGTATGAAGAGAGCGAAACTTGACAAGTTTAATCTTGAAAGCGTATTCTTAAATATGCGCAGCAAAAGTAATAAGGAACCAGAGCATATAAGAAGATTTGCAATAATATAAATAACAGTAATGAAACAAAACCACAGATCACGCCGATTTTAGAGTGGTTCGGGTCAATGACCTACTCCACTTGAGGCCCTCTTCGATGAGGCTCCCACCTTCCACTAGCAAGCTTCTTGAAATGGAAGGGTAAATACCCTCTTACAACTCTTTACAAGCGGTTCACTCTCTTACAGATTTTTCGAGAAGAGATGAGGTGAACACTAGCAAATTGAAAAAAAGAAAAGCTAACACTTTTCTAAGATTTTTCTCTCAAACTCTTGTTGCTCAAAAGGTTGTAATCTCAAATGATATTTGAGGGGTATTTATAGGCCTCAAGAGGATTCAAATTTGGGCTCCAAAATTTGGGCTCCAAAATTCAAATCCTCTTTGGGTTCCCGATCTTTGGCGGTGCCACCGCCAGCCGGGCTTGGGCGGTGCCACTGCCCAGCCCAGCAGTGCCACCCCTACAATGTTTTCAGCCCTTCATGATGTTTTCAGCCCACCATATAGTGTTTTTCAGCCCTCTGACGATGTTATAGGCCTATACTTGGGTTATAGGATTAATACCTAATCCTAACCCCTAATTAACATGCTAACTACGAATTTTAAAGACATTATATAAGCTATTACAAAGTCCATAAGTCAAGACTTCTTCCGGCAAGCTTCCGGCGAACTTTTTACGGTCTTCCTGATAAACTCTCGAAACCATTCTACGGACTCCCTAAAGCTCTTAAACTTCACGATTTGATCTTGGCGAGTTCCAATGAGCTTCTTCCGGCAAGCTCGATCTCTCTCGGCAAACTCTGCTAACTTCCCACGAACCTTCCGGCGAAGCTTCCAAAAACCCTTCGGCAAGCTCCCTACTCATTCTCGGCTAGTTCCGGCAGCGTTCCCGATGATCCTTCGGACTTCCGTCGAACTCTTGAACTCCCAACGAATCCTTCATTCTTGACTCCACACTTTGTTTCACTTTATGCCTTCATCGTTATCGTAGTTAATCCTGCACATGCAAACCAAAACTCTACTCCGATCTAGACAGTTATTACAACGCGAATTGACATTCTGTTGCCCGGCACGTCATTGGTTGGCGCTTCATCGATTCTTTAGCACATCGTCCTCTCTTGGCGGCTTGTTGCCCAATCGGCGGTTGACCTCCGCAACCCCGATATCCTTGGCGCAATTCCGCTCTTCTTGGCGATGCCCGACGTTCAAGCCTTTTACGCGTCCAATATCCCTGACGTGATCTCCTCCGGCGCAACGTCAATTCCTCCCAAGTTAACTGTCTAATTTGATCGAAAGCAGACCTGCATCACTCAAAATGCAGTTAAACATCTAAACACAATCAATTAGTTTCATCATCAAAATCCGAGATTCAACAATCTCCCCCTTTTTGATGATGACAACTAATTGATGACTAACGGAGTTAACCTTAACTCCCCGGAGTTTTAAACAAACTCCCCCTATCAATATGCCATTGATAGAACACTTGGATTATCTCAAATCCAAGTGACATTCATCACATGTTATGAAAAAATATTTAAACCATCATGCAAATATATAAAATATTCAATTCAATGCATGAAGTCATCAATATACTTCTCCCCCTATGTCATCAACAAAAAGGAGAAGTTGCTCTAGCTATTTTAAAAGATATGCAAGTTTTTATAACATGAAGCTAGATTTTCATCACAACATATAAGCACAAAAGCATAGCTAGATTCTTAAGTTCAATCATGGCAATTCAACACTTGCTTCTTGTGCAAGATTGCACTTTGCTTTTCTTTGCAAGTAACAATATTTATAATGTTTGATATAGCAAATTTTATATCATGCAAGGTAGCAATATTGAGATGTTTAAGAAAGCAACTCTTGCTTCTTGAAATATGCAAATTTGTCAAGTTTTGCTAGATGTGCAAGTTAGCATTTTTGTCTCTTAAGATAGTCAAGATAGCACATTTGCTTCTTTTGAGATAGCAACTTTTTGCTTCTCTTTAGACTACAAGCTAGCAATGTTTACGATATGTAAGTTTCACAATATACAAGCTAGCAAAAATTTCGAAAGCAAATGTAAGATAGCTTTCTTGTGTAAGCTCATAATTCTTGCTTCCTATTGCAATGTGCAAGTTGCAAGTTTTGCTTCTTGAGATAGGCAAGATAGCACTTTTGCAATTTTTGTTTCTTAAGATAGGCAAGCTTGTGATGTTCAAAATAACAAGCTCTTTCTTCTAGAAGTGTCATTTTTGCTTTCTTTACAAAGTGTAAGCTAGTTAGTTTGCCTCTTTTCATGATGTCCACGCTAGAAATTCTTGCTCCCCCTTTGTCATTGTCAAAAAGAAGGGAAGACCCTTATATCAATTTTCATATTATGACAAAGGTAAGTATCATTCTTATTTGTGCATCATTATATTTTCAAATTAAAACATACACAATTTCAATAACCTTATTTTTCATGCACGATACCAAAAAATAAATCAATCATCATTAATAAGCATATCATACATGATACTGAAACATTAAAATTTTTAAGCATTTATCGACATGTTGATCATGATACAAAACATTAAATCAATATTTATAATACATCATTTTAGCAACAACCCATAGTATTTTAAATCATGATTTACAACATATGTAATACATCACATCATAATTAGAAAGAACAAGTATTGTATGCATCATTGCAAATCATAACTTCTTCCCATTTTATCATTGAAAACCAGAAAGAAGTAGGGAAGAGCATAAAAGTGTAAAATATTTCAATCATTTCAAGGCATTTGTATCATAGATACAAAGAAATCATATCATCAAAGATAAGACCATTTGAATACCAAATGACATGATTCATTTTATTAAATATCTTCTTTTTTTATAAATAACAGAAATTGTAGGTGTATAAAGAAGAGATTGTGATTAAAAAAGAATCTCAAGTAGTAAATCCAAGAAATCAAGATCGTAAGTTGAATACAAACTCATTCAAATTTAAATTGTCAAATTCATCAAAATCTCAACATTACTTTCAAGAGATTCAAAATGGTATACATAGATTTATAATAATAATCAAGGGAAAATCTTAGGAGATCATGATATAGATAAAATTCATTCAATCTTATAAGAGAACAAGATATTAATTCAAGCATATAAAATTTCTCAATTCATTATGAATCATAAAAAGAATTGTGGTTTCGAAAATTCACGATTCATTTAGAAAAATTTTCTCTTTAGTACACGATAAGAAGAAATATAGCAATGATACCAATCATAATTCATTTGGATAGTAGATGCTAAAAAAGTAACATTGAGGATACAAGATCTTGATTTTTATAAAGTAAATCTCAAAAAAAATCAAGATAAAACTCATTTAAATATAAATCATCAAATTAAAATCATTTTCAAGAGATTCATAAAAAGAAAAACATAGATAGATTTTTTAATCTCTCAATTCTTTATGAATCATAAAAATTATGATTAAAAAAAATCATGATTCATTTCGGAAATTTTCTTCTTTAGTAAACAATAAGAAGAAACATGGGAGTTTAAAAAACAAGATCTTGATTCACAATAAAATTTCATGTTAACATGCTTTCCAACATGCATCAACGCTTTTGGATCAAAAAAATGAATTTCATCATAAAACCATCAAGACCAATAAGTTACAAAAATCATTATATATTACTTTAAAATCTCTTACATAAAATCATCAAATCATGGTATCAAAATTTCAACATTTTCATTACAACTTTATTGCATTGGTTTCATTGAACATAATTTTGAATGATTCTTATAGAAAACTAAAACTTCTTTAATTTTAATTTATAAGATTGACTTTATATTAGCATGCTCAAATTTTATTCTTATGTCAAAACCATACATCATGTTTGATAACTAAAGATAAGGTTCATAAAAAAAAATCATCAAGCCTTCCATTCAAAAGACATGCATCGTCATTGAAAATCAATATGGAAATCGTCAAAATATACATTCTTGCTTCTCAAGCATATACATAAGATTAATCTTACTAGGTGTATAAGCATTAGATTTATATCTAACATTTTATTGCATTAACATAACACATGTAATTAAAAAAAAATTAATCCTAAACTAAATTAAAAACAACTCATGAAAGTATTATGTAATTTCAAAATAATTCAAGAGAGTTGAGTTACTTACCTTGTAGTCGAAGCCCATAAAAGCCCAATTCGCCGTTTCACCTTTGGAAGTTCTTGATTCATCCTTGGGTGCCTTCCTTTTCTTTGGCCTCTTCCTCCGTTCAAGTTCATTGTTCATTTTAGATTTTTGTTTAATGAACTTATTAAGAGTTAGTGTTCGGAAGTTCAAGTTCATCATTGTCCTCATCACTTGAGTCATCGCTCAAGTGGTATTCAATTGTCCGGAGTTCCAAATCCTTCCTATTCTTTGGAAGGTGGTTCAAGTGTTCATTGTGTTCATCATGTGCATTGCGCACCATTTCATATGTCATCAACGAGCCGATAAGTTCTTCAAGTGGAAAAATATTTAAATCTTTTGTTTCTTGTATTGCCGTAACTTTTGATTCCCAAATTTTAGAAAGTGATCGTAAAACTTTACTAACAAGTTCATAATTTGAGAAACATTTACCAAGAGTTTGTAAACCATTGACGACATCCGTAAAACGGGTGTACATGTCAACAATGGTTTCGCTCGGCTTCATTTGAAAGCTCGAAATCATGCATGAAAATGTTAACTTTCGAGTCTTTGACTCTACTAGTTCCCTCGTGTGTGATTTCAAGTGTTCGCCAAATATCAAAAGCCGTTTCGCACGTAGAAATCCGATTGAACTCATTTTTGTCTAAAGCGCAAAATAAGGCATTCATAGCCTTTGCGTTTAAAGAAAACATCTTCTTCTCCAAATCATTCCAATGGTTCATTGGGAGAGAAGATATTTTATATCCATTTTCGACTATGTGCCATAAATTCAAATCCAAAGAAAGTAAGAAAACTCTCATTCGAAGTTTTCCAACAAGTGTAGTCCGATCCGTTAAACAACAACGTTGGACTAACAACCGATAAGCCCTCTTGAAAGCCATAAAGAGCCATTTCTATTTGGGTGTTAAACCAAGGTAGAAAAACCTCGCTCGATACCAATTGTTAGGATCGGAGCAAGCACTAAGGGGGGGGGGTGAATTAGTGCAGCGGATAAAAACTTGGGTTTTATAAAAAAATCTTTCAGATGAAGAGAGCGAAACTTGACAAGTTTAATCTTGAAAAGCGATTCTTAAATATGCGCAGCAAAAAGTAATAAGGAACCAGAGCATATAAGAAGATTTGCAATAATATAAATAACAGAATGAAACGCAAACCACAGATCACGATTTTAGAGTGGTTCGGTCAAATGACCTACTCCACTTGCGAGGCCCTCTTCGATGAGGCTCCCACCTTCCACTAGCAAGCTTCTTGAAATGGAAGGGTAAATACCCTCTTACAACTCTTTTACAAGCGGTTCACTCTCTTACAGATTTTTAGAAGAGATGAGGTGAACACTAGCAAATTGAAAAGAAAGAAAGCTAACACTTTTCTAAGATTTTTCTCTCAAACTCTTGCTGCTCAAAAGGTTGTAATCTCAGCTTTGAGATTTGAGGGGTATTTATAGGCCTCAAGAGGATTCAAATTTGGGCTCCAAAATTTGGGCTCCAAAATTCAAATCCTCTTTGGGTTCCCGATCTTTGGCGGTGCCACCGCCACCAGTCTTGAAGCGGTGCCACCTTGACCAGAGAGGTGTCACCGCCCAGCACTTTCGGTGCTGGGCGGTGCCACTGTTTCAGCCCAGGCGGTGCCACCGCCTCACAGATGTTTTCAGCCCGCTATAGTGTTTTCAGCCCACTGCCTATAGTGTTTTCAGCCTACAGTGTTATAGGCCTATACTTGGGTTATAGGATTAATACCTAATCCTAACCCTAATTAACATGCTAACTACGAATTTTAAAGACATTATATAGCTATTACAAAGTCCATAAGTCAAGACTTCTTCCGGCAAGCTTCCGGCGAACTTTCGGCGGTCTTCCGATAAACTCTCGGAAACCATTCTACGGACTCCCGGCAAGCTCTTAAACTTCACGATTTGATCTTGGCGAGTTCCAATGAGCTTCTTCGGCAAGCTCCGATCTCTCTCGGCAAACTCTGCGAACTTCCCACGAACCTTCCGTGAGCTTCCAAAAAACCCTTCTAACAAGCTCCCTACTCATTCTCTACTAGTTCCGGCAAATTCCCGATGATCCTTCGGACTTCCGTCGAACTCTTGAACTCCCAACTAATCCTTCATTCTTGACTCCACACTTTGTTTCACTTTATGCCTTCATCGTTATCGTAGTTAATCCTGCACATGCAAACCAAAACTCTACTCCGATCTAGAAGCGTTATTACAACGCTAATTGACATTCTCATTGTCTCTAAGACGTCATTGGTTGGCGCTTCGTTCGATTCTTTAGCACATCGTCCTCTCTTGCGGCTTGTTGCCCAATCGACGGTTGACCTCCGCAACCCCCTGATATCCTTGGCGCAATTCCGCTCTTCTTGGCCCGATGCCCGACGTTCAAGCCTTCTCGCCGTCAATATCCCCGACGGCGTGATCTCCTCCGGCGCAACGTCAATTCCTCCTGCGTTAACTGTCTAATTCTGATCGAGCAGACCTGCATCACTCAAAATGCAGTTAAACATCTAAACACAATCAATTAGTTTCATCATCAAAATCCGAGATTCAACAACTTTAAAGATATGTTTTCTTCTGTTGTTAAAATATCTTCTATTCGTGTTACTCTAGGTATTGTTGCTAGCTAGGACTTGGAGGTTGAGCAGTTAGATGTGAAGACAACTTTCCTTCATAGGGATTTGGAGGAGGAAATTTATATAGAGCAACTAGAAGGATTCAAAGTTACAAATTAAAGAAGAGCTTGTATGGGCTAAAGCAAGCTCTAAGACAATGGTACAGAAAGTTTGATTCATTTATGATAGAAAATGGATACAAAAGAACAACTTTAGATCATTGTGTGTATATTAAATGGTTTGGTGAGGATTTTATTATTCTCTTACTTTATGTTGATGACATGCTTATTCTTGGGAAAGATATGTCTAAAATTGGCAGATTGAAGAAGGAACTGAGTGAGTCTTTAGCAATGAAGGAAATAGAGCAAAGCAAATACTGGGTATGCAGATTTTCCATGATAGGAAAAATAAGATGATTTGGTTATCACAAGAGAAATACATCAAGAAGGTATTGGAAAGATTCAGTATGAGCAATACAAAACCAGTTGGTTCTCCTCTTACAAGTCACTTCAAGTTATGCTCAGAACAGAGTCCGACAAGTGATGAGGAGAAGGAGAAAATGCAAAAGGTTCCTTATGCTTCAGTAGTTAAGAGTTTAATGTATGCAATGGTATGTACGAGGCCAGATATCGTATATGCAGTTGGTGTTACTAGCATATTTCTTGCAAATCTAGGCAAAGAGCATTGGGCAGCAGTGAAGTGGATTTTTAGATATCTTAGAGGGAGCTCTAAGGTTTGTTTAAGCTTTGGAGGTGGACCACATGTGTTGACAGGTTACACATATGTAGATATGGCAAGAGATATAGATACGAGGAAGTCTACTTTAGGTTATGTACTTACTTTTGCAAGGGGAGCTGTGTCATGATAATCTAGGTTGTAAAGATGTATTGCTCTCTCCACCATAGAAGCAGAATATATTGCTGCTACAGAGGTAAGCAAAGAAATGTTATGGATAAAAGAATTCTTATAAGAATTGGGGCTGAAATAGGAAAATTATGTGGTGCATTGTGACAGCCAAAGTGTCATCCATTTATGTAAGAACCCAATGTTTCATTCCAAGCCAAAGCATATAGATGTCATATACCACTGGATTCGAAATGTATTTAAAGAGAAGCAGTTGTAGCTTCAGAAAATTCACACAAATGGCAACAGAGCAGACATATTGATAAAAACTTTACCAAAAGAAAGATAGGAGATATGCCGACAACTGGTCGACATGACTTCACATTGAGGAGTCATGGGATAGCCTCCTTTATGAGCTGAAGGGGGAGGTTGTTGGGCTGACAGCCCATAGTGGGTTCAGCCAATGGTAAGCTTTATCAGCCCACAGCCCATACCTCTTTGACCTAACCCTTGATCAATATAAGGGGGGTGTGGTGGCTACGTTTTAGCGGCAAGTGGTTGCATTTTTGGGAGAAAAGCTACAACAATGAGGTGATCCTTGTAATAGCAAAAAGGAGGAGAAAAAAAAAAAGTCCAAGGAGAAAGAAAGAGAAGAAAACAAGGACAATGCAGAGAGGCTGTTCTCAATCATCTAGCAGTTTTCTCATCTCAGGTTAGATCAAATCTACGGTAGATTCTTACTGGGATTACTTAGGGAGAATTAGGGAGGATTTAGATATTGAGCATAGTGACGTGATCCTTGTATCCCAGTTATTCTCTTGTGATTGTTGCTAGGGTTTTGGGCAAGAGATTGAGATTTATATATTCATTATTATTATAGTGGATTATCTCTAGTTTGCCCTGTGGTTTTTACCCTTCACATTGAAGGGGCTTTCCACATATATCTTGATGTTCTATTTGATTGTGATTCCATTTAATTCTGCAGCGTATTATGATCTTCTAGTACTTGTTCATATATAAAGGTTATTCCACATTATATCCCATTAGGCTCTAGCCTATGAACCACTAAACCCCTCCTATTTATAGAGGTCTCATATCAAACCCTCATAGATCCTCCCCTAGTAGGTATTTGATCTGCATCCAATTACCCAAGCCTTTTAGATTAGTAGATCTTTATCCAGTAATCTCTCATGGGCTCTTATTGGATCTCGTCCATGGGATCCAATAATTCAGGGGCTTATTGGATATCTAATAAGATAGGGGCTCCGACGGATATCTCATATCCGAACATCTACTCATCGCAATGCCTATCATATATGTGTAACTCACTAGGCCCAATATCAAGCTGACTATGAGTCATACCTGTCAGAACTCCTTTTAACTTAATGAATTATTATCTCTATAATAATTCACTCGACTCATCGACTACAGACGTACTAGGCCACTACGCTATAGTCCCCAGACAATACAAGGGAATCCAATCCATTGGACTTGTCTATCCTCAATTACCGTATACCTATAGCCCCTCATCCATCTAATATCCCAGAGATCGTATATCGGGCATGGTGGTGTCAGACCCATATAGTTTCTTCTAGAGTCTCGCTCTAACCGGATTCTCCCAGAGAACTCTTTCTCTCTCAATCCGAATAACCCTAGCCAGGGATTTGTCTGAGCAATAACACATGAGATATTCTTCTCATGATGCCGAGAGTGGATGATCCTATATCGACACTCAATAGCCCTCGTAAGGTCGACTGCCACTCCCAATGACCAACTGTACTAGATCTGGGACATCCAAACCTATAAGTCTGGTATCAAAGAGTGGAGCACTCAAACAGGACATCCTTAGTATTTCAAGTCTAAGGACCAGATACACCACTAGGACTACGAAATCGCTGTCTAACAATAAGGCATCATCAACCATCCAACATTCCGTAAGCGGATCAATCAGTAAACTCATTCTCCAATAACCATATGTACTGTATCCCTAGTATTCCTACACAAGCAGCTCTGAGACCAGCTGCATCCATCATTTGGACGAGTATACAGCACACCGGTCTGTTCGGTTATTACGATGTCCCTCTTGAGTAACCTTTGACTGAGATTATTTAGGATCTGTGTTTAAAGGTGAATCGATCTCATTATCGTGATCTCATCACAATCCAATTCCCATTACATAGATCCAAGGATATCACAATATATACATGCATATATACATTAGTTAATATAAAGTGATAAATGCCAAAATATAATAAGCAAAAAGATTCCGTGTTAAGTCACACGTGCCATCACTCACGTGATTGGCTTGTTGGGCAGTTATGACTAGGAATCTCCCACTTGACCTAAAGCCAATCACCTATGTGTCTAATCCCCGTCAGACCCCAGTGACGCTCAAAGACAATATGAGACAATCGCTTTGTCGATGGATCTGTAATGTTATCTTCGGATGGAACTCTTTCCACTACTATATCTCCTCGGGTTATGATCTCTTTAATAAGCTGGAACCTCCTTAGAACACTTCTGATGAGACCCGGGTTCCCTTATTTGAGTAATCGCCCCGTAGTTGTCGCAATATAAGGAATCAACTTCTCACTAGTTGGCTCGACTCCTAGATCTATGATGAACTTTTTCATCCAAACTCCCTCCTTTGCTGCATCTGCTGTAGCAATGTACTCCATCTCTATGGTTGAGTCAGTAGTAGTATCTTGCTTGGAACTCTTCTAGCATACTACTCCTCCATTCAAGGTGTACACATATCCCGAATTTGACTTGCTATTATCGACATCAAATTGAAAACTTGAGTCCGTGTAGCCTTCAATCCTGAGGCTACTACTTTCATATACTAGTAAAAGATCCTTAGTCCTTCTAAAGTACTTAAGGATACACTTTACTGCTTTCCAGTGCTCCAAGTCTGGATCCGCCTAATACCTACTTGTGACACCTAGAGCATGCACTATATCAAGCCTAGTACATAGCATGACATATATGATAGACCCTATCGCTGAGGTATAAGGTATCATATCCATGTTCATCCCTTCTTTAGGAGTCTTTGGGGACATACTCCTAGAAAACGAAATCCCATGTCTCATCGGTATAAGACCTCACTTGGAATTTTTCATACCAAACCTTTTGACAATGGTTTTTATGTACTTGGATTGGGACAAGCCAAGCATCGTCTTGGATCTGTCTCTATAGATCCGAATCCCCAAGATATAAGATACTTCCTCTAAGTCTTTCATGGAGAAGTGTTTAGATAACCAAGCCTTTACTGTGGATAGCATTTCTACGTCATTCCCAATGATCAGGATGTCATCCACATATAACACCAAAAAGGTGATAGTGCTCCCACTTATCTTCTTGTACACACAAGGTTCATCTTCGTTTTTAACGAAATCATTAGATCTGATTACCTCATCAAATTTATGTTCCAACTTTGGAAAGCTTGCTTTAGTCCATAAATGGATCTAAGCAACCTGCACACCTTATTTGGGTAGTTCTTGGACACAAATCCCTCAAGTTGTATCATATACACCTCCTCCTCGAGGTTCCCATTGAGGAATGTAGTTTGCATATCCATCTGCCAGATCTCATAATTATAGTATGCTGTAATAGCCAATAGAATTCAGATGGATTTTAGCATTGCTACGGGTAAGAAGGTTTCATCATAGTTAACACCTTGCCTTTGACGATACTCCTTAGCCACTAGCCTTGCTTTATAGGTCTCTACTTTTTCAACTACTCTGATCATTTTCTTAAAGATCTACTTGCAACCGATGGGTACAATACCTTCCGGTACATCAACTAGGTTCCAAACCTTGTTGGAGTACATTGAATCCATCTTAGAATTCATGGCTTCTTACCACTTCCCAGAGCTTATATTCATAATAGCCTCATCGTAGGTTTGAGGATCAGTGTCCTCAATAGTCTCTCATCTAATATGTCTCACATATCTCTCAGGAGGATGGGATACTCTGCTAGACCTACGTAAAGTTGAAACTTGTGTGTTAGGTACCTGAACAGACTCGGACTGTAGAGTGGTGCTTGAGCTTGGTTCTCCAACCTTGCTCAACTCTATCATGCTCCCACTATTTCCGCTAAGAATGTGTTCCTTCTCAAGGAACACTGCTCTCTTAGCTACAAAGACCTTTTGGTCCTCGAGATGATAAAAATAATACCCATAATTTTCCTTGGGGTATCCCACGAACTTGCACCGCTCTATCCTCGATTCTAACTTATCGGGATTGTGTCTTTTAACGTGGGCAAGGTATGTCACGACCCGGGTCTGATGAGCTAACTGTCCAATAACTCCATTTTGGTCCTTGCAACCACGGACCAAAATGCTTAAGCGGGAGGTAATGTAGTACACTCATCAGGCCCTTATAAGCTAATCACAGACATTCCCCACTCCGACGTGGGACTAATGGGATGTTACATTATCCCCAACTCAATTAGCTTGACGTCCTCGTCAAGGCCCGACATATCCCAGATCGAACCCTAGCATAGTGCATGTGAGGTTTAACTCAGTGGTGGCTCCACGCCGTGATGAGTTCTCTGACTCCATCCATGGGTAGCCCTTTCCTACTCGAGCCCTCTCACCCTACCCAAATGCTAGGTCGGCTCTGATACCAAATGTCACGACCCGAGTCTGATGAGCTAACTGGCCAATAACTCCATTTTGGTCCTTGCAACCACGGACCAAAATGCTTAAGCGGGAGGTAACGTAGTACACTCATCAGGCCCTTATAAGCTAATCACACACATTCCCCACTTCCGATGTGGGACTAATGGGATGTTACAGGGTAGCCCCAAATCTTAACAACCTTAAGATTGGGCTTCTTCCCTTTCCATATCTCATATGGTGTAGACACTACTAACTTAGTTGGAACTCTATTTAGAAGGTAAGCTACGGTCTCTAGGGCATATCCCCAGAATGAGATGGGTAGGTAAGTGAAACTCATCAAGGACTGTACCATATCTAATACCGTACGATTTTTCCTTTCAGAGACACCATTGAGCTGAGGTATATAAGGAGGTGCCCATTGGGATAATATCCCATGGTCCTTGAGAAACTAAGTAAACTCTGTATTTAAGTACTCACCTCCTCGATCTGATCGAAGAGTCTTGATACTCTTCCCGATCTAGTTCTCCACTTCATTCTTATACTCTCTGAATTTCTCAAAGACCTCAGACTTATACTTCATTAAGTACATATATCCATACCTTGAGAAATTATCAGTAAAGGTAATGAAGTAGGAGTAACCACCAATGACATGAGTTGATATGGGTCCACATACATCACTATGTATGAGTTCCAGCAACTCAGTGGCTCTCTCTCCTGTTCCACTAAATGAAGAGTTGGTTAGTTTTTCATGAAGGCAAGGCTCACAAGTTGCATATGACTCATAGTTAAATGGATCTAGATATCCATCTTTTAGCAACTTTTGAATCCTTCCTTCATGAATGTGACCTAGCCTACAAAGCCAAAGGTATGCATTGTTCACCTCATCTCGTTTTCTCTTAGACACACTTTTATTCATGATATGTGGAGTAGTGTCTAGCATAAACAAACCTTTATGTAATATTCATCTCACCAATCTCCCCTTGGCTTTTCCAGAATCTACAACAAATTACAGATATGATAAGCAATGCTAGTATCCAATACCAATGCACTATCATAAAAATCTAACAATTGGAGATTGATCATGAATGTACCTGAAGCTTCTCAAGGCTTCTGTTTCACCCTCTCTGCAAGGTACTCTTTGCAATTCCTCTTCCAGTACCCATCTTTGCCATAGTGGAAGCACTGGCCTTTGTTCTTTGCTGGGTCTTTCTTAGCAACCTTTGTTTTACTTGGTCTACCCTTGCCCTTGCCCTTCTTAAGGGACTTTCCTACTTTCCCTTTCTTTCTAGTCTCACTAGTGTAGAGAACTGGCTTCTCTTTCATGATAGTACTCTCTGCCTCCCTCAACATATTGAGGAGCTCTGGGAGAGTCACCTCAAGCTTGTTCATATTAAAATTCATTATGAACTATAAAATGGAATCTGGTAGGGATTGAAGCACAATGTCCACACACAAGTTATCCTCTAGGACCATTCCTAAATCTATGAGTTTCTCTATCCACTCAATCATCTTTAGGACATGGTTCTGAACTGGTGTCCCCTTAGTCATCCTAGCGCGGAAGAGGCTCTTGGATATCTCATATCGCTGAGTCCTTCCCTGTTCCTCAAACAATTTGTTAACACATAGGAGAATGGATCCGACATCCATCTTTTCATGTTGTCTCTATAACTCAGGAGTCATAGAGCCCAACATGTAGCACTGAGCAAGAGTGGAGTCATCAATGTATTTCACGTAGCGAGCGATCTCATCCTCGCTTGCCCATTCCTCAAGCGTAGACATCACTGTATCAAGGACAAATGTGATTTTCTCCACCATAAGAATAATTCTCAAGTTGTGGAGCCAATCCGTATAATTTGGACTAGTGAGGTGGTTGACATCAAGTATGTCACGTAAGGAATTTGAAAGCAACATTTTTTGAAAATAAAGATGCAGCAAAAATAAATAACATGCAGATTTTATAAGAAATAAACAATCAAGATATGAACTTCTATCTTAATATGCTCCCACTATTTTACTAGCGAGTCATGCGATACTCTCAACACGTGAAACGAAAGTCTCCGACAGACTTCTAGTGGGGATCAGGATCCAACCAATATCTTAGTGTAACCTCGAGAGACTCGACCAATCACACTAAGCCCAAAAGGTAGAGAACTCTTGCCGATCACAACTCTTTGTGATTTCCGTCCTGTTCGGCATTCGAATCACCATGGTCTCGAGGGACTCGACCAACCATGATGTTCGGTTAAATCAACACCTTCGTTACAAGGAGTCTGATTTGATGATATACCCTCGAGTGACTCGACCAAGCATACCATGTCCTCAGGTCACCGGTGACATCTCTATGTCGTAAACAAGATAGCGAATCGCGATATATGTGAGCCTCGAGGGGCTCGACCAACTCAACCTACATCAAGAATCGGTTCCTACCTATAATGATGGAAGGTCATGTGGGTCAATCTAATTGCCTTACGTTCACCAACTTAATATTATCAAGAGAGAGGTTTCTATAATTTGGTCTCCGAATATATCATATAACACATATACATATTTAATATATATCTACATCGCATGCAAATATATATACAAATCTAGTATGTGTATAAACAATCACACCAAATAATCATGAACCATAACCTAATGTGATCCGGCCCGAGCCAGTAGGCCTAATCACTCACATCAAGATTTATGTGTGCAACAGTGCATCTCCATGCCCTGTGATCATCCATCTCATCCTCGTCGGTTTCGTCGACATCTCGATGCATCTCCATGCATCGCGATCGTTCGTCTCGTGGTTCCCGCTATCGTAACCACGTTCCCGCTGTGTCTCTTCATGTGATTACAACTTAATCATAAGCACGCTGTTGAATCTCGGATTTTGATGATAAAATCAATTGATGGGTTAATTGATCTAATCCATATTATTGAGTTAAGTGTGTAGGATTAACTATGATAACCAAAAAACACAAAACAATGATACCAGAGTCAAGTTTGATGGACGTTTAAGAGTCCGAAGAATCGTCGGAGATGCTGCCGGAACCAACCGAGAAGAAATCGGGAACCTGTCGGAATTTTCAAAAGTTCGCCGAAGAGATCGTCGGAGGTTCACGGAGATCACTGAGAAGGCTTGGCTACTCATTAAAGTCATCACAAGTTCGGGAGCTTGCTGGGAGTCCGTCGGGAGAAGTTCGTCGGAAAGCTCGTCGGAACAAGACTCAACGTTCACGGTTAAAAACTTGCTTAGGATGTTTTTTTGTTATGTAGTTAACTTGTAATTAGGATTAGGATTAAGGGATAATCCTATATCCTGGTTAGGGGCCAAAGGGCCCAAACTTAGACTTGGCTTGGGCTAAGTTTGAAGCCCAACCAGTCAACCGAAGAGTCTGGCGGTGGCACTGCCAGACTAGGCGGTTGCACCGCCCAGCACCCGAGAGCTGGGCGGTGGCACCGCCCAGCACTGTCAATGTCTGATAGTGACAGGCAGTGGCACTGCCACTGACAGGCGATGGCACCGCCAGCATCGGGAACTCCTAGAGAATTCAAATTTTGGAGCCCAAATTTGAATCCTCTTGAGGCCTATAAATACCCCTCAAATCTCAGCTGAGATTATAACTTTTTGAGCAGCAATTGTTTAAGAGAAAGGCCTTAGAAAAGTCTTAGCTAGTCTTGTTTTCAATTAGCTAGTGTTCACCTCCTTCTTTCTTGCTGAAAATCTGTAAGAGAGTGAACCACTTGTAAAAGAGTTGTAAGAGGGGTATTCACCCTTCCCTTTCAAGAGATTTGCTAGTGGAAGGTGGGAGCCTCATCAAAGAGGGGCCTCACAAGTGGATGTAGGTCACTTGACCGAACCACTTCAAAAATGGCGTAATCTCTGGTTTGCATTTCATTACTGCTATTTACATTACTGCAAACCTTCTTACTTGTTTTATTTCATCATTACCTTTGCTGCACAACTTTGTGAATACGCTTTCAAGTTAAGCACTTCCGATTCTGATTTTTATCGTACGAAAGATTTGTTGAAACCAACGTTTTAATCCGCCGCACTAATTCACCCCCCTCCCTCTTAGTGCCACTCCGATCCTAACACACGCAAGCCCCGATAATAAATAAGAAATATAATGGAGGCTCGCAAGACCCAATAATAATAATCACAAGTACACATCATCCGTCCACACATCATACATCATATATATAAATCATCATTATGTAGGTCTGCTAGATAATAATAAAAATAATAATCAATTAAAAATTTTAATTAATTAATATTTTTTGAAATATGGGACATGTAGGAAATTTTAGAATTCCTAAGGATATTTTTATAATTTAGACAAAGGACAGAAACTGGAATTTCTTAAATTTCCATGGGCAAAACTATCTTTTGCCCCAAAAACCCTAATCCCCTTTCTCCCTTTCCCATGCTGCAACCACCCTACTGGCGGTAGGCCGTGCGGCGGAGGGCGGGGCGCTGCCCTCGCTTGCCGGCGCCGCCACCACCACGGGCGGTTCTACCTGTGGAGCAGCGCCCACAGACGGTAATGCCCCGCTGGGCGACCGCCCCTATGGCACCTTTGCCTGTGGGTCCAACACCCGCAAGTGTTAGGATCAAGAGCACTAAGAGGGGGGGGGTGAATTAGTGCAGCGGAAAACTTTCTGCGTTTTAAAACTGAGTTGGTACGACAAAGCCAATTTCAGCAAAAACTTTGATTCGTAAATCACTTTAACTTATGATTAGGCAAGAGACAGTTAAAAACGAATCTAATAAGGCAGTTTGCTATTGTGATAGAAATCATAATGTAAGCGCAAACTGAAATACGATGTTCGTACGAGAAAACCGATTTACGTCTAAACATGATTCGGAAAGTATTGATCTTGGAAACGCAAACGTAAAAGCGCAGAAGACAGTAAGCTATGAAGAAGGTTTCCAGTAAGGATAATAAGCTCAAAGTAAATGCAAAACAGAGAGCAGCGTGATTTAGAGTGGTTTGCGAGAAAATCGGTTTACGTCTAAACACGATTCGAAAAGTATTGAGCTTGAAAACTCAGACGTAAAAGCGCAGAACGCAGTAGGCTATGAAGGAGGTTTACAGTAAAGATAATGTACTCAAAATAAATGCAAACCAGAGAGCAGCGTGATTTAGAGTGGTTCGGTCAGTCTTGACCTACATCCACTTCTGGCTTCCTCCACCGATGAGGTTGCCGACGTCCACTAGAGGCCTTCCTTCAATAGGCGAAGGCCAACCACCTTTTTACAGATTCACTCTTTTTGACGGGCTTAGGAGATAACCCTTATAAACTTTTCTCTCCTCTCTTGAGAGATCCGAACTTGGAAGAAGAGAAGGAGAAGAACTTTTAACTCATACAACACTTTTGAGCTCTAAAAATCATAGAGTAAGATTAGGATTTCAGTGGTTTTCATTGCTCCTTCATTGCTGAAAGAGTGGGGTTTATATAGGCCCCCAACTAGTTTGAAATTGGAGCTCAAAACTGTCAATTCCCAGAATTTCAGGGTCTGGCGGTTGCACCGCCTGACTGGGGCAGTTGCACCGCCTGACTGGGGCGGTTGCACCACTGTCAGAGCTCAAAGACTGAGCTCCTGGGCGGTGCCACCACTTGTCAGGGGCAGTTGCACCGCTTGGCAGAGCTCGGAGACCGAGCTCAGGCGGTTCCACTGCTTGTCAGGGGCGGTTGCACCGCCTAGCCAGAACTCGGAGACCGAGCCCTGGGCGGTGCCACCGTCGACCCAGGCAGTGCCACCTCTAGCCAAGTCATCTGGGTCCGAATGGGCTGATTCATTCGGCCCCAATTGGGTCTTTCAAGGGCCCAATTGCCCCAAGATTAAGTTAGTGGGATCATCTCCCATTTCTAACTTAATCAACGTGCTAACTACGACAATTCGAAGGACAGCTTGCTCCGGTGCGTCAATCGCTTCTTCCAGCGAGCTTCCGGTGAACTTCCGTTGATCATCTGATGAACCCTCGGTGATGCTCCTGCGGACTTCCGGAAAACTCCTGGACTTGCGACGATCTACTTGGCGAGTTCCGACGAGCTTCTTTTGGCAAGCTCCTGGACTTCTCGGATATGTTCCCGTAGAACCTCCGACGACTGTCCGAACTTCCGTCGAGCTCTCGAACTCCCAACGTGATCATAGTCCTGACTCTGGCGCAAATCCTACTGCATATCTTACTTTCATCGTAGTTAATCCTGCATACTTATCTCAACATATGGATTAGATAACAAATGACAATTGATGTCATCATCAAAATTCGAGATTCAATAATCTCCCCCTTTATGCTGATGACAATCAATTGATAACGGAGTTAACCTTAACTCCCCCTATCTATGTGCCATAATTGAGATAGGTTATTCTTGAATTCAAAGCCTTTGAATTCAAGAGACATATTGATAAGTTAAAGTCATTTAACCTTATCAATACTCCCATCACGATTCCTATCATGATGTATCTCTTTGTATGATGTCAAGACTCGACATCCATTTTCAAATGTGAATTGTTGTAATGATAGCAATTCATCATATGGAAAGATATCAATATTTTCAAATTGCAATACAAGTTCTTGATATCTTAATATGATGCAAATATGACAATCATAGTAAACATGGCATAGTTTTAATGATCATATATCTGTTTCTTTCAACATAATAAGACATTTATAGTATCAATTCATATACTTCTTTTAATGATTATATGTCTGTTTCTTTCAACATAATAAGGTATTTATAGTATCAATTCATATACTTCTCCCCCTTTGTCATCAACAAAAAGGAGACTGATATAAGCATCTTTTGAATATACATGTAATGCCATAAGTAGGTTCATGTCATTTATAGGATACAAACATCTCAAGAAGACCATGATATGGAGAGTATTTTCATAGAATGAAAACTTCTTGCTTGTTATTATTTTTGCATGATGGAGGAAGGCTATTTGTGTAGTTCAAATCGATAGCATGCCTTACAAGGATCAAGACTCTTATGTTAGTAAAGTCCTTGCAAGAAAATTTCTTCCTTAAGCAGGAATCATCAATTTTATTTTTCAAAGGTAATATGCTTGTCAAGAATGTGAGTCAAAATCCGAAAGAGAGTAATGATATCCAATTGGAACTGAAAATTTAATTTAACACTTTCATGCAAGATTATGAGGACATGCTCATCGTTTATGAAGATTTTTCCAACATATTATTTTTATCATGTAATTCAATAAAGTCCAAATAATAATTTTAACAAGTTTATACATTCGGCCACATCAACATTCCTAATTCTCTTCTTATGAAATTAAACTGTTCTTCACTTAGAGGTTTTGTAAAAATATTAACTAGTTGATGCTTAGTATCTATGAATTCTATAATTACATCATGATTAGTAACATGATCTCGTATAAAGTGATGCCTAATATTAATATGTTTTGTTCTTGAGTGTTGAATGAGATTCTTTGTTAAGCATATTGCACTCGTGTTATCACATTTAATGGGAATGTTTTTAAGATGGACTTTATAATCTTCTAAGGTGTTTTTCATCCACACAACTTGTGCACAGCATGCACTGGCTGCAATATATTCAGCTTCAGTTATTGATAGAGCAACCGAGTTTTGTTTCTTAGATGACTAGGAAACAAGAGAATGTCCCAAAAATCGACATGTTCCTGATGTGCTTTTTCTATCTAGTCTGCACCCAGCAAAATCCACATCAGCATAAGCAATTAATTAAAAATTTTCGGATTTTGGATACCATAATCCTAGATTTGTGGTTCCTTTAAGATATCTAAGTATTCTTTTAACTGCTTTAAGATGAGATATCTTTGGGTTCGATTGAAACCTAGCACAAAGTCCTACGCTAAACATAATATCTGGTCTGGTTGTAGTTAGATAAAGTAAACTTCCTATCATACCCCTATAAGTTTTTTGATCGAAACTTTCTCCACATTCATCAACTTCCAACTTCATGGAGGTTCTCATAGGAGTGTTAACAGCTTTTGAGCTATTCATATTGAATCTATTTAGCAGATCTAGGGCATATTTAGTTTGACTAATAAAGATGTCATTCCTTAGTTGCTTAATTTGTAAGCCTAAGAAAAAGGTTAACTCTCCCATCAAACTCATTTCAAATTCGAGACTCATGGCTTTAGCAAAAGATTCACAAAGAGAATCATTCGTAGAACCGAAGATAATGTCATCAACATAGATCTGAACAATAAGAAAGTGTTAGGATCCGAGCGGCACTAAGGTGAATTAGTGCAGCAGATTAAAACGTTGGTTTCAACAAAACTTTCATATGATAAAAATCGAAATCGGAAGTGCTTAACTTGAAAGCGTATTCGCAAAGTTGTACAGCAAAGGTAATGATGAAATAAAGCAAGTAAGAAGGTTTGCAGTAATGTAAATAGCAGTAATGAAATGCAAACTAGAGATTATACCGTTTTTGAAGTGGTTCAGTCAAGTGACCTACATCCACTTGCGAGGCCCCTCTTTGATGAGGCTCCCACCTTCCACTAGCAAATCTCTTGAAAGGGAAGGGTGAATACCCCTCTTATAACTCTTTTACAAGCGGTTCACTCTCTTACAGATTTTCAGTAAGAAAGAAGGAGGTGAACACTAGAAAATTGAAAACAAGACTAGCTAGGACTTTTCTAAAGCCTTTCTCTTAAACAATTGCTGCTAAAAAAGTTGTAATCTCAGCTGAGATTTGAGGGGTATTTATAGGCCTCAAGAGGATTCAAATTTGGGCTCCAAAATTTGAATTCTCTTGGAGTTCCCGATGCTGGCAGAGCCACCGCCTAGCCCAAGCGGTGCCACCGCCCAGCTCTCGGGTGCTGGGCGGTGCAACCGCCCAGTCTGGCAGTGCCACCGCCAAACTCTTCGGTTGACTGGTTGGGCTTCAAACTTAGCACAAACCAAGTCTAATTTTTGGCCTAGTTGGCCCCTAACCAGGATATAGGATTATCTCTTAATCCTAATCCAAATTACAAGTTAACTACATAACAAAACACATCCTAAGCAATTTTTCAACCGCGAACGTCGAGTCTTGTTCCAGCGAGCTTTCCGACGAACTTCTTCCGACGGGCTCCCAGCAAGCTCCCGAACTTGTGATGACTTTAATGAGTAGCCGAGCCTTCTCGGTGATCTCTGTGAACCTCCGACGATCTCTTTGGTGAACTTCCGAAAATTTCGACAGGTTCCCGATTTCTTCTCGGTTGGTTCCGGTAGCATCTCCGACGATTCTTTGGACTCTTAAACGTCCATCGAACTTGACTCCGGTATCCTTACTTTGTGTTTTCTGGTTATCGTAGTTAATCCTGCACACTTAACTCAATAATATGGATTAGATCAATTTACCCATCAATTGATTTTATCATCAAAATCTGAGATTCAACAATCTCCCCCTTTTTGATGATGACAATCAATTGATGACGGAGTTAAACATAACTCGCCCTATCTATATGCCATATTATGAGAAGATAAAAACACTTGAATTTCATCCCATTGAATTCAAGCTTAAACCGATAAGTTCTAACCGTAGAACTTATCGTTATTCTCATTAAGCATAATGTAAATGCGAAACTTCGATTAAAATCCTTTTCAAGTCAAAAGATAAGAGACAAATTTTACTATGACAGGAGATAAAGATTTTCATCATGAATTTCATGATATACATGTTAGACATACTTTCAATATGATCAATCGATCTTGCGATATTCTCAAAGATTTTGCAAGGCATATAAGACATTCATCGATCGATCACTTTTCTCAAAGATTTTGCAAGGCATATTCTCAAAGATTTTGAAAATATTTTACAATTCATATAAGTCATGCTAATAAAATGATACAAGTCATCACTTTTCTCCCCCTTTGTCATCAACAAAAAGGGAATGAGACTTGAAGCACATATTTTGTCATACAAAGATTTTATCATTGAAAATTAAGTATGCAAAAATATTTACGCAGAGTTCATTTTAAAGGAAAATTCAGCATGCATCCATGTTATCTAATCTCTTCTTTCTATAAATAACAGAAATTGTAGATGTACAAGAAAGAGATTGGGATAAAAAAAAATTCAAGTAGTAATTTCAATAAGTCAATATCATAATTCGAATACAAACTCATTCAAATCGTCAAATTCATTAAAATCTCAACATTACTTTCAAGAGATTCAAAATGGTATACATAGATTTATCATAAAGTAAATTAATTTTCAATCATTACATAAGGCATTTAAAGAATTTTTTAAACATAGGAGAATGATTAATTTAAGCATACAATGTTTCAATCAAATTCAAGTCATGAATACCAATACTTTCATATTGTAAGTCTCAATTCATGAATACCAAAAGATATTATTTGTGATTCCAATTTTGCAAGATCAAGATTATGATTTAGATAAAACTTATTCAAATCAAATCGTTAACTTAAAATTCATAATCAAGTCATCAAATCGATTTCGAGATTCACAAAATGTCATATAATCATTAATCTTGAAAAGATTTAACATGTCATTTAGAATTGAAGGAGAAGGATCTCGATCCAACTATCCAAGGCACTTAAATTAGTGGATCTCTATCAAATAATCTCTTATTAGCTCTTATTGGATCTTATCCATAGGATATAATAATTCATTGGCTTATTGGATATCCAATAAGATAGGAGCTCTAACGGATATCTCATATCTGAACCTCTACTCGCCGTAATACCTACCATATGTGTGTGATCCTCTAGGCCTAATATCGAGCTGCCCGTGAGTCATACCTATCAAAACTCCTTCTGGCTCAGTGAATTATTATCTCCATAATAATTTACTCGACTCATCAACTATGGACGTATTAGGCCACTACGTCGTAGTCCCCAAACAATATAAGAGAATCAAATCTATTAGACCTATCTATCCTTAATTACCATATATCTATAATCCTTTATCCAACTTACCAAAAAAAAAAAAAATCCTTTATCCATTTAATATTCCAAAGACCATATATCGGACATGGTGCTATCAGGCCCATATGGTTTCTACTTTAGTCTCGCTCTAATCGGATTCTCTTAGAGAACTCTTTCTCTCTCAATCCGAATGACCCTAGGTAGGGATTTGTCTAAGCAAGAATATATAAGATATTCCTCTCATGATACCGATAGTATATGATCCTCTATCGACACTCAATTACCTTCGTAAGGTTAGCTACTATTCCTAAGAACCGATTATATTAGATTTGAAACTTCTAAACCTATAAGTCTGGTATTAAAGAATGAAGTACTTATATAAGGCATCTTTGGTGTCTCAAACTAAAGATTGAATATATAACTGGGACTATGGAATCATTGTCTAACATTAGGTATCATTAACCATCTAGCATTCCGTAAGGGGCTCAATCAGTAAACTCATTCTCCAATGAGCACCTGCATTATATCCCTAGTGTCCCTACACGAGCAGTTATGAGATCAACTACCTCCATCATATGAACGTGTATATAATACACAAGTCTATCCGTTTATCTCGATGTCCCTCTCAAGTAACCTATAACCGAGATTATTTAGGGTCTATATTTAAATGTGAATCGGTCTCATTATCGTGATCTCATCACTATCTAATTCTCACTACACAGATCCACGGACAACACAACGTATGTATGCAACAAGAAATATAAAGTGAAAAAATATCATAATAATAATAAGCAAAAAGACTATGTGTCATGTTATACATGTCATCATCATGTTGAATCTCGTATTTTGATGATGAAACAAATTGATAATTGTGTTTATGTTTTAATCTGTGTTTTGAGTGACGCATGATGCTTCGATCAGGATGAGACAATTAAAGTAGGAGAAATCATGTTGTGCCGGAGGAACATGTTAGAAGATTGGACGTCGGGCTAGTGGATCGGTCGACGTTACGATAGAAGGCTTCGGGCCGTGGACTAGGGCATCGGGCTAAGAAGAGCGGGTATTGTGCCAAGGATATCGGAGTTACGGAGCTAACTGGCCGATTGGGCAGTAGGCCGCAGGAGAGGATGATGCACCGAATAATCGGATGAAGCATCGAGGGACCAATGACATGTCAGACAACTTGGTTAATTGCTTAGGATTAATTGTCTCGATCGAAGTTTTGTTTTACATGTGCAGGATTAACTACGATGAAAGTAAGACATATAGCAGGAGTTGCACCGGAGTCAAGACTATGATCACGTTGGGAGTTCGAGAGTTCGACGGAAGTCCGGACGGTCGTCGGAGGTTCTGCGGGAACAAATCTGAGAAGTCCAGGAGCTTGCCAAAGAAGCTCATCGGAACTCGCCAAGTGGATCGTCACAAGTCCAAGAGTTTGCCGGAAGTCCGTCGAAGCATCGCCGAAGGTTCATCGGATGTTTGCCGAAAGCTCGCTGGAAGAAGTGATTAACGCACCGGAGCAAGTTGCAGTAAATGTCTTAAGAAATATCGTAGTTAGCATGTAGATTAAGTTAGGAATGGGAGGTGATCTCATTAACTTAATCTGGGGGCAATTGGGCCCTTGATAGACCCAAATTGGGCCGAATTGATCAACCCATTCGGACCAGAATTCCTGTCAAGCGGTGGCACCGCCCAGGAGATGGTCTCCCAAGAAAGCTGGGCGATGCAATCACCCAGGTCAAGCGGTGGCACCGCTTGGGCTCAGTCTCCGAGCGAGGCTGGGCTATGCAATCGCCCCAATCAAGCGGTGGCACCGCCTGGGCTCAGTCTCCGAAAGAGATTGGGTAGTGCAACCGCCCCTGTCAAGCGGTGGCACCGCCTAAAGGCTCAGTCTCCGAGCTGTCAAGCGGTTGTACCACCCCAGTCAGGAGGTAGTACCACTAGGAACCCGGAAATCCGGGAAATGACATTTTTTAGCTCCAAATTCAAACCAGTTTGGGGCCTATATATACCCCACTCTTTCCTACATTAAAGGGCACCGAAAGCTTGATCTTACTTTGTGATTTATAGAGCTCAAAAGTATTGTAAAGGCTAGAAGTTCTCCTCCCTCTTTTCTTCCAAGTTTTAATCTTTCAAGAGATGAGAGAAATTCTATAAGGGTTGTCTCCTAAACCCATCAAAAGGAGTAAAACTGTAAAAAGGTGGTTGGCCTTCGCCTATTGAAAGAAGGCCTCTAGTGGACGTTGGTGACCTTATCGGAGGAGGAAGCCAAAAGTGGATGTAGGTTAAGATTGACCGAACCACTCTAAATCTTGGTTTGCATTTACTTTCTGTTCTCTATCTTAACTGCAAACTGCCTCTATAGCTTTACTTTAATTACAGTTCGCCTAATCTAAGTTAAAGCAAATTTTGAATCAGCTTTTATACCAAAATCGTTTTTATCGCATTTAACGTTAGGTAAAGTTTTCCACTGTACTAATTCACCACCCCCCCCCCTCCCCCCCCCATTTGATCCTAACATATCACTCACGTGATTAGCTTGCAAGGCACCTATAACTAGTAGAGTAGTCTCTTGGAAGTCTAAGTTAGATAATTATATTACTATATCAACCATAGAAGCAAAATATATAGTAATTACTAAAGCTATTAAAGAAACTTTATAGATGAAAAAGTTTCTATAAGAATTAGGTTTGAAATATGAAGGATTCATATTTAGTGTGACAGTCAAAGTGTCATTCAGCTCTCCAAGAATTTAACATACATTCATATAAGATATCACTAGATTCTTGATATGCTTGAAATAAAAGAATTGTACTTAGAAAATGTGCATACCAATTAAAATGGATCAAATATGTTGATAAAGTCTTTGATTAAGAAGAAACTTGAAGCATGTAGGCGAATAGTGGGTTTTGTACAACCCATCATATGAGCTAGAGGGGGAGAATTATTGGGTCCAACCCATAGGTAGGCTTGGATTGGATGATTTAAGCATTAAGCCCAAATCTAATTTATTAACAAAAAAAAAAGAGAAGTGGAGACATGCGTGGCATGAGGCGTGCAAATGGTACTATAGAAATAGTAGAGACGTGGAAAAAAACAAAGAGAGAGAGGAGAGAGAAAGTTAAGATTTTAAAGCTTTTGCTAGATGCTCAAGCGGCTAAATTTTATCGAGTTTGATTCAAATTTTATGTGGAGAATCCTTGTAATAAGCTCTATAATCTTAATGATGCCAATCTATGATTTATTCTCTCTAAAATACTTTTTTGATATACCCACTTGGTGAGACCTAAACTTTTTTTTTTATAAAATGATGATATATTATTATTGAGTCAAAATCTGTATTTTTGATGTTACTGAGATCCTTTAATTATTCTAAAGAAGATTTATTATAAAACTATTATCATTATTCATAATAGTACAGTCCATAATTCTTTTCGCATTGGGTCTTCCACATACAAATTTGGTATCTCATTTTATGATTGATTTATTGTTCCATTATTTTTACTATTTTGGATAATATTTTTTTCTTAGTAATAAGTTGATATTTTGATGAAGAACCCATTTTGATATATATATATATATATATATATATATATATATATATATATATATATATATATATATATATTTTTTTTTTTTTTTTTTTCGCTATAATAATTTTTTCCAACACCTCATGCATCTTTTTGAATGTTCACGTGGGACACAAAATCACATGCAAAATCACATCTGACTTCTGCTGATGGGAGGACCAGAAATTTTCCTTCTTACTCACTATTTCTAATTCAAATGATTTCAGAAGTCTTTTGATATATAACACGTCTCATCGCAAGTATTGATTGATTGAATCCTCCAAACGAGCAAGGGCAATTGCTTCAGTTTCTGATACCTTGTTTAACATGAACACCATCAGTAACAAAGACCTGTTCCTATTTTATGTAGCAAAACAGAAGTTTCCTTCAACTATGATTTGTTCTTTTCGAGTTCATCCTTCCTCCCTTCACAGTCCCAGCAGAAGTCGGATGTGATTTTGCGTCGCATGTGTGATGTGGATAAAAAAGGAATAACCTTTATATATGAACAAATACTATGAGACTATAATACGTAGCGGAATAAAATGGAAACACAATCAAACAAAACACCAAGATATACGTGGAAAACCCCTTCAATGTGAAGAGTAAAAATCACGGGACAAACTAGAGATAATCCACTATGAGAATAATGAATATACAAATCTCAATCTCTTGCCCAAAACCCTAGCAACAACCACAAGAGAATAACTGGGATATAAGGATTACGTCATTGTCCATAATATCTAAAACCTCCCCAAGTAATCACAGCAAGAGTCTACTGTAGATTTGATCTAACCTGAGATGAGAACACTGCTAGATGATTGAGAACAGTCTCTCTACGTTGTCCTTGTCTTCTTCCCTTTCTTTCTCTTGTTTTTTTACCTTGTTCTTCTCTCTTTGTTGCTACGAGGATGTCAACGTTGCTGTCTTTTTCTATCTCTTTTCTACTTCTAAAACGCAGCCCCCACACCCCCCTTATATTGATCTAGGGTTAGATCAAAGGGGTGTGGGTTGTGGGCTGATAAAGTCCATCATGAGCTGAAGCCCACTTTGGGCTTCCAACCCAACCGTGTGAACCTCCAAAAAGATGGCACGAGGTCGAGACTTGAAATTCTATATTGCCCACCATATACAAAGATTTAGTCAAGTTTATATGTTTTCTTGTGATGATAAAGATGACCATTAAGTATTGTACACCTAGCTACTAGTTCATTTTGTTATAGATCCATCTACCACAATTGAAACATTTATTCCCTAAGAATGATTGAATCTTTGTGGTCTAAAGTGATTTTTATTTGATTTTTTATTCTAATAAAACAATACTTTTCATCAAATTATATTCCTTATATTAAAGAAATTTCACGCACACGAGTTTTCTTTTGAAACATCAGATCCCATCCGGGAGAAGAGAAACCAGGAAAGAGCCATCTAATGGTTTGTCAACTCTAAATCTTTTGACCATTCAAAGAGCCGGTTGCTCATCATTGACATTTTCCCTCATCAATGCAGAAGACGACAAGCTCGACTCCGAACTCTTCACATTCTTTTTTTCTCAGTAGAGTAAACAACTTTAAGAGCAATAAACATAACAAGAGTCGTTGGGTGGAGTTATGAATGGATCAAAGAAGTGACACGGAAGAATAGCTTGTCAGGGCCCTCTACAACAACTCCACCACTGACCTCACAATAATATATAGCAACTCCTCTTGAGCAATTCAAAGAACATGAATTGTTCTTAGCTACTACGATGACCAAAGAGATGGTCAGAAGTCCAATTCCAATATTTATTGAGAATGTATTACCAACAAGAGCTTCTTGCACGGTGTTAAGAGACTTAAATGGATCACAAAATAGTTTGGCGTTCAAGACAACTCCAAGATCTCGGCAGGCTACTTGCCATTGCAAACTTCCATCTTCGTGATTGATTCTTCAACCTTCGACTCCAAGTTCTGGGTTGACTCTGCTGGCCTTCTGATATGGAGATTGGGCTCTGGACGTTGTTGGTGATACTTACAGGTCTCCTTCATCTTGGTTCCGGCGACACAGATCCTAATGATGGTGAGTTCTTAACCTGCTGCAGCGTCTGCTGTCGTATGATCTGAAATGGCTTTCTGGTTATTGTTGGACATGGACAAGAACTAAAGGTTCTCCTTGATGGTAAGAATTATTCATTGTCTTAATGTGCAGCTGCTGTTCTGCGATCTATGCTGAATCAATGGGAAAATGCTCCACCAACCTGGGGGCAGTCGGATGATCCCTGTGGCACGCCATGGGAAGGAGTTTCTTGCGACAGCACCAGGGTGACCGCGCTGTGAGTCTGCCACAAATCTCTCCTCGTTCTTTATTTCTTTTCGATCTGCTCAACTTTGATGCTCTTTGCAGGAGACTGTCGACGATGGGCATCAAAGGTACATTAAACGGCGACGTAGGCCAGCTCACCCAATTGCAGTCTCTGTAAGCTGTCTTCTCCTTCAGCACTCGGAATATTTCTATTCTTTGGATGCCATTCATCTCTGTGACTTTAAGACCCAACTCAAAATTCAACACAGTCTAATCTAACGAAAACTATGTGCAGGGACTTGTCATACAACGGAGGTCTCAGCGGTCCACTCTCTGCAAGTATCGGAAATCTGAAGCAGCTTACCACTTTGTGAGTACAACTCTGGATTGCATACTTGCAGGAAGCTAAGTTTCTATGGACTCGTTCATCCAATTGGCTGAAAGTTTTATGTTCTTCTTATCATCAGCATCTTGGCTGGCTGTAGCTTCAGTGGTAGCATCCCACAGGAATTAGGCAATCTGAAGCTGCTCTCCTTCTTGTAAGCGCTTTTGTTGATTGGTAGTGCAAAGTTCCGTCATTGTTCTTCAGATCATAAACAGAGAGTCGATCGAAATTTCCAGGGCTCTGAATTCGAACAAGTTTAGCGGTCGGATTCCTGCTTCGTTGGGTCTCCTATCTAACCTGTATTGGCTAGACCTAGCAGACAACCAGTTGACTGGATCTCTCCCTACATCAACGAACTCCACTCCGGGTCTGGACCTTCTTGTCGGCACGAAGCACTTGTAAGAAACTCGCTTTAAGCGAACCAAAAGAGAGTCATCAATCACACTTCTTGCTATATGTCTTACAAGTTACTTTCTTCATGGTTGCAGCCATTTCAACAAGAACCAGTTATCAGGAGAAATTCCAGAACAACTATTCAGCTCCCAGATGACGCTAATACACATGTGAGTAGGTTTACACAGTTTCTGCACTTCCCTTCATATCTCCTTCATATGATTGAAATCATGTTATCTGTCAGACTCTTCGACTCGAATCAATTTACTGGTTCAATTCCAACCTCGCTGGGACTGGTGAAATCACTGGAGGTTCTGTAAGTAACATTTCAATTGGATGATTTATCTATCTTTTAGCGGGTTGACATTTCCTGTAACTTCAAGTTTCTTCTTGTGACAGTCGGCTCGACAATAACAATTTGGGAGGTCTAGTTCCATCCAATATCAACAATCTCACGAGCATCAACGAACTGTAAGTGAAGCAGATATCTTCAAAGCCAAAGCTGATTGCTGAAGAACTGATACCACTGTTTCGCTTTCTTGCAGGAACTTGGCGAACAATGAGCTAACAGGATCGCTGCCGGATCTGACAGGAATGAACAACCTCAATTACGTGTAAGTTACCATTTCTTAGCTCCACTTCTGACCAACGAAGCTTTCTCATCTTATTCCTAGCATGATGTGTGGCAATGTGGTGAAATGGAATGCAGGGATCTGAGCAACAACTCCTTCAGTCCGTCAGAAGCTCCAGGGTGGTTTACAACAATAGAATCGCTCACCGCCTTGTGAGTCTCCTTTGCACGTTCTTGATTTGCTGATGTGCTCTTGTTCAGTAGTAAGTCAACTGACCTAAAACAATGTTGGTTCATTTCCAGAGTCATTGAATCTGGGGGTCTTTTAGGCCAAATTCCAGAGGGGTTGTTCAGCTTGCCTCAATTGCAACAAGTGTGGGTATTCTAACTAGTCCTAGTGAGCATGATTCTTGCATCCACCTTTTATATTATGTATCTGATCACCTTATACATCTAACAGGTTACTAGATAATAATCAATTCAATGGTACACTGAACATGAGCAGCATCGTTGGCTCCCAACTACAGCTCGTAAGTTTCACCAACAACTCCATCACTGGTATCGTGTCAGCATCCAGTTACAGTAACACTCTGATGTGAGTTCATTTCGTCATGCAACCTTTCTTCATGGATTCATCTGCATGACTTACGTCTTCCTTCTGCTGCTTGGAAACGGCAGGCTTTATGGAAATCCGGTGTGCAATTCTTCACTTGTAAACACCGCAGTCTACTGCCTCCTCCAGCAACAGCAGAAAAAACCATATACAACCAGTTTAGCCACATGCGGTTCTATTTCATGCCCCCAAGACCAGAAGCTTGACCCTCGGAGTTGTTCTTGTGCCCATCCGTATCAAGGGTCGATGGTCTTTAGAGCGCCGTACTTCCGAGATCTCACGAATGCCACATTGTTCCAACAACTAGAGAAGAGTCTGTGGACTAATCTGAGCCTCGCTCCAAGTTCAGTATACATATCCGATCTCCACTTCAACAGTGATAATTATCTTGAGTTGAACTTGGCTCTGTTCCCGTCGAATGGAATGTACTTCAACAGATCAGAAGTTCTAAGAATTGGGTTTGATCTAAGCAACCAAACCTATAAACCTCCTACCATATTTGGACCATATTATTTCCTGGCACTCCCATACACCTTCTCAGGTATGGATCCATTTGTTTCAGGGTAAAGTTGAACGGGCTTTCCTGTAGATGAATGAACTGACGAAACTTCCTGATGAACATAGGTGGGACTAGTGGAAAGACAACCATAAGCACAGGCGTTATTGCTGGGATAGCTGCTGGTTGCATTGTTCTTGTAATTGGACTTGTTTGCGTTGGGATCTATGCTTTACTTCAAAAGAAAAAGGCTAATAGAGCTTCGATACAAAGCACACCTTTTGGTATGTTTCCCTGCACGAGATACGTTATCCTTCAAGAAACAGTAAAAGAATTTGAGTTTTTTTTTCTTGTCGTGAACAAGATGATGGTATGCACTACAACCCGTAATCCAACTCTGATGATTTCTGGACTTTGCAGCTACATGGGGATCCGGTGGCAAAGATGATGGCAGCGCACCTCAACTCAAGGGAACGAGATGGTTTCCTTTCGACGAGATCAAGAAGTGCACCAACAATTTCTCAGACGCTAATGAAATCGGCTCCGGAGGTTATGGAAAGGTACATCAGCTTGTAGTAATCTACCAGGATTCACTCCAGACCTACTGAAATGAAGAATGGAGATGGAAAGAAGAACACATTGAAGCAAAGGAAAAGAAATCTAGCTTGTTGATGAACTTTGTGAATTCTCTATCTTCAGGTCTACAGAGGAATCCTTTCGAGTGGGCAGATGGTTGCAATCAAGAGAGCGCAGCAAGGATCCATGCAAGGAGCACTGGAGTTCAAGACAGAGATTGAGCTGCTTTCTAGGGTTCATCACAAAAATCTAGTTGACCTCGTAGGCTTTTGCTTTGAACAAGGAGAACAGATGCTGGTGTATGAATACATCCCTAATGGAACATTGAGGGAGAACTTGATAGGTCTGTGCAGTGGCCACATCTCATAGGAACCCTTCCTGACCAATAAATCTTTCTATCTCTAACATGCATGCTTTTGTTGTTGTTATGATGTGCAGGGAGAGGTGGGAGACAGTTGGACTGGAAGAAGAGACTCAAAATTGCTCTGGGCTCAGCTAGAGGGTTAGCTTATCTTCATGAATTGGCCAATCCCCCCATAATTCACAGAGATGTCAAGTCCACCAATATCCTTCTGGATGAAAGCCTCGATGCAAAGGTGGCAGATTTTGGCCTCTCAAAACTAGTATCAGACAGTAAAAAAGGACACGTTTCCACCCAAGTCAAGGGAACACTGGTGCGTTTCCATATCTGAACTACTTCCCATTCTTCCAACAAATCGACTCTCAGATAATGGTGTTCAACGTTGCAGGGTTACCTGGATCCTGAGTATTACATGACTCAACAGCTCTCGGAGAAGAGTGATGCGTACAGCTTTGGTGTAGTCATGCTGGAGCTGATATCTGCAAGGCAACCAATAGAGAAGGGCAAGTACATAGTTCGCGAAGTTAGGATGGCGATCAACGACTACGACGAAGAGTGGTATGGCCTCAAGGAGATGGTGGATCCGGCGATGCGGAACACAGGAAATCTCAAAGGGTTTCGGAGGTTCGTGGAGTTAGCAATGAGATGTGTGGAAGAGTCAGCTGCCAACAGGCCGACGATGAACGAGGCGGTGAAGGAGATCGAGACGATTTTGCAGAGTACTGGATTTAACACACAAGCAAGCTCATCATCCTCGTCCACCACAGACTTTGGCAACTCACACGGCGCTCCTCGTCATCCTTATTCTGATCACACGCAAAGAACCGAGGAAAGCAGCGGCGCTTTCGACTATAGTGGTGGGTATTCAGCAAAAATTTTGCCCAAGTAGTGTGGAGATTTGGCATTCTTTATTTTGGTTCCTCGTTCCTTTTCTGTCTCAAGGTCTATACAGATTCAGCAATGGCATTCTTTGATTGATTTTTTCTTGGTTGGGTGTCTGAATTAGATAGGCAGTTCCAAATTAAGGATGTTGGAATTACATTGATAACAACTTTACTAACTCATGCACAGATAAGTATGTTTTCAGTCAGCCAGACAGCAAAAATTAAAGCATTCACTAGAGAGACTCTGTGAGATGAACTTGATCAGCTTGTAATATGTAAGATGCAGGCGGAAGAAAAGAAAATGTCACCTCTGTTTCCATGGTTTATTGCTCCCAGAAGATCGGAGATTGAATCGATCTTATGATCCATTTTCTTTGTTGGCATGATCAGCTTCTGAGCTCAAGAATTCAGGTGAACTTCCAGGGAGATCTGAGCCATAAATGTGGCCCATCTTCGTTCTCTTTGTCTCCAAGTATCTCTTGTTTTCCTCGGTTATAGGGGACATCACAGGGACTCTGCCAACAACAGCCAGACCGTAACCTTTGAGTCCCATGAACTTTGCTGGGTTGTTCGTCATAAATCTCATTGTGCGCACACCAATGTCTCTCAGAATCTGCCCGGTCCAAGAGAAACATACTTAGAAACGTAAGGAGAGAACACAGCAAAGAGGAGAAGCTTCACCTGAGCACCTATTCCGTATTCACGAGCATCCACAGCCAACCCGAGTTCCAGATTAGCCTCAACCGTGTCGTGTCCTTGATCCTGCAGATTGTACGCTCGCAGCTTGTGTCCTAGACCGATCCCTCTTCCTTCGTGGCCGCGGAGATAGACAATGACTCCTCTTCCCTCCTGCTCTATTAGCCGTAGTGCGAGGTCGAGCTGGTTGCCACAGTCACAGCGAGCAGATCCTAGAATGTCTCCGGTTAGGCACTCGGAGTGCACTCTCACAAGCACATTTTGTCCATCTCCGATATCACCCTGGGAACAAACGTAAGATTACTCGATGCAGATTGAGCAAGCGATAGCAATGATGGAGTTTGGAATGCTCTGTACCTTCGCAACAGCAATGTGCTCGGTTCCATCTAATTTGGACTGGTAACAGTAAGCCTGGAAAAGCCCCCATTTAGTGGGCAACCGAGAGACAGCAATCTTTTCCACCAGTTTCTCTCGCTTTCTTCTATACCTGAGACTTGTAGGAGTTAAGATCAGTTCTAACAAGACAGGATTAGTATAGCTTCAATGGAGGAATACCTGATCAAATCACTGATTGAGATTACTGGTAAGTCGTACTCCTTGGCCATCATACGTAACGTAGGCAGACCTGCCATGGAACCATCCTCTGGATCAATGATGGTGGAGAGAATCGATGCAGGCCGTAATCCGGCAAAAGTCACCAGATCCACTGATGCCTCGGTATGTCCTGCTCTCTTCAGAACACCACCATTTCTATACTTGAGAGGAAACACATGACCAGGCCTTCTGAAGTCTCCTGGCTTGGAATCAGGAGAAGCAAGAGCAAGAATTGTTTCTGCTCTATCAGCAGCTGACACACCACTAGATGTTGTCCTGGCGTCCTAAGACCATTCCAAATGCAGGGTGTCAAATGCTATCAGCATTAGTTTAGTTTCTACTCAGAGCTTACCACTGTTATTGTGGCTGCTGCAGCAGACAGGTCCTTGATCTCGGTGATGGGAGACATCATAGGAATCATGAGTCGCTCCAGGTCCTCTTCCTTCATTCCGACAGATACTATTCCGGAGCCATGCTTCATCATAAAAGCAATTGCCTTGGTGTTCGCTAGAGTTGCTGCCATGATGAGATCTCCTTCGTTCTCGCCATCGTCATCGTCGTCATCTACAGCGATCACAAACTAGAGAATAATGTTTGGGTTAACTGTATGTCCTCTGTTCTTGAACTTGGTATATATTGGTGGTCAATCTGAGATCAAAACTCTATCTTGCAATAAACATGAAAACTGTCCAATATTGATTAGCATAAACTATGGGCTAATGTTCGTCAGAATAGCAGGAGACGATAGCCAATGGAACAGATCATACATACAACATATATGATATGTGTGATCCTAACCTTTCCTTCTCGCAAAGCATTGATAGCCTGATCAATGGAGCAGAAGCCTTTCGAAGGTTGGTCGGGATCGCCCTCCGCATCGCTGACAAAGAAATCTACTGTTTCCTGAGTTATCTCCGCGTTCAGAGTGCTAAACGCACTTCTTGATCCATCCAATCCTCCAACGACGGATCCATTGTCATTTCCTTTCGGAGAACCTCCATCCAGCCATTCTGCGCCTTCTGTTCCGCTTCCACCGATGGAGCGACATCCTAACCTCGACCAGCCCTTCTTGATTAGTCCATAGCTCAGATTGTGGATACCGATGAAGGTGGGGTGGCAGCTGTGACGAACTCCAAATTGGTAAATACCAGATGGAAAGAAACAACAAGACTTGGGCGTGCTCAACAGAGAGAGGCCTACCTGGAGCTGATGATGGTTTGAGGTGAGAAGGGGAAGCTAAGCAGAAGGCAATCCATTTAGAGAAAGTTCCAAGCTGAAAGATCGATGCCTCTCCGAGTTGCTTATATACAAGTGCTGCGCTCGGCCTCTGTTCGGTAAAATTCCAGTTCATGCATTGACTTATCCGTTAATCTGGATGATGGAAGTATATCCGAGGGATGGAACAATGGCGACCTCATATTCGTGATGGTGTAAGACAAATAACGTAACCACAAATATATGCCAATTGTACACAACTTGCAAAAAGGACACAAGGAAGATGCGTAAACCAATTAAATGATTCATCTGAGAACAGCAGGAACAAAGTGCATCCGATAATTAATTCTGAAAAGGTTCCCAAGCGGAAGTTGGAGGGATGTGATTGGTTAAAATTAACATTGAGCATGCGTTTAGTTTGGAATAATGTTATGTGATAAATACAAGGATCGTGTACTGATAACTGGTGAAGAGATTAAAGACATACACGTAATCGCTAATTGAGTATGAAAAGGAATAATACATGGTTTCTTGTGGCGGGCTGCCAGCTTCAAGGTGTAAATCCCAAACCAAGCTAAGAGCAGGAAGCCCTGTAGAAGGTCCAATGGGAAAGTTGGCTAAGAAACCTACACCAAGATTACCTTACCAGAGGTGCCCTGTAGAGACACCTCTGAAACCTACACCAAGAGATTGTAAAGTTGGCTAAGAGAATCGTCAACTTTCAATATATACACCAAGATATTAACAATTTGACACATAGGATAACTAATTGAGATAGGATGACCAACCATGTAATTTAAGGCGGTTTTGACAGCCAGCTACTGTCTATAATTTTGTTTTCAGAACAGTTTGATATTTAATGAAATTATTTTTCTTTTTTTTAAATAATACATGGTTTCTTTTTAAAAAAAATAATACATGATTTCAGAGAAAAAGAGAGAAAAAAAAATACAAAAGAGAATATGACGAGGGTGAAGGGTGAAGGGCGCAGCTAAAATATCACTTCAATCATGTCATATCAACAGAATACTTTCATCTAAAATGAGGTTTGCTCTCATCTAAAATTAAGACTAAACACTCGAAACTCCTTTTGCCAGTAACGACCTCTCATCTCTAAGACTCTTTTTGCCGGTAACGACCACCAACTTAATAATATTAGATAGATCTTGTTAGATATATTCAAGTATAGTTTTTGCAAGAACAAAATAAAATAGGATACGAAAATTTTGGATACCAAGAAAAATTTTTATTCAACTAAGTTGTGATTCACAAAACATATCTCTTTTCTTTCCCTCTTATAAACACCAACACAATAATAATAATAATAATAATAATAATAATAATAATAATAATAATAATAATAATAATAATAATAATAATAATATTGAATCAATTTATTGATAGCAGATAAAATTTTCTTAACTATACGAAGAAATGTTTCTATTTTATTCAGAAAAATCCTCTAATTTGTTGAGAGAAATCTTCTCTCCTAATTTGTATAAATAAGAGATGAACATGTTAATATAAATTAGTTTATTCTGTAATTTCTGTCTCAATCCTTTTTTTCTAACATGGTATCAGAGTTTTCTCCTTTACGGATGTAGGCGACTCTACCGAAGCCTTCTGTTGCTCATTTGGGTGTGTCGGTGTGGAAGCCGGAAGGACTGATGTTGACTTCCTTCCTCCACTACAGTTCCTCCCCCCATCCTCCTCCCTTCCAATTGCGGTGTCTGCTTCTCTCACAAGAAAAGCAAGAACTGTAGCTCCCTCGGCCAACAGCAGTCGACGATAACCTCTCTGCCTTGATGCAACTCCGCGGTCGCTTCCCGGGCAGCAGCACAACTTGAACCGCTGCGAGAATTCTTCACCATCGGGAAGATCTCCTTCCACCCAAGTATACTAGGAAGAACATCTTCAGAAGGACTGCTCCTTCTTCTTGTTCGGTTGGAAAGGGCGATGCTTGCGGGCTTCCTCTCCTATTAGTACTCCTGTTGTGGCAGCGGTTGCCCTGCCTCACCATCATCAACTGGCTGACAAATCTCTATCGTCCGCGACTTTGTTGTGTCGCACTGCATACAAGAACCACCAGCTTTATCCCCAAATCCTTGACCTCGCTGCCAACAACATCGCTATGCTTGACCTGTTGGGTCCAGCCCATACGTGGGCTTGGACAATTCGGCTTATTGAGCCCAAATCAATAATTGAATGCAGAAATTAAGAAGAGAGAGAGAAATAGAGAGAGAAAAAAAGGTTTTAGAGATTTCTGCTTGATGATCGTTGGTCAAACGTTCTCAGTTTTGGCCCAAATTTTATGTAGAGAATCCTTGTAGCAAACTATACAATCCTAACGGTGTTGATCTACAGTTTGCTAGTCATAGGTGCCCAGCAAACCAATCACGTGAGTAATGACACGTGTGACTTAATATAGAATCTTTTTCTTATTATATTTTGGCATATATCACTTTATAACTATTGCATAAATGCATACATATATTGTGATGTCCTTGGATTTATGCAATGAGAATCGAATCGTGATAAGATCACGATAGTGAGATCGATTCACCTTTAAACACATATCCTAAATGTTACGGTAAGTAACTTTTTTAGCCATGGCCTCGGGGGCCGACGCGGCTTGGTTCGGGTCCGAATGCGTGGGGATCCGACGCAGCGTTCCTCGGGGCCGCCGGGGTGGCCGGTTGCGGTGATCTGGATGTCCCGTCAGGGGGAGAGCTCCGCTGCAACGTCGGGGAAGAGGCAACCTCGCCGTTCCTTCACACAGGTCGGCCTGAGGCCCGCCCCGACCCTTCGACGATCAAGTCGATCATGTGGAAGGAGCTTTTCTAGTGAAGAAGTCCCCCCCCCGTTTTAGAAACCCGGGTATTTATAGAGGAGTTTGATGTTACCGATGTGCCCGCCATGTGGGCAGATAATACCTCTGCGTGGCGCCTAACATAGCCACCGGGGTTGCGTGGAGAACCCGGGCTGCCGAGGGGTATGGGTGAGCCTCTATCGACGTGCTTCTTTGCCTCTGGCCGAAAGCGCCGAGTCAAAGCTCCTGCAAGTTAGGTTGTTCACCATGGTCGACGCCATGGAGTGTCACATCACCATTTTTGCCCTTATCATATTCCCCCCCGAAAGGACCTATGCGTCGGTTGTCACGCAAGGGGAGTCCGATGCATGGCTTCTATCTCCAGGTAGGCTGGCCATGCAGACATAGTTTCGGGGAGAACGGAGCCGAGGGGCCGAGGAGCACAACGCAGGCGATTTTACCGCCACAGTGTGGTCTCCTGGGCACGAGAAGCCAATGAGGGCCAAGGAGCACAAATACGGCTGGTCGGGCCGCCAGGTGTGGTCCGGTGCATGAAGTCGAAGAGCCGAGGAGCACAACGCAGCGGCTGGCCGCAGCAGTGGTCCCTGCATGCGAAAGTCAAGAGTTGAGGAGCACGACGCAGCAGGCTGGTCGGCCGATAGGTGTCTCCTGGCGAAAGTCGAAGAGCCGAGAGCAACAACGCAGCGGGTAGACCATGCAGGTGTCCCGCGGCATAAAGTCAAGAGCCGAGGAGCACGACGAGCGGGCGGCCGCCAGGTGGTCTCGCCGGCGAAGCCGAGGGGTCGAGGATATCAACGCAGCGGGGCCGTCGCAGTGTGGTCTCGAGTGGCGAAAAGTCGGGTCGAGGAGCATCAACGCAGCGGCTGGTCGGCCACAGGTGGTCTCCCATGGCGGCGAAAGCCAAGAGCCGAGGAGACGACGCAGCGGGCCGGCCGCCACAGGTGGTCTCAAGGCCACAGAAGTCGAGGGTCGAGAGATAAAGCGCTGGTCGGCCGCCGCAGTGTGTCTCCTGAGGCGAAGTCGAAGAGCCAAGGAGCAATAACGCAGCGGGTAGACCATGCGGTGTGTCCCTGCATGAAATAAAGAGCGAGGAGCACGACGCAGCGTTTTACCCGGTCAGCAGTGTGGTCCCGGCATGAAGTCGGCGGCCGAGGAGCATCAACGCAGCGGCTTAGCCGCCAGTGTCTCCCGCCATGAAGTCGGAAGAGCCGAGGATAATAACGCAGCGGATGGTCGCCACAGGTGTCCGCCATGAAAGCCAAGAGCCGAGGAGATATCAACGCAGCGGGCCGCCACGCCAGGTGGTTCCCCGGCGAAAGTCAAGAGCCGAGGAGCAGACGCAGCGGCTGGCCGTAGGTGTGTCCCCTGGTGGCTGAAGTCGAGGGTCGAGAAGCACAAACGCAGGGGCAGACCGCCAGGTAGGTCCTCGCATGAAAGTCGAAGAGCCGAGGATTACGACGCAGCGGGTCGGCCGCTGGTGTGTCCCCGCCGAAAGTCGAGGGCCGAGGAGCACAACGCAGACGGGTCGCCGTCACGCAGGTGTGTCTCGAGCCGGGGCCGAGCAGTCGACGAAGCGGTGAACCGCCGCAGTGTGCCCCGGGAGCACGGGGCAAAGGAACACCTACAGCGGCAGACCGCTCGAGAGGAGCCCGGCAAAGTGTGGGCCGAGGGTTCGGGCGAGGAGGGCCGACCGCCGCCGGCAGAGGTCTCGGAACATGGTGCCAAGGAGCACAACGCAGCGGCAGCCGCGCAAGTCCGTTCCTGAACATGGGGCCAAGGAACACGACGAGGGCGGGTTGGGGCCGCCAGCAGGTGTGGTCTCTGCATGAAAAGTCAAGAGTCGAGGAGCACAACGCAGCGGGGCAGACCGCTGCAGCATGTTCGCGAGGGCCATGCCGATCAGTAGCACGACGCGCGCCGGTCGACCGCAGGGCGTATCGCGAGGGCCACGCCGGTCGAAAGTGGCACCACAAAATGAGGAGAGGTAGGTTCTCGTCGAGAGACAACTCAGCGAAGCAGTCCGCTACCGAGGTGAACTCGACGGCGAAGGGTCGAGAGAAGCTCGGCGCAGCAGTAAAGGCGGTCGAAAGTGACACCGCCAGTTTGCAGGCCGCTCGAGAGGAGCCCGGCAGAGTGTGGCCGAGGGATTCGCCGCGAGGAGGGCCGACCGCTACCGGGTGAGTCCGGAACATGGTGCCAAGGAGCACGACGCAGCCGGGCAGGCCGCGCAACTCTGTCTTGGGAACATGGGGCCAACGAACACGGCATAGGCGGGCTGGGGCCACGCAGGTGTGGTCTCAGGTGGCGTAAAGTCGAAGAGTCGAGGAGCACGACGCAGCGGGCGACGCACAAAGGTTCGGTGAGGGCCATGCGACCGAAGTAGCACAACGCAGACGGGCCGACCGCGCCGCAGCGCGTCGCGAGGGCCATGCGTCGAAAGTGGCACGACGCAGGTCGAGGAGGTAGGTTCGCCGAGAGACAACCCGTGGGCAGGCCGCTAAGGTGAACTCGACGGCGAAGAGTCGAGGAGCTCGGCCAGCACGCCGCACGGCCGAAGTGACACCGCTTTAGGCGAAAGCGGTGCCGCTTCGAGAGGAGCTCGGCAGAGTGTGGCCGAGGGGTTCAGCGTAGGAGGGCCGATTGCACCGGTAGTCTCGGCTACATGATGCCAAGGAGCACAACGCAGCGGCAGGCCGCTCAAGTCCGGCTCCTGAACATGGGGCCAAGGAACACGGGCCAGCGGGTCAGGGCCACGCAGGTGGTCCGGGTGCATGAAAAACCGAAGATCCGAGGAGGACGACGCAGCGGCAGACCGCCAGAGGGCGCAAACATGAGGGCCATGCGACCTAGTAGCACGACGACGCGTCCGGGCTGACCGCGCAAGCGCGGTCGCGAGGGCCATCGGCCGAAAGTGGCACGACGCAGCCGAGAAGGTAGGTTCGGCCGAGAGACAACTCAAAGCGGGGGGTCATACCGAGGCGAACTCGACGATGAAGGGTCGAGAAGCTCGGCAAGAAAGCGCGTCGAAGTGACAATCGCCGGTCGGCAGCCGCTCGAGAGGAGCTCGATAGAGTGTGGCCGAGGGTTCAAAGATAGGGGGCCACCCGCCAGAGTAGTCCCGAACATGGTGCCAAGGAGCACGACGCAGGCGGCAGGCCACGCAAGTCCGTCTCGAACATGGGGCCAAGAACACGGCGCCAGCGGGTCAAATGCGGCCGCGCAGTGTGTGGTCTCGTGGCGAAAAGTCGAGGAGCTGAGGAGCACGACGCAGACGGGCAGACTGCGCAGACGTGGTCGCGAGGGCCATGCGGCCGAGTAGCATGACGTGCATCGGGCTAACCGCGTAGGCGTGGTCGCGAGGGTCATGCGGCCGAGTAGCACGACGCAGGCCGAGGAGGTAGGCTCGGGCCGAGAGACAGCTCAGGCGGGGAGGCTGCGTTGAGGTGAACTCGATAGTGAAGGGCCGAGAAGCTCAGCGCAGGCAGGCTGCAGCCGAGTGACACCGCTCAGATGGGTAGGCTTCTCTAAGGGGAGCTCGGCCGTCTCGGACCGAGTCGTGCGAATGCAAAAAAGAGGGGGGTTAGACCGAAGCTAACCGTGAGCCAAGAGGCAGTCAGGCAAACATGGAGCCTTTGCTTGGAAGAGACTGATGAAGGGGCTAGATTCCTTGCACGAGGATTACATCGGATAGCAACCGCGGGTGCTTGACCGCTGCTACGGGGTCCGTCGCCCAGAGTCACTCTTCCTTGTGGTCACCCAAGCTTCCGCCGCGATGTACCGGTTGGCTCGCTGGAGCATATCTGGTACTGTAGTGGGGGGTCACTCTACGAGGGACCAACAGAATCTGGAAGGTCGCAAGCCTACCATGAACGCCTGCACCAACAAAGAGGGGTGAGTGTCCGGTAAGCTCCGGATTTGCGTGATAAAGCGACGAAACGTGAGAGGGGCTCATCCTCTCTTTGTTTGAGTCCGAGGAGTAGTGCCGCGGAGGGCCTCGGCCGGGCATGGGCTGCGAAGTGGAGCTCGAAGTCCTTGGCGAGTTGGTCGAAAGAACTGATCGTTCCGGTCTTCAGGCCGCCGTACCATGTGCGGGCTGGACCCCTCAGGGTTGTGGGAAACTCCTTGCACATTAAAGCGTCAGACGTTCCATACAGTGCTAGTTGAGCACGGAAAGCGACAACATGGTCCGCTGGGTCAGTGGCGCCATCATATGCGTCCAGAGAAGGGAGCTGGAAGTTCGGGGGAACGACGTGATCTCGTATCATTGGTGTGAACGGAGATCCTCGGTGTGTGTCCACCCCGAGCTCTCCCTCTGAGTTACGAAACTCCTTCTCTAGTTCGTCGAGACGCTGACTAAGAAGGCATAGTTGGGCTCGCAGGGAGTCCGTTGATTCCGGAGATAATACCTCTGGCTCCGGGCGACCGCTCGGGTTTATCCTTACTGGATCCCCGAGTGGGGTCGGTTTGACCCGAGGAGAATTGGAAGGCTCCAGAAGCATCATGTGGGCCTGAGCGGGCGGCTCTTGTTGCCGTAGCGGCTGAGTCATAAGTGGGGGTGTCGGTTGGGAGACGAGCAGGATGATGGTTTGCACCATATCCATCAGAGCTCGGACTTGATGAGCGAGGTCGTGAAAGGCCTCAGACGACACCGGCGAGGGGACGCTCGGAGCGCCCTCGGGCGAAAACAGATCCGGATTGTTGACTGAACGCCAACCGCGTTCAGGGGTCGCGGGGAGGTCGTCAGCCCACGACCCGTCACGCAAGGGACGCACGACCTGCGCCCCTGCTAAGAACGATCCCTCGGCGGGGAGTTCGTCGGGATCAACCTGAGGATCCCTCGACATTCAGGCCCTCCTTCTAGCGCCAATCTGTTACGGTAAGTAACTTTTTTAGCCGTGGCCTCGGGGGCCGACGCGGCTTGGTTCGGGTCTGAATGCGTGGGGATCCGGCGCAGTGTTCCTCGGGGCCGCCGGGGTGGCCGGTTGCGGTGATCTAGATGTCCCGTCAGGGGGAGAGCTCCACTGCAACGTCGGGGAAGAGGCAACCTCGCCTTCGTTCCTACACACAGGTCGGGTCGGAGGCTCGGCCCGACCCCTCTGATGATCAAGTCAGATCATGTGGAAGGGAGCTTTTCTAGTGAAGAAGTCCCCCCCCTGTCTGTTTAGAACTCTGGGGTATTTATAGAGGAGTTTGATGTTACCTGATGTGCCCGCTTGCAGGGGCAGGACAATACCTCGTGTGGCGTCTGACTTAGCCATTGGGGTTGCGTGGAGAACCGGGCTGCCGCAGGGTATGGGCGAGCCTCGGTCGACGTGCTCCTTTGCCTCGGTCGAGCGCACGGAGTCAAAGCTCCTCAGGTAGTGTGCTGTTCAACCATGGCTGACGTCATGGAGTGTCACATCACCATTTTTGCCCTTATCACTAAATAATCCCGGTCATAGGTTACTCGAGAGGGATATCGTGATAACCGGACAGACTGGTGTGCTGTATACCTGTCCATATGATGGATGCAGCTGGTCTCATAGCTGGTTGTGTAGGGACACTAGGGATACAGTACAGGTGCTCATTGGAGAATGAGTTCACTGATTTATCCGCTTACGGAATGCTGGATGGTTGATGATGCCTTATTGTCAAACAGTGATTCCGTAGTCCTAGTGGTGTATCTGGTCCTTAGACTTGAGACACCAAGGATGTCCTGTATGAGTGCTCCACTCTTTGATACCAGACTTATAGTTTTGGTTGTCCCAGATCTAGTATAGCTGGTCATTGGGAGTGGTAGTCGACCTTACGAGGGCTATTGAGTGTCGATAGAGGATCATCCACTCTCTGCGCCATGAGAGGAATATCCCATGGGTTCTTGCTCGACAAATCCCCGCCGGCTGGTCATTCGGGTTGAGAGAAAAGAGTTCTCCCGGAGAATCCGATTAGAGCGAGACTCGAGAAGAAACCGTATGGGTCCGACAACACCATACTCTATATACGGTCTCTGGGATGTTAGATGGATGAGGGACTATAGGTACACGGTAACTGAGGACACACAGGTCCAATGGATTGATTCCCCAGATCGTCTCGGGGAACTACGGAGTGACCTAGTACGTCCCAGAGAGACGATGAGTCGAGTGAATTATTACAGAGATAATAATTCACCGAAAGTTAGAAGGAGTTCTCGACAGTATGACTCACAACCAAAATGATATTGGGCTTAGAGGGTCACACACATATGGTAGGCATTGCGATGAATAGAGGTTCGGATATGAGATATCCGACGGAGCCCTTGTCTTATTGGATGCAGATCCAATACCCACTAGGGGAGGACCCATTAGGGTTTGACAGGGGACCTCTATAAATAGGAGGGATTCAGAGCCCCATAGGCTAGAAAGCTTTTGTTTGCCTTTTCCTATTCTCCTCTCCATCTCCACCTCTGAGTAGGCCTAGAGTTTTGAGGAGCGTCGTCGCAACCCTGCTGTGTGGATACCGCTAGAGAGGAGGACGCTTGACCTCCTTCACCCTCTCCTAAGGATCTACAAGGAAACAAGGATATACGATCTCCCTAGGTAAAATAATTTACTCTATAAGCAGTTTCATGTTTTGTGGATTTTTGCGTACCAATCTTCGCACGACGACGAACATCTCTTTGGGAATCGGGGATTTTGTTTTCTTGTTCTTCCGCTGCGCATGTGATGTCGCCCCCAAGGATTTCCCAACAGTGGTATCAGAGCCAGGTTGTTCGTGCGAATGATTGGTTTTGAATTGCGTGTGTTGTGTTTAGGAAGAATTTTGACGTCAAAATTATTAACGCAAAAACAAGGAAGGGCAGCAACAGTTGCTGCCCTAGATCTGTGTGCGTGCAGCGTAGCCGAAGGCGGGTAGCATAGGGGCTGCGTCTGCTGCAGTCGGCTGGCGGCCTGGTTGCAACAGGCTTGCTGCCGGCTGTTAGGATCGAGAGCACTAAGAGGGGGTGAATTAGTGCAGCGGAAATTTTTCAGCGCTTTAAAAACGAAAGCTGTGTTCGTCTGATAAAAACGATTTCGATGTAAAAGCCGATTCACAGTTTGTATCTAAGTGTAGTTTACGCAGTTTGCGTTTAAATGCAGTTTGCGTCTAAATGCAGATTAGCGCCTAAAGCGCAGTTTGCATTTAAGCGCAGTTTGCGCCTAAGCGCCAGATTATGCTAAAGCGCAGTTTATGCCTAAACACAGTTTGCGTCTAAACACAGTTTGCGTTTAAGCGCAGTTTGTGTCTGAGCGCAGTTTGCGTCTAAACACAGTTTTACGTCTAAGTGCAGATTTACGTCTAAGTGCAGTTTTATGTCTAAACGCAGTTTTGCGTCTAAACGTAGTTTTACGTCTAAACGCAGTTTTACGTGTAAATGCAGATTTACGTCTAAGTGCAGTTTTACGTCTAAACGCAGTTTTGCGTCTAAACGCAGTTTTACGTCTAAACTCAGTTTTACGTTTAAACGCAGTTTTGCGTCTAAACGCAGTTTACGTCTAAACGCAGTTTTTACGTCAAAGCGTAATTTTACGTCTAGACGCAGTTTTACGTCTAAATGCAGTTTTGAACTTTGAAAAGCGTTTTATGAATACGCAGAAAGCAATTTGCAGTTATAAATGGAATCAAAACGTAAGCGTAAACTGCAGTGTAAAGATCGTACGAAAGCACTGATTTACGTCTGAATGCAGATTCGGAAAGATTAGAACTTAGAGACTTGTTCGTGAAAGCGCAGAGGGCAGTAGCTATGTAGGAGGTTTGCAGTAATGATAAAGTGCTCAAAGTAAAAGCAAACCAGAGATTTAGAGTGGTTCGGTCAGTCTTGACCTACTCCACTTTTGGCTTCCTCCTCCGACAAGGTCACCGACGTCAACTAGCTGCCTTCCTTCAATGGGCGAAGGCCAACTGCCCTTTTACAGTTTCACTCCTTTTGACGGGCTTAGGAGACAACCCATACAGATGTTTTCTCTCCTCTCTTTACAATTCAAACTTGAAGAATAGAAGGAGGAGAACTAGCAGTTTTGAGCTCTAAGAAACACAGAAAGACAGCAAGATTTCGAGTGTATGTGCTCTGTTTTTTCAGTGCTGAATGGGTGGGGTATATATAGGCCCCAACCCAGTTCACATTTGGAGCTCAAAACGATCAAATCGATCAAATCCCGGAATTCCGGGATCAGGCGGTTGCACCTCTTGACTGGAGAGGTTGCACCGCCGCGAGCTCAAGATCGAGCCTCAAGGCGGTGCCACCTCTATCGAGGCGGTTGCACCTCTCTCGCCAGAGCTCGAAGATTGTCTTCAGGCGGTTGCACCGCCGACTAGAGAGGTTGTGACCGCCCGGCAGAGCTCAAGACTGAGCCCCCGGGCGGTTGCACCTCTTGGTGGGGCGGTTGCACCGCCAGCCTCGGGCCGGAGACATAGCCCGGGCGGTTGCACCTCTTGGTCAGGCGGTTGCACCTCTTTTACTATTTCAGCTCACTTGGTTTGGCTCCAAACTTGGCCCAAACCAGTCCAACTTGAGCCTAATTGGCCCCTACTTTTGGGTTATAGGATTAACACCTAATCCTAACCCTAATTAACGTGCTAACTATGAATTTAAAGACATTTTCTAAGCTATTACAAAGTCCGCAAGTCAAGACTTCTTCCGGGCGAAGCTTCCGCAAACTTCCGGCGGTCTTCCGATGAACTCTCGAAACCATTCTGCTGGACTCCCGCAAGCTCCTAGACTTCACGATTTGATCTTAGCGAGTTCCAATGAGCTTCTTCCCGCAAGTCCGATCTTTCTCTGGTGAGCTCGGTAGCATTCCCGACGAACCTTCGGACTTCCGTCAAACTCTCGAACTCGCAACAAATCCTTCGCGCTTGACTCCGACACTTTGTTTCGCTTTATGTCTTCATCTTTATCATAGTTAATCCTGCACAATTAACACAACTTCGATCGAGACAATTAATACTAAGCAATTTAACCAAGTTGTCCGGCATGTCATTGGTCCCTTGACGCTTCGTCCGATTCTTCGGTGCATCGTCCTCTCCTGCAGCCTATTGCCCAATCGGCCAATTGACTCCGCAACTCCGATATCCTTGGCACAATACCCGCTCTTCTTGGCCCGATGCCCGAGTCCACGGCTCGAAGCCTTCTGTCGATACGTCGACTGATCCACCGGCCCGACGTCCAATCTTTTGACATGTTCCTCCGGCACAACATGATGTTCCTGCTTTAATTGTCTCATCCTGATCGAAGCATCTTGCGTCACTCAAAACACAGATTAAATCATAAACATATATCAAGTAGTTTCATCATCAAAATACGAGATTCAACACCGGCGGGGCTGGCAGCCAACGGGCAGAGGCGTCGCAGGGTAGCGGCGCCCGCCGCCGTTGCTCCCGCGGGGGGAGCCCCCCCATAAGGGCGGTCGCTCAGCGGGACAGCACCGCCTGCGTAGGCGGCGGTACCTGAAAGGGGCGCCCACCCGCAGCGGCAGCGCTACCAGCGGGCGTGCCGCTTGTAGGCGAGGGCAGTGCTGTCCCGAAAGGGTGGCGGCGGCGGCAACAGCGAAAAGGGGAAAGGGCATTAGGGTTTTCTGGGCAAAAGACAGTTTTGCCCCTTGAAATTTGAGAACTTCCAATTTCTCTCTTTTGTCTAAATTACGAAAATACCCCTATGAATTCAGAAATTCCCTATAATGTCCCTGATTTCAGAAAATATTAATTAATTAAAAGGTTTAGTTGATTATTATTTTATTATTATTATTATCTAGTAGTCCTACATGATGATGATTATTTATACATGTGATGTATGATGTGTGGAAGGATGATCATGGACCGTGTGATGTGTGTACCTGTGATTATTATTATTGAGGTCTGCGAGCCTTCATTATATTTCTCGTTTATTGTCGGGTCTGCGTGCCAATGATTAAGTTGTAATTACATGAGAAGGCCTAGCGGGAGCGTGGATGCGATAGCGGGACCCATGAGACGGACGATCGTGATTCATGAATATGCATCAAGATATTGACGGAACCGACAAGGACGAGATGGACGATCACAGGGCATGGAGATGCACCGTTGCACACATAGATCTTGATGTGAGTGATTAGGCCTACTGGCTCAGGCCTAATCATATTAGGTTATGGTCTATGATCATCTGGTGTAATTGATTATACACATACTAGATATGTATATATATTTGCATGCGATGTAGATATATATTAAATATGTATATGTGTGACATGTTATATTAAGAGACCAAATCATAGAAACATCTCTCGATAATATTAAGTCGGTAAACGTAATGCAATTAGATTGACCGACGTGGCCTTCCATCGTTATAAGTAGGAACCGATTCCTAGTGTAGGTTGAGTTGGTCGAGTCCCTCGAGACTCACCTATATCGCGATTCGCTATCTTGCTTACGACATAGAGATGTCACCAGTGCCCTGAAGGCATGGTATACTTGGTCGAGTCCCTCGAGGGTATATCATCAAATCAGACTCATCTTGTAACGAAGGTGTTGACTTAACTGAGCATCATGGTTGGTCGAGTCCCTCGAGACCATGGTGATTCGGAGGCCGAACAGGACGGGAATCACAAGGAGTTGTGATCGACAAGAGTTGCCTACCTTTTAGGCTTAGTGTGATTGGTCGAGTCCCTCGAGGTTACACTAAGACGTTGATTGGATCCTGATCCCCACTAGAAGTCTGCCGGAGACTTCCGTTTCACGTGCTGAGGGTGTCACATGACTCATTAGTAAAATAGTGGGAGCATATTAAGATAGAAGTCCATATCTTGATAGTTTATTTCTTGCAAAATCTGCATGTTATTCATTTCTGCTGCATCTTTATTTTCAGAAAATATCACTTTCAAATCTCTTACGTGGCATACTTGATGTCAACCGCCTCACTGGTCCAAATTATACGGATTGGCTCCGTAACTTGAGAATTGTTCTCACAGCGGAGAAAATCGTGTACGTCCTTGATATAGTGATGCCTGTGCCCGAAGAAGGGGCAAACGAGGATGAGATCGCTCGCTACGTGAAGTACATTGATGACTCCACTCTTGCTCAGTGCTATATGTTGGGCTCTATGACTCCTGAGTTACAGAGACAACATGAAAAGATGGATTCCAGATCCATTCTCCTACATGTCCGTAAATTGTTTGAGGAAAAGGGAAGGACTCAGCGATATGAGATATCTAAGTGCCTCTTCCGCGCTAGAATGACTGAGGGGACACCGGTTCAGAACCATGTCCTAAAGATGATTGAGTGGATAGAGAAACTCACAAGTCTAGGAAAGGTCCTAGAGGATAACTTGTGTGTGGACATTGTGCTTCAGTCCCTACCAGATTCCTTTTCACAGTTTAGTAATGAATTTTAATATGAACAAGCTTGAAGTGACTCTCCCAAAGCTTCTCAATATGTTGAGGGAGGCAGAGAGTACTATCAAGAAAGAGAAGCCTTCTCTACACTGGTGAGACCAAAAGGAAAAGGAAAGCAGAAAGGTCCCTTAGGAAGGGAAAGGGCAAGATCAAACCAAGTAAAGCAAAGATTGCTAAGAAAGACCCAGCAAAAGACAAAGGCCAGTGCTTCCACTGTGGTAAAGATGGGCACTGGAAGAGAAACTGCAAAGAGTACCTTACAGAAAGGGCGAAACAAAAGCTTGATGAAGCTTTAGGTACATTCATGATCAGTCTCTATTTGTCAGACTCTTATGATAACATATGAGTATTGAATACCGATAGTGCTTATCATATATGTAATTCGTTGCAGGTTCTGGCAAGGCCTAGGAGACTAGAGAGAGACGAGATGGACCTCAAGATGGGTAATGGAGCAAAAGTTGCTGTAGTAGGTGTTGGCGAGGTCGCCCTACATCTGCCTAGTGGAGCTTTTATTGCATTAGATGCATGTTATTTTGTTCCTTCTATTATCAAAAACATTATCTCCATTTCATTTTTACAGTTAGTGGATATAAATTTATTTTTGAGAACAATGGTTGTTCGATATTATTAGATGATAAGATCATCATGAAAGGAACATTGCATAATGGTTTATTTATATTAGACACCACTCCACATATCATGAATGTAAATGTGTCCAAAAGGAAACGAGATGAGTTGAACAATGCATACCTATGGCATTGTAGGCTAGGTCACATCCATGAAAGAAGGATTCAAAAGTTGCTAAATGATGGATATCTAGATCCATTCGACTATGTGTCATATGCAACTTGTGAGCCTTGCATTCGTGGAAAACTGACCAACTCTCCATTTAGTGGAACTGGAGAGAGAGCCACTGAGTTGTTGGAACTCATACATAGTGATGTATGTGGACCCATGTCAACTCATGCCATTGGAGGTTACTCCTACTTCATTACATTTACTGATGATTTCTCAAGGTATGGATATGTGTACTTAATGAAGTACAAGTCCGAGGCCTTTGAGAAATTCAGAGAGTATAAGAATGAGGTGGAGAACCAGACTGGAAAGAGTATCAAAACTCTTCGATCAGATCGAGGAGGTGAGTACTTAAGTACAGAGTTCACTCAGTTCCTCAAGGACCATGGGATATTATCCCAATGGACACCTCCTTATACACCTCAGCTCAATGGTGTCTCTGAAAGGAGAAATCGTACATTATTAGATATGGTACGATCCATGATAAGTTTCGCTGACCTACCCATCTCATTCTGGGGATATGCCCTAGAAATCGCAGCTTACCTTCTAAACAGAGTTCCAACTAAGTCGGTAGTGTCTACACCATATGAGATATGGAAAGGGAAGAAGCCTGATCTTAAGGTTGTTAAGATTTGGGGCTGCCCTGCACATGTTAAAAGACACAACCCCGATAAGTTAGAATCAAGGACAAAGCGATGCAAATTTGTGGGATACCCCAAGGAAACTTGTGGGTATTATTTCTATCATCTCGAGGACCAAAAGGTCTTTGTAGCTAAGAGAGCAGTGTTCCTTGAGAAGGAACATATTCTTGGCGGAGATAGTGGGAGAATGATAGAATTGAGTGAGGTTGGAGAACCAAGCTCAAGCACCACTCTACAGCCCGAGTCTGTTCAGGTACCTAATACACAAGTTTTAACTTTACGCAGATCTGATAGAGTATCCCATCCTCCTGAGAGATATGTGGGACATATTAGAGGAGAGGATGTAGAGGATATTGATCTTCAGACCTACGAGGAGGCTATATTGAGTATAGACTTCGGGATGTGGCAAGAAGCCATGAATTCTGAGATGGATTCTATGAACTCCAATAAGGTTTGGAACCTAGTTGATGTGCCCGAAGATATTGTACCCATCGGTTGCAAGTGGATCTTTAAGAAAAAGATCGGAGTTGATGGAAAGGTAGAGACCTATAAAGAAAGGCTAGTGGCTAAGGGGTATTGTCAAAGGCAAGATGTTGACTATGACGAAACCTTCTCACCCATAGCAATGCTAAAATCCATCAGAATTCTATTGGCTATTGCAGCACACTATGATTATGAGATCTGGCAGATGGATGTGAAAACTGCATTCCTCAATGGGAACCTCGATGAGGAGGTGTATATGATGCAACATGAGGGATACGTGTCCAAGAACTGCCTAGATAAGGTGTGTAGGTTGCTTAGATCCATTTATGGATTAAAGCAAGCTTCCCGAAGTTTGAACATAAGATTTGATGAGGCAATTAGATCTTATGACTTCGTTAAGAACAAAGATGAGCCTTGTGTATACAGAAAGGTAAGTGGGAGCGCTATCACCTTGTTGGTGTTATATGTGGATGACATCCTGATCATTGGGAATGACGTAGGAATGCTATCCACAGTAAAGGCTTGGTTATCTAGACACTTCTCCATGAAGGAATTAGGGGAAGCATCCTAAAGTTTGGGGATTAGAATCTATAGAGATAGATCCAAGAGGATGCTTGGCTTGTTCCAGTCCAGGTACATAGAAACCATTGTCAAAAGGTTTGGCATGGAAAATTCCAAGAGAGGTCTCATATCTTTGAGACATGGGATATCGCTTTCTACGAGTATGTCCCCAAAGACTCCAGAAGAAAGGGCGAACATGGATATGATACCTTATGCCTCAAAGAATAGGGTCTATCATGTATGCCATGCTATGTACTAGGCCTGATATAGCATGCTCTCCAGTGTCATGAGCGGTATCAGTGGATCCGTGCTTGGAGCAATGGAAAGCAATAAAGTGTATCCTTAAGTACTTGAGAAGGACTAAGGATCTTATAATAGTATATGGAGGTAATAGCCTTAAGGTTGAAGGCTACACCGACTCAAGTTTTCAGTCGATGTCGATGATAGCAAGTTGAATTCAGGGTATGTGTACACCTTGAATGGAGGAGCGGTGTCTTTGGAAGAGTTCCAAGCAAGATACCACTCACGACTTCGACCATAGAGGCGGAGTACATTGTTGCATCGGATGAAAGCAAGGAGGGAGTTTAGGTGAAGAAGTTCATCACAGATTTGGGAGTTGTGCTTGGGTAGCGAAGAGCCGATCTCCTATATTGTGACAACAACGGGCGATTGCTCAAGCAAAGGAACCTAGGTCTCATCGAAATCTAAGCATGTTAGGGAGGTTCCACCTTATCGAGAGATCGTGACAACGGGCGATGCTCGAGTGTCACAAGCAGTATCGAGCGGATCCGGGCTTGGAGCACTTGGAAAGCGAAGAAAGTGTATCCTTAAGTACTTGAGAAGGACTAAGGATCTTATAATAGTATATGGAGGTAATAGCCTTAAGGTTGAAGGCTACATCGACTCAAGTTTTTTCCGATGTCGATGTTAGCAAGTTGAATTCAGGGTATGTATGTGTACACCTTGAATGGAGGAGTAGTGTGCTGGAAGAGTTCCAAGCAAGATACCACTGCTTGACTTCGACCACGAGGGAGGAGTACATTGCTGCATCGATGCAAAGAAGGAGGAGTTTGGGTGAAGAAGTTCATCACAGATTTGGGAGTCGTGTTTGTAGCTTAAGAGCCGATCTCCCTATATTGCGACAACAATGGGGCGATTGCTCAAGCAAAGGAACCTAAGTCACATCAGAAATCTAAGCATGTTCTGAGGAGGTTCCACCTTATCAGAGAGATCGTGACCCGAGGAGATGTAGTAGTGGAAAGAGTTCCATCCGAAGATTGTTGAATCTCGGATTTTGATGATGAAGTCAATTGTCATTTATTGTCTAATCTATGTGTTGAGATAAGTGTGCAGGATTAACTACGATGAGAGTTAAGACATGCAGCAGGAGTTGCGTCAGAGTCAAGATAATGATCACGTTGGGAGTTCGAGAGTTCGACGGAAGTTCGGACTGTCGTCGGAGGTTCTGCGGGAACAGATCCGAGAAGTCCATAAGCTTGCCAAACGAAGCTCGTCGGAACTCGCCAAGTGGATCGTCGCAAGTCCAGGAGTTTGCCGGAAGTCCGCAGGAGCATCACCGAGGGTTCATCGGATGATCGACGGAAGTTTGCCGAAAACTCGCCGGAAGAAGCGATTGACGCACCGGAGCAAGCTTCAGAAATTGTCTTAGGATTAATCATAGTTAGCACATTGATTAAGTTGGAAATGGGAGGTGATCCCATTAACTTAGTCTTGGGGCATTTGGGCCACTGAAAAATGGATCTACCCATTCGAACCCTAATTGCACTGGGCGGTGCAACCGCCCAAGCCAGGAGGTAGCACCGCGTGGGCTAAGTCTCCCAAGGAGACTGGGCGGTGCAACCACCCCAGCCAGGAGGTGGCACCGCCTAGGCTCAGTCTCCGAGCGAGACTTGGCGGTGCAACCTCCCCTGACAGAGAGGTAGCATTGCCTGAGCTTGGTCTTCGAGCTCTGGCAGGCGGTGCAACCGCCTCAGTCAGGAGGTGCAACCGCCTGGGCTCAGTCTCCGAGCCAGACTGAGGCGGTGCAACCGCCCCTGACAGGTGGTGCAACCGCCTGGGCTCAGTCTTCGAGCTCTGCCAGGCGGTGCAACCGCTCTAGTCAGGAGGTGCAACCGCTTGATCCCAGAATTCCGGGAATTGACAGTTTTGAGCTCCAAATTTGAACTGGGTTGGGGCCTATAAATACCCCACCCATTCAGCACTGAAAGGGCACAGATATACACCGAAATCTTGATCTTTTCTATGATTCTTAGAGCTCAAAATTGTTGTAAAGGCCAAAAGTTCTCCTCCCTCTTTTCTTCCAAGTTCTGAGTTGTAAAGAGAGGAGAGAAATTTCTGTAAGGGTTGTCTCCTAAGCCCGTCAAAAGGAGTGAAACTATAAAAGGGTGGTTTGCCTTCGCCTATTGAAGGAAGGCCTCTAGTTGACGTCGGTGACCTCGTTGGTGGAGGAAGCCAAAAGTGGAGTAGGTCAAGATTGACCGAACCACTCTAAATCTCGGTTTCCATTTACTTTTGAGCATTTTATCTTTACTGCAAACCTCCTCAATAGCTTACTGCCTTCTGCGCTTTTACGAACGAGTTTCTAAGTTCAGAGCTTTCCGAATCTGCGTTTAGACGTAAATCGGCTTTTTCGTACGATCATCATATTTCAGTTTACATTTATGTTTTGATTTCAATCATAACTATAAACTGCCTTATGCTCATTTATAAAACGTATCTCAAAGTTCAGTATCTTCAGAATCGGCATTTAGACGTAAACCGGTTTTATCGTACGAACATCGCATTTCAGTTTGCGCTTGCATTCTGATTTCCATCATAAACTGCAAACTACCTTCATAGATTTACTTTAACGTCATCTCGCTTAATCTTAAGTTAAAGTAATCTTAGAATTGGCTTTTACATCGAAATCATTTTTATCGAACGAACGCAGCTTTCGTTTTAATCGCAGAAAAATTTTCGCTGCACTAATTCACCCCCCCCTCTTAGTGCTCTTGATCCTAACAATTGGTATCAGAGCAAGGTTAACTCTCTAACGGATTAAAACCCAAGAGAGATGGCATACGCCGGAAACCAAGAGGGCCATTCTATTACACATCCACCCATGTTCAGTGGGACAGACTACACCTATTGGAAGACCCGAATGAGGATCTTTCTTATTTCTATGGATTTTGAACTTTGGAATCTTGTCGAAAACAGATTTTCAACGTCTTCTCTTCCAATGATCGATTGGAATGAATTGGAGAAGAAGACTTTCACCCTTAATGCAAAGGCTATGAATGCCTTATTTTGTGTACTTGATAAAAACGAGTTTAACCATGTTTCAACTTGTGAAACGGCATTTGATATTTGGCACACACTCGAAGTGACTCACGAAGGCACAAGTAGAGTGAAAGAGTCAAAAATCAATCTTCTGTTACACTCTTTCAAACTTTTCCGGATGAAACCGAGTGAAACCATTGGCGACATGTTTACCTGTTTCACGGATGTCGTCAACGGTCTAAAAGGACTCGGAAAAAGGTTTTTGGATTTTGAGCTCGTAAATAAGATTCTAAGATCCCTTCCTAAGAGTTGGGATCCTAAAGTCACTGCTATTCAAGAGGCAAAAGATCTACGCAACTTCCCTCTTGAAGAACTAATCGGGTCATTAATGACCTACGAGATGACTTGTAAAGCTCATGAAGAGCAAGAAGACATCCTTCCAAAGAACAGGAAGGATATGGCACTTAAAACGTCAGAAGGCCACTTAAGAGAAAACTCTAGTGATGAGGACTGTGATGATGACTTGGCACCTCTAACAAGAAAATTTAAAAAATTCTTTAAAAGAAACAAGTTTAAGAATGACGCAAAAAATAAACTTGAACCCAAGAAGGATCAAGTTATTTGCTATTAGTGCAAAAATCCAGGACACTACAAGAGTGATTGTCCCCAAGCCAAGAAGAGAACATCCAAGAAGAAGGCGCTCAAAGCAACATGGGATGATTCGAGCACATCCGAAGAAGAGGAGTCCAACACCGAGCAAGTTGCTCATTACGCCTTAATGGCCATCGGAGATGAGATAACAAATTTAATTGATGCAGATTTACCTTATCATGAATTATTAAATGCTTTCCATGAATTATTTGATGAATGTAAGACAATTAGTAGAAAATACAAATTGCTGAAAAAGGAGCATGATAGTCTTATTTGTAATTTCGATAAGTTAAAAGCTGAACATCATGATAGTTTAAGCTCATGCATAAAATGCCATGATCTAGAAACTCTCCAAAAGGAAAACTTGCTACTTAAGGACACCTTGAAGAAATTCGAGGTTGGTAGCAAGTCATTAAACATGATCCTTGCAAACAAGGGTCACGTTCCCAAAAGAAATGGAATTGGATTTGTGAGAAGTCCTCACCAAAATCCAACCACCTTCATAAAAGGCCCCATCTTACATGTTCGACATCAAAACAAATACAACTTTTGTTGCAAATTTGGACACAAGACGCATTATTGTCCATTCAAGAAAATTAGTCCAAACAAATTGATCTGGGTTCCTAAAGGAACCATGATAAATTCTATGCAACATGATAGACAATATAGATCTATTTGTGAGGCACCCAAAAGCAAATGGGTATCTAAAAATCATCCTTTCTTGTAGAAAACTAAACCATCGCAAGCTAGGAGCAAGAGATGGTACCTTGATAGTGGATACTCAAGGCATATGACCGGATCCATCTCAATTCTCTAAGCTCACTAGCATAGACGAAGGCTATGTCACCTTCGGAGACAACAACAAGGGTAAAATCATTGGCAAATGAACCATAGGTAACAAATCCAACTTCTTTATTGAAGATGTTTTGTTAGTTGATGGTTTAAAACATAACCTCTTGAGCATTAGTCAATTATGTGATAAAGGATATATTGTCAGATTTGAATTTAATGCTTGCATCATTGAAAAACCACACAAAAACATATCTATGATTGCATTGAAACAAAATAACGTATACACTATTGACATCAATGATTTGTGTAATGAAATGTGTTTTTTTGTTTTGAATGAGGATGCTTGGATATGACATAGAAGATTAGGTCATGCTAGCATGAAACTAATCACTCAAATATCATCTAAAGAACTTATAAGAGGAATTCCTCATATCAAGTTCATCAAAGATAATGTATGTGATGCTTGCCAATTAGTTAAACAAATTAAGAGTAGTTTCAAATCTAAGAATCAAATAAGCACCTCTAGTCCCTTACAATTGATCCATATGGACTTGTTCGGACCAATCTCCACATCAAGCCTAGGAGGTAGCAAATACGCCTTCGTCATTGTGGATGACTATAGCAGATACACATGGACTTACTTCTTAAAACAGAAAAGTGAATGCCTTAGATATTTTACCAAGTTTTGTAAACTTGTTCATAATGAGAAAGGTTCTATGATTTCGTCAATTAGAAGTGATCATGGTGGTGAATTTCAAAACCATGATTTCTAGGAATTTTGTGAACTCAATGGATACAACCATAATTTCTCTACTCCTAGAAATCCTCAACAAAATGGAGTAGTAGAAAGAAAAAATCGAAATTTACAAGAAATGGCAAGAACCATGTTGAATGAACACAACCTACCCAAATATTTTTTTAAATAAGCCGTAAATACTGCATGCTACATTTTGAATAGAGTTCTAGTAAGACCCCTACTAACCAAAACTCCCTATGAGTTATGGAACAACAAAAAACCCAATGTTTCATATTTTAAAGTCTTTGGGTGTAAGTGTTTTATATTGAATGAAAAGGATAACTTAGGAAAATTTGATGCTAAATCCGATGAAGGAATCTTTCTTGGTTATTCTTCAGTTTTTAAAGCCTTTCGTATCTTCAATAAAATAACTTTAATTATCGAAGAATACATTCATGTTGTTTTCAATGAGATTTCCGAAATCAGGAAAAATGATTTTGACGATGATGTTAATTTTGATTCCTTGAATTTAAATGAAACTCCTTCTCCAACTAGCAACTTGGATGCATCCACTCCCGAAATATCCTTACCCAAGGATTGGAAGTATGTAGATGCTCATCCCAAAGAGCTAATCTTAGGAGACACGTCAAAGGGGGTTCAAACATGATCTTCTCTTAAAAATTTTTGTGCGAACGCCGCCTTTCTCTCCCAAATTGAACCCAAATGTGTTGACGAAGCCATGAAAGATGATTCATGGATTATCGCAATGCAAGATGAATTAAATCAATTTGAGAGAAATGAGGTGTGGAAGCTTGTTCCTAGGCCAAATGACCATTTAGTTATTGGTACTAAATGGGTCTTAAAAAACAAGCAAGATGAAAATGGTATCATGGTTAGAAACAAGGCTAGATTAGTGGCCAAAGGTTTCAACCAAGAAGAAGGTATCGATTACGAAGAAACCTTCGCTCCTGTGGCTCGATTGGAAGCCATAAGGATGCTCCTTGCCTACGCTAGTAGTAATAATTTTAAGATGTTTCAAATGGATGTTAAAAGCACTTTTCTAAATGACTTTATTTCCGAAGAAGTTTATGTTGAACAACCTCCTGGATTTGAAAATGATAGCCTCCCTAATCATGTGTTTAGATTAACTAAAGCTCTCTATGGTTTAAAACAAGCCCCAAGGGCTTGGTATGAGAGACTTAGTTCTTTTCTTATCGAAAATAATTTCACAAAAGGCAAGGTTGATACTACATTGTTTATCAAGAATTTTGAAAATAATTTTCTCATTGTTCAGATTTATGTTGATGATATTATCTTTGGCTCTACAAATGAATCTATTTGTGAATCTTTTGCTAAAACTATGAGTCTTGAATTCAAAATGAGCTTAATGGGAGAATTAACATTCTTCTTAGGCTTACAAATCAAACAACTAAGCAATGACATCTTTATTAGTCAAACTAAATATGCTATGAATTTATTAAAAAAATTTAATATGAACAACTCAAAGGCTATTAACACTCCTATGAGCACCTCCACTAAGTTAGAAATTGATGAAAATGGAGAAAGCTTCAATAAAAAAACTTATAGGGGTATGATAGGAAGTTTACATTACCTCACTGCAACCAGACCAGACATCATGTTCAGTGTAGGACTTTGTGCTAGATTTCAATCAAACCCTAAGATATCTCATCTCAAAGCAGTTAAAAGAATACTTAGATATCTTAATGGTACCACAAATCTAGGATTATGGTACCCAAAATCAGAGAATTTTGAGTTAATTGCTTATGTTGATGCGGACTTTGCTGGCTGTAGACTAGATAGAAAAAGCACATCAGGATAATGTCAATTTTCAGGAAATGCCCTTGTTTCCTGGTCATCTAAGAAACAAAACTCGGTTGCACTATCAACAACCGAAGCTGAATATATAGTAGCAAGTGCATGCTGTGCACAAGTTGTATGGATGAAAAACATCTTAGAAGATTACAAAGTTAATCTTAAAAATATTCTCATTAAATGTGATAACACAAGTGCAATATGCTTAACTAAGAATCCTATACAACACTCAAGAACAAAATATATTGATATTAGACATCACTTTATACGAGATCATGTTACTAATCATGACGTAACCATAGAGTTCATTGATACTAAACCTCTAAGTGAAGAACAATTTGATTTCATAAGAAGAGAATTAAGAATGTTGATGTGTCCGAATAGATAAATTAGTTAAAATTATTTTTCGGACTTTATTGAATGATTAAATCACCTGATTGCCATTACATAACATGTGTTGAAATGTTTTGTCTTCATGAAATTTTTTTTTTTAAATGGATTTGATGAAATGATCCCTACTTATGAATTCCATCTTGAAATATGGATGAAAGTATTTTTTTTTGCAAAAAGCTGTTTCAAACACATATCTTGACTCAAAGTAAACTAACAAATAGCTGGAATCACAAATGGCTTTCCTCCTTCATGCACAAAGGATTATAACAAAAAAAAAGGAAGGAAGAAGTATTTAAAGCAATCTACGTATCATGCCTTCCCTTATATGCTTGATAACTTGCTTATATTGTTTTCCTGCTATCACAGCTACCATGCTTTTTGTTGATGACAAAGGGGGAGAAATATATGAATTGATGCTATAAATATATGAATTAATGCTAGAAATATATGAATTGATGCTATAAACACTGATGCTGTGATTATGCTGCCATGCTTGCATCACCAAGATATATATGAACAGATGCTATAATTTGCATTATGCATTGAGTTGATATCTTACCATGTGAAGAAATGCAACACTTGCTAAGATATTTGAAATGTGTACATCATGTAATGATATCAAAATCTTACTTCACAGCTTTACATGTTGATATCTTACAATATGATGAATTGTTACTATTACCATCATTCAAACTTGTAATGTAAAATCTGAAAATGAATGTCAAGCCTTGACGTCATCTTCAGAGAGATACATCATGATGGGAATCATGATGGGAGTATCGATAAGTTCAAATGATTTAACTTATCAATATGTCACTTGAATTCTTAGGTCTTGAATTCAAGAATGACTTATCTCAAGTATGGCATATAGACAGGGCGAGTTAAGGTTAACTCCATTATCAATTGATTGTCATCATCAAAAAGGGGGAGATTGTGGAATCTCGGATTTTGATGATGAAGTCAATTGTCATTTGTTGTCTAATCTATGTGTTGAGATAAGTGTGTAGGATTAACTGCGATGAGAGGTAAGACATGCAGCAGGAGTTGCGTCGGAGTCAAGACAATGATCACGTTGGGAGTTCGAGAGTTCGATGGAAGTTCGGACTGTCGTCGGAGGTTCTGCGGGAACAAATCCAAGAAGTCCATAAGCTTGCCAAACGAAGCATGTCGGAACTCACCAAGTGGATCGTCGCAAGTCCAGGAGTTTGCCGGAAGTCTGCAGGAGCATCACCGAGGGTTCATCGGATGATCGACGGAAGTTCGCCAGAAACTCGCCGGAAGAAGCGATTGACGCACCGGAGCAAGCTGCAGAAATTGTCTTAGGATTAATCATAGTTAGCACATTGATTAAGTTGGAAATGGGAGGTGATCCCATTAACTTAGTCTTGGGGCAATTGGGCCCTTGAAAAACCCAAGTTGGGCCAAATGGATCTACCCATTCGGACCCTGATTGCACTGGGCGGTGCAACCGCCCAAGCCAGGAGGTAGCACCGCCTGGGCTAAGTCTCCCAGGGAGACTAGGCGGTGCAACCGCCCCAGCCAGGAGGTGGCACCGCCTGGGCTCAGTCTCCGAGCGAGACTGGGCGGTGCAACCTCCCCTAACAGAGAGGTAGCACCGCCTGAGCTCGGTCTTCGAGCTCTGGCAAGCGGTGCAACCGCCTCAGTCAGGAGGTGCAACCGCCTGGGCTCAGTCTCCGAGCTAGACTGAGGCGGTGCAACCGCCCCTGACAGGAGGTGCAACTACCTGGGCTCAGTCTTCGAGCTCTGCCAGGCGGTGCAACCGCTCCAGTCAGGAGTTGCAACCGCCTGATCCCGGAATTCCGAGAATTGACAGTTTTGAGCTCCAAATTTGAACTGGGTTGGGGCCTATAAATACCCCACCCATTCAGCACTGAAAGAGCACATATATACACCGAAATCTTGATCTTTTCTGTGATTCTTAGAGCTCAAAATTGTTGTAAAGGCCAAAAGTTCTCCTCCCTCTTTTCTTCCAAGTTCTAAGTTGTAAAGAGAGGAGAGAAATTTCTATAAGGGTTGTCTCCTAAGCTCGTCAAAAGGAGTGAAACTGTAAAAGGGTGGTTGGCCTTCGCCTATTGAAGGAAGGCCTCTAGTTGACGTCGGTGACCTCGTCGGTGGAGAAAGCCAAAAGTGGAGTAGGTCAAGATTGACCGAACCACTCTAAATCTCAGTTTGCATTTACTTTTGAGCATTTTATCTTTACGGCAAACCTCCTCAATAGCTTACTGCCTTCTGCGCTTTTACCAACGAGTTTCTAAGTTCAGAGCTTTTCGAATCTGCGTTTAGACGTAAATCGGCTTTTTCGTACGATCATCATATTTCAGTTTACGTTTATGTTTTGATTTCAATCATAACTATAAACTTCCTTATGCTCATTTAGAAAACGTATCTCAAAGTTCATTATCTTCAGAATCAGCATTTAGACGTAAATCGATTTTATCGTACGAACGTCGCATTTCAGTTTGCGCTTGCATTCTGATTTCCATCATAAACTGCAAACTGCCTTCATAAATTTACTTTAACGTCGTCTCGCTTAATCTTAAGTTAAAGTAATCTTAGAATCGGCTTTTACATCGAAATCGTTTTTATCGAACAAACGCAGCTTTCATTTTAATCGTAGAAAGATTTCCGCTGCACTAATTCACCCCCCCTCCCCCCCCTCTTAGTGCTCTTGATCCTAACAAAGATAACATTACAGATCCACTAACAAAGCTGTTGTCTCATATTTGTTTTGAGCGTCACAGGGGTCTGATGGGGATCAGACACATAGGTGATTGATTGGCTTTAGGTCAAGTGGGATATTGCTAGTCATAGGTGCCCAGCAAGCCAATCACGTGAGTGATGGCATGTGTGACTTAATATAGAATCTTTTTCTTATTATATTTTGGTATATATCACTTTATAACTATTGCATAAACGCATACATATATTGTGATGTCCTTGGATTTGTGCAATGGGAATCGGATCGTGATGAGATCACGATAGTGAGATCGATTCACCTTTAAACACATATCCTAAATAATCCCGGTCATAGGTTACTCGAGAGGGATATCGTGATAACCGGACAGACTGGTGTGCTATATACCCGTCCATATGATGGATGCAGCTGGTCTCATAGCTGCTTGTGTAGGGACATTAGGGATACAGTACAGGTGCTCATTGGAGAATGAGTTCACTAATTGATCCGCTTACGGAATGCTGGATGGTTGATGATGCCTTATTGTCAGACAGCGATTCCGTAGTCCTAGTGGTGTATCTGGTTCTTAGACTTGAGACACCAAGGATGTCTTGTATGAGTGCTCCACTCTTTGATACCAGACTTATAGGTTTGGCTGTCCCAGATCTAGTACAGCTGGTCATTGGGAGTGGTAGTCGACCTTACGAGGGCTATTGAGTGTCGATAGAGGATCATCCACTCTCGGCGTCATGAGAGGAATATCCCATGTGTTCTTGCTCAGACAAATTCCTGGCTAGGGTCATTCGGGTTGAGAGAGAAAGAGTTCTCCGGGAGAATCCGATTAGAGCGAGACTCGAGAAGAAACTGTATGGGTCTGACAACACCATGCTCTATATACGGTCTTTGGGATATTAGATGGATGAGGGACTATAGGTACACGGTAACTGAGGATAGACAGGTCTAATGGATTGGATTCCCCTTTATCGTCTGGGGACTATGGCGTAGTGGCCTAGTACGTCCGTAGTCGATGAGTCGAGTGAATTATTACAGAGATAATAATTCACTGAGTTAGAAGGAGTTCTGACAGGTATGACTCACGGCCAGCTCGATATTGGGCCTAGAGGGTCACACACATATGGTAGGCATTGCGATGAATAGAGGTTCGGATATGAGATATCCGACGGAGCCCTTGTCTTATTGGATGCAGATCCAATACCCACTAGGGGAGGACCCATTAGGGCTTGACAGGGGACCTCTATAAATAGGAGGGATTCAGAGCCCTATAGGCTAGAGAGCTTTTGTTTACCTTTTCCTATTCTCCTCTCCATCTCCACCTCTGAGTAGGCCTGGAGTTTTGAGGAGCGTTGTCGCAACCCTGCTATGTGGATCACCGCTAGAGAGGAGGACGCTTGACCTCCTTCACCCTCTCCTAAGGATCTGCAAGGATACACGGATATATGATCTCCCTAGGTAACACAATCTACTCTATACGCAGTTTCATATTTCGTGAATTTTTGCATACCAATCTTCGCACTACGACGAACATCTCTTTTGGAATCGGGGATTTTGTTTTCTTGTTCTTCCGCTGCGCATGTGATGTCGGCCCCAAGGATTTCCCAACACAGTTTACCCTCTCTAATGTACTTTCCTGCAAGATCCACTTTGTGAGACCTAAATTTCCCTTACGAGGAGATCCTGATAAAGATATTTATTCTTGAGCTAAGATCTATGATCTTGATGTTATTGTGATCCTCTAATTATTCTAGAGAAGACCGATTGTAAACCTGTTATCATTACTATTGATAGTGAAAGTTTGAGGTGGACTATGGTACCGTGGTTTTTCCCATATTGGGTTTTCCATGTTAAAAAGATTTGGTCTCACTATGTGATTGATTTTTGCTCTATTATTTATGCTGTGCTGGTTGATATTTTATTTGGATATCAAGTTGATATTTTGATGAGGAACCCATTTTGATACATAAAGAGGGAAAAGAATATTCTGCTTTAACAGGTTTTTCCCAACAAGTGGTATCAGAGCATCATGTTATTTGGTACTAGTTTTTCTTATGTGATTGAAATGGAGCAGTCAGATGGTATGATTAAATTGTACTCATCAAATTATTCTACTTAGAGGTGTTTGATGGAAGATTTGCTTTATTGCAAAGATTTGTATAAGCCCATCAAGGTTAAAGATAAACCTTCTACTATGGATGATGAATAATGGGAAGTTCAACATAGAAAAGCTATTGCCTATATTAGAAGATGGATGGATACAAACTTGCATGAGCATATTCCAGATGAAACTAGAGCTGATGTTGTTTGACAAAGGTTAGAAAATCTCTTTGCGAAAAAGACTGTGAGAAATAGAATTTCTCTCCTCAGAATGCTTGTAAATTTGAAGTATAAAGATGGTGGTGGTAACATTGTTGAGCACATAAGCCTATTTCAGAGTCTTGCAAACAAGTTGGTTACTATAAAAATGAATATAGATGATGAGATGCAAGGATTATTACTTCTCAGCTCTTTACCAGAAAGTTGAGAAATGGATGTGGTGACTATTTCCAACTCCACGCCAGAGGGAACTCTAACTATAGATATGGTTAAAGATAATTTGCTAAATGAAGTTGCCAAAAGAAAAGAACAGGGTGAAACTTCTTCTGGGGCATTTGTTACTGAAAAACAAGAAAGACGTGGAAGAAGTCATAGCAGAAATCCACATGGTTATAGAGGAAGATCCAAGTCTATAAGAGATATCAAATGTTTTCACTGTAATAGGCTAGGTCACATGAAGAAAGAGTGTAGGTTTTGGAAGCGAGAACATAATGAAATGAAGAAAAATGAGAAAGAGACAAATACAATTGCTGCTAAAGGTAATATCACTATTGTCTTTGATGAAGGTTGTGTTAGTCTTGTAGCTCAGGACAGTAATAGGGTAATTGACTCTGGTGCTTCATTTTATGTTACTTCTCATGGTGATTTCTTTAGATCTTACATTGCTGGTGATTTTGGTAATATCAGAATGGGAAACAATGGTACATCTAAGATTATGGGTATTGGAGATATTTGCTTAGAGACCAGTATTGGGAGCAAATTGATACTCAAAGATGTAAGACATATTCTAGATATTCGTCTTAACTTGATATCTAAAGGTAGACTTGATGATGAGGGCTTTGCACACTATTTTGGTGAAAGCAAATGGAAACTCACTAAAAGTTCTCTGATTGTGGCAAGAGGAAAGAAACTTAACTCATTTTATGTCATGGAAGCTAAGCTACATAAAGGAGAGATTAATGCAATTCAAAAAGGTGAAAGTATAGATCTTTGACATAAGAGGCTTGGACATATCAGCGAGAAGGGACTTCAAACTCTTGCTAGAAAGCAGTTCTTACCAGAGTTGCAAGGTACATCTCTTAAATCTTGTGATCATTGCTTAGCTGGAAAAACACATAGAGTTGCATTTCAGACATATCCATCATCTAGAAGATCAGATGTTATTGATTTAGTTCATACTGATGTTTATACTATGCAAACTAGAACTCTTGGAGGTGCTCTTTATTTTGTTACTTTTATTGATGACCATTCTAGAAAAGTGTGGGCTTTTGCTTTGAAATCTAAAGACCTGGTACTCGATGTTTTCAAAGAGTTTCATGACAGTATTAAAAGAGAAATTGGCAGAAAGCTAAAGTGTATCCGATCAGATAATGGTGGAGAGTACAAGGGTCCTTTTGAGAATTATTGTAGGTTCTATGGTATCAGGCTTGAGAAAACAGTTCCTAAAACTCCTCAACAGAATGATGTGGCAGAAAGGATGAACAGAACCATTGAAGAAAGGATTAGGTGTACGCTTTCTCACGCCAAGTTACCAAAGTTATTTTCGGGGGAGGCTATAAGAACTATAATTGATCTGATAAATCTTTCTCCATCAGTTCCTCTGAAAGGTGATGTTCTAAAGAGAGTATGGAGAGGAAAATATATATCTTATAATCACTTAAGAGTCTTTGGTTGTAAAGCATTTGTTCATATTCCTAAAGATGAGAGGTTCAAGCTTGATAGTAAAGCAAAAGCATGTATCTTCTTGGGATATGGTCATGAAGAGTTTGGGTACAGATTATGGGATCCAGTGAACAAGAAGATTATTAAAAGCAGAGATGTTGTGTTTCTTGAAGACTAATTGTTTGATGATGGTGATAATATTGAGAAGCCAAAAACTTCTGTTTGTATTTCTTGGAGTTTGGGTCTAGTTCCTTCACCTGCAGTTCATGATGATCATGGGGGAGATGAACAAGAAGATTGTGGTGAGAATACTAGTGATGATACACCTACAGTTGATGATGCTGAACAAACTGAACAAGAACCTCCACCACCAGTTGAGATTCTATTGAGAAGATCCACTAGAAAGCGACAACCATCTACCAGATATCCTCCACATGAGTATGTTATGCTTATTGACGGGGGAGAGCCAAAAACTTACCAAGAAGCTATTCTAAATGAGAATAAGAATGAGTGGGTTAAAGCCATGCAAGAAGAGATGAGATCCTTGCTTGAGAACCACACCTATGACTTGGTAAAGTTGCCTAAAGAGAAGAAAGCTCTCAAGAATAAGTGGGTTTACAAATTGAAGATTGAAAACAATAGCTCACAACAAAGATACGAGGCACGACTAGTTGTGAAAGGATTCAGTCAGAAGAAAGGTATTGACTTTGAAGAAATATTTTCTCCAGTTGTGAAAATGTCCCCTATCCGAGTTGTTCTTAGTTTAGCTGCCCGTTTGAATTTAGAAGTTGAGCAACTTGATGTAAAAACAGCATTTTTTCATGGTGATTTGGAAGAAGAAATTTACATGGAGCAACCAGAAGGTTTCAAAATCAAGGAAAAAGAAAATCTAGTGTGTAAGCTTAAGAAAAGCTTATATGGACTCAAACAGGCACCTAGACAGTGGTACAAGAAGTTTGATTCCTTTATGATGAGCCAAGGGTATGATAGAATCACATCTGATCATTATGTGTTTATGAAGAAATTTTCAGATGATGATTTTATTATTTTACTGCTATATGTGGATGATATACTGATTGTTGGTCATGATGTTGGAAAAATTGGAAAGCTTAAAAGAGAGCTAAGTAAGGTTTTTGCCATGAAAGACTTGGGATCGATGAAACAAATACTTGGCATGAAGATTCTTCATGATAGGAAGAAAAGGAAGATTTGGCTATCTCAGGAGACTTACATTGAAAAGGTTCTTGAAAGATTCAACATGAGTAAAGCCAAAACAGTTTGTTCTCCACTTGCAGGTCATTTAAAGCTTAATTCGAAATAATGTCTTACAAGCGAGAAAGAAAAAGTAGAAATGTCCAGAGTGCCTTACTCATCTGCAGTAGGCAGTTTAATATATGCTATGGTTTGTACTAGGCCAGATATAGCTCATGCAGTTGGAGTTGTCAGCCGATTTCTCTCTAATCCTGGAAAGGAACATTGGGCAGCAGTGAAATGGATATTAAGATATCTAAGAGGTACTTCCAGGTTGTGTTTATGTTTTGGCAGTGATGAACCTGTGTTAGAAGGTTACACAGATGCAGACATGGCAGGTGATATTGATTCCAAGAAATCTACTTCGGGATTCTTGATGACATTTGTAGGAGGAGCAGTCTCTTGGCAGTCTAAGTTACAGAAATGTGTTGCTGTACTGAAGCCTGCAAGGAAGCTTTATGGATGAAAAAGTTTCTACAAAAATTGGGCTTGAAAAAGGAAGGATATACTGTTTACTGTGACAGTCAAAGCACCATTCACCTCTCCAAGAATTCAACATACCATTCTAGATCCAAGCATATTGATGTGAGATATCACTGGATTCGTGATGTGCTTGAGTTGAAAGAATTACAGTTAGAAAAAGTGTATACCAATGAGAATGGTTCACATATGTTGACAAAGTCTTTGCCTAAGGAGAAGCTTGAAGCATGTAGGCGAAGAGCGGGCTTGGTACAGCCCACCATATGAGCTGGAGGGGGAGAATTGTTGGGTCCAGCCCATATGTGGGCTTGGACAATTGGGCTTATTGAGACCAAATCAATAATTGAAGGCAGAAATTAAAAAGAGAGAGAGATAGGGTTTGGTGGTGTGGCAGGTGAGAGTGCGGTGTGCGTATGGCAGGTGAGCATGCAGCGTGCAGCGAGCGATGGTGCACATAGAGAAATAGAGAGAGAAATGAAGGTTTTAGAGATTTCTGCTTGACGATCGGTGGCCAAACGTTCTCAGTTTTGGCCCAAATTTTATGTGGAGAATCCTTGTAGTAAACTCTACAATCCTAACGGTGTTGATCTACAGTTTACCCTCTCTAAGGTACTTTCCTACAAGATCCACTTTGTGAGACCTAAAATTCCCTTACGAGGAGATCTATCTATGTGATGAAGATATTTATTCCTGAGCTAAGATCTATGATCTTAATGTTATTGTGATCCTCTGATTATTCTAGAGAAGACCGATTGTAAACATGTTATCATTACTATTGATAGTGGAAGTTTGAGGTGGACTACGGTCCCGTGGTTTTTCCCACATTGGGTTTTCCACGTTAAAAATATTTGGTCTCACTGTGTGATTGATTTTTGCTCTATTGTTTATGTTGTGTTGGTTGATATTTTATTTGGATATCAAGTTGATATTTTGATGAGGAACCCATTTTGATACATAAAGAGGGAAAAGAATATTCCGCTTTAATAGGTTTTTCCCAACATGACCTGACATCGCTGAGTGAGCTGCGGGTCTTGGTCGGTTGCTAACTCCGCCCGCTGCTGCAGCCGCAGCGCCTCCTATATAGCAGCTGCTACAGCACCCATAGCCGCAACATCGCTGCAGCAGCAACAGCAGCCGCAGCATCACTGTAGCTTCCTAGTCTACTACAACTTCCGCAGCAGCCACAGTAGCTGCAGCCGCAACAACAGTAGTCACAGTCGTAGTCCAACCGTAGCATCGATTTAGCTTCCTCATCTACTGTAGCTTCCTCCAACTTCCGCACCAACCACAATAGCCATAGTCGCAACAGCAGCCACAGCTGTAGCCGCAGCATCGTTGCAGCTTTCGCACTAGCCACAACCGCAATAGCAGCAGCCGCAATAACAATAGCAGCCGCCGCAACGATCTACTCTTGCTCTTCTCACAAGCCTTCTCTCTTATTTCCTCAAATTCCATTTCTCTCCAAACCCTCCAATTCTCTTCGCTGCTCTTCAGCAAAATAAAAGAAAGTCTGGGATATCTTTATTATCTTCTTCTGATATTCCAGTTACTATATTTGCAGGAACTCACAGTACTTCTCCTATATGGCTTATCTCCAATAATGATGCCACATTGATCCCTTTTAATTTATCAAAGGATAGAAACTATACATCTTAGTAGGCTTAATTTTCTAATCTCTTATTTGGATATGAATTGCTAGGCTACGTTGACGGCTCCTTCAGCTGTCCGCCAGCCATAGTTAACATCCCCAGTGAACCCAGTCCAGTACTAAATCCTGCTCACAAACTATGGTTACGTCAAGATCGTCTCATCCTCCAAGCTATTCAAGCCTTAGTTGCTGGATCCGTCGCTTCACTAATATCTTCTTGTAGGACTGTTGCCGAAGCATGGTCTAAACTACAATCAACCTCGACGAATCATTCACGTACTCACAAGCTCAGTCTTCTATCCAAGCTAATGGTGACCAAACAAGAGGAAAGTACTATCACTGATTATCTACAAAATATCAAAGTTATCATCGATGATTTGGCTTTGATAGGTCATTCCCTATGTGACAAAGAGATCATCATTTATACTCTTAATGGTCTCGGAAACGATTACAATGAGTTAGCAACTGCAATTCGGGCATGCAACATGCCAGTATCCTTTGAAGACCTCTATAACAAGTTGATTGATTATAAAACGTATTTGAAGCATGAGAATAGGTTGCCCGGACCAACTATCATAGCTCGAGTCAGTCACAAGTTCAAGAGGAAGGGCACTTAGTACCCTCTGAACATCTCTAAAGGTTTGGCCAATACACATCTTGATCCTCTGGATCCCATGCGAAACCCCTCTTATCCTCCTAATCATACCTTCTTGCAACCTAGCACCTCCAATAAACGTCCGTCTTAGCATCCTACCCCACCAAGGCAACAAAGACGGGTCGTCTATGTTGAATCTCGGATTTTGATGATGAAGTCAATTATAATTTGTTTGATCTAATCTATATGTTGAGAAAAGTGTGCAAGATTAACTACGATGGTAGTAAGACATAAAGCAAGTGTTGTGCCGGAGTCAAGATTGAGATCTCATTGGAAGTTCGAGAGTTCGACGGAAGTTCGGACGTTCGTCGAAAGTTCTACGGGAACCAACCGAGAAGTCTAGGAGCTTGCCATAAAAGCTTATCGGAACTCACCAAGAAGATCATGCAAAGTCTAGGAGCTTGTCGGGAGTCCATCGGAACATTGCCGAGAGTTCGTCGAATGTTCACTGGAGGTACGCTAGGAGCTCACCGGAAGAGCAATTGACGCACCAAAACAAGAAGCACTATAAATTATATCTTAATTATCATAGTTAGAGAGTAAATTAAGTTAGGATTGGGAGGTAATCCCACTAACTTAATTATGGGCCAACTGGGCCCTTAACAGGGCTGAATTGGGTTGAATTGAGCACCCAATTCAGCCTCTGAAAATATGGTCGGCGGTGGCACCGCTTGGAAGGCAGTGCCCCTGGTTTTCTGGGCAGTGATACCGCCCAGACTAGGCGGTGGTACTACCCCTGTTCGACGGTGGTACCGCCTAGAGTCAAATTAGCAGTGGTAGTACCACCTAATAACGACGGTAGTACCGTCAATACCCCGGATTACAGAGATGTGATACTTTTTGGCTCCAAATTTGAAGTCATTGGGACATATAAAAACCCCACACTTTTTTGCATGAAAGGACACGAAACCTATTGGTATAATCTTGAGTTCTTGAGTCTTAAAGTGTTATAAAAGTTAGAGTTCTCCTCCTTTATCTCTTAGCCTTGTAACCATCCAAGAAAGAGGAGCGAGATTTGTAAGAGTTCATCTCCTAAACCCGAGAAAAGAAGAAAGTGCAGTAAAGAGGTGTTCGGTCTTCACCTATTGAAGGAAGGCCTTTAATGGATGCCAATGACCTCGTATGAGGAGGAATCCGAAAGTGGATATAGATCACATTGACCAAACCACTCTAAAACTCGGTTTGCATTTACTTTGAGTAATTTATGTTTATAGTAAACTGCCTCTCCTTCTTACTATGCTTTTACTATGCCTACATACACTTTCAAGTAAACATCTTCTGAGATCGGCTTTAATTTTACGAAAGCTTTTCTCTCCGAAATGGATTGAATCGAAACCATTTTTATCGGAATCAATTTTAATCGAAATAAGTCTTTTGAAATCGTGAAAGTTTTTCGCTGCACTAATTCACCCGCCCCTCTTAGTGCCACTCCGACGACTAGCCAGCCCAATTGGATTGTCGACTCTGGCGCCTCCCATCATATCACCGCTGATCTTCAGAATTTGTCTCTTCACAACACCTATGGCGGCGATGAAGATATCATCATTGGTGATGGTAAAGGACTTCCTATAACTCATATTGGTTCTACAACGCTTACTTCTGATAATACCGCATTTATACTCGATGATGTTTTATGCGCCCCTCATATTAAACGCAACCTTATTTCTGTTTCTCAATTTTGTAAACATAACAATACCTTATTTCTCGATGATGCAGCACGGGGGCATCCTTGGTCCAAGGCCCAAAGAGAGGCAATACTTACGAATGGCCGTCAGCTCCACAAATAACCCAGCCCACTGTTCATTCTTCCGTTACGGCTGTAGTTGATGTGTGGCAACGTCGTCTTGGTCATCACTCATCCCTTATTCAGTAGAAATTACTTTATCGTTACTCTCTTCCTATCTTTAAATCACATAGTTCTATAACGCATTGTGATGCATGTCTTAGTAATAAATGTCATCGACAATCCTTTGGCTCATCTTTCATTTCCTCATCTAAACCATTTGAAATTATTTATACAGATGTTTGGGACCCTGCTCCAATCCTGCCTTTTAATAAATTTAGATTTTATGTCATCTTTGTAGATCATTTCACTAACTACACATGGTTATATCCTTTTCACCATAAATCTGACGTATCCACCATCTTTCCCACCTTTCGAAAGTTGGTCGAAAACCACTTTCACTCTACAATCAAAACAGTTTATTCTGATGGTGGCAGTGAATAGTAGAAACCACTTCCTCAACTTGTTGGCTCTGCCAAATGCAAACATCGGCATATAGTAGAAACTAGGCTCACTCTTCTACATCAAGCCTCCGTGCCTTCCACCTTTAGGACAACAACCTTTCAAACTACCGTCTACCTTATTAATAGAATGCCTATGCCAGTCCTATATTACTAGTCCCCCTTTGACACACTATTTCACAAACCCCCAAACCTTCGTAAACTCAGAGTTTTCAATTATCTCTGTTATCCATAGTTATGTCCCTATGCCTCTCATAAGTTAACATCATGATCTAATCCTTACGTTTTTATAGGTTACTCTTTTTAACATAATGCTTTCCGCTACTATAATCTCCATACTCATAAAGTCCTAATATCACGTCATGTTATTTTTGTTAAGTCTGTCTTTCCTTTCCAAAGCTATACCTATTCTACCATACGGACCACTTCATTAACCATTCCTCACTAGAATATACCTCCGAACCAACCAGACGAGCCTCCCATGACATCCTCCCATTCCTCCCCTTATGATCCACACTATATCACTCCTCCAGTTCAGCAATTGCCCATTCCCTCCATTCCTACTCCACGTCTTTCTTCTCCAAATGTTGGGGTACTTAGTTCAGAAACACAACCATTATCTTTACCTCCTTCTTGGTTAAGTGACACTGATGTACCTCCACCTGACCCGGCCTATGTTAGAGCCTCCCAACCACTTATTCTACCAACACAACCTCATGATCTCGTAGTCTCCAACCATCCTATGACCACCTGCTCTAAGAGTAGTATTTCCAAACCGCATCAAGTCCTTAACCTCCATGCTATCATGGATTCCTCGTCCACTACAATTGAACCTACTACCTTCACTCAAGCCCAAAAATCTCCGCATTAGCATACCGTCATATGTAAGGAATATAATGCCCTCCTCTATAACTCAACAAGGGATCTAGTACCCTTTCATCATACACAAAACATCATCAGGTGTAAGTGGGTCTTTCGAATTAAGCGAAACCCAGATGGCTCTATTGCCCAATATAAGGCACGCCTCGTTGCCAAAGGGTTTCATCAAAGACCTGGAATTAATTTCACTTAGACATTTAGTCCCGTTGTTAAGCCAACTACAATCCGACTTATCCTGAGTCTGGCCACCACTAAAGACTGGCAATTATGATAATTGAATGTTAATAATGCCTTTTTACAAAGAACTCTAACTGAAGCTGTCTTTATGCAACAACCTCCTGGTTTCACTCATTCTTAGTATCTAAGGTATGTTTGCAAACTGCAAAAAGCTATTTATGGACTTCGTCAAGCCCCGAGAGCTTGGTACACAGAACTTGGCTCTTTTCTGACTTCAGTTGGCTTTCTCAACTCTAAATCTGATACCTCGTTATTTCTCCAAGAACATCATGGTGCCACAATATATATTTTGGTATATGTGGATGACATCATTATCACAGGCAATAACCACATAGAAATCCAAGTGTTTATTAAACAATTGGCAACTCGGTTCTCGCTTAAAGATCTAGGACCCTTGAACTACTTTTTGGGTGTAGAAGCAACATTCACATCTTCCGGTCTCTTTCTCTCACAAACAAAGTACATTCAAGATTTATTATAAAATACAAACATGCAGGACGCAAATGCGGTTACAACTCCTCTCTCTACTAATGACTCTCTCAAATTGTCTTATGGAAGTCCTACTACGGAGCCCACTCAATACCGACAAGTCGTTGGCTCCTTGCAGTACTTAGCTCTAACCCAAACAGACATCTCCTTTGTAGTCAACAAATTATCACAGTTTATGCAAAAACTGTCTACTATGCACTAGTCTACGGTCAAACAAATCCTGCGATATCTTAAGGGGACCCTCAATCATAGTCTCTTCCTTCGTAAACACTCTCCACTTCAGCTTCATGCATTTATTGATGCCAATTGGGCAAGCAACTTTAATGATAGAATATCCACATCAGGGTATATTGTCTTCCTTGGATCTAATCCAATCAGTTAGAGTTCTAAGAAGCAAAAGACAATCGTACGGGGTCCCAAGCAACAAGAAGAAATAACAAATGGGTCCCAAGCAGTTGGACATGGGATCGACCGGGGTCACAAAGACATTCCTTATGTACATGACAGGCCCTTCTCAATAAACTACGTACAATAGACAATATGAAAAGAAGAGGTATCTATCATGTTAACCGATGCTCCCTTTGTATGCAACAAGAAGATACTATTGACCACCTCTATTTTGCTTGTGATTATACAAAATGGATATGAAAGTAGATTCTCCAGCAATTTGAACTCAATAGACTGCCGCAACCAAACTTGCACCAAGAACTAGGCGACCTCATGCAATGTTTCTCGAGAAAAGGGCCTCTCACACAACTGGCAAAGGTTACCTTCAGATGCGCTATTTGGTGGATGTGGAAGGAGAGATGTAATAGAATCTTTGAATGTCAACACACAAACAATGCTCAGCTATTGAAAGAGATTATTAGAAACTCAAGATCCTGTATGGAGCAAGATCTCAAAACGGAGCACTTTACCCAAAGAGAAAAAGATATTTTTATTAAATTTAATTTTGCTATTAGCTAAAGATCTTGGGAATGATACCAAATTATGTACCCACAGGTAGTTTTGATATATCTGGATAAATATTTTCTATGTTGATTATAATTATGAGTTATAGTCTACAGCATGTGTAGTCATAACTATCGCATTCGAACTCCATGAGTTACTTGGCTTTGTCTATGACTTGTATAGATAAAGCTATTTGTAAAAACTTTACACATAATCAATTTACTTTTACTTTAAAAAAAAAAAGACAATCGTACGGTCTACAACTAAAGTTGAATACCATGCCATCGCAACTGTTACTACCGAACTTAATTGGGTCACAAATCTGCTCAAGGAACTCAACATAAACTCCACTCCTATAATATATTGTGATAATGTCGGAGTTACCTATCTATGCGCTAATTCGGTGTTCCACTCCTACATGAAACATATTGCTATCGACTTCCACTTTGTGCGAGATCAAGTTATCCGTCGTCAACTACGAGTTTCTCATGTTCATTCGGCTGATCAGTTACCGACTCACTCACGAAGCCTCTTGCTCGTCAACTTTTTCATTACATCGATCCAAGATTGGTGTCCTCGATAGGAGCACAATCTTGTGGGGGCATGATAGCAAATAAGATTTCCTTAATTATATGAGAAAATCTCTACTCTGTCGAGGGAAATCCTCCTTAGGAGAAGGACATGTTAATACAAATTAACTTCTTTAGTAATATCTGTCTCTATCCTTTTTTTCTAACATTTATGGCATCAAATTGACAAACAAATTTGACCATAATATTAACCACATACATGTGAAAAATTAGTTACACCACCAAGAGATAAACCAGAAATTTCCAAATCTAAATAGAAAAATAACTAGCTTAATATATGTGGCGTTCATACTAATATTTTCAGTGCCTAGTTTGCCATCAATCATTGAGATTTTAACAATGTAAATGAGATTAATTAAGTTTCAGTAAGAATCAAAAGTTGACTATCTCGCAGTGCATCTAGATGAAAATATATAATCATAAATCTAAAACTAATACAACAAAATAGTTGTGGATCCAAAATCCTAATGATGTATTCACTATAATAATTGTGAAGCTCCATACACCCAAGAGCTCCACGCATTCACTCATGTGATTTATTCATGGAAAATTATGTAGTACAAGTAATATCCTAAGAAATGAAGACGTGGAAGCAAATAGAAACAAGGGATTATCCTCAATGAAAACGGCTCTCCAAATCCTAATGAGAAAAATCATTTTTCTCAACGGTTACAAGCACCAAGAAACAGAAGAGAAGCCCTAATATTACTTGGTTTCTGCTTTGTTGGAATGGAAATTATGATGGAAGCATTCACATTCACAAAATAGTAAGCCACAACGTACATATTCTTGTTATTCAGAATATGTTTCATGAACTTCCGGAGACTGCATATGACAAGGTCTTACACAATTTGTGAAATGATAACTAAAAGTAAGATCTTAATAGTCGAAGGGCCAGCCAGAATAATGCATCTGATTGATATCTTCCTGAACAGCAGTAGAACTACTCCCACCCGTCCCATTTGTGTTAGAGTTAGTGGTGATTGCAATGCCATGTGGCCAAAGAAAGGAGAAGAGATTTCTCCTGGCTTGGCTTTCTCCACTATTTTCCCTAGTAGTATAACTGTTGATGCTTGAACCATCACCAAAATACTGGTTTCTACTTCGTACATGATTTCCATGACCGGAGGCTTGGGATGGCAGCCTGTGGCGACAAACTGGGCAAGAATTGTGTCGGACTAACCAAGGGATGATGCAGTCTGAGTGATATAAATGCTTACATGGCATTTCACGTGCTTCAGATCCCAACTCAAATTTGTCTTTGCAAACTGGACAGTGTGAATCACCTCGAAGATGCCTCTGGTTGATCTTCACGATGGGCATGGCATCAATTGCTGATTGCGAAGCACGTGGTGGGCCATGGTGGTTATTCCTGCTAAGCTGTTCTATGAAGTCTTCAAATCCAGAACCAAAAAAGTAGTGCCCCAAGTTAGCACGACTCATCCCAACTCCAGTGCCACCATTAAATAGAAGTTCAGTCCCTCCGTTAGATGTATGCGAAGGAAGCTGGCCACGAAACAGCAGCCAAGGCTCGAGTCCAAATCTTGTCCCATTTCCCATGGGAACACTGGGTCTACCATGGACATCAAACTCCCTGCTGCTTCCTCCCATTCTTTGCCTTATCAATGCAGAGAAGGCATCGATAATTCCAAACTGATTGTTGCGGCGATCATTAGAGTCCACTGCAAAATAATCAAATGGGTTCAGTCTGTCGTCTAGCTCATTCAGTTCTTGCACAAAGCCTCCATTACAGTTGGGGCAGGTCATGTCCCTTCCGAGTGGCTGAACTGCTCGACTGCAAACATAACACCAATGTGTATTTGCTCTTGACATTTTCCTAGCACTTCAGATCACTATGAACTTGGAAAACTGAACACTTGTTTGAGTCAGACTGTATAGACTCCTGCACCTTCCAAGGTCAAAGTCATAATAGAACAATCACATAAAATTTACATAAAAAATGCAGTGTTTTCAGCCTCTCCAATCAAGCACCCGAGCAATTGAAGGAAAAAACAATGATGGCTTACATGGGCGCATAACCTTCAGTTTGCTGGTTATATAACAAAATATATTAGAGCACCAAGGATGAACCATAAACTAGTCTCAGAGAGAGAAAGAGAGAGCACATATCATCTGTTTGAACAACATCCACTCATGATAAACTCAGAGATGTCAATGCACTATCCAAATTTACAGCATAACATGTTAAAATAAGACAAACAAGAAAATGAAAGAGATATAGCATTAAGTATGACATCCAATTGAGTGTCAGGAAATTACAGATGCATATCCATAGACAACTATATCCCTAATAAATCAGGCTACACCATGATCAGTTTCAATAGGTAGAAAATTTGCAGAAATTCTTACTGTTAATCTTTTATCAACATTGCAAGTTATCGAACGTGAGCATCTTAGTAACAAATACAGAAGCTTCAGATCCTCCTACTCCAAAGCAAACAGAGTAATCTGATGTAACACTCAGATACAGGAGAGATCCCTCAAAATTCCTATTGCAACTGCTTCTTGATTATGAGCAAGACTCTAGGCAGACCTAACATGCACCACCGCTAGCATTATAGTTGAGCTCCGAGGTTCTCATAAGCATTGGAGTATTAGCTACCACGTTGTTGTTGTCCTTGTACAATTTTCAGTGAATTTTGATTCTCGTCCAAAATTAGTAAAAATCTATTCTTCTTTCATAACAGTGTGGAATTACCATGTTAATAACAGCAAAATCATAATGATGACGTTATAGATTAACCATCAGTTTTGTGGTTTTTTCTTATAAAATTAAAGAGGGATATAATACAGGCACAGATTTATCCCCAAACATGGAATGTCAACCACTTGTATCCTCCATCGGAATTCATCATCCAAAAGGGGAAAGCAAGAAAGATCGAGAGTATAGAATGGCGATTAGCATCTACCATCAAAACAACGTTCAGAGGAGTAAAGAAGGTAACAGAACCTTGAGGAGGAGGCGTTGAAGATAAGGTGGGAGAGAGCGCAAGGGCAAGCCTTCCCACGACAGCCAGCCTAGCAAAAGGGTGAAGCGAGGAAGGGTTTCGCAAAGGGATGATGCAAGGGAATAGAGATAAATTTGGGATAAGGCATGAGATGCAGGTGATGAGAACAGGTAGGTGATGATGGAGACCTCTGGCCTGCCGCAATCACTCGCCCAACTTTGTCACACGCATTTTGAACCTTCCGAGTAAGAACGTCACACCGTTACAGAAGAATATCTATAACGTATCTGGCTTAACCAATTTTACAGTAAGGTGTCTGATGAGACGGTGCCCATTATATGGGCCGGAAGATTGCCCATTAATGCCGCTCCTTTACTTGTACGGAAGAACGGTACCCAAAAGAAAATTAAGGCTCTTTTATCAAAAAAATTCGGATGATGGGTTTTACCTATATATTTTTTCATGGTCTATTTTATTTAAAATTTTAAAAATATATTTTTTAATCAATTCGATCCTTTATAATAATCTGTCAACCTGATTCAAACCCCACCGACCTTTTATATTAATCTGTCGGCTTGATCTAAAATAATAATATTTTTTTATCATATAATTATTCAAAATTATTTTTTATTTAAATTATATAAATTTTTTAATTATGTATATCATTATAAATATTACTTTTAAAATTTATTTAAGATTAATTTATTAATATAATTTTATAAATTATCAATCCAGACCACTATGTTGGCTATAATATCACTACAAAAATATAAATTATATTTTAAAATATCTTATAAATAATAAAATATTATTATAATTTATACCACATAAACCTATTATCTTATGCTACTTGACGAATATTAGTCAGATAAAACTTTGGGATATATATTATGAATAATATTTACTAAACTTTTTAATTTAATTATATAAAAATTGATTCAATAATAAAAATAATTATAATAATTATTAAATATAAAAACTTTAATCAACACAAAAATTTATATGATGATAATAATCATGATAAAATAAAATTATTCATTTATGTGAAAATAAATATTATTGTATATTTTTTCTCTCGTGTATTTAATAACCATATAATTTTTCTAAAATAATAAATGAAAACTTAAATACCACAAGCAATTAAATTTGAAATACCAAATGTCAATCCAATTAAATTTTACAAATAATTTTTCATGTCATATGAAAAAACTAAAATATCCATAATTTATTTTTTTCTGTTATGATATTTTATAAATTATGTAAAAGACCCAAATAGATCAATCAACCCTATTCAATTGAGTAAGATCCACAATGAATTGAAAAATCCTAAATATGACCATGTAAATTAGGCCTCACAGCCAACCCAATCAATTAAACCATTGAGTGGGGGTTGGTCAAAATAAGGTTCAGTTAAAATTAGGATGGACCAAAGTCCAAATCTATCAAACTAGAATTTAGCTCGATCAAAATCTAAAAATTTATCAAAATCTAAAGCCCAAATATAAACGAAACTAAATATAGTCAAAAAGTCCAAATTCAATCAAAAGATAACATTGAGTCAAAATTAATTTTGACCTAATTTAAGTCCAAATTGAGGTGTTGCCTCAATCACACACCTCTTCATGATTATTGCGGTTGTATGTTCCTCACCAATGGCTACTATTGACCAACATTGCCCAAGTAAATAGCAAACCAATTGCTACTGTCATGTGACATCCACGTCGCGACGAGGATAAATGAGTCGACATTAAGAGAGGAATTAGTGCAGTAATAAAAATACATCGGTTTGAAAATCTTCTTAGAATAAAAACTGATTTCGACACATTGAGTTTAACTCGAAAGCAAAAGAAAGAGTGTAATATGAAAGTTAAGCAAGTAAGGTAGTTTGCAATAAATGTAAATAGCAAAGCATAAATATAAACCAGATTTTATAGTGGTTCGGTCATCGTGACCTACATCCACTCCACTGATTCCTCTTCTCTCGAGGCCATCGACACCCACTAAAGATCTTCCTTCAATGAGTGAAGATTAACTACCATTACAACTTGATTCTCCTTTTGACAGGTTTAGGAGAGAACCTTTACAACCCCTCTTCACTCCTCTCTTAAACAAGCCTAACACTTAGAGTTTGATAAGAGTTCACACAAGATTACAATAGTGTTTTCTTTTCTTTTTGCTCTCAGTTGTGTGTGTTAACTGTTGGGAAATAATGGGGGCGACATCATATGCGCAGCGGAAGAACAAGAAAACAAAAATCCCCGATTCCCAAAAAGATGTTCGTTGTCATGCGAAGATTAGTGCGCAAAAATTCGCAAAACACAAAACTGCGTATAGAGATTGTGTTACCTAGGGAGATCGTATATCCCTATTTCCTTGCAGATCCTTAGGAGAGGGTGAAGGCGGTCAAGCGTCCTACTTGTTAGGATCGAGAGCACTAAGAGGGGGGGGGGGTGAATTAGTGTAGCGGAAATCTTTAAGCGATTTAAAAACGAAAGCTGGGTTTGTCCGATAAAAACGATTTCGATGTAAAAGCCAAGTAATTAGCAAACCAATGGCTACTATTGACCAACATTGCCCAAGTAAGCAAACCAATTGCTACTGTCATGTGACATCCACGTCGCGACGAGGATAAATGAGTCGACATTAAGAGAGGAATTAGTGCAGCAATAAAAATACATCGGTTTGAAAATCTTCTTAGAATAAAAACTGATTTCGACACATTGAGTTTAACTCGAAAGCAAAAGAAAGAGTGTAATATGAAAGTTAAGCAAGTAAGGTAGTTTGCAATAAATGTAAATAGCAAAGCATAAATATAAACCAGATTTTATAGTGGTTCGGTCATCGTGACCTACATCCACTCCACTGATTCCTCTTCTCTCGAGGCCATCGACATCCACTAAAGTTCTTCCTTCAATGAGTGAAGATTAACTACCATTACAACTTGATTCTCCTTTTGACAGGTTTAGGAGAGAACCTTTACAACCCCTCTTCACTCCTCTCTTAAACAAGCCTAACACTTAGAGTTTGATAAGAGTTCACACAAGATTACAATAGTGTTTTCTTTTCTTTTTGCTCTCAGTTGTGTGTGTTAACTGTTGGGAAATCATGGAGGCGACATCATATGCGCAGCGGAAGAACAAGAAAACAAAAATCCCCGATTCCCAAAAAGATGTTCGTCGTCATGCGAAGATTGGTGCGCAAAAATTCGCAAAACACAAAACTGCGTATAGAGATTGTGTTACCTAGGGAGATCGTATATCCCTGTTTCCTTGCAGATCCTTAGGAGAGGGTGAAGGCGGTCAAGCGTCCTACTTGTTAGGATCGAGAGCACTAAGAGGGGGGGGGGGTGAATTAGTGTAGCGGAAATCTTTAAGCGATTTAAAAACGAAAGCTGGGTTTGTCCGATAAAAACGATTTCGATGTAAAAGCCAAGTAATTAGCAAACCAATGGCTACTATTGACCAACATTGCCCAAGTAAATAGCAAACCAATTGCTACTGTCATGTGACATCCACGTCGCGACGAGGATAAATGAGTCGACATTAAGAGAGGAATTAGTGCAGCAATAAAAATACATCGATTTGAAAATCTTCTTAGAATAAAAACTGATTTCGACACATTGAGTTTAACTCGAAAGCAAAAGAAAGAGTGTAATATGAAAGTTAAGCAAGTAAGGTAGTTTGCAATAAATGTAAATAGCAAAGCATAAATATAAACCAGATTTTATAGTGGTTCGGTCATCGTGACCTACATCCACTCCACTGATTCCTCTTCTCTCGAGGCCATCGACATCCACTAAAGATCTTCCTTCAATGAGTGAAGATTAACTACCATTACAACTTGATTCTCCTTTTGACAGGTTTAGGAGAGAACCTTTACAACCCCTCTTCACTACTCTCTTAAACAAGCCTAACACTTAGAGTTTGATAAGAGTTCACACAAGATTACAATAGTGTTTTCTTTTCTTTTTGCTCTCAGTTGTGTGTGTTAACTGTTGGGAAATCATGGGGGCGACATCATATGCGCAGCGGAAGAACAAGAAAACAAAAATCCCCGATTCCCAAAAAGATGTTCGTCGTCATGCGAAGATTGGTGCGCAAAAATTCGCAAAACACAAAACTGCGTATAGAGATTGTGTTACCTAGGGAGATCGTATATCCCTGTTTCCTTGCAGATCCTTAGGAGAGGGTGAAGGAGGTCAAGCGTCCTCCTTGTTAGGATCGAGAGCAATAAGAGGGGGGGGGGTGAATTAGTGCAGTGGAAATCTTTCAGCGATTTAAAAACGAAAGCTGCGTTTGTCCGATAAAAACGATTTCGATGTAAAAGCCAAGTAATTAGCAAACCAATGGCTACTATTGACCAACATTGCCCAAGTAAATAGCAAACCAATTGCTACTGTCATGTGACATCCACGTCGCGACGAGGATAAATGAGTCGACATTAAGAGAGGAATTAGTGCAGCAATAAAAATACATCGGTTTGAAAATCTTCTTAGAATAAAAACTGATTTCGACACATTGAGTTTAACTCGAAAGCAAAAGAAAGAGTGTAATATGAAAGTTAAGCAAGTAAGGTAGTTTGCAATAAATGTAAATAGCAAAGCATAAATATAAACCAGATTTTATAGTGGTTCGGTCATCGTGACCTACATCCACTCCACTGATTCCTCTTCTCTCGAGGCCATCGACATCCACTAAAGATCTTCCTTCAATGAGTGAAGATTAACTACCTTTACAACTTGATTCTCCTTTTGACTGGTTCAGGAGAGAACCTTTACAACCCCTCTTCACTCCTCTCTTAAACAAGCCTAACACTTAGAGTTTGATAAGAGTTCACACAAGATTACAATAGCGTTTACTTTTCTTTTTGCTCTCAGTTGTGTGTGTTAACTGTTGGGAAATCATGGGGGCGACATCATATACGCAGCGGAAGAACAAGAAAACAAAAATCCCCGATTCCCAAAAAGATGTTCGTCGTCATGCGAAGATTGGTGCGCAAAAATCCGCAAAACACAAAACTGCGTATAGAGATTGTGTTACCTAGGGAGATCGTATATCACCGTTTCCTTGCAGATGCTTAGGAGAGGGTGAAGGAGGTCAAGCGTCCTCCTTGTTAGGATCGAGAGCACTAAGAGGGGGGGGGGTGAATTAGTGCAGCGGAAATCTTTCAGCGATTTAAAAACGAATGCTGCGTTTGTCCGATAAAAACGATTTCGATGTAAAAGCCGATTCTAATATTACTTAAGATTAAGCACAGTTTACGTCTAAGCACAGTTTACGTCTAAACTGAGTTTGCGTCTAAATATAGTTTGCGTCTAAACGCAGTTTTGTGTCTAAACACAGTTTTACGTCTAAACGCAGTTTTGCGTCTAAACTCAGTTTACGTCTAAACGCAGTTTTACGTCAAAACGCAGTTTGCGTCTAAAAGTAGTTTACGTCTAAAAGACAGTTTTATGTCTAAACACAGTTTGCGCAGTTTGCGTCTAAACACAGTTTTGTGTCTAAACTCAGTTTATGTCTAAACGCAGTTTTACGCAGTTTGCGTCTAAACGCAGTTTTACGTCTAAACGTTTAAAAGAAGTTTACGTCTAAAACACAGTTTTATGTTTAAACACAGTTTGCGTAGTTTACGTTTAAACGCAGTTTTACATCTAAACGCAGTTTGCGTCTAAAGCAGTTTCAAAGGGATCTAAACTTAGAAACTAGTTCATAAAAGCGCAGAAGACAGTTTTGCAGAATCAAAACACAAACATAAGCTGATCGTACGAAAAACACAGATTTATGTCTGAATGCAGATTCGAAAAGGTCAGCACTTAGAACTTATTCGTAAAGGCGCAGAGAGCAGTAGTTATGTAGGAGGTTTGCAGTAATGATAAGGTACTCGAAATAAAAGCAAACCAGATATTTAGAGTGGTTCGGTCAGTCTTGACTTACTCCACTTTTGGCTTCCTCCTCCGACGAGGTCACCGACGTCAACTAGCTGCCTTCCTTCAATGGGCGAAGGCCAACTGCCCTTTTACAGTTTCACTCCTTTTGATGGGCTCAGGAGACAACCCTTACAGAAGTTTTCTCCTCTCTTTTACAATTCAAACTTGAAGAATAGAAGGAGGAGAACTAGCAGTTTTGAGCTCTAAGAAACACAGAAAGACAGCAAGATTTCGAGTGTATGTGCTGTTCTTTCAGTGCTGAATGGGTGGGGTATATATAGGCCCCAACCCGGTTCAAATTTGGAGCTCAAAATGATCAAATCGATCAAATCCCGAATTCCGGGATCAAAGATTACACCTCTTGATCGGAGAGGTTGCACCGCCGGCAGCTTCGAAGATCTGAGCCTCGGGGCGGTGCCACCTCTGTCGAGGCGGTTGCACCTCTCTGCCAGAGCTCAAAGATCGAGCTCAGTTACCTGCACCGCCGATCGAGAGGTTGCACCGCCCTAGCGTGCTGAAGATCGAGCCCTCAGGCGGTTGCACCTCTTGGTGGGGCGGTTGCACCGCCGGTCCTCTGGGGAGACATAGCACGGGTGGTGGCACCTCCAACCACGGGCAGTGCCACCTCTTTACTATTTCACTCACTTGGTTTGGCTCCAAACTTGGCCCAAACCAGTCGAACTTGAGCCTAATTGGCCCCTACTTGGGTTATAGGATTAACACCTAATCCTAACCCTAATTAACGTACTAACTATGAATTTAAAGACATTTTCTAAGCTATTACAAATTCCAAAGTCAAGACTTCTTCTTGAAGCTTCCCAAACTTCCTGGTCTTCCGATGAACTCTCGAAGCCATTCTGCTGGACTCGGCAAGCTCCTAGAATTCACGATTTGATCTTAGCGAAGTTCCAATGAGCTTCTTCGGCAAGCTCCGATCTTTCTCGGCGAAGCTCGGTAGCATTCCCGACGAAACCTTCTGGACTTCCGTCGAACTCTCGAACTCGCAAACAAATCCTTCGCCGCTTGACTCCGACACTTTGTTTCGCTTTATGTCTTCATCTTTATCATAGTTAATCCTGCACAATTAACACAAAACTTCGATCGAGACAATTAATCCTAAGCAATTTAACCAAGTTGTCCCCGGCATGTCATTGGTCCCTCGACGCCGTCCGATTCTTCTACAAGATCGTCCTCTCCTCCGCCTATTGCCCAATCGGCCAGATTGACTCTGCAACTCCGATATCCTTGGCACAATACCCGCTCTTCTTGGCCCGATGCCCGTGTCCACGGCCCGAAGCCTTACGTGTCGATATCGTCGACCGATCCACCAACTTCGACGTCCAATCTTCTTACATGTTCCTTCGGCACAACATGATGTTCCTGCTTTTAATTGTCTCATCATCGATTCGAAGCACCCTCGTCACTCAAAAACGCAGATTAAATCATAAACATATATCAAGTAGTTTCATCATCAAAATACGAGATTCAACAATCTCCCCCTTTTTGATGATGACAACTACTTGATGACTGAGTTAAACTTAACTCCCGGAGTTTAAACAAACTCCCCCTATCAATATGCCATATTGATAGAAACTCTTAGATTCAAAAATCTAAGCAACATGTCATCATAAACGGAGTTAACCTTAACTCCCAGAGTTTAAACAAACTCCCCCTATCAATATGCCATATTGATAGAACCTTGAATTCAAACTGAATTCAAGTCATTGCAATATTCATCATGAATACTTGCAACACGTCAACATGAACATATGCCTAAACTTATGCATCACATGTCATGTCATCAACATACTTCTCCCCCTTTGTCATCAACAAAAAGGAGAAGTATCACAATCAATCGTTTGTGATATTGATTTAACTTATTGCATGAAAATCATAATATCAAGTTTTATCATCATGCAGTTTTGAAGCCAGAAAATTTAGCAAATGTTACATCATGCTTAGAACATTCAAGCTATCAAGTTTTAGATATGCAAGTTTTACGGCATACAAGATAGCACATGCAAGCTAGCAATGTTACAATATTTTAGAGCTTGCAAGCTAGCAGTTTAGAGATATTCAAGAAGGCAACTCTTGCTTCTTGAAACATGCAAGTTGCAAGCTAGCAAATTTTTGCTTCCTTTGTAGTGTTAGCTTTTGATATCGTAACGCAACTATTTCAAGTGTTTATCAATTGTAGCATTTCATCATATGGCATGATATCGACATGTAAAGCGTGAAGCAAGATTTTGATATCATTTCATGATGTACACATTTCGAATATTTTAGCAAGCATTGCATCACATGGTAAGATATCAGCTTCGTGCAATGCAAATTTTTGTTTGATATCTTGATACAGGGCATATAGCAATGATAGCAATCATATATTACTTGGTGATGCAAGTATGGCCTAATCATAGTAATGATAGCAATCATATATTTCTTGGTGATGCAAGTATGGCCTAATCATAGCATCGATGATAGCAACCATATCAACATCGGTGATAGCAAACATATCAACATCGATGTAATAGCAACCATATCATCATTAGTGATAGCAAGCATATCAACATCGCAATAGCAACCATATCATCATTAGTGATAGCAAACATATCAAAGCATCGGTGATAGCAACCATTAGTGATAGCAAACATATCAATTCATATATTTCTCCCCCTTTGTCATCAACAACAAGGAGAACGATATAAACAAATTTTAAATATAAGTGCGATGCCATAAGTTAGTTCATGTCATTTTCCAACAGTGAGTGATAGGATACCAGTAATGCAAACATCTCAAGGAAAACATGACATGGAGATAGCTTTTATTGCTTCTTCCTTTTTATTTGTTATCTTTTTACATGAAAGAGGAAAGCCATATGTGAAGTTCAAATCGATAAGATATTAAAGCACATTTCATTTTTGCAAGGATTAAGATATTTAAGTGAGTCAAATCCTTATATGTAAAAATATCTTCCTTTGGTAAGAGGGAATCATCAAATATGTTTTTCGAAAAATATTTTTCACATGATAAGTGCATTTGCTAGATGATTCCATATGTCAAAAATCAATGATGTGAATTAAACTTGATATGACATATGCTTGTTAAATTCGGAAGAGGATAGTGTATCAAGAAAATCTAATTGTTAGGATCAAGAAAATCCGAAAATGAAATTTGACACTTTCATACATTCGGACAGAGTTTTACTAGAGATATTCAATTACAATCATGAAGGTAAAACATGCTTATTATCATAAAAATTTTGTATTTAAGCACCTAATTTCCAACATGTAATCATGGCAAGTAATTGTGTAAAATCATTATGGCAATCAGTTGATTTGATCATTCAATCAAAAAAGTCCGAAAAAATATTTTTAACACGTTTAATCATTCGGACATATTTTTGCCATAGTTTTTCAAATATACTCATGAAGATAAGGCATGCTCATCATCATGGTGGTATGATAGCAAGTTTACCATATACAGGCTAGCAAAAAAAAATTTCTACATTTTAAGGCCCAGAAACTAGCAATTTTGAGATGTTCAAGAAAGCAACTCTTGCTTCTTGAAATATAAGTTTTGCTAGATGTGCAAGTTAACTTTTTTGCTTCTTGAGATAGTTAAGATAGCATTCCTTGGTGATGTTCAATATAGCTAAGTTCTACATCATGGAAGCTAGTGAATTTTATAACATTTTAGAACATGCATAATCACCAAAGCATCATAAATTTTAATGATGTGCAAAATTACAAATTTTGCATGATTGCATTTGTGTGTCTTGAGATCTGCAAGATAGCACTTCTTAGTGATATTCAAGATAGCAATTTCTTCTCTTTTTTGAGAAGTGCAATTTTTGCTTTCTTCTTGAATTGTGCAAGCTAGCTATCTCCCCTTTTGTCATTGTCAAAAAAGAAGGAAAAACCCTTTACATCAATTTTTTAAATCATGACAAAGGTTAGTATCAATCTTATTTTGTGCATCATTATATTTTCAAATTAAAACATGCACATTTTCAAAACAAATAAACTCATTATTATATACATGATTCCAAATCATCATTCATATTATTTCAATCATTGTTTCAATCACCACTTATAGCTTATCATGCACAATATATAAAATCATCTAACATGATACAATCATTTATTTTCAAAATATTTATCACTATTTTAATGTATGATAATGAAGTATTCATGATACCGAACATTAAATCAGTATTTATCACTTCATTTTAATCATGATTCCAAACATTTATCATTTAAAGCATTCATGATACACATAAAAAAAAACATGTGCATCATTCCAAATCATAAATATTTTAAATCATCATGATATTAATTTGTCACATTGCATCCTACCATGCATGATCGAAACTTCTCATTTGCATACATCAAAATAAATTCATGAATATCTCATGCATTCATATCATCATCTGATGAGTATTGAAAAGGAATAATTGGGTGATGAGATAAATATTTCATGAGTACAAAGAATTGCATAAAAATCATATCATGAATACAAGGAATACAAGTCACAATCATTCAAGAGAAAATTCATTATTCATTTTCAATTCATTCAATTTGATAAATCAAGATCATGATTTTGATAAAACTTATTTCAATTTTAAATTATCAAAATCATTTTTATGGCTCACAAAATTTATAAATAGATTCATGATTTCATCGAGAAATAACAATGGAAATTAACATGATACACATTATTACTTCTCAACCACATATAGCATGATTTCATAAGGTATTTTTAATCAAAATCATTTTGTTTATCATAAACATGCAATTTTCATGATTATTTTCAAAATTACTAGAATGATAAGCATGATTCCTAATTGTTTGTATTTTCATTATAAGATTATTAAACATGCAATTTTCAAGAAAATTAAAAAAAAATGCTTTATGAAAAGCATCATGTAATTTCAAAGTAAATTAAAGGCATTTTGATTACTTTAGCGTCGAAAGGCGTAAAGGCGTAGTTTGCCACCTCGCCTTTGTTGATTTTCTCCTTGTCTTCGGAGGAGCTCGATTCATCCCAATTTTTGTTCTTCTTCTTGCGTTCAAAGTAAGTAGTTCCATTCTTTTTGCTTTTTAATTTTCGTTTCATTTGTAGTTTAAGTTCACCATCACTTGAGCTTATGCTCGAGTGGTCTTCAAATGTTCTATGTCCCAAATCCTTCCTATTCTTTGGAAGGTTGTTTTGTTCAACATGTTCATCATGTGCATTGTGCACCATTTCATATGTCATCAATGAACCAATTAGTTCTTCAAGTGGAAATTGGTTCAAGTTTTTCGATTCTTGAATAGCAGTTACTTTTGAATCCCAAGTTTTAGAAAGTGAGCGCAAAACTTTGTTAATGAGTTCAACATTCGAAAAGCTTTTACCAAGTGATTTTAAACCATTGACGACATTCGTAAAACGGGTGTACATGTCAAAAACGGTTTCGCTTGGTTTCATATGAAAAAGCTCGAAATCATGCAGTAAAATATTAACTTTCGAGTCTTTGACTCTACTAGTTCCCTCGTGCGTGATTTCAAGAGTGCGCCAGATATCGAAAGCCGTTTCGCACAAAGAAACCCGATTGAACTCATTTTTGTCCAAAGCGCAAAATAAGACATTCATAGCCTTTGCGTTTAAAGAAAAATACTTCTCTAAATCCGACCATTCGTTCATCGGTTTAGAGGGAAGTTGAAAACTGTTTTGAACGATATTCCATAAATCCAGATTTAGAGAAATCAAGAAAACTGTCATTCGAGTTTTCCAATAAGTGTAGTCCAATCCGTTAAAGAACGGTGGACGAAAGACCGAAAAGCCCTCTTGAAGAGTCATTTCTCTCGGGTGTAAATCCGAAATGAGAAATACCCCGCTCTGATACCAATTGTTAGGATCGAGAGCACTAAGAGGGGGGGGGGGGTGAATTAGTGCAGCAGAAATCTTTCAGCGATTTAAAAACGAAAGCTATGCTTTGTCCGATAAAAAAACGATTTCATGTAAAAGCCGATTCTAAGATTACTTAAGATTAAGCACAGTTTACGCCTAACCACAGTTTACGCCTAAACTAAGTTTGTGTCTAAATATAGTTTTATGCCTAAACGCAGTTTTTTATGCGTCTAAACACAGTTTTATCGCCTAAACGCAGTTTTATGCCTAAACTCAGTTTTACTTCTAAACGCAGTTTTTCGTCAAAACGCAGTTTGCGCCTAAAAAGTAGTTTATGTCTAAAAGACAGTTTTATGTCTAAACACAGTTTGCGCGGTTTATGCCTAAACACAGTTTTATGCCTAAACTCAGTTTACGCCTAAACGCAGTTTTACGCTTTTCGCGTCTAAACGCAGTTTTACGCCTAAACGTTTAAAAGAAGTTTACGCCTAAAACACAGTTTTATGTTTAAACACAGTTTGCGCAGTTTACGCTTAAAACGCAGTTTTACGCCTAAACGCAGTTTCGCGCTAAAAGCAGTTTTAAAGGGATCTAAACTTAGAAACTAGTTCATAAAAGCGCAGAAGACGGTTTTGCAGAATCAAAACACAAACGTAAGCTGATCGCATGAAAAACACAGATTTACGCCTGAATGCAGATTCAAAAAGGTCAGCACTTAGAAATTATTCAGAAAAGCGCAGAGAGCAGTAGTTATGTAGGAGGTTTGCAGTAATGATAAGGTACTCAAAATAAAAGCAAACCAGAGATTTAGAGTGGTTCGGTCAGTCTTGACCTACTCCACTTTTTTGCTTCCTCCTCCTCCTTAGGTCACCGACGTCAACTAGCTGCCTTCCTTCAATGGGCGAAGGCCAACTGCCCTTTATAGTGTCACTCCTTTTGATGGGCTCAGAGAGACAACCCTTACAGAAGTTTTCTCTCCTCTTTTACAATTCAAACTTGAAGAATAGAAGGAGGAGAACTAGCAGTTTTGAGTTCTAAAGAAACACAGAAAGACAGCAAGATTTTGAGTGTATGTGCTGTTCTTTTCAGTGCTGAATGGGTGGGGTATATATAGGCCCCAACCCGCCTCAAATTTGGAGCTCAAAACGATCAAATCGATCAAATCCCGAATTTCGGGATCGGGCGTTGCACCTCTTGATCGAGAGGTTGCACCGCTTCCGGTAGAGCTCAAGATCGAGCCTCACAGGCGGTGCCACCTCTGTCCGAGGTGGTGGTTGCACCTCTCTGCCAGAGCTTCAAGACCCGAGCTCAGGTGGTTGCACCGCCGACCGGAGGGTTGCACCGCCGGCATAGCTCAAGATCGAGCCTCGGGCGGTTGCACCTCTTGGTGAAGGGGTTGCACCGCCTCTCACTGGGAGACATAGCCTGGGCGGTGCCACCTCCAACCCTGGCGGTGCCACCTCTTTTACTATTTCAGCTCACTTGGTTTGGCTCCAAACTTGCCCCAAACCAGTCCGAACTTGAGCCTAATTGGCCACTACTTGGATTATAGGATTAACATCTAATCCTAATCCTAATTAACGTGCTAACTATGAATTTAAAGATATTTTCTAAGCTATTACAAAGTCCGTAAGTCAAGACTTCTTCTGGCGAGCTTCCGGCAAACTTCCGGCGGTCTTCCGATGAACTCTCGGAAGCCATTCTGCGGACTCCCGGCAAGCTCCTAGACTTTACGATTTGATCTTAGTGAGTTCCAATGAGCTTCTTCGGCAAGCTCCGATCTTTCTCGGTGAGCTCTGGTAGCATTCCCGACGAACCTTTGGACTTCCGTCGAACTCTCGAACTCGCAACAAATCCTTCGCGCTTGACTCCGACACTTTGTTTCGCTTTATGTCTTCATCTTTATCATAGTTAATCCTGCACAATTAACACAAAACTTCGATCGAGACAATTAATCCCAAGCAATTTAACCAAGTTGTCCGGCATGTCATTGGTCCCTCGATGCTTCGTCCGATTCTTCGGCGCATCGTCCTCTCCTGCAGCCTATTGCCCAATCGGCCAGTTGACTCTGCAACTCCGATATCCTTGGCATAATACTCGCTCTTCTTGGCCCGATGCCCGAGTCCACGGCCCGAAGCCTTCTGTCGATACGTCGACCGATCCACCGGCCCGACGTCCAATCTTCTGACATGTTCCTTCGGCACAACATGATGTTCCTGCTTTAATTGTCTCATCCTGATCGAAGCACCCTACGACACTCAAAACGCAGATTAAATCATAAACATATATCAAGTAGTTTCATCATCAAAATACGAGATTCAACACTCCTCTCTAGCGGTGATCCACAAAGCAGGGTTGCGACGACCCTCCTCAAAACTCCAGGCCTCTGATGTGGAGAGGGAGAGGAGAATAGGAAAGGCAAGCAAAGACTCTAGCCTATGAGGCTGTGAATCCCTCCTATTTATAGAGATCCCGTGTCAAACCCTAATGGGTCCTTCCCTAGTGGGTATTGGATCTGCATCCAATAAGACAGGGCTCCGGCCGGATATCTCATATCCAACCTCTACTCATCGCAATGCCTATCATATGTGTGTGATCCTCTAGGCCCAATATCGAAGCTGGCCGTGAGTCATACCCGTCGAACTTCTTCTAACTCAATGAATTATTATCTTTGTAATAATTCACTCGACTCATCGACTACGGACGTATTAGGCCACTACTGTAGTCCCCATCGATCTGGGGAATCCAATCCATTGGACCTATCTGTCCTCGCCACCATGTACCTATACTCCCTCATCCATCTAATATCCCGAGACCCTATATCGAGCATGGTGTTGTCGACCCATATCTGGTTTCTACTCGAAGTCTCGCTCTAATCGGATTCTCCTAGAGAAATCTTTCTCTCTCAACCCAATGACCCTGCCAGGGATTTGTCTGAGCAAGAACACATGGGATATTCCTCTCATGTTGCCAAGAGGGATGATCCTCTATCGACACTCAATAGCCCTCGTAAGGTCGACTACCACTCCCAATGACCAAATGTACTAGATAGATCCGGGACAGCCAAAACCTATAAGTCGGTGTATTAAAGAGTGGAACACTCATACAGATATCCTTGGTGTCTCAAGTCTAAGGACCAGATACACCACTAGAAACTACGGAATCGCCGTGTCCCGACAATAAGGCATCATCAACCATCCAAAGATTCCGTAAGCGGATCAATCGCTGAACTCATTCTCCATCGAGCACGCGTGTATCTGTATCCCTAGTGTCCATACACGAGCAGCTATGAGACCAGCTGCATCCATCATATGGATGGGTATACAGCACACCAGCCTATCCGGTTATCACGATGTCCCTCTCGAAAATAACCTATGACCGGGATTATTTAGGATATGTGTTTAAAGGTGAATCGATCTCATTATCGTGATCTCATCACGATCCGATTCCCATTGCACAAATCCAAGGACATCACAATATATATATGCATTTATGCGATAGTTATAAAGTGATATACGCCAAAATATAATAAGCAAAAAGATTCTGTATCAAGTCACACGTGCCATCACTCACGTGATTGGCTTACTGGGCACCTACGACTAGCAATCTCCCACTTGACCTAAAGCCAATCACCTATATGTCTGATCTCCATCAGACTCCTGTGACGCTCAAAGACAATCTGAGACAACGGCTTTGTTAGTGGATCTGCAATGTTATCTTTGGATGGAACTCTTTCCACTGCTACATCTCCTCAAGTTACGATCTTTCTTATAAGCTGGAACCTCCTCAGAACACTTCTGATGAGACCCGGGTTCCCTTATTTGAGTAATCACCCCATAGTTGTCGCAATATAGGGAAGTCGACTTGTCGCTATCTGTATCGTCTCCCAAATCTGTGATGAACTTCTTCACCCAGACTCCCTCCTTTGCTGCATCTAATGCAGCAATGTACTCCGCCTCTGTGGTCGAGTCAGCAGTGGTATCTTGCTTGGAACTCTTCCAGCACACTGCTCCTCCATTCAAGGTGTACACATACCCTGAATTCGAGTTGCTATCATCTGTTAGGATCTAGAGCACTAAGAGGGGGGGGTGAATTAGTGCAGCGGAAATCTTTCAGCGATTTAAGAACTTTTGGACTTTACACAAATTTGAGCTCTTAGAATCACTGAAAAGATCAAGAATTCGATGTGGATCTGTATCTTTTCAGTGCTGAATGGGTGGGGTATTTATAGGCCCCAACCCAGTTTAAATTTGGAGCTCAAAATAATCAAATCCTGGAATTCCGGGATCAGGCGGTTGCACCTCTTGACTGGAGAGGTTGCACCGCCTGGCAGAGCTCTGAGATCGAGCCCAAAGTTGCACCTCTCTCGCCGGGGCGGTTGCACCGCTGAAGTCCGCTCAAGATCGAGCCCCAGGCGGTGCCACCTCTCGACCGAGGCGGTTGCACCTCTCTCGCTGAGCTCAAGACCGAGCTCGGCGGTGCTACTCTCGTCGGGAGGTTGCACCGCCTGATCTAGCTCGAAGATCGAGCTCTGGCGGTTGCACCTCGGTCGGGGCGGTTGCACCGCCGGCCTCGGCTGGAGACACAGCCCGGCGGTTGCACCTCCTGGTTTAGCGGTTGCAATCACCGGTGCAATCGTCGGTCCGAATGGTTAGCTCCATTCAGCCCAATTTCAATCTTTTCAGGAGCCCAATTGCCCCAAGATTAAGCTAATGGGATCACCTCCCATTTTCAAGCTTAATCAACGTGCTAACTACGATTAAATCTAAGACAACTTCTGCAGCTTTGCTCCAACGTGTCAATCGCTTCTTCCGGCGAGTTTCCGGCAAACTTCCGTCGATCATCCGATGAACCCTCGGTGATTCTTCTGCGGACATCCGGCAAACTCCTGGACTTTGCGACGATCCACTTGGCGAGTTCCGACGAGCTTCGCTTGGCAAGCTTCTGGACTTCTCGGATCTGTTCTCGCAGAACCTCCGACGACCGTCCGAACTTCCATCGAACTCTCGAACTCCCAACGTGATCATGATCTTGACTCTGGCGCAACTCCTGCTGCTTGTCTAACTTTCATCGTAGTTAATCCTGCACACTTATCTCAACACATAGATTAGATAACAAATGACAATTGACTTCATCATCAAAATCCGAGATTCAACACTGCGTTTAGACGTAAAATTAGGAAGGGATTCAACACTGCGATTTAAAAACGAAAGCTGCATTCGTCCGATAAAAAGGATTTCGATGTAAAAGCCGATTCACAGTTTGTATCTAAGTGTAGTTTACGCAGTTTGCGTCTAAATGCAGTTTGCGTCTAAATGCATATTGCGTCTAAGCGCAGTTTGCATTTAAGCACAGTTTGCGTCTGAGCGCAGTTTGCGTCTAAACGCAGTTTTACGTCTAAGTGCAATTTTACGTCTAAGTGCAGTTTTACATCTAAACGCAGTTTTGCGTCTAAACGCAGTTTTACGTCTAAACGCAGTTTTGCGTCTAAACGCAGTTTTACGTCTAAGCGTAATTTTACGTCTAAACGCAGTTTTACGTCTAAACGTAGTTTTACGTCTAAATGCAGTTTTGAACTTTGAAAAGCAATTTATGAATACGCAGAAAGCAATTTGCAGTTATAAATGGAATCAAAACGTAAGCGTAAACTACAGTGTGAAGATCGTACGAAAACACCGATTTGCGTCTGGATGCAGATTCGGAAAGATCAGAACTTAGACACTCGTTCATAAAAGCGCAGAGGGCAGTAGCAATGTAGGAGGCTTGCAGTAATGATAAAGTGCTCAAAGTAAAAGCAAACCAGAGATTTAGAGTGGTTCGGTCAGTCTTGACCTACTCCACTTTTGGCTTCCTCTGCCGACGAGGTCACCGACGTCAACTTGCTGCCTTCCTTCAATGGGCGAAGGCCAACTGCCCTTTTACAGTTTCACTCCTTTTGACGGGCTCAAGAGACAACCCTTACAGATCCTTTCTCTCCTCTCTTTACAACTCAAGACTTGAAGAACAGAAAGATGAGAACTTTTGGACTTTACACAAATTTGAGCTCTTAGAATCACTGAAAAGATCAAGAATTCGGTGTGGATCTGTTACTTTTCAGTGCTGAATGGGTGGGGTATTTATAGGCCCCAACCCAGTTCAAATTTGGAGCTCAAAATGATCAAATCCCGGAATCCTGGGATCAGGCGGTTGCACCTCCTGACTGGAGAGGTTGCACCGCCTGGCGAGTTTCGGAGATCGAGCCTAGGCGGTTGCACCTCTTCTCTGTGGGCGGTTGCACCGCCTGAGTTCCGCTCAAGATCGAGCCCCCAGCGGTGCCACCTCTCGACTGGGGGCGGTTGCACCTTTTCTGCTGAGCTCGGGGACCGAGCTCGGCGGTGCTACCTCTCTCTGGTGGAGGTTGCACCGCCTCAGCCTAGCTCGAAGATCGAGCTCGGGGCGGTTGCACCTCTTGGCGGGCGTTGCACCGCCAGCCTCCGCTGGAGACATAGCCCAGCGGTTGCACCTCCGGCCTAGGCGGTTGCACCGCCAGGAATCCGTGGTCCTAATGGTTAGCTCCATTCGCCCAATTTCAATCTTTTAGGGGCCCAATTGCCCCAAGATTAAGCTAATGGGATCACCTCCCATTTTCCAACTTAATCAACGTGCTAACTACGATTAAATCTAAGACAATTTCTGCAGCTTTGCAGCGCGATCGTCAATCGCTTTTTCCCGGCGAACTTCCGCCGATCATCCGATGAACCCTCGGTGATTCTTCTCTGGACTTCCGGCAAACTCCTAGACTTTCATGACGATCCACTTGGCGAAGTTCGACGAAGCCAGCAACAAGCTTCGGACTTCTCGGATCTGTTCTCGCGAGAACCTTTCGACGACCGTCCAAACTTCCGTCGAACTCTCGAACTCCCAACGTGATAATGATCATGACTCTGGCGCAACTCCTGATGCTTGTCTAACTTTCATCGTAGTTAATCTTGCACACTTATCTCAACACATAGATTAGACAACAAATGACAATTGACTTCATCATCAAAATCTGAGATTCAACATCATCGACATCAGACTGAAAACTTGAGTCAGTGTAGCCTTCAACCTTAAGGCTATTACCTCCATATACTAGTAAAAGATCCTTAGTCCTTCTCAAGTACTTAAGGATACAATTTATCGCTTTCCAAAGGTTCCAAGCCTCGGATCCGCTTGATACCGCTCAGACACACTCGTAGCATGCGCTATATCGTGCCTAGTACATAGTATGACATACATGATAGACCCTATTCTTTGAGGCATAAGGTATCATATCCATGTTCGCCCTTTCTTCCGAGTCTTTGGGGACATATTTGTAGAAAAGCGATATCCCATGTCTCATCGGTATGAGACCTCTCTTGGAATTTTTCATGCCAAACCTTTTGACAATAGTTTCTATGTACTGACTCGGACAAGCCAAGCATCCTCTTGGATCTATCTCTATAGATTCTAATCCCCAAGATATAAGATGCTTCCCCTAAGTCCTTCATGGAGAAGTGTCTAGATAACCAAGCCTTTATCAGGGATAGCATTCCTATGTCATTCCCAATGATGAGGATGTCATCCATATATAACACCAAAAGGTGATAGCGCCCCCACTTACCTTTTTGTATACACAAGGCTCATCTTCGTTTAATCTAAGTCATAAGATCTGATTGCCTCATCAAATCTTATGTTCCAACTTCGGGAAGCTTGCTTTAGTCCATAAATCGATCTAAGCAACCTACACACCTTATCTGGGCAGTTCTTGGACACGAATCCCTCAGGTTGCATCATATACACCTCCTCCTCGAGGTTCCCGTTGAGGAATGCGGTTTTCACATCCATCTGCCAGATCTCATAATCATAGTGTGCTGCAATAACCAATAGAATTCTGATGGATTTTAGCATTGCTACGGGTGAGAAAGTTTCGTCGTAGTCAACACCTTGCCTTTGACGATACCCTTTTTCTTAAAGATCCACTTGCAACCGATGGGTACAATACCTTCGGGCGCATCAACTAGGTTCCAATCCTTATTGGAGTACATAGAATCCATCTCAGAATTCATGGCTTCTTTTCACTTCCCGGAGTCTATACTCATAATAGCCTCCTCGTAGGTTTGAGGATCAATATCCTCTACATCCTCTGCTCTAATATGTCCCACATATCTCTCAGAGAGGATGGGATACTCTATCGACCTCAAGTAAAGTTGATACTTGTGTATTAGGTACCGAACCCACTCGGTCAGAGTGGTGCTTGAGCTTGGTTCTCCAACCTCACTCAATTCTATCATTCTCCCACTGTCTCCGTCAAGAATGTGTTCCTTCTCAAGGAACACTGCTCTCTTAGCTACAAAGACCTTTTGGTCCTCTAGATGATAGAAATAATACCCACAAGTTTCCTTGGGGTATCCCACAAATTTGCATCGCTCTGTCCTTGATTCTAACTTATCGGGGTTGTGTCTTCTAACATGGGCAGGGCAGCCCCAAATCTTAACAACCTTAAGATCAGGCTTCTTCCCTTTCCATATCTCATATGGTGTAGACACTACCGACTTAGTTGGAACTCTATTCAGAAGGTAAGCTGCGGTTTCTAGGGCATATCCCCAGAATGAGATGGGTAGGTCAGCGAAACTCATCATGGACCGTACCATATCTAATAATGTACGATTTCTCCTTTCAGAGACACCATTGAGCTGAGGTGTATAACGAGGTGTCCATTGGGATAATATCCCATGGTCCTTGAGGAACCGAGTAAACTCAGACTTAAGTATTCACCTCCTCGATCTGATCAAGAGTTTTGATACTCTTTTCCAGTCTGGTTCTCCACCTCATTCTTATACTCTCTCTGAATTTCTCAAAGGCCTCTGACTTGTACTTCATTAAGTACACATATCCATACCTTGAGAAATCATCAAGAAATGTAATGAAGTAGGAGTAACCTTCAATGGCATGAGTTGACATGGGTCCACATACATCACTATGTATGAGTTCCAACAACTCATTGGCTCTCTCTCTCCAGTTCTACTAAATGGAGATTTGGTCGGGCTTTTCCACGAATGCAAGGCTCACAAGTTGTATATGACACATAGTCGAATGGATCTAGATATCCATCATTTAGCAACTTTTGAATCCTTCTTTCATGGATGTGACCTAGCCTACAATGCCACAGGTATGCACTATTCAACTCATCTCGTTTCCTTTTGGACATATTTACATTCATGATATGTGGACTGGTGTCTAACATAAATAAACCATTATGCAATGTTCCTTTCGTGATGATCTTATTATCTAATAATATCGAACAACCATTGTTCTCAAAAATAAATTTATATCCACTAACTGTTAAACATTAAATGGAGATAATGTTTTTGATAATAGAAGGAACAAAATAACATGCATCTAATGCAATAAAAGCTCCACTAGGCGATGTAGGGCTACCTCGCCAACAAAATAATATAGCAACTTTTGCTCCATTACCCATCTTGAGGTCCATCTCGCTTCTCAGTAGTCTCCTAGGCCTTGCTAGAACCAAAGAACGATTGCATATATGATAAGCACTACCGTATCCAATACCTATGTGTTATCATAAGAGTCCCACAAATGGAGACCTGATCATGAATGTACTTGAAACTTCATCAAGCTTTTTTTTTCGCCCTTTTCAAAGAAGGTACTCTTTGCAGTTTCTCTTCCAATGCCCATCTTTACCACAATAGAAGCACTGGCCTTTGTCCTTTGTTGGGTCTTTCTTAGCAACCTTTGTTTTACCTTGTTTGCCCTTGCCCTTTCCCTTCTTAAGGTACCTTTTCGCTTTCCTTTCTTTTCTTTCTGTCTCACCAAGTAGAGAATTGGCTTCTCTATCTTAATAGTACTCTCTGCCTCCCTCAACATATTGAGGAGCTCTGGGAGAGTCACCTCAAGCTTGTTCATATTAAAATTCATTATGAACTGTGAAAAGGAATCTGGTAGTTACTGAAGCACAATGTCCACACACAAGTTATCCTCTAGGACCATTCATAGACCTGTGAGTTTCTCTATCCACTCAATCATCTTTTGGACATGGTTCTGAACCAGTGTCCCCTCAGTCATCCTAGCACGGAAAAGGCTCTTGGATATCTCATATCGTTGAGTCCTTCCCTATTCCTCAAACAATTTTCGGACATGTAGGAAAATGGATCTGGCATCCATCTTTTCATGTTGTCTCTGTAACTCTGGAGTCATAGAGCCCAACATATAGCACTGAGCAAGAGTGGAGTCATCAATGTACTTCACGTGGCGGCGATCTCATCCTCGCTTGCCCCTTCTTCGGCGTAGGCATCATCAGATCAAGGACGCATACCGCATTTTCTCCGCTGTGAGAACAATTCAAGTTTCTGAGCCAATCCGTATAATTTGGACCAATAAGGCGGTTGACATCAAGTATGCCACGTAAGGGATTTGAAAGCGACATTTTCTGAAAATAAAGATATAGCAGAAATGAATAACATGCAGATTTTGCAAGAAATAAACTATCAAGATATGGACTTCTATCTTAATATACTCCCACTATTTTACTAACGAGTCACGCGACACCCTCAGCACGTGAAACGGAAGTCTCCAAAGAGACTTCTAGTGGGGATCGATCCAATCAGCGCCTTAGTGTAACCTCAAGGACTCGACCAATCACACTAAGCCTAAAAGGTAGGCAGCTCTTGCCGATCACAACTCCTTGTGATTCCCATCTTGTTCGGCCTCCGAATCACCATGGCCTCGAGGGACTTGACCAACCATGATGCTCGGTTAAGTCAACACCTTCGTTACAAGATGAGTCTGATTTGATGATATACCCTCGAGGGACTCGACCAAGCATACCATGTCCTCATGTCACCGGTGACATCTCTATGTCGTAAGCAAGATAGCGAATCGCGATATAGGTGAGTCTCGAGGGACTCGACTAACTCAACCTACACCGGGAATCGGTTCCTACTCATAATGAAGGAAGGCCACTTGGGTCAATCTAATTGCCTCACGTCTACCGACTTAATATTATCGAGAGATGTTTCTATAATTTGGTCTCCTAATATGACATGTCACACATATAAATATTTAATATATATCTACATCGCATGCAAATATATATACATATCTAGTATGTGTATAAGCAATCACATAAGATGATCATGGACCACAACCTAATATGATTAGGCCCGAGCCAGTAGGCCTAATCACTCACATAAAGATCTATGTGTGCAACGGTGCATCTCCATGCCCTTGTGATCGTCCATCTCGTCCTCGTCGGTTCCGTCGACATCTTGATGCATCTCCATGCATCACGATCGTCCGTCTCGTGGGTCCCGCTTATCGCATCCACGCCCCGCCAAGCCCTCATGTGATTACAACTTAATCATAGGCACGTAGGCCCGACAATAAACGAGAAATATAATGGAGGTTCGCAGACCTCAATAATAATAATCACAAATACACACATCACACGGTCCATGATCATCCGTCCACACATTATACATCACATGTATAAATAATTATCATCATGTAGGACTACTAGATAATAATAAATAATAATAATCAACTAAACCTTTTAATTAATTAATATTTTTCTGAAATCAGGGACATGTAAGGAATTTCTCAATTCCTAAGGGTATTTTCGTAATTTGGACAAAAGACAGAAACCAGAATTTCTCAAATTCACAGGGGCAAAACTGTCCTTTTGACCAAAACCCTAATTCCCTCTGCTGCCGCCGTCGCCACCCTGCTGGGCGCTACCCCGGGCGCCGCCCTTCATGGGCGTTTCTTCTTCATGCAGGCGCCGCCTTGGTGGTCTTTGCCTCGATCAAGGCCCCCACTGGGGTTTTTTGTTGGGGGAGCAGCGCCACAGGCGCCGCTGCCTTTGCGATGCCTCAGCCCAGCGTTGCTGCCCTCATGGCGCTTTGCCCATGGTCGGTCACCAGCGCCTCTACCCGCGGGTTGCCACCCGCCGCCGGCCAAAGCTCGCTGCGCAAGCAGATCCGCCGTCGGCTGCTGCAGGGCAATAGCGCGTCAAGATTGCCGGGCGCTGTGGTGCCCGGTTGCGGCGGGCCGCCTGCTGCAGTGGTTGCAGTGCATGTAGATCGAGGGCAAGAATCGCTGTTGCGCCCTTCCTCGCTTTTTGCGTCAACGATTTTGACGCCAATATTCGTCCTAAACACAACACACGCAGTTCAAAACCAATCATTCGCACGAACAACCCGGCTCGATACCACCGTTGGGAAATCATGGGGCGACATCATATGCGCAATGAAGAACAAGAAAACAAAAAAATCCCGATTCCCAAAAGATGTTCGTCGTCGTATAAGATTGGTGCGCAAAAATCCAAAACATAAAACTGCGATAGAGATTGTGTTACCTAGGGAGATCGTATATCCCTGTTTCCTTGCAGATCCTTAGGAGAGGGTGAAGGAGGTCAAGCGTCCACCTCTCTAGCGGTGATCCACACCAGAAGTTGCGACGACCCTCCTCAAAACTCCAGTGCCTCCGAGGTGGAGAGGGAGAGGAGAATAGGAAAGGCAAGCAAAAACTCTAGCCTATGAGGTCAGTGAATCCCTCCTATTTATAGAGATCCCGTGTCAAACCCTAATGGGTCCTTCCCCCTAGTGGGTATTGGATCTGCATCCAATAAGACAAAGGGCTCCGTCCGGATATCTCATATCCGAACCTCTACTCATCGCAATGCCTACCATATGTGTGTGACCCTCTAGGCCCAATATCGAGCTGGCCGCGAGAGTCATACCTGTCGAACTTCTTCTAACTCGGTGAATTATTATCTCTGTAATAATTCACTCGACTCATCGACTACGGATGTACTAGGCCACTACGCCATAGTCCCCGGGCGATAAAGGGGAATCCAATCCATTGGACCTGTCGTCTCGCCACCATGTACCTATAGTCCCTCATCCATTTAATATCCCGACCGAGACCATATATCGAGCATGGTGTTGTCGGACCCATACGGTTTCTACTGAAGTCTCGCTCTAATCGGATTCTCCCGGAGAACTCTTTCTCTCTCAACCCGAATGACCCCGGCGAGGATTTGTCGACCAAGAACACATGGGATATTCCTCTCATGATGCCGAGAGTGGATGATCCTCTATCGACACTCAATAGCCCTCGTAAGGTCGACTACCACTCCCAATGACCAGGTTGTACTAGATCCGGGACAGCCAAACCTATAAGTCTAGTATCAAAGAGTGGAGCACTCATACAGGACATCCTTGGTGTCTCAAGTCTAAGGACCGGATACACCACTAGGACTACGGAATCGCCGTCGACAAAAAAGGCATCATCAACCATCCAAAGATTCCGTAAGCGGATCAATCAGTGAACTCATTCTCCAATGAGCACCTGTCTCAGATCCCTAGTGTCCCTACACGAGCAGCTATGAGACCAGCTGCATCCATCATATGGACGTGTATACAATACACCAGTCTATCCGGTTATCACGATGTCCCTCTCGAGTAACCTATGACCGGGATTATTTAGGATATGTGTTTAAAGGTGAATCGATCTCATTATCGTGATCTCATCACGATCCGATTCCAATTGCACAAATCCAAGGACATCATAATATATATATGCATTTATGCAATAGTAATAAAGTGATATACGCCAAAATATAATAAGCAAAAAGATTCTGTATCAAGTCACACGTGCCATCACTCACGTGATTGGTTTGCTGGGCACCTATGACTAGCATTAACTAGGGATGAGAGGGGTATTTATAGGCCTCAAGTTGATTCAAACTTGGAGGCTAAAAAGGTCTCATTGATACCGGGGAGGGTAAAAATACAGAATGGATTTCGAAAGAACACCGATAGAATAGTTGTTCAGATAGAAAATGTCACAGAAGGCAATGAACGAACTCTTGAAGAAACTTTGGTAAACAAAGTAGTTCACCACCAAGTTAAAAATCAAAAGGGATACAGAAAGATCACCACCCTAATGACAATAACAAGGATACAGAACTGAAAGCAAAAGACTCACCACTCAAGGACACTTCCAAGAGATACAGAGTTCACAAGAGCACTCCAAGAGAGCTTCTGCCAATATCCTCAGCTTTTCTGAAGTCCTTTCTAAGTCCTAAACACCAAAATAAATACTATTGCATGAAACAACCCTTCATGCATAGGGAATTTCGAAATTAAGTGTTTACAGCTACTAACCAACTATTTTAATGCACTCATTGGTAATGAAGAAATGTTCACAACTGCCAACCAACTCCTTTAATGCATTCCTTTGTCTTGAAGAAAAGCACCTTGAAACAACTTTAACTTTGTGCAGAGAATATGCTGATGAGCTATCATATTTGAGTGTGCTGAGATAAAGATTATGAGGCATCATTATTGACTGAAAAAGATACTAGATCATAATCAAGGCTCATATAATCAGATTGTAGTAAATTAGACACTCCCGTGTCAATCTCCCCCGGTTGAATGAAACTTGTCCTCAAGTCTTCGTTTGATTCATCAACATGATTATAAAAAGGACTCAAATCAGCCACATTAAATGTTGGGGATACTCCGTAATCTTCAGGTAGCTCTATCTCATAAGCATTTCTGCCAATTCTCTTAAGCACCTTGAATGGACCATCAGCCTTTGGTTTCAATTTTCCAAATTTGCCCGGTGGAAACCTCTCCTTCCTTAGATGAATCCAGACCAAATCACCTGCATTAAACTCCACATGTTTTCTGTGTCGGTTGGCAGCATGCATGTACCTCTCATTTTGCTTCTCAATGGTTGCTTTCACGCCCTCATGCAGCTTCTTTATCTGCTTAGCTCTTTCATCAGCATCTCCACTAAATTGCTTTGTTGTAGAATGAGGGATTAAGTCCAAAGGAGTAGCAGGATTAGCACCATAAACAACCTCAAAAGGACTCTTACCGATACTATGATGCATAGAACGATTGTAGGCAAACTCAATTTGTGGAAGAATGACATCCCATTGCTTAATATTCTTGCCAACACAGCTTCTAAGCAAATTTCCCAAGCTTCGGTTTGTTACTTCAGTTTGCCCATCGGTTTGTGGATGATGCGAGCTGCTGAAATTCAAAGAAGTACCCAGCTTCCTTCAAACTCCAAAAATGACTAACAAATTTTGAATCTCGATCAGACACTATAGTTCTTGGAATACCATGCAATTTAACAATCTCCTTAAAATATAAATCAGCAATATGAGATGCATCATTTGATTTATTGCATGGAACAAAGTGAGACATTTTTGAAAATCTGTCAACAACAACCATGATAGAATCCTTGTTCCTTTGAGTTCTTGGCAGTCCTAAAATGAAATCAAGACTCACATCCTCCCAGGGAGCATTTGGCACTGGCAATGGAGTGTACAAACTGGAATTTTTAGTTCTTGTTTTTGCCAAATGACACACTCGACATTGCTTTACATGTCTTTCCACATCTCTAAACATCTTAGGCCAATAGAAGTTTGATTGAATAAGAGCTAAAGTTTTATCTCTACCAAAATGTCCACCCAAAACACCACCATGAGCTTCAGCCAGAATTACTTGTCTCAAAGAACAAGATGGAACACATAAAGCATTAGCTCGAAAAAGAAAACCATCAAAGATCGAAAATTGTTGACAGGAACCAGATTTGCAATTCTGCCATATCGAGCCAAAATCCACATCATTCTCATATAGATCTTTGAATGTTTCAAATCCAACCACTTTGACTTCCATTGCTGATAATAAAGAATGCTTTCTGCTCAATGCGTCAGCAACTACATTTTGAACACCAGATTTGTGCTTGATTGTAAAGTTGTAAGATTGTAAGAACTCCACCCAAGCTGCATGCCTCTTGTTTAGCTTGTGCTGATGATTAATGAACTTTAATGCCTCGTGATCAGAATATAGAACAAATGGCTTGGCGAGAAGATATTGACTCCAATGAGACAAAGCTCGATAAATCGCATAAAACTCCTTATCATAAGTAGAGTATTTCTTTCTCGTAGCATTCAGCTTTTCACTAAAAAATGCAATGGGCTTTCCGTCTTGACTCAAAACAGCACCAATTCCCACATTAGATGCATCACATTCAACTTCAAACACATTGTCAAAATTTGGTAGAACTAAGATAGGAGCTTTAGTAACCTTTCTTTTCAAAAGCTCAAAAGCATCATTAGCCTCATTAGTCCATTTGAATTTATCACATTTCAGACATTCGGTGATTGGAGCGACAATAGAGCTGAAACTCTTGATGAATCTTCTATAAAAAGATGTTAAGCCATGGAAACTCCTCACATCATGTAATGAAGCAGGTGTTGGCCAATTGAGAATAGCTTCAACCTTGCTTTGATCCATCATGATTCCATCTTTTGAAACAACATACCCCAAAAACACCACACTAGAAGTAAAGAAATCACATTTATTTAGATTAGCATAAAGTTTTTGCTGCCTCAAAATAAGAAAGATCTCTTTCAGATGACTCATATGCTTCTTTTCACTCTTGCTGTACACCAATATATCGTCAAAATAAACTACAACAAATATTCCAATGCATGGCTTAAGTATGTGATTCATAAATCTCATGAATGTGCTAGGAGCATTAGATAGTCCAAATGGCATAACCAACCATTCATATAAGCCTTCTCTAGTTTTAAACGCTGTTTTCCACTCATCTCCGGGCCTCATTCTTATTTGGTGATAGCCACTCCTCAAATCAATTTTAGAGAAAATATAAGCACCACGCAATTGATCAAGTAAATCATCTAACCTTGGAATAGGAAAGCGATAGTCCACCGTGATTTTGTTGATGGTGCGATTGTCCACGCACATTCTCCAAGAACCATCTTTCTTAGGCACTAACAAAGCAGGAACCGCACAAGGACTCATGCTCTCCCGGATTAACCCTTTTTTAACCAATTCATCAACTTGCCTTTGAAGTTCTTCATGCTCCTTGGGACTCATTCTATACGCTGCCTTATTAGGTAGAACAGCCCCAGGAATAAGATTAATGTGATGCTGGATATCTCTCAAGGGTGGAAGGCCATGTGGAATCTCTTCTGGTATAACATCTTGAAATTCTTCTAGGATTGGTTGCATGATTTTCGGTGTCTCCTTATGTTGTTCGTTCTCCTCTACTACCATTAGGGCCAATGCTAGTCATAGGTGCCCAGCAAGCCAATCACGTGAGTGATGGCACGTGTGACTTGATACAGAATCTTTTTGCTTATTATATTTTGGCGTATATCACTTTATAACTATTGCATAAATGCATATATATATATATATTGTGATGTCCTTGGATTTGTGCAATGGGAATCAGATCGTGATGAGATCACGATAATGAGATCGATTCACCTTTAAACACATATCCTAAATAATCCCGATCATAGGTTACTCGAGAGGGACATCGTGATAACCGGATAGACTAGTGTGCTGTATACCCGTCCATATGATGGATGCAACTGGTCTCATAGCTGCTCGTGTAGGGACACTAGGGATACAGTACAAGTGCTCATTGGAGAATGAGTTCACTGATTGATCTGCTTACGGAATGCTGGATGGTTGATGATACCTTATTGTCAAACAGTGATTCCGTAGTCCTAGTGGTGTATCTGGTCCTTAGACTTGAGACACCAAGGATGTCCTGTATGAGTGCTCTACTCTTTGATACTAGATTTATAGGTTTGGATGTCCGCTGGTCATTGGGAGTGGTAGTCGACCTTATAAGGGCTATTGAGTGTCGATAGAGGATCATCCACTCTCGGTGTCATGAGAGGAATATCCCATGTGTTCTTGTTCAGACAAATCTCTGGCTAGGGTCGTTCGGGTTGAGAGAAAAGAGTTCTCCCGAGAATCCGATTAGAGCGAGACTTCAGTAGAAACCGTATGGGTTCCGACAACACCATGCTCGATATAATGATCTCCGGGATATTAGATGGATGAGGGACTATAGGTACATGGTAAGTGAGGACAGACAGGTCCAATGGATTGGATTCCCTCAGATCGCCCTGGGACTACTGTGTAGTGGCCCAAGACGTCCAGTAGTTGATGAGTCGAGTGAATTATTACAGAGATAATAATTCACCGAAGTAGAAGGAGTTCTCGACAGGTATGACTCACGGCCAACTCGATATTGGGCCTAGAGGGTCACACACATATGGTAGGCATTAAGATGAGTAGAGGTTCGGATATGAGATATCCGACGGAGCCCTTGTCTTATTGGATGCAGATCCAATACCCACTAAGGAAGGACCCATTAGGGTTTGACACGGGATCTCTATAAATAGGAGGGATTCACAGCCTCATAGGCTAGAGTCTTTGCTTGCCTTTCCTATTCTCCTCTCTCTCTCCACCTCAGAGGTCTGGAGTTTTGAGGAGGGTCGTCGCAACCCTGCTGTGTGGATCACCGCTAGAGAGGAGGACGCTTGACCTCCTTCACCCTCTCCTAAGGATTTGTAAGGAAACAGGGATATACGATCTCCCTAGGTAACACAATCTCTATACACAGTTTTGTGTTTTGCGGATTTTTGCGCACCATTCTTCGCATGACGACGAACATCTTTTTGGGAATCAGGGATTTTTGTTTTCTTTTTCTTCCGCTACGCATATGATGTCGCACCCTTGATTTCCCAACAGCCAAAACATGACCGCACTTGTCCAATTCATATGTGCATTCTCTATAAGAAATAAAAGCACTAACTTCCTTCTTTGGCGCACTGATTTCAGAAGGTTGTAATGGAGCTAAGATAATCTTCTTTTCATTCACTTTAAACGAATAAGTATGTTTATAACCATCATACAACACTCTTCTATCATAATGCCAAGGTCTTCCCAATAGTAAATGACAAGCATCCATAGGGGCAACATCACACCACACTTTATCTTTATAATACTTGCCAATAGAAAATGAAACTAAACATCTTTTAGTTACCTTGATGTCATTTCCTTTTGCAACCAACATAATTGGTATGGATGTGGATGAGAGATCGTATCCAACTTCAGCTTTCTGCACCATCTCCAAAGAAACCACGTTCTCAAAACTGCCACTTTGTCGATGATCACCAAGCACACCTTGCCAAGAGAAGTGCATTTAGTGTGAAACACATTTTTTTCTCACCCAACTTTCATCGTCGGCCACATGACACTTGTAAACTACGTTGCAATACAATAGACAAACCATGATCAAAGATAAGTAATCTCTTCCTCATCATCATCATCGTATTTTGGTTCGTCGTCAGCTTCATCTTCGCCTCCATCACTATGATCTTCAACCAAAGTTACAATCCTCCTATTTGGACAATCCGAAGCAATATGCCCAAAACCATGACATTTGAAGCATTTTCGGCCACTTGGGGTAGAAGAATTAGGTATTTTTTTGTTACCAGCAGACTCTTCACCTTTTTTCTTCGCACCTTCGATATCACCTTGCTTTGGACAGTAGGCTTGGAACTTCCCCTTTTGTGTAGCCTTCTTTTGAGCCATACCCCTAAAACTCTTTTCAAACTTCTGTTGCTTTTCAACTTTTAATGCCAACTTGCTCACATCATTTAAAGACCAATATGGTCAGAATTTGAACAACTTTAGAAATCTCATACTTCAGACCTCCTAAGTATCTTGCAATTGTTTGCTCTTCCGGTTCCACAAGCTCTCCTTTTAACATCAAATTATCAAATTCTGCAGTGTACTCCTCCACACTAAGATCTTTTTGCATGAAATCATGTATTTTGAGAAAGATCTCTTGTCTATAATTATCAGGTAAATATTTTCTCTTTAGCTCCCTTTTCATTTTCTCCCATGTAACGATCTTACTCTTCCCCTCACGTTCTCTTTGTTTCTTCAGATTTTCCCACCAAAAAGATGCATTCCGCCTGAGTTTGAATGCCACAAGTTTGACCTTCTTTTGTTCTGGTGGTTCATGAAAATCAAAGATTCTTTCTACTGTATTAAGCCAATCGATAAAGTCATCAACATTTACTTTCCCTTCAATTTCGGGAATATCAAATATGGGATTATATTTATTCTGCCACTCGTCTTGGACTTCATTTCTTCTCCGACATCTTCTTAACTCTCTTGGAAGATGAGGTGTATCATCATCAGAAATAAACTCTCGAGCATCATTTTCATGTTGGTTGTGTCTACTTTGAAGTTCGTCGATTATTTCATTTTTTTCTTGTAGGCTACGCAGCAATTTTCGTAGCTGCAGCCTCAACGACTTAGCGTCATCTTCATGGTCGCTACCTTCACCAACTAAATCTTTTCCATTTCACCTTACCATGATCTCTAGCCTTTAGCTCTGATACCAAACTGATACCGGGGATGGTAAAAATGCAGAATGGATTTCGAAAGAACACCGATAGAATAGTTGTTCAGATAGAAAATGTCACAGAAGGCAATGAACGAACTCTTGAAGAAACTTCGGTAAACAAAATAGTTCACCACCAAGTTAAAAATCAAAAGGGATACAGAAAGATCACCACCCTAATGACAATAACAAGGATACAGAACTGAAAGCAAAAGATTCACCACTCAAGGACACTTCCAAGAGATACAGAGTTCACAAGAGCACTCCAAGAGAGCTTCTGCCAATATCCTCAGCTTTTCTGAAGTCCTTTCTAAGTCCTAAACACCAAAATAAATACTAGTGCATGAAACAACCCTTCATGCATAGGGAGTTTCGAAATTAAGTGTTTACAGCTACTAACCAACTATTTTAATGCACTCATTGGTAATGAAGAAATGTTCATAACTGCCAACCAACTCCTTTAATGCATTCCTTTGTCTTGAAGAAAAGCACCTTGAAACAACTTTAACTTTGTGCAGAGAATATGCTGATGAGCTGTCATATTTGAGTGTGCTGAGATAAAGATTATGAGGCATCATTATTAACTGAAAAAGATACTAGATCATAATCAAGGCTCATATAATCAGATTGTAGTAAATTAGACACTCCCGTGTCACTCATCCTGGGTTTTCTGGGTCCTAACGGTACCACTGCCCTATCTGGTGGTACCACCACTTGGGAGACTATGACTGGCAGTACCACCGCCTAATAGTCTCGGAGATTGAGTCTAAGCGTTACCACCGCCCAATCTGGTGGTGCCACCGCTTGGGAGACTGTGACTGGCGGTACCATCGCCTGATAGTCTCAGAGACTGAGTTTGGGTGGTACCACCATCCAGACCAATGGTACCATCGCCTAACATAGTATCAGAGACTGTGCCATGATAATTCCATCTGTTGGGTCATTGTTTGGGCCTTCTACTTGGCCCAACATAGCCCAAATTTGGGTTCAATTGGCCTCTAACTGAGTTGACCTAATTCTAACCCAATTATTTGCTAACTATGAAATTTAAGGCATACACTAAGCTAAATTGGTTCGGTAAGTCTAGGTTTTTTCTGGTAAGCTTCTGGCGATCTTCCAGCGAACTTCTGACGATCTCTCGGCAATGTTCTAGCGGACTCCTGGTAAGCTCCTAGACTTCACGATGATCTTCTTGGCGAGTTCCGATAAGCTTCTCTGGCAAGCTCCTGGACTTCTTGGTCAATTCCGACAGAACTTTTGATGAACGTCCGGACTTTCGATGAACTCTCGAACTCTCAACGAAATCTCATTCTTGACTCCTGGACTTCATTTTACTTTATGCCTTACTATTGTAGTTAATCCTGCATACTTAAAATCTACTTCGATCTAAACAATTATTACAAGGCTTAAATCAAATGTTGTCCGACATGTCATTGGTTCATCGAGGCTTTGTCTGATTTTTCGACACATCGTCCTCTCATGCGGCCTATTGCCCAATCGACCAGTTGACCTCTGCAACTCCGATTTCTTTAGCGTAATTTTTGCTCTTTTTGGCCCGATGCCCGAACCCATAGCCCGAAGCCTTCTACTGATACGTCGACCAATCTTTCAGCTCGACGTCCAATCTTCTAACATGTTCCATTCCGGACCAATATGATTTTTCCTGCCTTAATTGTTTCTCCCTGATCGAAGCTTCCTACGTCACTCAAAACGCATATCAAATCATAAACACTATCAATTGGTTTCACCATCAAAATCCGAGATTCAACAATCTCCTCCTTTTTGATGATGACAACCAATTGTTGACGGAGTTTAAATAAACTCCCAATGTAACATCCCATTAGTCGAACATCGGAAGTGGACAATGAGTATAATTGGCTTATATGGGCTTGATGAGTATACTATGTTAACTCCCGCTTAAGCATTTTGGTCCGTGGTTGAAGGACTAAAATAAAGTTATTGGCTAGTTGACTCATCAGACCCGGGTCGTGATACCCAGAGTTTAAACAAACTCCCCCTATCAATATGCCATATTAATAGAACTAGAACATTGAATTCAAGTAATTTTCAATATATCATTCCATGTATTATAACTTCTCCCCTTTTGTTATCAACAAAAAGGAGATGTACAACTATACAAGCTTTTGATATAAAATTTTAAATCATTGTATAATTTCAAGTTTTGCATCATGCAAGCTAGCAAGTTTTTTGTAAAATTTTTATACCTTTTGATATATGCAAGATAGTAAGTTTTTGTATCTACTTGAAACATGCAAGCTAGCATTTTTGTGTTTCTAACAATTCTTTCTCCATGAAATTTGCAAGCTAGTAAATTTAGTAAGTTTTACATAATTTTGGAACATTCAAGCTAACAAATTTTACACATATGAAAGTTCACAAAATTTTTACATCTCTTTTGAGAAGTGCAATTTTTGCTTCATTTGCAAACCACAATCTAGCAAAATTTTACATCATTTTACAACATGCAAGCTAGCAATTTGACAAGTGTTACTTCTCTTTGAAGTACGAAGGCTAGCAAATCTTTCTCTTTTGAGATGTGCACACTAGCAATTCTTTCTCCCCCTTTGACATTGGCAAAAAGAGGGAAATAATAAAATAATGGTGTAATTTATTTCCCTTTATATCAATCTTGAGATTATAATAAAGATAAAGTATCATTCTTATTTTAATATACCATAATTGAGATAAATCTTGAATTCAAATTGAATTCAAGTCAAAGCAATTTTAATCATGATTCACATCATATGCAATACATTATATACATTATCATAAATATTGCATGCATCATTCCAAATCATAAATATTTTATATCATGATGCTATCAATTTGTCAAATTATATTACATCCTACCATACATGATCATAAGTTTTCATTTGTATGCATCAACATAATATCATGAATATTACATAATTTCATTTCATCACATGAAGGATAACAAGAAAAATTTGGTGATGAGATATATTTCATGAATACAAGGAATTATAAAAATCATATCATGAAAGACAAGATCATGTGAATACCAAAAGACATGATTCATATCGTAAATCTCCTCTTTAAATAAAATACCAAGAAAAAATCGTAAGAGTACAAAGAAGAGATCTTGATTAAAAAATCTCAAGTAATTCCAAGAAATTAAGATCATGATTTGAATAAAACTCATTCAAATTTAAATCATCAAATCATCAAAATCATTTTCAAGAGATTCAAAATGACATAAGTTGATTTATCAATCTATTCAAATGCTAGTGATTTTTTTTCTCCCCCTTTTTTTTACTATAAACAAGAAAGAAGAATTTTTAATGGTGCAATTTATTTCTTTCATCCATCAATGCTCTAAGCATCATATAAATACAAAGGTAATCATATAAAAATCATGACATGAAAGATAAAAGATCAAGAAAGATCAATTCGTAAATGATTCATCTTGACAAATCTCCTTTTTAGTAAATAATAAAAAAAAATATTAGGAGATTAAATAGTCAATGATCTTCAAAGGTAATCTTATGTTATAAAATCTAAGAAATCAAGAGAGAAACCATAATTCATTTGGATAAATCTCAATAAGAAAATACAAGAATACATAATAAGATATCTTGATTCATAAACGATTTCAAGTTATAAATCCGAGAAGTCAAGATCATAATTTCGATAAAACCCATTAAATTCAAATCATCAAAATTAATTTCATGGTTCAAAAAATTCATAACATAAATAGATTCATTAATAAGGATATCTAAGATGAAATCTCGATAAGATAGAGATTGAGAAATTTTCTGGAAATGTATTCCCTTTTTATTTCATACAAACATGCCTTTGCTAAAAAAAACATGTATCAACGTTTAGGATCGAAAAATAAATTTCGTCATAAAAACTATCAAGACCAAAAAGGTATAACACATTAAACATAAGGCTTTTACAAACAAGAGTTTTGATTCATCAATTTTTTTTGGTAAGTCTTTGATTCATCATTTTAATTTCAATGATGATATATTTTCCTTTTATGTGTTTCATATAAGTATGCTCAAGTTTTTTGTATGAAAACCATACATCATGTTTAAAATAGAAAAGCAATACATAATCATCATGCATAATTAAATCATTAAATTATCAAATATGATTTCATTAAACATAAAGTATTTTATTTTAACATTTTGTTCCTTTATCATAAAACATGCAATTGTCATGAAATATAAATATAAATATAAATATATATATATATATATATTTAAAACTAATCATAAAAAGCAATAAGTAATTTCATTGTAAGGAAAAGGATATTCGATTGAGTCGCTTACCTTATTGACAAAAGCCGTCAAAGCATAGTTCACTACCTTGCCCTTGTTGGTTTGCTCCTCATCTTCGGATGCACTCGTTTCATGTAAGTCACTTTGAGTGCTCTCTTCTACTTTGGCAACTTCTTTTAAGTTTATTTTTATTTTTTAATTCTTATTTAATGAACTTTTTAAGTTTTATAGTAAGAAGTTTAAGTTTATCATCACTTGAGCTTTCGCTCGAGTGGTCTTCAATTGTTCTAAGTATCAAATCCTTCTTGTTCTTTGGAAGATTGTTCTCATATTTATTTTGTGTCAAACAACTCATTTTATAGGTCATTAAAGACCAGATAAGTTCTTCGAGATGATAAGTATTCAAATCCTTGGCCTCTTGAATGGTCGTTACTTTAAGATTCCAAGTTTTAGAAAGATCGTAAAACTTTATTAACAAGTTCAAGATTCGAAAAATATTTGCCTAGATCTTTTAAGCCATTGATGACATCCATAAAATAGGTGTACATGTCAATAATGGTTTCGCATAGCTTCATTCGAAATAGTTCAAAATCATGCATCAAAAGATTTATCTTAGAATCCTTTACTCTACTAGTACCTTCATGTGTGATTTTAAATATATGCCAAATATCGAAAGTCGTTTCGCAAGTAGAAACCCGATTGAATTCATTTTTATCTAAGGCGCAAAATAGAGCATTCATAGCTCTAGCATTTAAAGAGAAAGTCTTCTTCTCCGACTCATTCCAATCGTTCATTGGAAGAGAAGATTTTGAAAATCAAATTCGACTATATTCCATAAATCAAGATTCAAAGAAAGCATGAAAACTCTCATTCGAGTTTTCCAATATGTGTTGTCTATCCCATTGAACATGGGATGACAATAGAAAAGGCCTATTGAAAGCCAAAAAGAGTCATTTCTCTTAGGTGTTAAACAAATGAGAAAGACGTGGCTCTGATACCAACTGTTAGGAATGAGTTAGCACTAAGAGGGGTAGGGGGTGAATTAGTGCAGCGGATAAAAATACGTCGATTCGAAAATCTTCTTAGAATAAAAACTAATTTTGATAAAGTAAGTTTAACTTGAAAGTGAATGGAATAGTGTAATGTGAAAGTTAAGCAGGTAAGGCAGTTTGTAATAAATGTAAATACCAAAGCATAAATGTAAACTAGATTTTATAGTGGTTTAGTCATCGTGATCTATTTCCACTTCACTGATTCTTTTTCTATCGAGGCCACCGGTATCTACTAACGATCTTAGTTCAATGGGCAAAGATCAACTACCCTTTCGACTCGATTCTCCTTCTGATAGGTTCAGGGGATAACCTTTATAACCCCCCTTCACTCCTCTCTTAAACAAGCCTAACACTTATAGTTTGAGAGGAGTTCACACAAGATTACAACAGCGTTTTCTTTTCTTTTTGCTCTCAGTTGTGTGTGTGTTAACTAAGGATGAGAGGGGTATTTATAGGCTTCAAGTTAATTCAAACTTGGAGCCTAAAAATGTTTCATCCTGGGTTTCCCGGGTCATGGCGGTACTATCGCTTGTGCTGGGCTGTACCATTGCCTACAACACTAACACTGGGCAGTACCACCACGTAGGAGACTATGTCTAGGTGGTACCATCGCCTAACAGTCTTAGAGACTAAGTCTGGGTGGTGGTACCACCCAGACCGATGGTACCACCGCTTGACACAATCTCGGAGACTATACTACAAAGGTTCCACCTGTTGGGTCATTGTTTGAGCCTTCCACTTGGCCCAACATAGCTTAAACTTGGGCCCAATTGGCCCCTAACTGAGTTGCCCAATTTCAACCCAATTATGTACTAACTACAAAATTTAAGGCATACACTAAACTAAATAAGTCCGATAAGTCTAGGTTTCTTCCGGCGAACTTTCGATGAACTTCCGACGATCTCACGGTAATGTTCCAACGGACTTCCGGCAAGCTCCTAGACTTCACGACGATCTTCTTGGTGAGTTCCGATGAGTTTCTCTGACAAGGTCCTGGACTTCTCGGTCAATTCCAATAGAACTTCCGATGAATGTCCAGACTTCTGATGAACTCTTGAACTCCTAACGAAATCTCGTTCTTGACTCTGAAACTTCATTTTACTTTATGCCTTACTATCATAGTTAATCCTACATACTTAAAACCTACTTTGATCTATAAAATTATTACAAGGCATAAATCAAATGTTGTCCGGCATGTCATTGGTTCATTGATGCTTCGTTTGATTCTTTGGCGCATCGTCCTCTCTTGCGGCCTATTGCTCAATCGGCCAGTTAACCTTTGCAACTCTGATTTACTTGGCATAATTTCTACTCTTCTTGGCCCGATGCCCGAATCCATGGCCCAAAGCCTTCTGTCGATATGTCGACCGATCATCCAGCTCGACGTCTAATCTTCTGAAATGTTCCATTCCAACCCAACATGATTTTTTCTGCCTTAATTATCTCTCCCTAATCGAAGCTTCCTGCATCACTCAAAACATAGATCAAATCATAAACACTATCAATTGGTTTCATCATTAAAATCCAAGATTCAACAGATACCATGTGGCCCGCATTACCGTCCGCCATTTAAGACCACCTCCTCCATGTTGGAAAATCTCAGATCGGCATCTCATGTGCAACGAAAAATAAAAAAAAAATCATATTTTTCAAATTTAAGTACTTGATCATTGTGCAACGATTGGTGCATGAGAAAATCACAAAATTGAAACTTGCACATACCATGTGAGAAGTGTTACATAGGGAGATCATATATCCCTAAAATTTCCAGATTAGATGGAGAGGATGAAGAAGAACTCGCGTACTCCTCTCTAGCGGTGATCTACATAGTAGATGTGATGACGAAGCTCCTCAAATCACTGTAGGATCTCCCTCTCCAGATGTACCACAAGGTTGCCAGAGCTAAGGAGAAGGAGAGGAGGTTAAGGAGAATAGGAGGGCCGATCACTAGAAGCTCTAGCCTATGAACCTTGAGGTTCCTCTTATTTATAAAGTTATATGCAACTTAACCCTTGATAGATCTTGCCCTTATTAAGTATTGGATCTCTCTATTCAATTATCCAATTTTATTGGATATCATCCATAAGATCCAACATAGGGGCTCCGTAGATATCTCATATCTACACTTCTACTTGTCGCAACATCTACTATATGTGTGTGACCCTCTAGGCCCGATACCAAGTTGGCCGTGAATCGCTCCTATCAGATCTCCTTTTAATATAGTGAATTATTATCTCTATAATAATTCACTTGACTTATCGATTATGGACGTACTAGGCCACTATGCCACAGTCTCCGGATAGTATAGGGGATCTAATCCATCAAACTTATTTGTCCTTAGTTACCATGTATCTATAGTCCCAAACCCATCTAATATCCCAGAGACTGTATATAAGGCATGGTAATGTTAGGCCTATAAGGAATCCTATCTGATTCTCACTCTAATAGGATTCTCCCGGAGAACTCTTTCTCTCTTAGTCTGAATTGTTAAATCTCGGATTTTGATGATAAAACCAATTGATAGTGTTTATGATTTGATCTACATTTTGAGTGATGCAGGAAGCTTCGATCAGGGAGAAATAATTAAGGCAGGAAGAATCATGTTGGGTCAGAATGGAACATGTCAGAGATTGGACGTCGAGCTCAAGAATCGATCGACATATCGGCAGAAGGCTTCGGGCCAAGAAGAGCGAAAATTACACCAAGGAAATCAGAGTTGTGGAGGTTAATTGGCCGATTGAGCAATAGGTCACAAGAGAGGACGATGCGCTAAAGAATCTGATACCGGGGAGGGTAAAAATGTAGAATGAATTTTGAAAGAACACCAATAGAATAATTATTCAGATAGAAAATGTCACATAAGGTAAAGAACGAACTCTTGAAGAAACTTCAGTAAAACGAAAAAATAGCTCACCACCAAGTTTAAAATCAAAAGGGATATAGAAAGATTACCACCCTAATGACAATAAACAAGGATACATAACTGAAAGCAAAAGACTCACCACTCAAGGACATATCCAAGAGATACAGAGTTCAAAAGAGCACTCCAAGAGAGCTTCTGCCAATATCCTCAGTTTTCTAAAGTCCTTTCTAAGCCCTAAACCCCAAAATAAATACTAGTGTATGAAACAACCCTTCATGCATAGGAAATTTCGAAATTAAGTGCTTTACAGCTGTCAACCAACTCCATTAATGTATTCCTTAGCCAACCAACTCCATTAATGTATTCCTTTGTGCAGGGAATATGCTAATGAGTTTTCTTATCTGAGTAGGCTGAGTTGAAGATTATGTAGCAATATTGTTAGCTAAAAAAAATATCATATTATCAGTATGGTCCATATGAACAGATTGTAGCAAATTAGACACTCCCGTTTCAATCTCCCCTGGTTGAAAAAGACTTGTCCTCAAGTTTTGTTTGTTTCGTTATCATGATTATAAAAAGGACTTAAATCAGCCACATTAAATGTTGGGGATACTCCGTAATCTTTCGGTAGCTCAAGCTCATAAGCATTTTTGCCAATTCTTTTAAGCACCTTGAATGGACCATCAGCCTTTGGTTTCAATTTTCCAAATTTGCCCGGTGGAAACCTCTCCTTCCTTAGATGAATCCAGACCAAATCACCTGCATTAAACTCCACATGTTTTCTGTGTTTGTTAGCAGCTTGTATACCTCTTATTTTGTTTCTCAATGGTTGCTTTCACACCCTCATGTAGCTTCTTTATTTGCTTAGCTCTTTCATTAGTATCTCCACTAAATTACTTTGTTGTAGAATGAGGGATTAAGTCCAAAGGTTCAGCAGGATTAGCACCATAAACTACCTCAAAAGGACTCTTACCAATACTATGATGCATAGAACGATTGTAGACAAACTCAATTTGTGGAAGAATGACATCCCATTGCTTAATATTCTTGCCAACATAGCTTCTAAACAAATTTCCTAAGCTTCGGTTTGTTACCTCAGTTTGCCCATCGGTTTGTGGATGATGCGAGCTACTAAAATTCAAAGAAGTACCCAGCTTCCTCCAAAGAGTTCTCTAAAAATGACTAACAAATTTTGAATCTCGGTCAGACACCATAGTTCTTGGAATACCATGCAATTTAACAATCTCCTTAAAATATAAATCAGCAATATGAGATGCATCATTTGATTTCTTGCATGGAACAAAGTGAGACATTTTTGAAAATCTGTCAACAACAATCATGATAGAATCCTTATTCCTTTGAGTTCTTGGCAGTCCCAAAACGAAATCAAGACTCATATCCTCCCATGGAGCATTTGGCACTGGCAATGGAGTGTACAAACCAGAATTTTGACTTCTTGTTTTTGCCAAATGACACAATCGGCATTGCTTCACATGTCTATCCACATCTCTGAATATTTTAGGCCAGTAGAAATTTGATTGAACAAGAGCTAGAGTCTTATCCCTATCGAAATGTTCTCCCAAAACACCACCATGAGCTTCAGCTAGAATAACTTGTCTCAAAGAACAAGATGGAACACATAAAGCATTAGCTCGAAAAAGAAAACCATCAAAGATAAAAAATTGTTGGAAGGAACCAGATTTACAATTCTGCCATATCGAGCCGAAATCCACATCATTCTCATATAGATCTTTGAATGTTTTAAATCTAACTACTTTGACTTCCATTGCTGATAATAAAGAATGCTTTCTGCTCAATGCGTCAGCAACTATATTTTGAACACCATATTTGTGCTTGATTGTAAAGTTGTAAGATTGTAAAAACTCCACCCAAGCTGCATGCCTCTTATTTAGCTTGTGCTGGTGATTAATGAACTTTAATGCCTCATGATCAGAATATAGAACAAATGGCTTGGCAAGAAGATATTGACTCAAATGAGACAAAGCTCGATAAATCGCATAAAACTCCTTATCATAAGTAGAGTATTTCTTTCTCGTATCATTCAGCTTTTTACTAAAAAATGCAATGGGCTTTCCGTCTTGACTCAAAATAGCACCAATTCCCACATTAGATGCATCACATTCAACTTCAAACACATTATCAAAATTTGATAGAACTAAGATAGGAGCTTCAGTAACCTTTCTTTTCAGAAGCTAAAATGCATCGTTAGCTTCACTAGTCCATTTGAATTTATCACATTTCAGACATTCGGTGATTGGAGCGATAATAGAGCTGAAACCCTTAATAAATCTTCTATAAAACGAAGTTAAGCCATGGAAACTCCTCACATCATGCAACGAAGTAGGTGTTGGCCAATTGAGAATAGCCTCTACCTTACTTTGATCCATCATGATTCCATCTTTTGAAACAACATACCCCAGAAATACCACACTAGAAGTAAAGAAATCACATTTCTTTAGATTAGCATAAAGCTTTTGATGCCTCAAAATAAGAAAGATCTCTTTCAGATGATTCATGTGCTCCTCTTCGCTCTTGCTGTATACCAATATATCGTCAAAATAAACTACAACAAATATTCCAATGCATGGCTTAAGTATGTGATTCATAAATCTCATGAAGGTGCTAGGAGCATTAGATAGCCCAAATGGCATAACCAACATTCATATAAGCCTTCTCTAGTTTTAAATGCTATTTTCCACTTATCTCCGGGCCTCATTCTTATTTGGTGATAGCCACTCCTCAAATCAATTTTTGAGAAAATATAAGCACCACATAATTGATCAAGTAAATCATCTAACCTTGGAAAAGGAAAGCGATAGTCCACTGTGATTTTGTTGATGGTGCGACTGCCCACGCACATTCTCCAAAAACCATCCTTCTTAGGCACTAACAAGACTGGAACTGCACAAGGACTCATGCTCTCCCGGATTAACCCTTTTTTCACCAATTCATCAACTTGCCTTTGAAGTTCTTCATGCTCCTTGGGACTCATTCTATATATTGTCTTATTAATGTGATGCTGGATATCTCTCAAGGGTGGAAGGCCATGTGGAATCTCTTCTGGTATAACATCTTCAAACTCTTCCAAGATTTGTTTCATGATTTCTGGTGTCTCCTTGTGTTGTTCATTTTCTTCTACTACTAGTAGAGCCATAACATGACCACCCTTGTCTAATTCATCTTTGCATTCACCATAGGACATAAAAGCGCTAACTTTCTTTTTTGGTGCACTGATTTCGGATGGTTGTAATGGAGCTAAAATAATCTTCTTTTCATTCACCTTAAAAGAATAAATATGTTTGTAGCTGTCATACAACACTCTTCTATCATAATGCCAAGGTCTTCCCAACAGCAAATGACAAGCATCCATAGGAGCAACATCACACCATACTTCATCTTTATAATACTTGCCAATAGAAAATGAAACTAAACATCTTTTAGTTACATTGATGTCATTTCCTTTTTGCGGCCAACATAACTGGTATGGATGTGGATGAGGGATGGTGTCTAACTTTAGCTTCTGTACCATCTCAAAAGACACCACATTCTCAAAGCTGCCGATGTCGATGATCACCAAGCATACTTTGCCAAGAGAAGTGCATTTAGTGTGAAACACATTTTTTCTCACCCAACTTTCATCGTCGGCCACATATGACACTTGTAAACTACGTTGCAATACAATAGACAAACCATGATCAGCATAAGTAATCTCTTCCTCATCATCATTGTATTTTGGTTCGTCATCAGTTTCATCTTCTCCTCCATCACTATGATCTTCAACCAAAGTTACAATCCTCCTATTTAGACAATCTGATGCGATGTGCCGAAAACCATGACATTTGAAGCATTTTCGGCCACTTGGGGTAGAAGAATTAGGTGATTTTTTGCTGCCAGCAGATTCTTTACCCTTTTCTTGCACCTTTGATATCACCTTGCTTTGAACAGTAGGCTTGAAACTTCCTCCTTTTGTATATCCTTCTTTTGAGCCATACCGAAAACTCTTTTCAAACTTCTATTGCTTTTCAACTTTTAATGCCAGCTTGCTCATATCATTTAAAGACCAATATGGCTGTAGTTGAACAACTTTAGCAATCTCATACTTCAGACCTCCTAAGTATCTTGCAATTGTTTGCTCTTCCGGTTCCACAAGCTCTCCTTTTAACATCAAATTATCAAATTCTGCAATGTACTCCTCCACACTAAGATCCTTTTGCTTAAAATCATGTATTTTGAAAAAGATTTCTTGCCTATAATTATGAGGTAAATATTTTCTCTTCAGCTCCCTTTTCATTTTCTCCCATGTAACGATCTTACTCTTACCCTCATGTTCTTTTTGTTTCTTCAGATTTTCCCACCAAAAAGATGCATTCCGCTCGAGTTTGAGTGCCACAAGTTTGACCTTCTTTTGTTCTGGTGGTTCATGAAAATTGAAGATTCTTTCTACTGTATTAAGCCAATCGATAAAGTCATCAACATTTATTTTACCTTCAAATTTTGGAATATCAAATCTGGGGTTATATTTATTCAACCACTCATCTTGGACTTCATTTCTTCTCCGACATCTTCTCGACTCCCATGGAAGATGAGGTGTATCATCATTAGAAGTAAACTCTCGAGTGTCATTTTAATGTTGGTTGTGTCTACTTTGAAGTTCGTCGATTATTTCATTTTTTTCTTATAGCCTACGCAGCAATTTTCGTAGCTGCAGCCTCAATGACTCAGCGTCATCTTCATGGTCGCTACCTTTACCAACTACATCTTTTTCATTCCGCCTTGCCATGATCTCTAGCCTTTAGCTCTGATACCAAACTGATACCGGGGAGGGTAAAAATGTAGAATGGATTTCGAAAGAACACCAATAGAATAATTGTTCAGATAGAAAATGTCATAGAAGGCAAGGAACGAACTCTTGAAGAAACTTCAGGAAAATGAAAAAATAGCTCACCACCAAGTTTAAAATCAAAAGGGATACAGAAAGATCACCACCGTAATGACAATAAACAAGGATACAGAACTGAAAGCAAAAGACTCACCACTCAAGGACACATCCAAGAGATACAGAGTTCAAAAAAGCACTCCAAGAGAGCTTCTACCAATATCCTCAGTTTTCTAAAGTCCTTTATAATCCCTAAACCCCAAAATAAATACTAGTGCATGAAACAACCCTTCATGCATAGGAAATTTCGAAATTAAGTGCTTTACAGCTGCCAACCAACTCCATTAATGTATTCTTTTGTGCAGGGAATATGCTGATGAACTGTCTGTTGAATCTCGAATTTTGATGATAACATCAATTGTCATTTGTTATCTAATCCATATGTTGAGATAAGTGTGCAGGATTAACTATGATGAAAGTAAGACATGTAGCAGGAGTTGCGCCGGAGTCAGGACTATAATCACGTTGGGAGTTCGAGAGCTTGATGGAAGTCCGAACGGTCATCGGAGGTTCTGCGGGAACAAATCTAAGAAGTCCAGGAGCTTGCCAAAAGAAGCTCGTCAGAACTTGCCAAGTGGATCGTCGCAAGTCCAGGAGTTTGCAAGAAGTCCGTAGGAGCATCGTCGGAGGACCGTCGGATGTTCGCCGGAAGTTCGCCGGAAGCTCGCCGGAAGAAGCGATTGACGCACCAGAGCAAGCTGTAGTAAAATTCTTTAGAATTGTCATAGTTACACGATGATTAAGTTAGAATTGGGAGGTGATCCCATTAACTTAAACTAGGGGCAATTGGGCCCTTGAAAGAATCAAATTGGGTCGAATGGATCAACCCATTCGGACCCAGATCACTTGCCCAGAGGTGGCACCGCTTGGGTCGGTGGTGGCACCACCCAGGGCTCAGTCTCTGAGTTCTGGCTGGGCGGTGCAACCGCCTCTGACAGCGGTGCAACCGCTTGAGCTTGGTCTCCGAGCTCTAGCTAGGCGGTGGCACCGCCAGAGCTCGGTCTCCGAGCTCTGCCAGGCGGTGCAACCACCCCTGACAAGCGGTGGCACCGCCCAGAGGCTCAGTCTTCGAGCCCTATCAGGCGGTGCAACCGTCATACCTCGGAATTTCGAGAATTGACAGTTTTGAACTTGTAATTCAAACTAGTTTAGGGCTTATAAATACCCCACTCTTTCAGCAATGAAAGAGCAACGAAAAACCACCAAAATCCTGATCTTACTCTTAGATCTTTGAGCTCAAAAGTGTTATAATAAGCTAAAGGTTCTTCTCCTTCTTTTCTTCCAAGTTCAGATCTTTCAAGAGAGGAGAGAAAAGTTTGTAAGGGTTGTCTCCTAAGCCCATCAAAAGGAGTGAATCTGTAAAAGAGTGGTTGGCCTTCGCCTATTGAAGGAAGGCCTCTAGTGGACGTCGGCGACCTCATCGGTGGAGGAAGCCAGAAGTGGATGTAGGTCAAGATTGACCGAACGACTCTAAATCGTGCTGCTCTTTGGTTTGCATTTACTTTAAGCTTATTATCCTTACTGCAAACCTCCTTTATAGCTCACTGCCTTCTGCGCTTTTACGATTGCGTTTCCAAGCTCAATATTTTCCAAATCGTGTTTAGACGTAAATCGCTTTTCTCGTACAAACATCGTATTTCAGTTTGCGCTTACATTCTAATTTCCATCACAACTGCAAACTGCCTTAATAGATTTGTTTTAACTGCTTCTTACTTGATCTTAAGTTAAAGTGATATACGAATTGGCTTTTCTACTGAAATCGCTTTTCTCGTACGAACATCGTATTTCAGTTTCTGCTTACATTCTGATTTCCATCACAACTGCAAACTGCCTTAACAGATTTGTTTTAACTGCTTCTTACTTGATCTCAAGTTAAAGTGATTTATGAATCAGCTTTTCTACTGAAATCACCTTTGTCGTGCGAACGCAGTTTTAAAACGTTGAAAGTTTTCCACTGCACTAATTCCGTTGAAAGTTTTAAATCTTAGTGCTCTTGATCCTAACACTGTCTTATCTGAGTAGGCTGAGCTGAAGATTATGTAGCAATATTGTTGGCTGAAAAAAATATTATATTATCAATATGGTCTATATGAATAGATTGTAGCAAATTAGACACTCCCGTGTCAAAATAAGATGAAGTATCGATGAACCAATGACATGCTGGACAACATTTGATTTAAGCCTTATAATAATTGTCTAGATCGAAGTGAATTTTAAGTGTACAAGATTAACTATGATAGCAAGGAATAAAACAAAATAAAGTTTCAGAGTCAAGAACGAGATTTCATTGGGAGTTCGAGAGTTCATGAGAATTTCTATCGGAATTGACCGAGAAGACAAGGAGCTTGCCAAAGAAGCTCATTGGACCTCACCAAGAAGATCGTCATGAAGTCCAAGAACTTACCGAGAGTCCGCTAGAACTTTGCTAAGAGATCATCGGAAGTTCACTAGAAGATCGTCGGAAGCTTGCCAGAAGAAACCTAGACTTACAAACTTATTTAGCTTAGTAAATGTATTAAAATTCTTAGTTAGCACATAATAGGGTAGGAATTAGGCCAACTCAATTAGGGGTCAATTGGGCCCAAGTTTAGGCTGTGTTGGGCTAATTAAAAGCCCCAAACAGTGACCTAATAGGTGCCACCGCCGTCCATGTTTTCAGGGGCTAAATTGGATGCTCAATTCGACCCAATTCAGCCCTATTAAGGGCCTAGTTAGCCCCTAATTAAGTTTGTGGGTTTACCTGCCAATATTAACTTAATTTATGCTCTAACTACGATAACTAAGACATAATTATAGTGCTTCTTCTTCCGGTGCGTCAATTGCTCTTTCGGCAAGCTTCCGGCATACTTCCGGGGAACATCCGACGAACTCTCGGTAATGTTTCGGCGGACTCCTAGCAACCTCCTGGACTTTATGATGATCTTCTTGGCAAGTTCTGATGAGCTTCTTTGGCAAGCTCCTAGACTTCTCGGTTGGTTCGGGCAGAACTTCCGACGAATGTCCGGACTTCTGACGAACTCTCGAACTCCCAATGAGATCTCGATCTTGATTCCAGCACAACATCTGCTTTATGTCTTACTGCTATCATACTTAATCCTATATACTTGTCTTAACATATAGATTAGATCAAACAAATTATAATTGATTTCATCATCAAAATCTGAGATTCAACAATCTCCCCCTTTTTTATAATGATAATCAATTGATGACGGAGTTAATCTTAACTCCCCCTATCTATATGCCATACTTCAGAAAAAACATTCTTGAATTCAAGCCTTCGAATTCAAGAAATAAACTGATAAGATAAGTTCATTAAACTTATCAACATACACATCATGATTCCTATCATGATCTAACATTCTCAAAGTATGATGTCAAGTCATAACATCTATTTTCAAGTATGATATTTCAAATATGAAAGATGACAAAGATAGCAATTAATCATTCTATGGCAAGATATCAATAGTAAAATAGCAAGTTAAGCTCTAGATATCTTATCATAATGAAATAAATTTATCAAGCAAATATTTTAAGTATATATGATGAAATACATTGCATATATTTGTCATCAATTTATCATATTTTGATATTATTTCTCCCCTTTTGTCATAAAAAAAAAGGAGAACAATTCAACAATACAAGTGTGGTAAAAAAAATCAAGCAAGTTTCACTCAAAAGTTCTCATCATTAAATGTTATCAACATTAAAGCGATAGATTATAACAACTTCTCCCTCTTTGTCATCACATTTTGCATGAAGAAGAGGAAAGAAGGTAAGGAGGAAATCCAATAAGAACTAAATTTGTGAAATGATTTGAATCAAGAAAAAAACGATAAGTTTTCATTAAAACATGCTTTCATTTTGATAAATAGAAGGGATTCAAGAAAAGGATCGAGATATCTATATGAAATCAAATCCTCAATCTTGCAAATAATTATCACACATGAAAATTCATCTTTGAAGGATTAAGATATCCCTTGGAATTTTTTCATTTTTCATGAGAAGAATAAGGAAGAATTCATGGGAGAGGAGTATCACATAAAGAAGAAATTCATAAATAAAACTTCATAGTGAGAAGTGCTAGTCATAGGTGCCCAGCAAGCTAATCACGTGAGTGATGACACGTGTAACTTGACACAAAATCTTTTTGCTTATTATATTTTAGTATTTATCACTTTATACTGACTATTGCATATATGCATGTATATATTGTGATGTCATTGGATCTGTGCAATGGGAATCAGATCATGATGAGATCACGATAATGAGATCGATTCACCTTTAAACATAGATCCTAAATAATCCCGGTCATAGGTTACTCGAGAGGGACATCGAGATAACCGGATAGACTAGTATTCTGTATACCTATCCATATGATGGATGCAATTGGTCTCATAGCTGATCGTGTGGGGACACTAGAGATACAATATAGGTGCTCATTGGAGAATGAGTTCACTGATTGATCCACTTACGGAATGCTGGATGATTGATGATGCCTTATTGTTAGATAGCGATTTTGTAGTCCTAGTAGTGTATCTAGTCCTTAGACTTGAGACACCAAGGATATCTTGTATGAGTGCTCCATTCTTTGATACCAGACTTATATGTTTGGATGTCCCAGATCTAGTACAGCCAGTCATTGCGAGTGACAATCGACCTGACGAGGGCTATTGAGTGTCGATAGAGGATCACCCACTCTCGGCGTCATGAGAGGAATATCCCATGTGTTCTTGCTCAGACAAATCCCTAGCCAGGGTCATTCGGATTAAGAGAGAAAGAGTTCTCCGGAAGAATCCAATTAGAGCGAGACTCGAGTAGAAACCAAATGGGTCTGACAGCACCATACCCAATATATTGTCTTTGGGATATTAGATGGATGAGGGACTATAGGTATATGGTAACTGAAGACAAACAAGTCCAATGGATTGGATTCCCCTGTATCATCTATGGACTATGGCATAGTTTCCTAGTACGTCCGTAGTCGATGAGTCGAGTGAAATATTATGGAGATAATAATTCACTGAACCAGAAGGAGTTTTGACAGGTATGACTCAAAGCCAGCTCGATATTGGGCCTAGGAGGTTACACACATATGGTAGGCGTTGCGATGAGTTGAGGTTCAGATATGAGATATCTGCCAGAGCCCTTGTCTTATTGGATATCCAATATGCCCCTGAATTATTGGATCCTATGGATGAGATCCAATAAGAGCCCATAAGAGATTATTGTATAGAGATCCACTAATATAAAATGCTTGGGTAGTTGGATGGAGATCCAATACCCAATAGGGGAGGATCCATTAGGGTTAAGTTGATAGGGGACCTCTATAAATAGGAGGGATTCAGTGGTTCATACGCTAGAGCCTTTGTTTGTCTCTCCTATTCTCCTCCCCCTCTTCACCTTAGAGCAGGCCAGGAGTTTTGAGGAGCATCGTCGTAGCCCTACTATGTGGATCACCGCTAGAGAGGAGAATGCTTGACCTTCTTCACCCTCTCCTAGAGATCTATAAGGATTCAGGGATATACGATCTCCCTAGGTAAAACAATATACTCTATATGCAGTTTTAAGTTTTATGGATTTTTATGTATCAATCTTCTCATGATGACGAACATCTATTTGGAAATATGAGATTTTATTTTTTATTTTTCCGTTACGCATGTGATGTTGCCCCCAAGATTTTCCAATAGCGGTATCAGAGCCAGGTTGTTCGTATGATAGATTGGTTTTGAACTATGTGTATTATGTTTTGGAGAAATTTTTGACATCAAAATCGTCGATGCAAAAGCAAGGAAGGGCAATAACAGTTGCTGCCCTTGATCTACGTGTCTACAGCCACCAGTAGCGGCAACCGCAGCCAGGTAGCACAGTCCAAGCGCTATGCCTACAGCAGCCGACCGGCGACCTGCTTGCAGAAAGCATGCGGCCGGCAGCCCGCGGGCAGAGGCATCGCAGGGCAACGATGGTTGTGACCGCTTGTCCCGCGAGGTGAGGCGCCGCAGGGCAGCGGCGCTTGTGGCCGCTGCTCTCACGGGCAAAACCCCCTCGCAGGGGCGACCGCCCGATGGGACAGCACCGCCTACGGGCGCTACCCCGTAGGTAGAACCACCCGTGGAGGTGGTGGCGCCCACGGGAGTGTGCACCTGCAGGGGCAACACTGCCAGCGGGCGTGCTACTCGTAGACGAGGGTAGCGCCCCCGCCCTCCACCGCAAAGCCTACCGTCGGTAGGGTAGCGGGGGAGGCGGTGGCTGCAGCAGCGGAAAGGGAGAAGGGGGCTTAGGGTTTTCTAGTCAAAAGATAGTTTTGCCCCTCGAAATTTAAGAAATTTCAGTTCTATCCTTCTATCCAAATTATGAAAATACCCCCTTAGAATTCATAAAATTCCCTATATATCCCTGATTTCAATAATATTAATTAATTAAAAAGTTTAATTGATTATTATTTTTTATTATTATCTAGTAGTCCTGCATGATGATGATTTATATATGTGATATATAATATGTGGACGGATGATCATGGACCGTGTGCTGTGTGTACTTGTGATTATTATTATTGGGGCCTACGAGCCTCCATTATATTTCTTGTTTATTGTCGGGCCTACGTGCCTATGATTAAGTTGTAATCATACGAGGTGTAACGGGAGCGTGGAAGCGATAGCGGGACCCACAAGACGGACGATCGCGATGCATGGAAATGCGTCGAGACGTTGACAAAACCGACGAGGATGAGATGGATGATCACAGGGCATGGAGATGCACCATTGCACACATAGATCTTGAAGTGAGTGATTAGGCCTACTGGCTCTGGCCTAATCACATTAGGTTATGGTCCATGATCATCTGGTGTGATTGCTTATATACATACTAGATATGTATATATATTTGCATGCGATTTAGATATATATTAAATATGTATATGTGTGACATGTCATGAGACCAAATCATAGAAACCCCTCTCTCGATAATATTAAGTTGGTAAACGTGAGGTAATTAGATTGACCCACTTGGCCTTCCATCGTTATAGGTAGGGACCAATTCCCGGTGTAGGTTGAGCTGGTCAAGTCCCTCGAGGTTCACCTATATCATGATTCGTTATCTTGCCTGTGACATAGAGATGTCACCGGTGACCTAAGGACATGGTATGCTTAGTCGAGTCCCTTAAGGGTATATCATCGAATCAGACTCATCTAGTAACGATGGTGTTGACTTAACCGAGCATCATAGTTGGTCGAGTTCCTCGAGACCATATTGATTCAGAGGCCGAATAGGACGTGAATCACAAGGAGTTGTGATCGACAAGAGTTGCCTATCTTTTGGGCTTAGTGTGATTGGTCGAGTCCCTCGAGGTTACACTAAGACACTGATTGGATCCTGATCCCGACTAAAAGCATGCCAGAGGCTTCCGTTTAATGTGTTGAGGGTGTCGTGTGACTTGCTAGTAAAATAGTGGGAGCATATTAAGATAGAAGTCTATATCTTGATTGATTATTTCTTACAAAATCTGCATGTTATTAATTTCTACTACATCTTTATTTTTGAAACATGTTGCTTTCAAATCCCCTTACATAACATACTTGATGTCAACCGCCGAACTGGTCCAAATTATACGAATTGACTTTGCAACTTGAGAATTGTTCTCACGGCGGAGAAAATAATGTACGTCCTTGATACAGTGATGATGCCTATGCCCGACGAAGGGGCAAGCAAGGATGAGATCGTTCACTATGTGAAGTACATTAATGACTCCACTCTTGCTCAATATTACACATTAGGCTTTATGACTCCTGAGTTATGGAGACAACACGAAAAGATGGATACCAGATCTATTCTCCTACATGTCCACAAATTGTTTGAGGAATAGGGAAGGACTCAACGATATGAGATATCCTAGAGCCTCTTCTGTGCTAGGATGACTGAGGGGACACTGGTTCAGAATCATGTCCTAAAGATGAATGAGTGGATAGAGAAACTCACAGGTCTAGGAATGGTCCTAGAGGATAACTTGTGTGTGGACATTATGCTTTAGTCCCTACCAGATTCCTTTTCATAGTTCATAATCAATTTTAATATGAACAAGCTTGAGGTGACTCTCCCAAAGCTCCTTAATATATTGAGGGAGGCAGAGAATACTATAAAAAAGGAAAAGCCAGTTCTCTACACTAGTGAGACCAGAAAGAAAAGGAAAGTAGAAAAGTCGCTTAAGAAGGACAAGGGTAAGAGTAGATCAGGTAAAGCAAAGGTTGCTAAGAAAGACTCAGCAAAGGTGTTGGGAAATCCTTGGGAGGGGCGACATCACATGCGTAGCGGAAGAACAAGAAAACAAAATCCTCGATTCCCAAAGAGATGTTCGTCGTCGTATATAGAGTAGATTGTGTTACCTAGGGAGATCGTATATCCCTGTTTCCTTGCAAATCCTTAGGAGAGGGTGAAGGACATCAAGCGTCCTCCTCTCTAGCGGTGATCCACACAGCAGGGTTGCGACGACGCTCCTCAAAACTCCAGGCCTGCTTAGAGGTGGAGATGGAGAGGAGAATAAGAAAAGACAAACAAAAGCTCTTTTGCCTATGGGGCTTTGAATCCCTCCTATTTATAGAGGTCCCTTGTCAAACCCTAATGGGTCCTCCCCTAGTGGGTATTGGATCTGCATCCAATAAGACAAGGGCTCCGTCGGATATCTCATATCCGAACCTCTATTCATCGCAATGCCTACCATATGTGTGTAACCCTCTAGGCCCAATATCGAGCTGGCCGTGAGTCATACCTGTCAGAACTCCTTCTAACTCAGTGAATTATTATCTCTATAATAATTCACTCGACTCATCGACTACGGACGTACTAGGCCACTACGCCGTAGTCCCCAGATGATACAGGGGAATCCAATCCATTGGACCTATCTATCCTCAGTTACCGTGTACCTATAGTCCCTCATCCATCTAATATCCCAGAGACCGTATATAGAGCATGGTGTTGTTAGACCCATACGGTTTCTTCTTGAGTCTCTCTCTAATCGGATTCTCCCGGAGAACTCTTCTCTCTCAACCCGAATGACCCTGGCCAGGGATTTGTCTGAGCAAGAACACATGGGATATTACTCTCATGACGCCGAGAGTGGATGATCCTCTATCGACAATCAATAGCTCTCGTAAGGTTGACTACCACTCCCAATGACCAGCTGTACTAGATCTGGGACAGCCAAACCTATAAGTCTGGTATCAAAGAGTTGAGCACTCATACAGGACATCCTTGGTGTCTCAAGTCTAAGGACTAGATACACCACTAGGACTACGGAATCGCTATCTGACAATAAGGCATCATCAACCATCCAGCATTCCGTAAGCGGATAAATCAGTGAACTCATTCTCCAATGAGCACCTATACTGTATCCCTAGTGTCCCTACACAAGCAGCTATGAGACCAGCTGCATCCATCATATGGACGGGTATACAGCACACCCGTCTGTCCGGTTATCACGATATCCCTCTCGAGTAACCTATGACCGGGATTATTTAGGATATGTGTTTAAAGGTGAATTGATCTCACTATCGTGATCTCATCACGATCCGATTCCCATTGCACAAATCCAAGGACATCACAATATATGTATGCATTTATGCAATAGTTATAAAGTGATATATGCCAAAATATAATAAGCAAAAAGATTCTATATTAAGTCACACGTGCCATCACTCACGTGATTGGCTTGCTGTGCACCTATGACTAGCAATCTCCCACTTGACCTAAAGCCAATCACCTATGTGTATGATCCCCATCAGACCCCTATGATGCTCAAAAGAAATCTGAGACAACGGCTTTGTTAGTGGATCTGCAATGTTATCTTCGGATGGAACTCTTTCCACTACTACATCTCCTCCGGTCACGATTTCTCTGATAAGGTGGAACCTCCTCAGAACATGCTTAGATTTCTGGTGAGACCTAGGTTCCTTTGCTTGAGCAATCGCCCCATTGTTGTCGTAATATAGGGAGATCGGCTCTTCGCTACCCGGCACGACTCCTAAATCTGTAATGAACTTCTTCACCCAAACTCCCTCCTTTGCTACATCTGATGCAGCAATGTACTCCGCCTCTGTGGTCGAGTCAATAGTGGTATCTTGCTTGGAACTCTTCGAGCACACTGCTCCTCCATTCAAGGTGTATCCATACTCTGAATTCGACTTGCTATCATCGACATCAGATTGAAAACTAGAGTCAGTGTAGCCTTCAACCTTAAGGCTATTACCTCCATATACTAGTAAAAGATCCTTAGTCCTTCTCAAGTACTTAAGGATACACTTTAATGCTTTCCAGTGCTCCAAGCCTGGATCCGCCTGATACCTGCTCGTGACACTCAGAGCATGCGCTATATCAGGCCTAGTACATAGCATGACATACATGATAGACCCTATTGCTGAGGCATAAGGTATCATATCCATGTTCGCCCTTTCTTCTAGAGTCTTTGGGGACATACTAGTAGAAAGCGATATCCCGTGTCTCATCGGTATGAGACCTCTCTTGGAATTTTCCATGCCAAACCTTTTGACAATGGTTTCTATGTACCTGGACTGGGACAAGCCAAGCATCCTCTTGGATCCATCTCTATAGATTCTAATCCCCAAAATATAGGATGCTTCCCCTAAGTCCTTCATGGAGAAGTGTCTAGATAACCAAGCCTTTACTGTGGATAGCATTCCTATGTCATTCCCACTGATCAGGATGCCATCCACATATAACACCAAAAAGGTGATAGCGCTCCCACTTACCTTTCTATATACACAAGGCTCATCTTCGTTCTTAACGAAGTCATAAGATCTGATTGCCTCATCAAATCTTATGTTCCAACTTCGGGAAGCTTGCTTTAATCCATAAATGGATCTAAGCAACCTACACACCTTATCAGGGCAGTTCTTGGACACGTATCCCTCAGGTTGCATCATATACACCTCCTCCTCGAGGTTCCCATTGAGGAATGTGGTTTTCACATCCATCTGCCAGATCTCTTAATCATAGTGTGCCGCAATAGCCAATAGAATTCTGATGGATTTTAGCATTGCTACGGGTGAGAAGGTTTCGTCATAGTCGACACCTTGCCTTTGACGATACCCCTTAGCCACTAGCCTTGCATTATAGATCTCTACCTTTCCATCTACTTCGATCTTTTTCTTAAAGATCCACTTGCAACCGATGGGTATAATACCTTCTGGCGCATCAACTAGGTTCCAAACCTTATTAGAGTACATAGAATCCATCTCAGAATTCATGGCTTCTTGCCACTTCCCGGAGTCTATACTCATAATAGCCTCCTCGTAGGTCTGAGGATCAATATCCTCTACATCCTCTCCTCTAATATGTCCCACATATCCCTCAGGAGGATGGGATACTCTATCAGATCTGCGTAAAGTTGAAACTTGTGTATTAGGTACATGAACAGACTCGGGCTGTAGAGTGGTGCTTGAGCTTGATACTCCAACCTCGCTCAATTCTATCATTCTCCCACTATCTCTGCCAAAAATGTGTTCCTTCTCAAGGAACACTGCTCTCTTAGCTACAAAGACCTTTCGGTCCTTGAGATGAAAGAAATAATACCCACAAGTTTCCTTGGGGTATCCCACAAATTTGCATCGCTCTATCCTTGATTCTAACTTATCGGGGTTGTGTCTTTTAACATATGCAGGGCAGCCCCAAATCTTAACAACCTTAAGATCAGGCTTCTTCCCTTTCCATATCTCATATGGTATAGACACTACCGACTTAGTTGGAACTCTGTTCAGAAGGTAAGCTGCGGTTTTTAGGGCATATCCCTATAATGAGATGGGTAGGTCAGCGAAATTCATCATGGACCGTACCATATCTAATAATGTACGATTTCTCCTTTCAAAGACACCATTGAGCTGAGGTGTATAAGGATATGTCCATTGGGATAATATCCCATGGTCCTTGAGGAACTGAGTTAACTCTATACTTAAGTACTCACCTCCTCGATCTGATCGAAGAGTTTTGATACTCTTTCTAATCTGGTTCTCCACCTCATTCTTATACTCTCTGAATTTCTCAAAGGCCTCGGACTTGTACTTCATTAAGTACACATATCCATACCTTGAGAAATCATTAGTAAATATAATGAAGTAGGAATAACCTCCAATGGCATGAGTTGACATGGGTCCACATACATCACTATGTATGAGTTCCAACAACTCAGTGGCTTTCTCTCCAGTTCCACTAAATGGAGAGTTGGTCAGTTTTCCACGAATGCAAGGCTCACAAGTTGCATATGACACATAGTCGAAAGGATCTAGATATCCATCATTTAGCAACATTTGAATCCTTCTTTCATAGCTGTGACCTAGCCTACAATGCCACAGGTATGCACTGTTCAACTCATCTCATTTCCTTTTGGACACATTTATATTCATGATATGTGGAGTGGTGTCTAATATAAATAAATCATTATTCAATGTTCCTTTCATGATTATCTTATCATCTAATAATATCGAACAACCATTGTTCTCAAAAACAAATTTATATCCACTAACTGTTAAACATGAAATGGAGATAATATTTTTTATAATAGAAGGAACAAAATAACATGCATCTAATGCAATAAAAGCTCCACTAGGCAGATGTAGGGCAACCTCGCCAACAGCTACTACAGCAACTTTTGCTCCATTACCCATCTTGAGGTCCATCTCGCCTCTCTCTAGTCTCCTAGGCCTTGCCAGAACATGCAACGAATTGCATATATGATAAACACTACCGGTATCCAATACCCATATGTTATCATAAGAGTCTGACAAATGGAGACTGATCATGAATGTACCTGAAGCTTCATCAAGCTTTTGTTTCGCCCTTTCTGCAAGGTACTCTTTGCAGTTTCTCTTCCAGTGCCCTTCTTTACCACAGTGGAAGCACTGGCCTTTGTCCTTTGCTGGGTCTTTCTTAGCAACCTTTGCTTTACCTGGTTTGACCTTGCCCTTTCCCTTCTTAAGGGACCTTTCTGCTTTCCTTTTCCTTTTGGTCTCACCGGTGTAGAGAATTGGCTTCTCTTTCTTGATAGTACACTCTGCCTCCCTCAATATATTGAGAAGCTCTGGGAGAGCCACTTCAAGCTTGTTCATATTAAAATTCATTATGAACTGTGAAAAGGAATCTAGTAGGGACTGAAGCATAATGTCCACACACAAGTTATCCTCTAGGACCATTCTTAGACCTGTGAGTTTCTCTATCCACTCAATCATCTTTAGGACATGGTTTTGAACCGGTGTCCCCTCAGTCATCTTAGCGCGGAAGAGGCTCTTAGATATCTCATATCGCTGAGTCCTTCCCTGTTCCTCAAACAATTTGCGGACATGTAGGAGAATGGATCTGACATCTATCTTTTCATGTTGTCTCTGTAACTCAGGAGTCATAGAGCCCAACATATAGCACTGAGCAAGAGTGGAGTCATCAATGTACTTCACGTAGCGAGCGATCTCATCCTCGTTTGCCCCTTCTTCGGGCATAGGCATCACTGTATCAAAGACGTACATGATTTTCTCCGCTGTGAGAACAATTCTCAAGTTACGGAGCCAATCCGTATAATTTGGACTAGTGAGAAGGTTGACATCAAGTATGCCACGTAACGGATTTGAAAGTGACATTTTCTGAAAATAAAGATGCAGCATAAATGAATAACATGCAGATTTTGCAAGAAATAAACTATCAAGATATGAACTTCTATCTTAATATGCTCCCACTATTTTACTAACGAGTCACGCGACACCCTCAGCACGTGAAACGGAAGTCTCCGGCAGACTTTTAGTGGGGATCAGGATCCAATCAACGTCTTAGTGTATCCTCGAGGGACTCGACCAATCACACTAAGGCTAAAAGGTAGGCAACTCTTGTCGATCACAACTCCTTGTGATTCCCGTCCTGTTCGGCCTCCGAATCACCATGGCCTCGAGGGACTCGACCAACCATGATGCTCGGTTAAGTCAACACTTTCGTTACAAGATGAGTCTGATTTGATGATATACCCTCGAGGGACTCGACCAAGTATACCATGCCCTCAGGTCACCGGTGACATCTCTATGTCGTAAGCAAGATAGCGAATCGTGATATAGGTGAGTCTCGAGGGACTCGACCAACTCAACCTACACCGGGAATCGGTTCCTACTTATAACGATGGAAGGCCACATGGGTCAATCTAATTGCCTCACGTTTACCGACTTAATATTATCGAGAGATGTTTCTATGATTTGGTCTCCTAATATGACATGTCACACATATACATATTTAATATATATCTACATCGCATGCAAATATATATACATATCTAGTATGTGTATAAGCAATTACACCAGATGATCATGGACCACAACCTAATATGATTAGGCCCGAGCCAGTAGGCCTAATCACTCACATCAAGATCTATGTGTGCAACGGTGCATCTCCATGCCCTGTGATCGTCCATCTCGTCCTTGTCAGTTCCGTCAACATCTTGATGCATCACGATCATCCGTCTCGTGGGTCCCGCTATTGCATCCACGCTCCCGCTAGGCCTCCTCATGTAATTACAACTTAATCATAGGCACGCAGGCCCGACAATAAACGAGAAATATAATGGAGGCTCGCAAACCTCAAAAATAATAATCACAGGTACACACATCACACGGTCCATGATCATCCGTCCACACATCATACATCACATGTATAAATAATCATCATAATATAGGACTACTAGATAATAATAATAAAATAAAAAATAAAAAAATTTGACTGCCCCTGTGCTGCCCGCCTTCTGCTGCACTGCACGCACGCAGATCAAGGGCAGCAACTGTTGCTGCCCTTCCTTATTTTTGCGTTAACAATTTTGACATCAAAATTCTTCCTAAACACAACACACGCAGTTCAAAACCAATCATTCGCACGAACAACCTGGCTCTAATACCACTGTTGGGAAATCATTGGGAGGGGCGACATCACATGCGCAGTGGAAGAACAAGAAAATAAAATCCCCGATTCCCAAAGAGATGTTCGTCGTCGTGCGAAGATTGGTACGCAAAAAACCGCGAAACATGAAACTGCATATAGAGTAGATTGTGTTACTTAGGGAGATCATATATCCCTGTTTCCTTGCAGATCCTTAGGAGAGGGTGAAGGAGGTCAAGCGTCCTCCTCTTTAGCGGTGATCCACACAACAAGGTTGCGACGACGCTCCTCAAAACTCCAGGCCTGCTCAGAGGTCGAGATGGAGAGGAGAATAGGAAAAGACAAACAAATGCTCTCTTGCCTATGGGGCTCTGAATCCCTCCTATTTATAGAGGTCCCCTGTCAAACCCTAATGGGTCCTCCCCTAGTGGGTATTGGATCTGCATCCAATAAGACAAGGGCTCCGTCGGATATCTCATATCCGAACCTCTATTCATCGCAATGCCTACCATATGTGTGTGACCCTCTAGGCCCAATATCGAGCTGGCCGTGAGTCATACCTATCAGAACTCCTTCTAACTCAGTGAATTATTATCTCTGTAATAATTCACTAGACTCATCGACTACGGACGTACTAGGCCACTACGCCGTAGTCCCCAGACGATACAGGAGAATCCAATCCATTAGACCTGTTTGTCCTCAGTTACCGTGTACCTATAGTCCCTCATCCATCTAATATCCCAGAGACCGTATATAGAGCATGGTGTTGTCAGACCTATACGGTTTCTTCTCGAGTCTCGCTCTAATCGGATTCTCCCGGAGAACTCTTTCTCTCTAAACCCGAATGACCCTGGCCAGGGATTTGTCTGAGCAAGAACACATGGGATATTCCTCTCATGACGCCGAGAGTGGATGATCCTCTATCGACACTCAATAGCCCTCGTAAGGTCGACTACCACTCCCAATGACCAGTTGTACTAGATCTGGGACAACCAAACCTATAAGTCTGATATCAAAGAGTGGAGCACTCATACAGGATCTCCTTGGTGTCTCATGTCTAAGGACCAGATACACCACTAGGACTACGGAATCGCTGTCTGATAATAAGACATCATCAACCATCTAGCATTCCGTAAGCGGATCAATCATTGAATTTATTCTCCAATGAGCACCTGTACTGTATCCCTAGTGTCCCTACACAAGCAACTATGAGTCCAGCTGCATCCATCATATGGACGGGTATACAGCACACCAGTCTGTCCGGTTATCACGATATCCCTCTCGAGTAACCTATGACCGGGATTATTTAGGATATGTGTTTAAAGGTGAATCGATCTCACTATCGTAATCTCATCACGATCCGATTCCCATTGCACAAATCCAAGGACATCACAATATATGTATACATTTATGCAATAGTTATAAAGTGATATATGCTAAAATATTATAAGCTAAAAGATTCTATATTAAGTCACACGTACCATCACTCACGTGATTGGCTTGCTGGGCACCTATGACTAGCAAAAGGATGAAGGCTAGTGCTTCCACTATAGCAAAGATGGGCACTGGAAGAGGAACTGCAAAGAGTACCTTGTAGAGAGGGCGAAATAGAAGCTTGGAGAAGCTTCAGGTACATTCATGATCAGTCTTCATTTGTTAGACTCTTATAATAAGACATAGGTATTAGATACCGATAGTGCTTATCATATATGCGATTCATTGCAGGTTCTGGCAAGACCTAGGAGACTGAAGAGAGGCGAGATGGACCTCAAGATGGGCAATGGAGCAAAAGTTGCTATAGTAGCTGTTGGTGAGGTCGCCCTACATTTGCCTGGTAGAGCTATTATTGCATTAGATGTATGCTATTTTGTTCCATCTATTATCAAAAATAATATCTCCATTTCATGTTTGACAATTAGTGGATATAAATTAGTTTTTGAGAACAATTATTGTTCGATATTATTAGATGATGAGATCATCATGAAATGAACATTGCATAATGATTTGTTTATGCTAGACACTACTCCACATATCATTAATGTAAGTGTGTCTAAGAGGAAACGAGATGAGGTGAACAATGCATACCTATGGCATTGTAGGCTAGGTCACATCCATGAGGGAATGATTCAAAAGTTGCTAAAGGATGAATATCTAGATTCATTCGACTATGAGTCATATGCAACTTGCAAGCCTTGCCTTAGTGGAAAACTAACCAACTCTCTATTTAGTGGAATTGGAGAGAGAGCTATTAAGCTGTTGGAACTCATACATAGTGATGTATATGGACCCATGTCAACTCATGCCATTAGTGGTTACTCTTACTTCATTACCTTTACTGATGATTTCTCAAGGTATGGATATGTGTACTTAATGAAGTACAAGTCCGAGGCCTTTGAGAAATTCAGAGAGTATAAGAATGAAGTGGAGAACCAGACTAGAAAAAGTATCGAGACTCTTCGATCAGATCGAGGAGGTGAGTACTTAAGTACAAAGTTTACTCAGTTCCTCAAGGACCATGAGATATTATCTTAATGGATACCTCCTTATATACCTCAGCTCAATGGTGTGTTTGAACGGAGAAATCACATGCTGTTAGACATGGTACGGTCCATGATGAGTTTCGCTGTCCTACCTATCTTATTCTGGAGATATGCCCTAGAGACCGTAGCTTACCTTATGAACAGAGTTCCATCTAAGTCGGTAGTGTCTACACCATATGAGATATAGAAAGGGAAGAAGCCTGATCTTAAGGTTGTTAAGATTTAGGACTGCCCTACTAAAGTTAAAAGACCCAACCCTGATAAGTTGGAATCAAGGATAGAGCGATGCAAGTTCGTGAGATAACCCAAGGAAATTTGTGGGTATTATTTCTATCATTTCGAGGACCAAATGGTCTTTGTAGCTAAGAAGAGAGTAGTATTCCTTGAGAAGGAACACATTCTTGGTGGAGATAGTAGGAGAATGATAGAGTTGAGTGAGGTTGGAGAACCTAGCTCAAGCACCACTCTATAGCTCGAGTATGTTCAAGTACCTAATAGACAAGTTCCAACTTTATGTAGGTCTGGCAAAGTATCTCATCCTCCTAAGAGATATATGAGACATATTAGAGGAGAGAATGTTGAGGATATTGAACATCAGACCTCTGAGGAGGCTATTATAAGTATAGAGTCCGGGAAGTGATAAGAAGCCATGAATTCTGAGATGGATTCTATGTACTCCAATAAGGTTTGGAACATAGTTGATCCACCCGAAGGTATTGTACCCATTAGTTGCAATTGGATCTTTAAGAAAAAGATCAGAGTAGATGGAAAGTTAGAGACCTATCCGAATTCTATTGGCTATTGCAGCATATAGTGATTATGAGATCTGGCAGTTAGATGTGAAAATCACATTCCTCAATGGGAACCTCGAGGAGGAGGTGTATATGATACAACCCGAGGGATTTGTGTCCAAAGACGGCCCAGGTAAGATGTGCAAGTTACTTAGATCCATTTATGGACTAAAGCAAGCTTCCCGAAGTTGGAACATAAGATTTGATGAGGCAATCAGATCTTATGACTTCATTAAGAACAAAGATGAGCCTTGTGTGTACAGGAAGGTAAGTGGGAGCACTATCACCTTTTTAGTATTATATGTGGATGACATCCTGATCATTGGGAATGATGTAGGAATGCTATCCACAGTAAAGGCTTGGTTATCTCGACACTTCTCCATGAAGGACTTAGGGGAAGCATCCTATATCTTGGGGATTCGGATCTATAGAGATAGATCCAAGAGGATGCTTGGCTTGTCCCAGTTTAGATGCATAGAAACTGTTGTCAAAAGGTTTGGCATTGAAAATTCCAAGAGAGGTCTCATATCGTTAAGACATGGGATATCGCTTTCTAGGAGTATGTCCCTAAAGACTCTTGAATAAAGGTCGAACATGGATATGATACCTTATGCCTCAGCGATAGATTCTATCATGTATGTCATCCATATACCAGGCCTGATATAGCGCATGCTCTGAGTGTCACGAGTAGGTATCAGGAGGATCTAGGCTTGGAGCACTAGAAAGTAGTAAAGTGTATCCTTAAATACTTGAGAAGGACTAAGGATCTTTTACTAGTATATGAAGGTAGTAGCCTCAAGGTTGAAGGCTACATGGACTTGAGTTTTCAGTCTGATGTCGATGATAGCAAGTCAAATTCGGGGTATATGTATACCTTGAATGGAGGAGCAGTGTGCTGGAAGAGTTCCAAGCAATATACTACTATTGACTTAACCATAGAGGCGGAGTATATTACTGTAACCGAGGCAGCAAAAGAGGGAGTCTGGATGAAGAAGTTCATCATAGATCTAGGAGTCGGGCCAACTAGCAAGGAGCTGATTACTTATATTGTGACAACTACAAATCGATTACTCAAATAAGGGAACACGGGTCTTATCAGAAGTGTTCTGAGGAGGTTCCAACTTATCAGAGAGATCATAACCTGAGGAGATGTAGTAGTGAAAAGAGTTCCATCCAAAAATAACATTGTAGATCTACTAACAAAGCCGTTGTCTCAAATTATCTTTGTGCGTCACAAAGGTCATCTGATGGGGATCATACGCATAGGTGATTGGCTTTAGGTCAAGTGGGAGATTGTTAGACATAGGTGCCCAACAAGCCAATCACGTGAGTGATGGCACGTGTGACTTAACACGTAATCTTTTTACTTATTATATTTTGGCATTTATCACTTTATATTGACTATTGCATATATGCATGTATATATTGTGATGTCCTTGGATCTGTGTAATAAGAATCGGATCGTGATGAGATCATAATAATGAGACCGATTCACCTTTAAACATAAATCCTAAATAATCTCGGTCATAAGTTACTCGAGAGGGACATCGAGATAACCGGACAGACTAGTGTGCTGTATATCTGTCCGTATGATGGACATAGCTGGTCTCATAGCTGCTCGTGTGGGGACACTAGGGATACAGTACAAGTGCTCATTGGAGAATGAGTTCACTGATTGATCCGCTTACAGAATGCTGGATGGTTGATGATGTCTTATTGTTAGTCAACAATTTCGTAGACTCAGTGGTGTATCTAGTCCTTAGACTTGAGACACCAAGGATGTCTTGTAAGAGTACTTCATTCTTTGATATCAGACTTATAGGTTTGGATATCCTAGATCTAGTATCATTGGGAGTGATAGTCGACCTTATGAGGGCTATTGAGTGTCAATAGAGGATCATCCACTCTCAGTATCATGAGAAGAATATCCCATGTGTTCTTGCTTAGATAAATCCCTGGTCAAGGTCATTCGAATTGAGAGAGAAAGAGTTCTCCGAGAGAATCCGATTAGAGCGAGGCTCGAGTAGAAACCATATGGGTCTGACAGCACCATACCTGGTATACGATTTTTGGGATATTAGATAGATAAGAGACTATAGGTACAAGGTAACTAAGGATAGACAAGTCTAATGGATTGGATTCTCCTATATCGTCTAGGGACTACGGTGTAGTGGCTTAGTACATCCATAGTCGATGAGTCAAGTGAATTATTATAGAGATAATAATTCATTGAGTCAGAAGGAGTTCTGACAGGTATAACTCACTTCCAGCTCAATATTGGGCCTAGAGGGTCACATACATATGGTAGGCATTACGATGAGTAGAGGTTTGGATATGAGATATCCGAAGGAGCCCCTATCTTATTGGATATCTAATAAACCCATGAATTATTGGATTCTATGGATGAGATCCAATAAGTGTTTAATCTCATATTTTGATGATGAAACCAATTGATAATATTTATGATTTGATCTACATTTTGAGTGACGTAGGATGCTTTGATCAAGATGAGATAATTAAAGCAGGAAGAATCATGTTGGGCCGGAGGAAAACATGTTAGAAGATTGGGCGTCGGGCCGGAGGATCGGTCAACGTATTGACAGAAGGCTTCAGGCAATGGATTCAAGCATCGGGCCAAGAAGAGTGGATATTGCACTAAGGATATTGGAGTTACGAAGTCAACTGGCCGATTGGGCAATAGGCCACAACCGAGAACGATGCGCCGAAGAATCGGACAAAGTGTCGAGGGACTAATGATATGTCGGACAACATGATTAATGCTTAGTATTAATTGTCTAGATCGAAGTGTATTTTATATGTGTAGGATTAACTATGATAGCAAGAATGAAGCGAAAAGAAGTCCTGGAGTCAAAGATGTGATTTCGTTAGGAGTTCGAGAGTTTATCGGAAGTCCGGACATTCGTCGGAAGTTATGTCAGAACTAGCCGAGAAGTCTCGAAGCTTGCCAAAGAAGCTTGTTGGAACATGCCAAGAAGATCGTCGTGAAGTCTAGGAGCTTGTCAGGAGTCCACTGGAACATTGCCGAGAGATCATCGGAAGTTCGCCGGAAGCTCGCTGGAAGAAACCAAGACTTACGAACTTATTTAACTTAAGTATGTTTTAGATTTCATAGTTAGCACGAATTGGGTTTGGAATTAGGCCAACCCAATTATAGGCTAGTTGGGCCTATGTAAGAATTGTGTTGGGCCCAATGAAAAAGCCTAAACAGTGCCCCAAGAGGTGACACCATCGTGGCACAGTCTCCATGACTATGTCAAGTAGTGGTACTGCCTAGACACAGCCTCCGAGAGGCTGCAGGTAGTGGTACCACCCAGCTCAGCCTCCCAAGTAGTGGTACCGCCAAATTGGGTAGTGGTACTGCCCAATGCAGTGTTAGTGTCAAACTGACACTGCCGGTGGTATCGCCCAGCACAGGCGATGGTACCGCCCGGATTCAGGAAACCCGAGATGAGATGTTTTTAGGCTCCAAGTTTGAATCAACTTGAGGCCTATAAATACCCCACTCATCCCTGGTTAACATATACAAGCACAAAGAGTTTTAAAGTAGGAAAACATTGTAGAAATCACTTGAGAAATCCCTCCTCTAGCTTAAACTTAGAATTCTGTTTAGAGAAGAGTGTGTGTGCTTATAAAGGTTATCTTCTAAACTTGTGAAAAGGAGAATAGGGGTGTAAAAGATGGTTGGTCTTTGCTTATTGAAGGAAGACCGATAGTGGATGCCGGTGGCCTCGACGGAAGAGGAATCGGTAGAGTGGATGTAGGTCATGATGACCAAACCACTATAAAATCTGGTTTGCATTTACTTATTGTAATTTACATTAACTAGAAACTGTCTTCAATACATTTACGAACATGCCTTCAATCTAAGCATCTTTCCAAGATCGATTTTAATCGTACAAAAAGTTTTTTCAGAACCAACGTTTTTATCCGTTCCCCCCTCTTAGTGCTGACTCTTTTCCTAATAGTTGGTGTCAAAGCCTCGTATTTCTCATTTGGTTTAACACCCAAGAGAAATGCCTCTTTTCGGCTTTCAAGAGGGTCACTCTCTCATTCGTCCTTCCTTGTTTAATGGGACGGACTACACATATTGGAAAACTTGAATGAGAGTTTTCTTGCTTTCATTGGATTTGAATTTATAGAATATTATCGAAAGTGGTTTTCAAAGGTCTTCTCTTCCAATGAACCATTGGAATGATTTGGAGAAGAAGACTTTTTCCTTAAATGCTAGAGCTATGAACGCTCTATTTTGCGCTTTGGATAAAACTGAGTTTAATCAGGTTTCTACTTGCGAAATGACTTTCAAAATATGGCACACTCTCGAAATCACAAACGAAGGCACGAGTAGAGTAAAAAATTCTAAAGTCAATCTTTTAATGCATGATTTTAAACTATTTCATATGAAACCAAGCGAAACCATTGGAGATATATATACCCATTTTACATATGTCATCAATGGTTTAAAAGCACTTGGTAGAAGTTTTTCAGATTTTGAACTTATTAACAAGATTTTACGATCGCTTTCTAAAAATTGGGATTAAAAAATAACGGTAATACAACAATCAAAGAACTTGAACCATTTTCCAATTGAAGAACTTATAGGGTATTTGATGACCTATGAAATGACGTGCAATACACGTAAAGAACTTGAGAATGACTTTCCAAAGAACAAGAAGGATTTCGGACTTAGAACAATTGAAAACCACTCGAGCATAAGCTCAAGTGATGGTGAACTTGAACTCCTTATGAAATTTTTGAAATAAGAATCGAAAATTAAAAATGAATTTAAAAAAGAAGAAGAAGGCGACTTTAGACGAATTAAGCTTATCCGAAGACAAGAAGAAAATCAACAACGGCAAGGTGGCAAACTACGCCTAAACGACATTCGACAATGAGGTAAACAACTCAAATGAAACTCATTTAATTTATTTCGAAATTATATAATACTTTTCATGAGTTATTCTTAAAATAGTTTAGAAAAATTATATATATATTTTTTGAATTGCATGTTTAATGAAAATACAAAAAAAAAATTGGATCATGCTTACCTTTCTAGTGATTTTAAAAATAATCATGAAAATTACATGTTTTATGATAAACAAACAAAATGATCTTCAATTAAAAATGCCTTATGAAATCATGTTTGATTTGAAGTAATATCATGCTTAATGAGTTTATCTTTCGAAATTATGCATGATGATTCTTGCAATTTATGGATTATCGATTTTTACCATAATGAAAGTAGCTTTTTCAATTTTAAAAAGGATATATGTTCTTATTTGGTATAAAAAGACAAAGGCATAGTTGTATGAAACTAACAACTTAAAATGAAACATCTCTATCTTATCGAGTTTTGAATAAGAGATTGAAACATATATTTATATTATTTTGAATCTCTTGAACTATGAAAGTGATTTTGATGAATTAAATTTGAATAAATTTTATTTTATCCAAATCATGATCTCGATTCCTTGATATTTACAAATTAAGATTTATAATGAATCAGGATTTTTTTTTAATCATTCTCCTATGATTCTACTTGGTATTTTCTTAAGAGGAGATTTTCTAAATGAATCATGATTTTTTAGAATTATAATTTTTATGATTCATAATGAATTGAGAGATATTATACATGAATCGAGATCGTTTATATGTTCTCTCATGACATCTATTTGCTATTAGAATGTCTTCATCTATATCATGATCTTGAATTCTTGATATTGATACTTGAAAATTTTCTATGAATCAAGATCTTGTTTTTGAACTCCTATGTTTCTTTTTGTTATTTACTAAAAATGAGATTTGTCAAAGTGAATCATATCTATTAATATGCATGAATTGATATCTTGTTCTTCTACTATTCTTTTTGCTATTCACCAAAAAGAAGACTTATTCTAATAAACCATGATATGCTACTTGACATCTTTTAAGGTTTATGACTTGAATTTTATTATGTAAAATTTCTTGTATTCATGAAGTTTATCTCATCACCAAGTTCTTCTTGATATTCTTCATGTAATGATATAAATGAATGCAATACTATGATTTTAACATTCATGACTTGATTTTTTGATGATTGAAATAATGACTAGAATATTGATGTAATTATGAATGGTGATTGGGTATTATGCATGCAATACTTCAACTTATGATATTGATGCATGCAACGATGAAATATTTATGATAAAAAAATTATTTTGACATTCATGACTTGATTTTTCATCTTTGTTATTTACCTTTGTCATGATTTAAAAATTGTTGTAAAGGGAAAAGAATTACAACATTGTATTCTTCCCTTCTTTTTGACAATGATAAAGGGGGAGAAAAATTGCTAGCACAAGATGCAAAATTTGGAAATTTGCACATTGCAAAAGAAGCAAATTTGCTAACTTAGCACATCTCAAAATAGAAGCAAAGATTGCTAACTTATATATTTCAAGAAGCAAAAGTTGTTTTCTTGAACATCTCAATATTGCTAGCTTATATATATTTTTTTAATGATGTAAAAAATTTTGCTAGCTTGCATAATGTAGAAATTGCTATCTTGAACATTACTAAGAATTGCTAGCTTGCAATCTCAAGAGAAGCAAAAGTGCTATCTTGCCTATCTCAAGAAGCAAAATATGCTAACTTACAAAATTTACAATCATGCACATCTTTAAAATTAATGATGATTTGGTGATTATGCATGTTGTAACGAGATAACCAAATATGCTAGCTGTATGTTGTAAAACTTGCATATCGTAAAAATTGCTAGCTTGTAATCTAAAGAGAAGCAAAAAGTTGCTATCTCAAGAAAAGCAAACATGCTAAACTTACACATCTTTAATTATTGCTGGCTTGCATAATGATAAAACTAGAAATTATGTTAATTATGCAATGATTTGAACTTCTATATCCAAACACTTGATAGTTGGAACTTCTCCTTTTTGTTGATGACAAAGGAGGAGAAGTATGATTATGTTATACATGATGACGTGTTACAAATATTCATGATTAAATTTGTAATAACTTGAATTCAGCTTGAATTCAAGGTTCTATCAATATGACATATTGATAGGGGGAGTTAAGGTTAACTCCGTCATCAATTGGTTGTCATTATAAAAAATGGGGAGATTGTTGAATCTCGTATTTTGATGATGAAACCAATTGATAGTATTTATGATTTGATCTATGCTTTGAGTGACACAGGATGCTTCAATCAAGATGAGACAATTAAAGTAGGAAGAATCATGTTGGACCGGAGGAAAACATGTCAGAAGATTGGACGTCGGGCCGGAGGATCGGTCGACGTATCGACAAAAGGCTTCGAGCCATGGATTCGTGCATCAGCCTAAGAAGAGTGGATATTGCGCCAAGGATATCGGAGTTATGGAGTCAACTGACCAATTGGGTAATAGGTCGTAAGAGAGGACGATGTGCCGAAGAATCGGATGAAGCGTCGAGGGACCAATGACATGTCGGACAACATGATTAATTCTTAGTATTAGTTATCTAGATCGAAGTGTGTTTTACATGTGCAGGATTAACTACGATAGCAAGGCATGAAGCAAATTGAAGTCTCGGATTCAAGGACACGATTTCATTGGGAGTTCGTTGGAAGTTCAGATGTTCGTCAGAAGTTCTATCGGAACCAGCTGAGAAGTCTCAGAGCTTGCTAGAGAAGCTCGTCCGAACTCACCAAGAAGATCATCGTGAAGTCCAGGAGCTTGTCGGGAGTCCACTGGAACATTGTCAAGAGATTGTCGGAAGTTTATCGGAAGATCGTCGGAAGAAACCAAGACTTACGGATATGTTTAGCTTAAGTATGTCTTAGATTTCATAGTTAGCATGTAATTGGGTTTGGAATTGGGCCAACCCAATTATGGGCTAGTTGGGCCCATGTAAGAATTGTGTTTGGCCCAATGAAAAGGCCCAAACAGTGCCCTAAGAGGTGACACCGTCATGGCACAATCTACGAGACTATGTCAAGCGGTGATATCGCCATTCTGGCGGGTGGTACCTCCCAGACATAGCCTCCGAGAGGCTATAGGTGGTGGTACCGCTAGTCTGGGCGATGGTACTGCCCAGCACAACCTCCTAGGCGGTGGTACTGCTCGGACCTAGGAAACCCAGGATGAGATATTTTTAGGCTCTAAGTTTGAATCAACTTGAGGCCTATAAATACCTCTCTTATCCCTGGTTAACATACACAAGCATAGAGAGTTTTAAAGTAAGAAAACACTATAGAAATCACTTGAGAAATCCCTCCTCTAGCTTAAAATTAGAATTCTATTTAGAGAGGAGTGTGTGTGCTTGTAAAGGTTGTCTCCTAAACCTGTGAAAAAGAGAAGAGGGGTGTAAAAGGCGGTTGGTCTTCGCCTATTGAAGTAAGACCAATAGTGGATGCCAGTGGACTCGACGGAAGAGGAATCGATGGAGCAAATGTAGGTCACGACGATCGAACCATTATAAAATATAGTTTGCATTTACTTATTATAATTTACATTAACTGCAAACTGTCTTCAATACATTTATGAACACGCCTTCAATCTAAGCATCTTTCCAAGATCGATTTTAATCATACGAAAAGTTTTTCAGAACCGAGGTTTTTATCCGCTGTACTAATTCACCCCCCCCCCTCCCCGCTTAGTGGTAACTCTTTTCCTAACTATAAGAGCCCATAGCTCATAAGAGATTATTGGATAGAGATCTACTAATCTAAGAGGCTTGGATAGTCAGATAAAGATCCAATACCCAATAGGGGAGGATCCATTAGGGTTAGTTGACAAGGGACCTTTATAAATAGGAGGAATTCAGTGGTTCATAGGCTAGAGCCTTTGCTTGTCTCTCCTATTCTCCTCCCCCTCTACACCTCAGAGCAGGTCTAGAGTTTTGAGGAGCGTCGTCGCAGCCCTACTGTATGGATCACCGCTAGAGAGGAGGACGCTTGACCTCCTTCACCCTCTTCTAGAGATCTATAAGGATTTAGGGATATACGATCTCTCTAGTAACACAATATACTCTATACACAATTTTAAGTTTCATGGATTTTTACACATCAATCTTTGCATGACGACGAATATCTCTTTGGAAATAGGGGATTTTATTTTTTGTTCTTTCGCTACGCATGTGATGTCGCCTCCAAAATTTCTCAACAAGAAGAGCATTACATCAAATCCATTTCTTATTAAAAATTCATAAGAGTGAAATTCGTGAGAGATACATTTGTCAATGACTTCCATGTATCAAACATCAAGATATGTATAAACACTTCATGCATTTATAAAATGTTTCGTCATAGCCTTTCATCACTACTAGCATGAGGTAATATCATTAGTGCTTGTATCACTCAAAAGTTAAGAATCCGATATTACATCATATATGATTAAAACTTTCAATATTCAATAGAGATCATAATCATCATAAAAATTTTCAGAATCAAAGTAAACACGATATTGCATCATTGTATGATAACATGCTCATCATTTAAAGAGATCACAACATTATAGAAATTTTCAGCAACAAAGTAAACATGATATTGCATCATTGTATGATAACATGCTCATCATTTAAAGAGATCGCAGCATCATAGAAATTTTCAGCATCAAAGCATAGAATTCCAACATCAAAGTAAACAACATTTTATATTTACAACATCAAGGTAAACAATTTTCAGAATCAAAGCATAGAATTCCAACATCAAAGTAAACATTTTATTGTTGTGAAGCATACAACCTTATTTTCATCATCATGTAAAATTCGCATCATAAGAGGAGAAGATTTAAGTGAGTGATCCAAAGAATCAAGAAAGTCCGAAAATGAAATTTAACAAATTCATGCATTCAGACAAATTAACATTCCTAATTCTCTTCTAATAAAATCAAATTATTCTTCACTTAAGGGCTTTGTATCAATAAACTCTAAGATTACATCATGATTTTTAACATGATCTCATATAAACATATTGCACTTGTGTTGTCACATTTTATGGGAATGTTTTTAAGATGAATCTTATAATCTTCTCAAGTGTTTTTCATCTACACAACTTGTGCACAACATGCACTAGCTGCAATATACTCAGCTTCGATTGTAGATAGTACAACCGAGTTTTGTTTCCTAAAAGACCAAGAAACTAGTGCGTGTCCTAAAAATTGATATGTTCCAGATATGCTTTTTCTATCTAATCTAAATCTAGTAAAATCCACATCCGCTTAAGCAATTAGTTTAAAGTTCTCGAATTTGGGATACAATAGTCCTAAATTTGTGATTCTTTTAAGATATCTAAGTATTCTCTTAACTACTTTAAGATGAGATATCTTAGGATTAAATTGAAACTTAGTACAAATTCCTACACTAAACATGATATCCGGTCTAGTTGTAGTGAGGTATAATAAACTTCCTATCATACCCCTATAAGATTTTTGATCAAAGCTTTCTCCACTTTCATCGATGTCTAACTTAGTGGAGGTGCTCATAGGAGTGTTGATAGCATTTGAGCTATCCATATTAAACTTTTTTTAGCAAATCTAAAGCATATTTTGTTTGACTAAGAAAAATATCATTACTTGGTTGTTTGATTTGTAAGCCTAAAAAGAAAGTTAATTCCCCCATCAAACTCATTTCAAATTCAAGACTCATACTTTTTGCAAATGACTCACATAAAGATTCATTCGTGGAACCGAAAATAATATTATCAACAAAAATTTGAACAATAAAAAAGTTATTTTTAAAATTTTGATAAACAATGTAGTATCAACCTTGCCTTTAGAGAAATTATTTTCGATAACAAATGAGCTAAGTCTCTCATACCAAGCCCTTGGGGTTTGTTTCAATCCATAGAGAGCTTTAGTCAATTTAAACACATAATTAAGGAGATTATCATTCTCAAATCCGGGAGGTTATTCAACATAAACTTCTTCAGAAATAAAGCCATTAATAAAAACACTTTTAACATCCATTTGAAATAACTTATGGCTTCTAATTGTGCTATAGGAGCGAAGGTTTCTTCATAATCAATACTTTCTTCTTGGTTGAAACCTTTGGCCATTAATCTAACCTTATTTCGAACCACGATACCAAATTCATCTTGCTTGTTTCTAAAGACCCATTTAGCACTGATAACTAAATGGTTATTTGACATAGAAACAAGCTTCCATACCTCTTTTCTCTCAAATTGATTCAACTCTTCTTGCATTGCGATAACCTATGAATCATCTTTCAAGGCCTCGTCAATGCATTTTGGTTCAATTTGGGAGAGAAAAGCGGTGTTGGCACAAAAATTCTTAAGAGAAGAACGAGTTTGAACCCCGTTTAATATGTTTCCTATGATTAACTCCTTAGGATAAGTATCTATATACTTCCATTCCATAGGTAAGGATGTTTCGGAAGAAGATGCATCCAAGTTGTTAGATGGAGAAGGGGTTTCATTTAAATTTAAAGCATCAAAATTAACATCATCATCAAAATCATTTTTCTTGACTTCGGAAACTTCATTGAAAATAATATAAATAGACTCTTCTATAATTAAAGTACTTTTGTTAAAGATACAAAATGCTTTAGAAATAGAAGAATAGCCAAGAAAAATTCCTTTATCGGATTTAGCATCAAATTTTTCTAAGACATCTTTTCATTCGAGATAAAACACTTACACCCAAAAACTTTAAAATATGAAACATTGGGTTTTTTTGTTGTTCCACAACTCATTAGGAGTTTTGGCAAGTAAGGGTCTTACTAGAACTCTATTCATGACATAGCATACCATATTTACAGCTTCGGCTCAAAAATATTTGGGTAGGCTATATTCATTCAACATGGTTCTAGCCATTTCTTGTAAGTTACTATTCTTTCTTTCTACTACTCCATTTTGGAGTAGAGAAGTTATGGTTGTATCCATTAGATTCATAAAATTCTTGGAAATCATGGTTTTGAAATTCACCATTGTGATCACTTCGAATTGATGAAATCATAAATCCCTTTTCATTTTGAACAAGTTAACAAAACTTAGAGAAACATCTAAAGTAATCACTTTTGTGTGCTAAAAATTAAGTCCATATGTGTCTACTATAATCATCCATGATGACAAATGCGTATTTGTTTCCTCTTAGGCTTGATGTAGCAATTGATCTGAATAAGTCCATATGGATTAACTGCAATGGCCTAGAGATACTTATTTAGTTCTTTGGTTTGAAACTACTTTTTATTTACTTTCCTAGTTGACATGCATCACATACATTATCTTTGATGAACATATATAAGGAATTCCTCTCATAAGTTCTTTAGATGGAATTTGAGAGATTAGTTTCATGCTTGCATTGTTAGGATTGGAGCGGCACTAAGAGGGGGGGGGGTGAATTAGTGCAGCGGATTAAAACGTTAGTTTCGACAAATCTTTCGTACGATAAAAATCGGAATCAGAAGTGCTTAACTTGAAAGCGTATTCGCAAAGTTGTGCAGCAAAGGTATTGATGAAGTAAAGCAAGTAAGAAGGTTTGTAGTAATGTAAATAGCAGTAACGAAATGCAAACCAGAGATTACGCCGTTTTTAAAGTGGTTCAGTCAAGTGACCTACATCCACTTGCGAGGCCCCTCTTCGATGAGGCTCCCACCTTCCACTAGCAAATCTCTTGAAAGGGAAGGGTGAATACCCCTCTTACAACTCTTTTACAAGCGGTTCACTCTCTTATAGATTTCCAGCAAGAAAGAAAGAGGTGAACACTAGCAAATTGAAAACAAGTGATACCGGGGAGGGTAAAAATGCAGAATGGATTTCGAAAGAACACCGATAGAATAGTTGTTCAGATAGAAAATGTCACAGAAGGCAATGAACGAACTCTTGAAGAAACTTCGGTAAAACAAAAAAATAGTTCACCACCAAGTTAAAAATCAAAAGGGATATAGAAAGATCACCACCCTAATGACAATAACAAGGATACAGAACTGAAAGCAAAAGACTCACCACTCAAGGACACTTCCAAGAGATACAGAGTTCACAAGAGCACTCCAAGAGAGCTTCTGCCAATATCCTCAGCTTTTCTAAAGTCCTTTCTAAGTCCTAAACACCAAAATAAATACTAGTGCATGAAACAACCCTTCATGCATAGGAAATTTCGAAATTAAGTGTTTATAGCTACTAACCAACCATTTTAATGCACTCATTGGTAATGAAGAAATGTTCACAACTGCCAACCAACTCCTTTAATGCATTCCTTTGTCTTGAAGAAAAGCACCTTGAAACAGCTTTAACTTTGTGCAGAGAATATGCTGATGAGCTGTCACATTTGAGTGTGCTGAGATAAAGATTATGAGGCATCATTATTGACTGAAAAAGATACTAGATCATAATCAAGGCTCATATAATCAGATTGTAGTAAATTAGACACTCCCGTGTCAACAAGACTAGCAAGGACTTTTCTAAGGCCTTTCTCTCAAACACTTGCTGCTCAAAAAGTTGTTATCTCAGTTGAGATTTGAGAGGTATTTATAAGCCTCAAGAGGATTCAAATTTGGGCTCCAAAATTTGAATTCTCTTGGAGTTCCCGATGCTGGCGGTGCCACCGCCCAGCTCTCGGGTGCTGGGCGGTTCAACCGCCCAGTCTGGTAGTGCCACCGCTAGACTCTTCGGTTCACTGATTGGGCTTCAAACTTAACCCAAACCAAGTCTAATTTTGGGCCCAGTTGGCCCATAATCAGGATATAGGATTATCTCTTAATCCTAATCCTAATTACAAGTGAACTACATAACAAAAAAACATCCTAAGCAAGTTTTCAACCGCGAACGTCGAGTCTTGTTCCGGCGAGCTTTCCGACGAACTTCTCCCGACGGACTCCCAGCAAGCTCCCGAACTTGTGATGACTATAATGAGTAGCCAAGCCTTCTCGGTGATCTCCGTGAACCTCCGACGATCTCTTCGGCGAACTTCCAAAAATTCTGACAGGTTCCCGATTTCTTCTCGGTTGGTTCCGGCAGCATCTCCGACAATTCTTCGGACTCTTAAACGTCCATCGAACTTGACTCCGGTATCCTTGCTTTGTGTTTTTTGGTTATCGTAGTTAATCCTGCACACTTAACTCAATAATATGGATTAGATAAAATAACTCATCAATTATTTTTATCATCAAAATTCGAGATTCAACAATCTCCCCCTTTTTGATGATGACAATCAATTGATGACAGAGTTAAACATAACTCCCCCTATCTATATGCCATATTATGAGAAGATAAAAACACTTGAATTTCAATCCTTTGAATTCAAGTTTAAACCGATAAGTTCTAACAGTAGAACTTATCGTTATTCTCATTAAGCATAATGTAAATGCTAAACTTCGATGAAAATCTTTTTTAACTGGAATGATAAGAGATAATTTTTACTACGACAGGAGATAAAGATTTTCAACATGAATTTCATGATTATACATGTTAGACATGCTTTCAATATGATCAATCGATCTTACGATATTCTCAAAGATTTGCAAGGCATATTAGACATTCATAGATCGATCACTTTTCTCAAAGATTTTGCAAGGCATATTCTCAAAGATTTTGAAAAGCTTTTGCAATTCATATTAGTCATGCTATTAAAATGATACAAGTCATCACTTTTCTCCCCCTTTGTCATCAACAAAAAGGGAAATGAGACTTGAAGCACATATTTTATCATACAAAGATTTTATCATTGAAAATTAAGTATGCAAAAATATTTACGCAGAGTTCATTTTAAAGGAAAATTCAGCATGCATCCATATTATCTAATCTCTTCTTTCTATAAATAACAGAAATTGTAGATGTACAAGAAAGAGATTGGGATAAGACAAAAAACATTTCAAGTAGTAACTACAATAAGTCAAGATCATAATTCGAATACAAATTCATTCAAATTCAATTTGTCAACTTGAAACTTATAATCAAGCCTTCAAAATCAATTTCGAGATTCAAAATATCATAAAATCATTAATCTTGATCAGATGGGAGCGGTGTTTGACTCAAGATAGGATAAGAGAATTTAACATGTCATTAGAATCGAAAGAGAAGGATCAGTTCACCGAGGAACGGAGAGAGAATGAAAAAACTTTACGGAAAATCTATTCAAACAAGTTTATTGTTTATGGACAATTTAACATACCTAATTCCCTTCTAATGAATTCAAATTGGTCTTCATTCAAGGCTTTTGTAAATATATCTGCTAATTGATGCTTTGTGTCAATGAATTCTAGAACAACATCATTGTTAAGGACATGATCACGTATGGAATGATGCCTAACGTCGATATGCTTAGTTCTAGAGTGCAGAATTGGATTTTTAGTAAGACATATGGCACTAGTATTATCACATTTTATGGGAATGTTTTTAAAGTGAATTCCATAGTCTTCTAATGTATTTTTCATCCAAACAACTTGTGCACAGCATGCACTTGCAGCAATGTATTCGGCTTCCGCCGTAGATAGTGCAACTGAATTTTGTTTCTTGAAAGTCCAAGAAACAAGTGCATGTCCTAAAAATTGGCATGTTCCGGATATACTTTTTCTATCTATCCTGCATCCGCCAAAATCGACATCCGCATAAGCTATTAAATCAAAATTTTCAGATTTTGGATACTACAATCCTAAATTTGGAGTTCCTTTAAGATACCTAAATATTCTTTTAACACTTTTAAGATGAGATAATTTAGGATTTGATTGAAACCTAGCACAAAGTCCTACACTAAACATAATATCTCGTCTAGTTGCGGTAAGGTAGAGTAGACTACCTATCATTGCCCTATATATTTTTTGATCGAAATTTTCACTATTTTCATCCATATCTAACTTAGTCGCAGTACTCATAGGGGTGTTTATTGCTTTTGAATTATACATGTTAAATCGTTTTAACAATTCTAATGTATATTTAGATTGGTTAAGAAATATACCATCCATAAGTTGTTTGATTTGTAATCCTAAAAAGAACGTTAATTCACCAATTAAACTCATTTCAATTTCATGACTCATACATTTGGCAAATGATTCACATAGTGATTCATCCAAAGAGCCAAAAATAATATCGTCAACATAAATTTGCACAATAAGAAAATTATTTTCAAAATGTTTAATAAACAATGTAGTATCAACCTTGCCTTTGGTAAAATTATTTAAAATAAGAAAGGAACTAAGCCTTTCATACCAAGCTCTAGGAGCTTGTTTCAAGCCATAGAGAGCCTTAGTCAATTTGAATACATGATTAGGAAGAAGAGAATTTTCAAATCCGGGAGGTTGTTCGACATATGCTTCTTCGGAAATAAAACCATTCAAGAAGGCACTTTTGACATCCATTTGAAATAGTTTAAAATTATAACTACTAGCATAGGCAAGGAGCATCCTTATGGCTACTAATCGAGCCATGGGAGCGAAGGTTTCTTCGTAATCAATACCTTCTTCTTGGTTGAAACCTTTGGCCACTAATCTAGCCTTGTTTCTAACCATGATACCATTTTCGTCTTGCTTGTTTCTAAAGATCCATTTAGTACCAATGACTAAATGGTCACTAGGTCTAGGAACAAGCTCCCACACCTTATTCCTCTCAAATTGATTCAATTCCTCTTGCATTGCAATAACCCAAAAATCATCTTTTATGGCCTTGTCAATGCACTTAGGTTCGATTTGAGAAAGGAAGGCGGCATTAGCACAAAAATTCTTGAAAGAGGAACGAGTTTGAACCCCTTTTAATGTATCCCCTATAATCAGCTCCTTTGGATGAGCATCTATATACTTCCACTCCTTAGGTAAGGAAATTTCGGAAGAAGGTGCATCCAAGTTGCTATTTTGAGGAGTGGGTTCATTTAAATTCAAATTATCAAAACCAAGATCATCATCAAAATCATTTTTCTTTAAATTTGAAACTTCATTAAAAACTACATGAATAGACTCTTCTATTACTAAGGTTCTTTTGTTAAAAATCCGAAAAGCTTTAGAAACGGAAGAGTAACCAAGAAAGATGCCTTCATCGGATTTAGCATCAAATTTTCCTAAGGCATCCCTTTCATTTAAAATAAAGCAATTACAACTGAAAACTTTAAAATAGGAAATATTTGGTTTTTTGTTATTCCATAATTCATAGGGAGTTTTTGATAAGGATGGTCTTATTAGGACCCTATTCATGATCTAGCAAGTCGTATTTATGGCTTCGGCCCAAAAATACTTAGGTAAACTATGTTCATTTAACATAGTTCTTGCCATTTCTTGTAGGTTTCTATTTTTTCTTTCAACTACTCCATTTTGTTGGGGATTTGTCGGAGTGGAGAAGTTGTGATTGTATCCATTAACTTCGCAAAATTTTTGAAAGTCACGGTTTTGAAATTCGCCACCGTGATCACTCCGAATTGATGAAATCATGAAACCTTTTTCGTTCTGAGTGAGTTTACAAAATTTAGAGAAACACTTGAAACAATCACTTTTGTGAGCTAAGAAATAGGTTCAAGTGTATCTAGTATAGTTATCCACAATTACAAATGCATATTTGCTTCCTCCTAGACTTGTCGTATCAATTGGTCCAAATAAGTCCAAATGAATCAATTGTAATGGTCTAATGGTGCTAATTTGAGTTTTTGATTTGAAACTAGTTTTTGATTTGAAACTAGTTTTTATTTGTTTACCTAGTTGACATGCATCGCATACTTTGTCCCTAATAAACTTTATATTTGGAATTCCTCGCACTAATTCTCTAGATGAGATCTTAGAGATTAGTTTCATGCTTGCATGACCTAGTCTCCTATGCCAAAGCCAATCATCATCATTTAAAGCAGAGAAGCACATTTCATTACTTAGTTCATCAAGGTTAATGGTGTAGACATTATTTTGTTTTAAAGCAATCATAGTCATGTTATGGTTTGGTTTTTCAATAATACATAGATTTGATTCAAATCTAACGATATAACCTTTATCGCATAATTGACTAACACTCAAGAGATTATGTTTCAATCCATCAACTAGTAATACATCATCAATAGAAAATTTTAATTTGTTACCTATGGTTCCCTTGCCAATGATTTTGCCTTGGTTGTTGTCTCCGAAGGTGATGTACCCTTCTTCTTTGCTAGTGAGCATAGAGAAATGAGATGGATCTCCAGTCATATGTCTTGAGCATCCACTATCTAGATACCATCTCTTGCTCCTAGCTTGTGATGGTGTATGTTTCTACAAGAAGGGATTATTTTTAGGTACCCATTTTCTTTTGGGTGCCTTATAAACTTGTTCATCATATTGCATAGAATTGATCATGGTTCCTTTAGGAACCCAAATTAGTTTGTTCGGACTAATTTTCTTGAATGGACATTTATAAGTTTTATGTCCATATTTGCAACAAAAGTTGCAATTGCTTTGGTGCCAAACATGTAAGATGGGGCCTTTAATGAAGGTGGTTGGATTTTGGTGAGGACTTCTCACAAATCCGATTCCACTTCTTTTAGGAATGTGACCCTTATTTGTAAGGATCATGTTCAAAGATTTGCTACCAACCTCGAATTTCTTCAAGGTGTCCTTAAGTAGCAAGTTCTCCTTTTGGAGAGATTCTAGATCATGGCATTTTATACATGGAGCAAAACTATCATGATATTCAGTTTTTAATTTATCGATATCACAAGTGAGACTATCATGCTCCTTTTTTAGCAATTTATATTTTCTACTAATTGTCTTACATTCATCAAATAACTCATGGAAAGCATTTAATAATTCATGATAAGGTAAATCTGCATCAATTAAATCCATTACCTCTTCTCCGATGGCCATTAGGGCGTAATGAGCAACTTGCTCGGTGTTGGACTCCTCTTCTTCGGACGTGCTTGATGTTGAATCTCAGATTTTGATGATGAAGTCAATTGTCATTTGTTATCTAATCCATGTGTTGAGATAAGTGTGCAGGATTAACTACGATGAAAGTTAGACAAGCAGCAGGAGTTGCGCTGGAGTCAAGATCATGATCACGTTGGGAGTTCGAGAGTTCGACGGAAGTTCGGACGGTCGTCAGAGGTTCAGCTAGAACAGATCCGAGAAGTCCAGAAGCTTGCCAAGCGAAGCTCGTCGGAACTCGCCAAGTGGATCGTCGCAAAGTCCAGGAGTTTGCCGGATGTCCGCAGAAGAATCACCGAGGGTTCATCGGATGATCGACGGAAGTTCGCCGGAAACTTGCCGGAAGAAGCGATTGACGCATCGGAGCAAAGCTGCAGAAGTTGTCTTAGATTTAATTGTAGTTAGCACGTTGATTAAGTTGGAAAATGGGAGGTGATCCCATTAGCTTAATCATGGGACAATTGGGCCCCTGAAAAGATTGAAATTGGGCCGAATGGAGCTAACCATTCGGACCCTGATTGCACCAGGCGGTGCAACCGCTTAGGCCAGGAGGTGCAACCGCCAGGGCTGTGTCTCCCAGCGAGACTGGGCGGTGCAACCGCCCCAGCTAAGAGGTGTAACCGCCCAGAGCTCAGTCTTCGAGCTAGACTGGGCGGTGCAACCTCCCTGACAGAGAGGTAGCACCGCCTGAGCACGGTCTTCGAGCTCAGGCAGAGAGGTGCAACCGCCTCAGTCAAGAGGTGGCACCGCCTGGGGCTCAGTCTTCGAGCCAGACTCAGGCGGTACAACCGCCCCTGACAGAGAGGTGCAACCGCCTGGGCTCAGTCTCCGAGCTCTGCCAGGCGGTGCAACCTCTCCAGTCAAGAGGTGCAACCGCCTAATCCCGGAATTCTGGGATTTGATCGATTTGATCGTTTTGAGCTCCAAATTTGAACTGGGTTGGGGCCTATAAATACCCCACCCATTCAGCACTGAAGAGATACAGATCCACACCGAATTCTTGATCTTTTTAGTGATTCTAAGATCTCAAATTTGTGTAAAGTCCTAAAGTTCTCCTCCTTCTGTTCTTCAAGTCTTGAGTTGTAAAGAGAGGAGAGAGAGGATCTGTAAGGGTTGTCTCCTGAGCCCGTCAAAAGGAGAGGAACTGTAAAACGGCAGTTAGCCTTCGCCCATTGAAGGAAGGCAGCTAGTTGATGTCGGTGACCTCGTCGTAGGAGGAAGCCAAAAGTGGAGTAGGTCAAGACTGACCAAACCACTCTAAATCTCTGGTTTGCTTTTACTTGAGCACTTTATCATTACTGCAAACCTCCTACATAGCTACTGCCCTCCGCGCTTTTACGAACGAGTCTCTAAACTCTTATCTTTCCGAATCTGCATTCAGACGTAAATCGGTGTCTTCGTACGATCTTTACGTTGCAGTTTACGCTTATGTTTTGATTCCATTTATAACTGCAAATTGCCTTCTGCGTATTCATAAAACACTTTTCAAAGTTCAAAACTGCGTTTAGACGTAAAATTACGTTTTGACGTAAAACTGCGTTTAGACGTAAAACAGCGTTTAGACGCAAAACTGCGTTTAGACGTAAAACTGCGTTCATACGTAAAATAGCGTTTAGACGCAAAACTGCGTTTAGACGCAAAACTGCGTTTAGACGTAAAACTGCGTTTAGACGTAAAACTGCATTTAGACGTAAATCGGCTTTCCTCGTACAATCATCAGATTTCAGATTACGTTTACATCTTGATTTCAACTGCATACTGCCTTCTACGATTTTACAAACAAGTTTCAATGTTTAGACGTAAATCTGTGTTTAGACGTAAATTTGCGTTTAGATGTAAATCTGCGTTTAGACGTAAATCTGCTTTTTGCAGATTACTTTTTGAGCTGTACAATAGCAGCACACTATCTTTATACTTTTGTCTAAACAAGTGATTTACGAATCGACACTTAGACGTAAATCTGTTTCTTCGTACGAACATCGGATTTCAGTTTGCGCCGATATTCTGGTTTTCATCATTGCTGCAAATTGCCTGCATAGATTGACTGAAACCTTGCTTAGTTGTCCTTATCATTCAAACGCAACTTTCGGTTTTAATCGCAGAAAGTTTTCCGCTGCACTAATTCACCCCCCCCCCCTCTTAGTGCTCTCGATCCTAACAATTGGTATCAGAGCAAGGTTAACTCTCTAACGGATTAAAACCCAAGAGAGATGGCGTACGCCAGAAACCAAGAGGGGCATTCTATTACACGTCCACCCATGTTCAGTGGAACGGACTACACCTACTGGAAGACCCGAATGAGGATCTTTCTTATCTCTTTGGATTTTGAACTGTGGAACCTTGTTGAAAACGGATTTTCAAAGTCTTCTCTACTAATGATCGATTGGAATGAATTGGAAAAGAAGGCTTTCGCTCTTAATGCAAAGGCTATGAATGCCTTATTTTGCGCACTTGATAAAAACGAGTTTAAACATGTTTCAACTTGCGAAACTGCATTTGATATTTGGCACACACTTGAAGTGACCCACGAGGGCACAAGTAGAGTGAAAGAGTCAAAAATCAATTTGTTGTTGCATTCTTTTGAACTTTTCCGGATGAAACCGAGTGAAACCATTGGCGACATGTTTACCCATTTCACGGATGTCGTCAACGGTCTAAAAGAACTCAGAAAATTTTTTTCGGATTTTGAACTCGTAAATAAGATACTAAGATCCCTTCCTAAAAGTTGGGATCCTAAAGTCACTGCTATTCAAGAGGCAAAAGATCTGCGCAACTTCCCTCTTGAAGAACTAATCGGGTCATTAATGACCTATGAGATGACTTGCAAAGCTCATGAAGAGCAAGAAGACATCCTTCCAAAAAACAGGAAGGATATGGCACTTAAAACTTCTGAATGCCACTTGAGAGAAAACTCAAGTGATGAGGACTGTGATGATGACTTGGCACTTTTAACAAGAAAATTTAAAAAATTCTTCAAGAAAAACAAGTTTAAGAATGATACGAAAAATAAGCTTGAACCCAAGAAGGACCAAGTGATCTGCTATGAATGTAAAATGCCGGGACACTACAAGAGTGATTGTCCCCAAGTCAAAAGAAGAACATCAAAGAAGAAGGCTCTTCAAGCAACATGGGATGACTCGAGCGCATCTGAAGAAGAGGAGTCCAACACCGAGCAAGTTGCTCATTACGCCTTAATGGCCATCGGAGAGGAGGTAACGAATTTATTAGATGCTGATTTATCTTTCGATGAATTAATAAATGCCTTCCATGACTTATTTGATGAATGCATGATTATCAATAGAAAATACAAATTGCTAAAAAAGGAACATGATAGTCTTACTTGTGATTTTAATAAGTTAAAAATTGAATATCATGATAGTTTAAATTCATGTATCAAATGTCATGATCTAGAAACCTGTCAAAAAGAAAACTTGCTACTTAAGGACACCTTGAAGAAATTCGAGGTTGGTAGCAAGTCATTAAACATGATCCTTACAAACAAGGGTCATGTTCCCAAAAGAAGTGGGATTGGATTTGTGAGGAGTCCTCACCAAAATCCAACTACCTTCGTAAAAGGCTCCATCTTACATGTTAGACATCAAAGCAAATGCAACTTTTGTTGCAAGTTTGGACACAGGACGCATTATTGTCCATTTAGGAAATTTAGTCCAAACAAATTGATTTGGGTTCCTAAAGGAACCATGACAAATTCTATGCAACATGATAGAAAATTTAGATCTATTAGTGAGGCACCCAAAAGCAAATGGGTACCTAAAAATCATCCCTTTCTATAAAAACATTAAAACCTTAGGCTGGAGCAAGAATTAATGTTCTGCTCCTTGATTCTCGACAGTCATGACCCAAACGCAATTTGGATACAACAACGAGTGGTAATTATGAAATCACAAAAGCAATTTGGATACAACCTAATGTGACTTTTCAAAATCACGAACACATATACGACATTAGGAGTATGCACGTTAAAAGTTCTATCTTGATCGTACAAGCGTTTTTGCCTTGAAATAAAAACGCACACATAATCATGTAAGCAACGTTAATTGCTCTGAATGAAAACTCTCCTCGAAGACAAAACCTCCCTGATCAAATCACAATAAGGTGTTCACTGCCTACAAGTGGTGGCACCTCTCTAGCCGGCGGTGGCACCTCTCCAGCCAGCGGTGGCACCTCCAGCCTTCACGAGTTGCCAGCGGTTGCACCGCTCTAGCCAGAGGTGCAACCGCCCGCAACTCTGCCTTTTTAACCCACACTAGGGCCGGCGGTGAAACCGACCCCAACTCACTTCTCTTTCATTCTCTACTCCTCCAAGCCTCCTCCATCCTTATTTCACCCCGTTTAGCCTCCCAAATACCTCCCATTTCGGAGCAAAACATCAAGAATCGCTCCCTATTTTGAAGATTTCACTAAGGTATTCTCTAAGAACCTATGAAATTCTGTTTTGTTCTTCATTCACTCTTGTTCATCTTTATCTCTTTAAACAGCAGTAGTTTTGGGTTCTAGAAGATCCTCAAGGGATAAGGGAAAGAGGAGATTAGTAGAAGAGTTTGATCTTACCCTTTTTGATTCCAAAAACCATGCTGAAAAATTTCTCTCCTTCGAACTAAGAAGCATCAATAAGGGAAAATACGTAGATCTGAATGAACTTAGAGACGTAGAGACTATCCAATGGTTTGCAAACCTAAATCTACTTCCAATTTTGTAGATCAACGAACCCATCTATCCTAGGCTAGTTAGATTGTTTTACAATAACATGCAAATAGATGATGAAGAAAGGATGTCAACCTATCTCTTAGGACAACACATCTCAATCACTGATATATTCATTTGTGATATGATAGGCATTCCCATGAAAAGCATAGGACTTTACTTTAGAGGATCATGGAATGAAGAAACTATTGAAACATCCTATGTTGAAGCCTTAGGAACAATCTTTGCCAATCCTAACATAGAATTTGTTCCTAAAAGTTGTGAACATATACTGCCTTTTAACACTAAGATACTTCATCATATCATGACTAGTATAATTCTTCCTAAACAATACCATCATGATGAAGTGAGTCAATTAGAATTAGGAATTATGTACTTAATCATGAAAAGACGTGACATTTGTCTTGGCTATCTTATCCAGCAAAACATGTTAGAATTATCTAAGAAAGATATGATGCTCCCATATGGTGGTATAATTACTAGAATAATAAAAGCTTACGACATTCAAATACCACCAGAAGAAGAAGTAATGAAAGTAGATAGATTCAACATAATAAACAAAAATCTACGTCACCGACTAAGATGTCACTATAGAAACGGTAACTGGGTTAGAATGCCTAGAAGAACTGATCCCCCTCAACCTGAACCTGAACCCAAGCCGGAAACACCAGTCTTTAGGAGTACCCAATCTCCTCCGATCTGTCCCTTTGAGGAAACACATCCGGTTGAGCAAACTCACACATCATCCATCGAAGATATCGGGATTCGGATGGACCGATTTGAACAAAGACAAGAACGGCTTGAACTTCGACAAGATCAAATCCTAACCGAGCTACAGCAAATCCATCGACAATTTGACTCTTTATTTAGGCACTTCAACCTTCCACCTCATGAATGAGCTTGTATGAACATCCGTTGTTTTTGATAAGATATGTTGTAAACTTCTTATGTTACTCATCATGAAGGACTTGGTTTGTGATATGGTTACCTGATATGTTGTAAACTTCTTATGTTATTCATCATGAAGGACTTTGTTTTTGATATGGTTACCTGATATGCTGTACACTCCATATGTTACCCTGATCTGTAAGCATATTTACAAACATCTCTTGTTGTTTATCTCGGATTTTGCACTGAAACTAAAATGGTTTAAAAACCTTATGCCTTGAAAAATATAAAGCGACATACCAATGTAGTTGATAAGTCAGCAGTATGACATTGATATGGTTACTATTACTAATGTTAATATGATTGCTATCATGCCTTGTATCAAGATATCAAACAAAAATTTGCATCGTACGAGCTGATATCTTACCATGTGATGCAATGCTACACTTGCTAAAATATTCGAAATGTGTACATCACGAAATGATCTTGCTTCATAGCTATACATGTCAATATCATGCCATATGATGAAATACTACAATTAATAAACACTTGAAATAGTTGCGTTACAATATCAAAAGCTAACACTGCAAAAGAAGCAAAAACTGCTAGCTTGCATGTGCTATCTAAACCTTGGCATCACTTGATCAAATAATATGTTGGAAGTTATGTGACAAATGTTTTTAACAAAGCTTACAAGTAAAAAGTTCATTTTTCGGTTTGAGTGCTAAAAATGGGATTTTCCTGTACACTCTTATGAAAACTTGCTGAAAAATGACTTTCCTCCTACTTGTTGAAAAATGCTATCATGCTTTTTGTTGATGACAAAGGGGGAGAAACATATGAATTGATAAACACTGCAATAATCATGTCTATGTCAATGTTATAGTTATGCCATTCTTGCATCACCAAGAGATATATGAACAGATGCTATAGTTTGCATTATGTCTTGAGTTGATATTCTATCTTGTGAAGTAAATGCAAACTTGCTAGATAATCACAAATGTGTGCATCAGGTAATAGTCCTTCGAAGCTTTATTTGATTACATGATGAATAGTTACAAACACAATCATTCTTGAAGAGATACATCATGATAGGTATCATGATGGGAGTATTGATAAGTTTAACTGATCTAACTTATCAATACGTCACTTGAATTCTTAGGTCTTGAATTCAAGGTTGACTTATCTCAACTATGGCATATAGATAGGGGGAGTTAAGGATAACTCCATTATCAATTGATTGTCATCATCAAAAAGGGGGAGATTGTTGAATCTCGGATTTTGATGATGAAGTCAATTGTCATTTGTTATTTAATCCATGTGTTGAGATAAGTGTGCAGGATTAACTACGATGAAAGTTAGACAAGCAGCAGGAGTTGTGCCGGAGTCAAGATCATGATCACGTTGGGAATTCGAGAGTTCGACGGAAGTTCGGACGGTCGTCGGAGGTTCAGCTAGAACAGATCCGAGAAGTCCAGAAGCTTGCCAAGCGAAGCTCGTCGGAACTCGCCAAGTGGATCGTCGTAAAGTCCAGGAGTTTGCCGGATGTCCGCAGAAGAATCACCGAGGGTTCATCGGATGATCGACGGAAGTTCGCCGGAAACTTGCCGGAAGAAGCGATTGACGCATCGGAGCAAAGCTACAGAAGTTGTCTTAGATTTAATCGTAGTTAGCACGTTGATTAAGTTGGAAAATGGGAGTTGATCCCATTAGCTTAATCTTGGGGCAATTGGGCCCCTGAAAAGATTGAAATTGGGCCGAATGGAGCTAACCATTCGGACCCTGATTGCACCAGGCGGTGCAATCGCTTAGGCCAGGAGGTGCAACCGCCAGGGCTGTGTCTCCCAGCGAGACTAGGCGGTGCAACCGCCCCAGCCAGGAGGTGCAACCGCCCAGAGCTCAGTCTTCGAGCTAGACTAGGCGGTGCAACCTCCCTGACAGAGAGGTAGCACCGCTTGAGCTCGGTCTTCGAGCTCAGGCACAGAGGTGCAACCGCCTCAGTCAAGAGGTGGCACCGCCTGGGGCTCAATCTGTTAGAATCGGAGCAGCACTAAGAGGGGGGGGTGAATTAGTGCAGCGGATTAAAACTTCAGTTTTTTAAAAAATCTTTCGTATGATAAGAGCGGAACTTGACAAGCTTAATCTTGAAAGCGTATTCTTAAATATGCGCAGCAAAAGTAATAAGGAACTAAAGCATATAAGAAGGTTTGCAATAATGTAAATAGCAATAATGAAATGCAAACCAAGGATCACGCCGATTTTAGAGTGGTTCGGTCAAATGACCTACTCCACTTGCGAGGCCCCTATTCGTTGAGGCTCCCACCTTCCACTAACAAGTCTCTTGAAATGGAAGGGTAAGTACCCCTCTTACAACTCTTTACAAGCGGTTCACTCTCTTACAGATTTTCGAGAAGAGATGAGGTGAACACTAGCAAATTGAAAAGAAGACAAGCTAACACTTTTCTAAGACCTTTCTCTCAAACTCTTGCTGCTCAAAAAGTTGTGATCTCAGCTGAGATTTGAGGGGTATTTATAGGCCTCAAGAGGATTCAAATTTGGGCTCCAAAATTTGGGCTCCAAAATTCAAATTCTCTTTGGGTTCCCGATAGTGGCGGTGCCACCACCCAGCCAAGCGGTGCCACCGCCCAGCGCTCGGGTGCTGGGCGGTGCCACCGCCCAGCCCAGGAGGTGTCACCGCCCAGCCCAGGCGGTGCCACCGCCTACAGTGTTTTCAGCACACTACAGTGTTTTCAGCCCACCGCCTACAGTGTTTTCAGCCTATAGTGTTATAGGCACCTACTTGGGTTATAGGATTAATACCTAATCCTAACCCTAATTAACATGCTAACTACAAATTTTAAAGACATTATATAAGCTATTACAGAGTCCATAAGTCAAGACTTCTTCCGGCGAGCTTCCGGCGAACTTTCGGTGGTCTTCCGATAAACTCTCGGAAACCATTCTGCGGACTCCCGGCAAGCTCTTAAACTTCACGATTTGATCTTGGCGAGTTCCAACGAGCTTCTTCGGCAAGCTCCGATCTTTCTCGGCAAACTTTGCGAACTTCCCACGAACCTTCCGGCGAGCTTCCAAAAAACCCTTCGGCAAGCTCCCTACTCATTCTCGGCTAGTTCCGGCAGCGTTCCCGACGATCCTTCGGACTTCCATCGAACTCTTGAACTCCCAACGAATTCTTCGTGCTTGACTCCGCACTTTGTTTCACTTTATGTCTTTATCGTTATCGTAGTTAATCCTGCACATGCAAGCCAAAACTCTACTCCGATCTAGACAATTATTACAACCCGAATTGACATTCCGTTGCCCGGCACGTCATTGGTTGGCGCTTCGTCCGATTCTTCAGCGCATCATCCACTCTTGCGGCTTGTTGCCTAATCGGTGGTTGACCTCCGCAACCCCGATATCCTTGGCGTAATTCCACTCTCCTTGGCCCGATGCCCGACGTCCGAAGCCTTCTGCCGTCCAATATCCTGACGTGATCTCCTCCGGCGCAACGTCAATTCCTCCTGCGTTAATTGTCTAATCGTGATCGAGTAGACCTGCATCACTCAAAATGCAGTTTAAATTATAAACACATATCAAGTTGTTTCATCATCAAAATACGAGATTCAACAATCTCCCCCTTTTTGATGATGACAACCACTTGATGACAGAGTTAACCTTAACTCCCGGAGTTTAAACAAACTCCCACTATCAATATGCCATATTGATAGAACCTTGAATTCAAGCAGAATTCAAGTCATTGCAATATTCATCATGAATACTTGCAACACATCATCATGAACATATGCATAAACTTATGCATATCATGTCATCAACATACTTCTCCCCCTTTGTCATCAACAAAAAGGAGAAGTACAACTATTCTTTGTGTTGGTAATATAAGTTCAACTCATTGCATGAAAAACATAATATTAAGTTTTATAATCATGCAGTTTTGAAGCTAGAAAATTTAGCAAGTAATGCATCATGCTTAGGACATTCAAGCTATCAAGTTTTAGATATGCAAGTTTTACAGCATACAAGATAGTACTTTTGGTAATGTTCAAGATAGTAAGTTCTACATCATGCAAGCTAGCAATATTGAGATGTTCAAGAAGGCAACTCTTGCTTCTTGAAATATGCAAATTTGTCAAGTTTTGCTAGATGTGCAAGTTACCATTTTTTCCTTTTAAGATAGGCAAGATAGCACATTTGCTTCTTTTGAGATAGCAACTTTTTGCTTCTCTTTAGACTACAAGCTAGCAATGTTTACGATATGTAAGTTTCACAATATACAAGCTAGCAAAAAAAATCAAAAAAATGTAAGATAGCTTTCTTGTGTAAGCTCATGATTCTTGCTTCCTATTGCAATGTGCAAATTGCAAGTTTTGCTTCTTGAGATAGGCAAGATAGCACTTTTTGCAATTTTTGTTTCTTAAGATAGGCAAGCTTGTGATGTTCAAAATAACAAGCTCTTTCTTCTAGAAGTGTCATTTTTTGCTTTCTTTGCAAAGTGTAAGCTAGCAAAATGTTTGAAAAAGTGATAATTTTTGCAACATACAAGCTAGCAAAAATGCCAAACTAGCAAGAGATAATATTTTACATGAGGCAAGCAAACAATTTGGCAAATGTTACATTTGCATCTTCTCTTTTGAGAAGTGCAATTTTTTGCTTTCATCTTGAATTGTGCAAGCTAGTTAGTTTGCCTCTTTTCATGATGTCCACGCTAGAAATTCTTGCTCCCCCTTTGTCATTGTCATAAAGAAGGGAAGACCCTTATATCACTTTTCATATTATGACAAAGGTAAGTACCATTCTTATTTGTGCATAATTATATATTCAAATTAAAATATACACAATTTCAATAACCTTATTTTTCATGCACGATACCGAAAAATAAATCAATCATCATTAATAAGCATATCATACATGATACTCAAACATTAAAATTTTTAAGCATTTATCAACATGTTGATCATGATACCAAACACACATCATATGCAATAAATACATCATGTACATCATTATCATAAGTATTGCATACATCATTTTAACTTTATGAATATTTCATCATTGCATGCATTATATCAATACATTTCAAGTCATGGAAGCCATAAATACAAAGAAATCATGTCATGAAGGATAAAATCATTTGAATACCAAACGACATGATTCATATAGTAAATATCTTCTTTAAATAAAATATCAAGAAAAATCATAGGAGTACAAAGAAGAGATCTTGTTTTAAAAGAAAAATCAAGTAATAACTCTAAGAACTCACAAGGAAAAATCATGATTCATTTAGAAAATCTCCTCTCAAGAGAATATCAAGTAAAATCATAGAAGATCGATTAATGAGAAATTTTGATTTATAATAAAATCTCATGTATCGAATGTCAAGAAATTAAAATGATGATTTATATAAAAAATATCACAAGTTATATTCAAGAGAAAAATCATCATTCATTTTCAACTTATTCAATTTGTCACATCAATATTTCTTAGATATGCATAATACTAAAACATGGTTTTAAATCTTTAACATATAACATGCATAAATTGAAAGGAGAAGGGAAGAATTCAAACGTACAAAGATTTCAACCATCTCATAAACAAATGTAAGACCAAGTCATGAATCCAAAATTCCATGAATCAAAATGATCATCAAAGGTAATCTCATGTTATTCCAAGAAATCAATATCATGATTTTGATAAAACTCATTTCAAATTTAAATCATCAAAATCATCAAAATATCAACATTACTTTCAAGAGATTCAAAATGGTATACATAGATTTATCATAATAAACATCAAGATCAATAGGATAGAGAAAAATAATTTTTCAAGGAAAAAATATTTTCCTCTTTTTAGTTGTTTCAATTCATATGATTTTATTTCACTTATACCAAATAAAAACATGTATAATGTTTAAAACCGAAAGTGTAAGATTTATTACAACAAAGATTAATAAGGCACTTTCATTATGGTAAAAATCAATAATCCATAAATCTCAAGATTCATATGTATAATTTTGAAATTTATTAAGCATGATCATTATGCATGACACTAAAACATGATTTCAAAATGTTTAATATTTTCATTACATCATTATGCAATGGTTTCATTGAACATAATTTTGAATGATTCTTATAGATAACTAAAACTTCTTTAGTTTTAATTTATGTGATTGACTTTATATTAGCATGCTCAAGTTTTGTTCTTATGTCAAAAACATACATCATGTTTGAAAACCAAAGACAAGGTTTTAAAAAAAATATCATTAAGCCTTCCATATAAAAACCATGCATCATCATTGAAAGTTAATATGGAAATCCTCAAAATACACATTCTTGCTTCTCAAGCACATATATTTGATTATTTAAATCTAACATTTTATTCTATTAACATAAAACATACAATTTTCAAGAAAAATAAATAATCAAAAGAAAAGAGAAAATACATCATGGAAAACATCAAGTAATTTCAAAATAATTCAAGAGAGTTGAGTTACTTACCTTGTGGTCGAAGCCCATCAAAGCCCAATTCGCCGTTTCACCTTTGGAAGTTCTTGATTCATCCTTGGGTGCCTTCCTTTTCTTTGGCCTCTTCCTCCGTTCAAGTTCATTATTCATTTTAGATTTTTGTTTAATGAACTTATTAAGAGTTAGTGTTCGAAGTTCAAGTTCATCATTGTCCTCATCACTTGAGTCATCGCTCAAGTGGTATTCATTTGTCCGGAGTTCAAAATCCTTCCTATTCTTTGGAAGGTGGTTCAAGTGTTCATTGTGTTCATCATGTGCATTGCACACCATTTCTATTGTCATTAATGAGCCGATAAGTTCTTCAAGTGGAAAAATATTTAAATCTTTTGTTTCTTGTATTGCCGTTACTTTTGATTCCCAAGCTTTAGAAAGTGATCGTAAAACTTTACTAACAAGTTCAAAATTCGAGAAACATTTGCCAAGAGCTTGTAAACCATTGACGACATCCGTGAAACGGGTGTACATGTTAACAATGGTTTCGCTCGGCTTCATTTGAAAAAGCTCGAAGTCATGCATTAAAATGTTGATTTTCGAATCTTTAACTCTAGAAGTGCCTTCGTGTGTGATTTCAAGAGTGTGCCATATGTCGAAAGCCGTTTCGCATAAAGAAACCCGATTGAACTCATTTTTGTCCAAAGCGCAAAATAAGGCATTCATAGCCTTTGCGTTTAAAGAAAACATCTTCTTCTCCAAATCATTCCTTTGGTTCATTGGAAGAGAAGACATTTCAAATCCATTTTCGACTATGTGCCATAAATTCAAATCCAAAGAAAGTAAGAAAGCTCTCATTCGAGTTTTCCAATAAGTGTAGTCCGTCCCATTGAAAAAGGGAGGACAAATGAGAGAGTGACCCTCTTGAAAGTCGTAAAGAGTCATTTCTATTTGGGTGTTAAACCAAGGTAGAAAAACCTCGCTCTGATACCAATTGTTAGGATCGGAGCAGCACTAAGAGGGGGGTGAATTAGTGCAGCGGATTAAAACTTCGGTTTTTAAAAAATCTTTCGTATGATAAGAGCGGAACTTGACAAGCTTAATCTTGAAAGCGTATTCTTAAATATGCGCAGCAAAAGTAATAAGGAACTAAAGCATATAAGAAGGTTTGCAATAATGTAAATAGCAAAAATGAAATGCAAACTAAGGATCACGCCGATTTTAGAGTGGTTCGGTCAAATGACCTACTCCACTTGCGAGGCCCCTCTTCGTTGAGGCTCCCACCATCCACTAGCAAGTCTCTTGAAATAGAAGGGTAAATACCCCTCTTACAACTCTTTACAAGCGGTTCACTCTCTTACAGATTTTCGAGAAGAGATGAGGTGAACACTAGCAAATTGAAAAGAAGACAAGCTAACACTTTTCTAAGACCTTTCTCTCAAACTCTTGCTGCTCAAAAAGTTGTGATCTCAGCTGAGATTTGAGGGGTATTTATAGGCCTCAAGAGGATTCAAATTTGGGCTCCAAAATTTGGGCTCCAAAATTCAAATTCTCTTTGGGTTCCCGATGCTGGCGGTGCCACCGCCCAGCGCTTAGGGTGCTGGGCGGTGCCACCGCCCAGCCCAGGAGGTGTCACCGCCCAGCCCAGGCGGTGCCACCGCCTACAGTGTTTTCAGCACACTACAGTGTTTTCAGCCCACCGCCTACAGTGTTATAGGACCCTACTTGGGTTATAGGATTAATACCTAATCCTAATCCTAATTAACATACTAACTACAAATTTTAAAGATATTATATAAGCTATTACAAAGTCCATAAGTCAAGACTTCTTCCGGCGAACTTTCGACGGTCTTCCGATAAACTCTCAGAAACCATTCTGCGGACTCCCGGCAAGCTCTTAAACTTCACGATTTGATCTTGGCGAGTTCCAATGAGCTTCTTCGGCAAGCTCCGATCTTTCTCGGCAAACTCTGCGAACTTCCCCCGAACCTTCCGGCGAGCTTCCAAAAAACCCTTCGGCAAGCTCCCTACTCATTCTCGGCTAGTTCCGGCAGTGTTCCCGACGATCCTTCGGACATCCGTCGAACTCTTGAACTCCCAACGAATTCTTCGTGCTTGACTCCGCACTTTGTTTCGCTTTATGTCTTCATCGTTATCGTAGTTAATCCTGCACATGCAAGCCAAAACTCTACTATGATCTAGACAGTTATTACAACGCGAATCGACATTCCGTTGCCCGGCACGTCATTGGTTGGCATTTCGTCCGATTCTTCAGCGCATCGTCCTCTCTTGCGGCTTGTTGCCCAATCGGCGGTTGACCTCTGCAACCTCGATATCCTTGGTGCAATTCCGCTCTCCTTAGCCCGATGCCCGACGTCCGAAGCCTTCTGCCGTCCAATATCCTGACGTGATCTCCTCCGGCGCAACGTCAATTCCTCCTGCGTTAACTGTCTAATTCTGATCGAGTAGACCTGCATCACTCAAAATGCAGTTTAAATTATAAACACATATCAGGTGGTTTCATCATCAAAATACGAGATTCAACACATTCTTCAAGCCAGACTCAGGCGGTGCAACCGCCCCTGATAGAGAGGTGCAACCGCCTGGGCTCAGTCTCCGAGCTCTGCCAGGCGGTGCAACCTCTCCAGTCAAGAGGTCCAACCGCCTGATCCCGGAATTCCGGGATTTGATCGATTTGATCGTTTTGAGCTCCAAATTTGAATTGGGTTGGGGCCTATAAATACCCCACCCATTCAGCACTGAAGAGATACAGATCCACACCGAATTCTTGATCTTTTCAGTGATTCTAAGAGCTCAAATTTGTGTAAAGTCCTAAAGTTCTCCTCCTTCTGTTCTTCAAGTCTTGAGTTGTAAAGAGAGGAGAGAAAGGATCTGTAAGGGTTGTCTCCTGAGCCCGTCAACAGGAGTGGAACTATAAAAGGGCAGTTAGCCTTCGCCCATTGAAGGAAGGCAGCTAGTTGACGTCGGTGACCTCGTCGGAGGAGGAAGCCAAAAGTGGAGTAGGTCAAGACTGACCGAACCACTCTAAATCTCTGGTTTGCTTTTGCTTGAGCACTTTATCATTACTGCAAACCTCCTACATAGCTACTGCCCTCCGCGCTTTTACGAACGAGTCTCTAAACTCTTATCTTTCCGAATCTGCATTCAGACGTAAATCGGTGTCTTCGTACGATCTTTACGCTGCAGTTTACGCTTATGTTTTGATTCCATTTATAACTGCAAATTGCCTTCTGCGTATTCATAAAACGCTTTTCAAAGTTCAAAACTGCGTTTAGACGTAAAATTACGTTTTGACGTAAAACTGCGTTTAGACGTAAAACAGCGTTTAGACGCAAAATTGCATTTAGACGTAAAACTGCGTTCAGACGTAAAATAGCGTTTAGACGCAAAACTGCGTTTAGACGTAAAACTGCGTTTAGACGTAAAACTGCATTTAGACGTAAATCGGCTTTCCTCGTACAATCATCAGATTTCAGTTTACGTTTACATCTTGATTTCAACTGCATACTGCCTTCTACGATTTTACAAACGAGTTTCAATGTTTAGACGTAAATCTGTGTTTAGACATAAATTTGCGTTTAGACGTAAATCTGCGTTTAGACGTATATCTGCTTTTTGCAGATTACTTTTTGAGCTGTACAATTGCAGCACACTGTCTTTATACTTCTGTCTAAACAAGTGATTTACGAATCGACACTTAGACGTAAATCTGTTTCTTCGTACGAACATCGGATTTCAGTTTGCGCCGATATTCTGGTTTTCATCATTGCTGCAAACTGCCTGCATAGATTGACTGAAACCTTGCTTAGTTGTCCTTATCATTCAAACGCAGCTTTCGGTTTTAATCGCAGAAAGTTTTCCGCTGCACTAATTCACCCCCCCCCCTCTTAGTGCTCTCGATCCTAACACTTGAATCATCCCACGTTGCTTTGAGCGCCTTCTTCTTTGATGTTCTCTTTTTGGCTTGAGAACAATCGTTCTTGTAGTGTGCAGGATTTTGATGATGACATCAATTGTCATTTGTTATATAATCCATATGTTAAGATAAGTGTGCAGGATTAACTACGATGAAAGTAAGACATGCAGCAGGAGTGGCGCCGGAGTCAGGACTATGATCAAGTTGGGAGTTTGAGAACTTGACGGAAGTCCGGATGGTTGTCAGAGGTTCTGCGGGAACAAATCCGAGAAGTCCAAGAGCTTGCCAAAAGAAGCTCGTCAGAACTCACCAAGTGGATCGTCTCAAGTCCAGGAGTTTGTCGGAAGTCCGTATGAGCATCGTCGGAGGACCGTTGGATGTTCATCGGAATTTCACCGGAAGCTCGCCGGAAGAAGCGATTGACGCACCGGAGCAAGCTGTAGTAAAAGTCTTAAGAATTGTCGTAGTTAGAACAATGATTAAGTTAGAATTGGAGATGATCCCATTAACTTAATCAAGGGGCAATTGGGCCCTTGAAAGAACCAAATTGGGCCGAATGGATCAACCCATTCGGACCCAGATCTCTCGCCTAGAGGTGGCACCGCCTGGGTCGGCGGTGGCACCGCCGAGGGCTCAGTCTCCGAGTTCTGGCTGGGCGGTGCAACCGCCTCTGACAGCGGTGCAACCGCCTGAGCTTGGTCTCCGAGCTCTGGCTGGCAGTGCAACCACCCCTGACAAGCGGTGGCACCGCCCAGAGGCTCAGTCTTCAAGCCCTGTCAGGCGGTGCAATCGCTAGACCCCGAAATTTCGGGAATTGACAGTTTTGAGCTCATAATTCAAACTAGTTTGGGGCCTATAAATACCCCACTTTTTCAGCAATGAAAGAGTAACGAAAAACCACTAAAATCCTGATTTTACTCTGAGATTTTTGAGCTCAAAAGTGTTGTAATAAGTTAAAGGTTCTTCTCCATCTTTTCTTCCAAGTTCAGATCTTTCAAGAGAGGAGAGAAAATTTTGTAAGGGTTGTCTCCTAAGCCCATCAAAAGGAGTGAATCTGTAAAAGGGTGGTTGGCCTTCGCCTATTAAAGGAAGGCCTCTAGTGGACGTCGGCGACCTCATTGGTGGAGGAAGCCAGAAGTGGATGTAGGTCAAGATCGACCGAACCACTCTAAATCATGCTGCTCTCTGGTTTGCATTTACTTTGAGCTTATTATCCTTACTACAAACCTCCTTCATAGCTTACTGCCTTCAGCGCTTTTACGATTGCGTTTCCAAGCTCAATATTTTCCAAATCATGTTTAGACGTAAATCGCTTTTCTCGTACGAACATCGTATTTCAGTTTGCGCTTACATTCTGATTTCCATCACAATAGCAAACTGCCTTAACATATTCATTTTAACTGCTTCTTGCCTAATCACAAGTTAAAGTGATTTACGAATCAGCTTTTTTACTATAATCGCTTTTACCGTACAAACATCCTATTTCAGTTTGCGCTTACATTCTATTTTCCATCATAACTGCAAACTGCCTTTATAGATTTGTTTTAACTGCTTCTTACCTGATCTTAAGTCAAAGAAATATACGAATTGACTTTTCTACTGAAATCGGCTTTGTCGTACCAACGCAGTTTTAAACGTTGAAAGTTTTCCGCTGCACTAATTCACCCTCTTAGTGGTCTTGATCCTAACAATTGGTATCAGAGCGGGGTTCACTCTCAAACGGATTAAATCCCAAGAGAGATGGCTTATGCCGGAAACCAAGAGGGCCATTCTATTACACGTCCACCCATGTTCAATGGGACGGACTACACCTATTGGAAGACTCGAATGAGGATCTTCCTTATTTCGATGGATTTTGAACTTTAGAATCTTGTCGAAAATGGTTTTTCGAAATATTCTCTTCCAATAATCGATTGGAATGAATTGGAGAAGAAGACTTTCGCTTTTAATGCAAAGGCTATGAATGCCTTATTTTCTGCGCTTGATAAAAATGAGTTTAATCGTGTTTCAGTTTGTGAAACCACGTTTGATATTTGGCATACACTCGAAGTGACTCATGAAGGCACAAGTAGAGTAAAAGAGTCAAAAATCAATCTTTTGATATACTCTTTCGAACTTTTCCGAATGAAACCGAGCGAGACTATTGGTGACATGTACACCCGTTTCACGGATGTCAATGGTCTAAAAGGACTCGGCAAAAGCTTTTCGGACTTTGAGCTCGTAAATAAGATTCTAAGATCCCTTCCTAAGAGTTGGGACCCTAAAGTCACTGCTATTCAAGGGGCTAAAGATTTAAGCAACTTCCCTCTCGAAGAACTAATCGGGTCATTAATGACCTATGAAATGACATGCAAGGCTCATGAAGAGCAAGAAGACATCCTTCCAAAGAACAGGAAGGATATGACACTTAGAACTTTAGATGACCACTTGAGAGAAAACTCAAGTGATGAGAACTGTGACGATGACTTGACACTTCTAACAAGGAAATTCAAAAAATTCATTAAAAGAAACAAGTTTAAAAATGACGCAAAAAATAAACTTGAACCCAAAAGGGACCAAGTTATTTGCTATGAATGCAAAAAGCCAGGACACTACAAGATTGATTGTCCCCTAGCCAAGAAGAGAACATCAAAGAAGAAGGCACTTAAAGCAACATGGGATGATTCGAGCGCATCCGAAGAAGAGGAGTACAACACCGAGCAAGTTGCTCATTACACCTTAATAGCCATCGGAGAATAGAGACATACACCATCACAAGCTAGGAGCAAGAGATGGTACCTTGATAGTGGATGCTCAAGGCATATGACCGGAGATCCATCTCAATTCTCTAAGCTCACTAGCATAGACGAAGGCTATGTCACCTTCGGAGACAACAAGGGTAAAATCATTGGCAAAAGAACCATAGGTAACAAATCCAACTTGTTTATTGAAGATGTTTTGTTAGTTGATGGTTTAAAACATAATCTCTTGAGCATTAGTCAATTATGTGATAAAGGATATATTGTCAAATTCGAATCTAATACATGCATCCTTAAAAAATCACACAACAACACATCTATGATAGCATTAAAACAAAATAATGTATACACCATTGACTTCAATGATTTGTGTAATGAAACGTGTTTTTCAGTTTTAAATGAGGATGCTTAGCTATGGCACAGAAGATTAGGCCACGCTAGCATGAAACTAATTACTCAAATATCATCCAAAGAACTTGTACAAGGAATTCCTCATATCAAGTTCATCAAAGATAATGTGTGTGATGCTTGTCAATTAGGAAAACAGATCAAGAGTAGTTTCAAACTTAAGAATCAAATAAGCACTTCAAGGCCCTTACAATTGATCCATATGGACTTGTTTGGACCAATCTCTACATCAAGCCTAGGAGGTAGCAAATATGCCCTCGTCATTATAGATGACTATAGTAGATACACATGGACTTATTTTTTGAAATACAAAAATGAATGCTTTAGATATTTCACCAAGTTTTGCAAACTTATTCAAAATGAAAAAGGTTTTATGATTTCATTAATTCGAAGTGATCATGGTGGTGAATTTTAAAACTGTGATTTCCAAGAATTCTGTGAATCTAATGGATTCAACCATAACTTCTGTACTCCAAGAAATCCTCAACAAAATGGAGTAGTAGAAAGAAAGAATAGAAATTTACAAGAAATGGCAAGAACCATGTTGAATGAACAAAGTCTACCCAAATATTTTTGGGCCGAAGCTGTAAACACTGCATGCTATATTTTGAATAGAGTTTTAGTAAGACCCTTACTCACCAAAACTCCCTATGAGTTGTGGAACAATAAAAAATCGAATGTTTCATATTTTAAAGTTTTTGGGTGTAAGTGTTTTATCTTGAATGAGAAAGATGCCTTAGGAAAATTTGATGCTAAATCCGATGAAGGAATTTTTCTTGGTTATTCTTCAGTTTCTAAAGCTTTTCATATCTTCAATAAAAAGGACTTTAATAATAGAAGAATCCATTCATGTTGTTTTCAATGAAATTTCCAAAATCAAGAAAAATGACTTTGATGATGATGTTAATTTCGATTCTTTGAATTTAAATGAAACCCCTTCTCCAACTAGCAACTTGGATGCATCCACTTCCGAAACTTCCTTACCTAAGGACTGGAAGTAAGTAGATTATCATCCTAAGGAGCTAATCCTAGGAGACACATCTAAGGGGGTTCGAACACATTCATCTTTTAAAAATTCTTGTGCCAACGCCGCTTTTCTCTCCTAAATTGAACCTAAATGTATTGACGAAGCCATGAAAGATGATTCATGGATCATCGCAATGCAAGATGAGTTAAATCAAATTGAGAGAAATGAGGTGTGGAAGCTTGTTCCTAGGCCAAATGACCATTTAGTTATTGGTACTAAATGGGTCTTTAGAAACAAGCAAGATGAATATGGTATCGTTGTGAGAAACAAGGCTAGACTAGTGGCCAAAGGTTTGAACCAATAAGATGTTAAGATCGGAGCGGCACTAAGAGGGGGGGGGGTGAATTAGTGCAGCGGTAAAGTATGATAAACTTTCGACGATTTAAACACTTACGGAAACTTCGTATGATAAAAACAACGTTTCGTTTGAAACCGTTTCGATTGCGTTTTTAACTTGAAGGGATAAGTAAAACGGAGACAAAGCAGTATACCATTAAAGTGCAAATGATTTGCAATAATGTAAATGACAATTAGTAAATGCAAACCAGAGATCACGCCAATTTTACAGTGGTTCGGTCAAATGACCTACATCCACTTGCGAGGCCCCTCTTTGATGAGACTCCCACCTTCCACTAGCAAATCTCTTGAAAGGGAAGGGTAAATGCCCCTCTTACAACTTTTACAAGCGGTTCACTCTCTTACAGATTTTCAACAAGAAAGAAGGAGGTGAACACTAGCAAATTGAAAACAAGACTAGCAAAGACTCTTCTAAGACTTTTCTCTCAATCAATTGCTTCTCTAAAAGTTGTCATCTCAGCTGAGATTTGAGGGGTATTTATAGGCCTCAAGAGGATTCAAATTTGGGCTCCAAAATTTGAATTCTCTTTGGATTCCCGATGTTGGCGGTGCCACCGCCTGTCAGTGGCTGTGCCACCGCCTGTCAGTTTCTGACCCTGACAGTGCTGGGCGGTGCCATCGCCCAGCCTAGGCGGTGCTACCGCCCAGCTCTCGGGCACTGGGCGGTGCCACCGCCTACAGTGTTTTCAGTTTTCAGCCCACCGCCTACAGTGTTTTCAGCCTACAGTGTTATAGGCCCCTACTTAGGTTATAGGATTAATACCTAATCCTAACCCTAATTAACATGCTAACTATGAATTTTAAAGACATTATATAAGCTATTACAAAGTCCATAAGTCAAGACTTCTTCCGGCGAGCTTCCGGCGAACTTTCGGCGGTGTTCCGATAAACTCTCGGAAACCATTCTGTGGACTCCCGGCAAGCTCTTAAACTTCACGATTTGATCTTGGCGAGTTCCAACAAGCTTCTTCGGCAAGCTCCGATCTTTCTCGGCGAACTCTGCGAACTTCCCACGAACCTTTCGGCGAGCTTCTAAAAAACCCTTCGACAGGCTCCCTACTCATTCTCGACTAGTTCCGGCAGCGTTCCCGACGATCCTTCGGACTTCCGTCGTACTCTTGAACTCCCAACGAATCCTTCATGCTTGACTCCGCACTTTGTTTCGCTTTATGTCTTCATCGTTATCGTAGTTAATCCTGCACATGCAAGCCAAAACTCTACTCCGATCTAGACAATTATTACAATGCGAATCGACATTCCGTTGCCCGGCACGTCATTGGTTGGCGTTTCGTCCGATTCTTCAGTGCATCGTCCTCTCTTGCGGCTTGTTGCCCAATCGACGGTTGACCTCCGCAACCCCGATATCCTTGGCGCAATTCCGCTCTCCTTAGCCCGATGCCCGACGTCCGAAGCCTTCTGCCGTCCAATATCCTGACGTGATCTCCTCCGGTGCAACGTCAATTCCTCCTGCGTTAACTGTCTAATTCTGATCGAGTAGACCTGCATCACTCAAAATGCAGTTAAACATCTAAACACAATCAATTAGTTTCATCATCAAAATCCGAGATTCAACAATCTCCCCCTTTTTGATGATGACAACTAATTGATGACTAACGGAGTTAACCTAAACTCCCCGGAGTTTAACCAAACTCCCCCTATCAATATGCCATTGATAGAACACTTGGATTATCCCAAATCCAAGTGACATTCATCACATGTTATGAAAAAATATTTAAACCATCATGCAAATATATAAAATATTCAATTCAATGCATGAAGTCATCAATATACTTCTCCCCTTATGTAATCAACAAAAAGGAGAAGTAGCTCTAGCTATTTTAAAAGATATGCAAGTTTTTATAACATGAAGCTAGATTTTCATCACAACATATAAGCACAAAAGCATAGCAAGATTCTTAAGTTCAATCATGGCAATTCAACACTTGCTTCATGTGCAAGATTGCACTTTGCTTTTCTTTGCAAGTAACAATATTTATGATGTTTGATATAGCAAATTTTATATCATGCAAGGTAGCAAACTTTTGCGATGTTCAAGATAGTAAGTTCTTTCAATGAAATGATCGAGCTAGGAAATTTTTACGATATGTAAGTTTTACTACATAAAAGCTAGTAAAAATTTCGAAAGCAAATGCAAGATAGCTTTCTTGTGTAAGCTCATGATTCTTGCTTCCTATTGCAATGTACAAGTTGCAAGTTTTGCTTCTTGAAATAGGCAAGATAGCTCATTTTCTTGAGATTACAAGATAGCATTTCTTGCTTTCGAGATGAGTAAACTAATAAGTTTTGCCCCTTTTTGCGATGTCTATGTTTGTAATTTTTTGCTTCTCTTGTCTTGTGTAAGCTAGCTATCTCCCCCCTTTGTCGTTGTCAAAAAGAAGGAAAGACCCTTTACATCAATTATGACAAAGGTAAGTATCAATCTCATTTATGCATCATTATATTTTCAAATTAAAACATGCACTATTTCAAAAACCTTATATTTCATTCATGCGCGATATTGAATAAATCAATCAACATTATGAGCATAGCATACATAATACTAAAATTTTTAATTATTTGTCAACATTTTGATCATGATACCAAACATTCATCATTTAGAGTATTCATGATACATATATCATCACAATACAGAGCAATTGCATGCATAATTTCAAAGTATAAATATTTCAAATCATGAAGATATTAACTTGTCAAATTTCATCCGATCATTCATGATTATAACTTTTCATTTGTATACATCAAAATAATATCAAGAGTATTTCATGCATAATTTTAATCACCACATAAGGAATATCAAGAAGAAAGTAATTGGGTGATGCGATAAACATTTCATGAATACAAGGAATTGTATAAAAATCATATCATGAAGGATTAGAACATATGAATACCAAAAGGCATGATTTCTTTTTGTGAAACCTACTCATAAATATACAAAAGAAAATCTTAGGAGATCGATTAATGAAAAAATCTTGATTCATAATAAATCTTAGTTTGTAAATATCATGGAATCAAGATCATGATTTTGAATAAAACTCATTCAAATTCAAATCATCCAAATCATCAAAATCTCAACATTTCTTTCAAGAGATTCAAAATGATATACATAGATTTATCATAATAATCAAGGGAAAATCTTAGGAGATCATGATATGGATAAAATTCATTCAATTTTATAAGAGAACAAGATATTAATTCAAGCATATAAAATTTCTCAATTCATTATGAATCAAAAAAAGAATTGTGGTTTCGAAAAATCACGATTCATTTAGGAAAATTTTCTCTTTAGTACACGATAAGAAGAAATATAGCAATGATACCAATTATAATTCATTTGGATAGTAGATGCTAAAAAGTAACATTGAGGATACAAGATCTTGATTTTTATAGAGTAAATCTCAAGTTATAAATCTCAAAAAATCAAGATAAAGCTCATTTAAATTCAAATCATCAAATCAAAATCATTTTCAAGAGATTTATAAAAAGAAAAACATAGATAGATTTTTTAATCTCTCAATTCTTTATTAATCATAAAAAATTATAATTTCAAAATAAATCATGATTCATTTCGGAAATTTTCTTCTTTAGTAAACAATAAGAAGAAACATGGGAGTTTAAAAAACAAGATCTTGATTCACAATAAAATTTCATGTTAACATGCTTTCAAACATGCATCAACGTTTTGGATCAAAAAATGAATTTCATCATAAAACCATCAAGACCAATAAGTTACAAAAATCATTATATATTACTTTAAAATCTCATACATAAAATCATCAAATCATGGTATCAAAATTTCGACATTTTCATTACAACTTTATTGCATTGGTTTCATTGAACATAATTTTGAATGATTCTTATAGATAACTAAAACTTCTTTAATTTTAATTTATAAGATTGACTTTATAGTAGCATGCTCAAATTTTATTCTTATGTCAAAACCATACATCATATTTGATAACCAAAGATAAGGTTAAAAAAAATCATCAAGCCTTCCATTCAAAAGACATGCATCGTCGTTGAAAATCAATATGGAAATCGTCAAAATATACATTCTTGCTTCTCAAGCATATACATAAGATTAATCTTACTAGGTGTATAAGCATTAGATTTATATCTAACATTTTATTGCATAACACATGCAATTTTTAAAAAAAAATTAATCCTAAACTAAATTAAAAATAACTCATGAAAGTATTATGTAATTTCAAAATAATTCAAGAGAGTTGCGTTACTTACCTTGTAGTCGAAGCCCATCAAAGCACAATTCGCCGTTTCATCTTTGGAAGTTTTTGATTCATCCTAGGTTGCCTTCCTCTTCTTTGGCCTCTTCCTTAGTTCAAGTTCTTTGTTTATTTTAGATTTTTGTTTAATGAACTTATTAAGAGTTAGTGTTCGAAGTTCAAGTTCATCATTGTCCTCATCACTTGTCATTGCTCAAGTGGTATTCATTTGTCCGGAGTTCAAAATCCTTCCTATTCTTTGGAAGATGGTTCAAGTGTTCATTGTGTTCATCATGTGCATTGCGCACCATTTCATATGTCATCAATGAGCCAATAAGTTCTTCAAGTGGAAAAATATTTAAATCTTTTGTTTCTTGTATTACGATTATTTTAGAATCCCATCTTTTTGGAAAGGATCTTAAGATCTTGCTTACGAGATCGAAATTCAAAAAAGATTTACCAAGAACTCTTAGATTATTGACGACATCCGTGAAACGGGTGTACATGTCGCCTATAGTCTCGCTTGGTTGCATTTGAAAAAGCTCAAAATCATGCAATAAAATGTTAACTTTCGAGTCTTTGACTCTACTAGTTCCCTCGTGCGTGATTTCAAGTGTTCGCCAAATATCGAAAGCCGTTTCGCACGTAGAAATCCGATTGAACTCATTTTTGTCCAAAGCACAAAATAAGGCATTCATAGCCTTTGCGTTTAAAGAAAAATACTTCTTCTCCAAATCCGACCATTCGTTCATCGGTTTAAAGGGAAGTTGAAAACCGTTTTCAACAATATTCCATAAATCCAAATTCATAAAAATCAAGAAAACTCTCATTCGAGTTTTCCAATAAGTGTAGTCCAATCCGTTAAACAACGGTGGACGAAAAACCGAAAGCCCTCTTGAAAGCCATGAAGAGCCATTTCTCTCAGGTGTAAATCCAAAATGAGAAAAACCTGGCTCTGATACCAATTATTAAGATCGGAGCGGCACTAAGAGGGGGGGGTGAATTAGTGCAGCGGTAAAGTATGATAAACTTTCGACGATTTAAACACTTACGGAAACTTCGTATGATAAAAACAACGTTTCGTTTGAAACCGTTTCGATTGCATTTTTAACTTGAAGGGATAAGTAAAACAGAGACAAAGCAGTATAACATTAAAGTGCAAATGGTTTGCAGTAATGTAAATGACAATAAGTAAATGCAAACCAGAGATCACGCCAATTTTACAGTGGTTCGGTCAAATGACCTACATCCACTTGCGAGGCCCCTCTTTGATGAGGCTCCCACCTTCCACTAGCAAATTTCTTGAAAGGGAAGGGTAAATACCCCTCTTACAACTTTTACAAGCGGTTCACTCTCTTACAGATTTTCAACAAGAAAGAAGGAGGTGAACACTAGCAAATTGAAAACAAGACTAGCAAAGACTCTTCTAAGACTTTTCTCTCAATCAATTGCTTCTCTAAAAGTTGTCATCTCAGCTGAGATTTGAGGGGTATTTATAGGCCTCAAGAGGATTCAAATTTGGGCTCCAAAATTTGAATTCTCTTTGGATTCCCGATGCTGGCGGTGCCACCGCCTGTCAGTTTCTGACCCTTATAGTGCTGGGCGGTGCCACCACCCAGCCCAGGTGGTGCTACCGCCCAGCTCTCGGGCACTGGGCGGTGCCACCGCCTACAGTGTTTTCAGCCCACTACAGTGTTTTCAGCCCACCGCCTACAGTGTTTTTAGCCTACAGTGTTATAGGCCCCTACTTGGGTTATAGGATTAATACCTAATCCTAACCCTAATTAATATGCTAACTACGAATTTTAAAGACATTATATAAGCTATTACAAAGTCCATAAGTCAAGACTTCTTCCGGCGAACTTTCGGTGGTCTTCCGATAAACTCTCGGAAACCATTCTGCGGACTCCCGGCAAGCTCTTAAACTTCATGATTTGATCTTGGCGAGTTCCAACGAGCTTCTTCGGCAAGCTCCGATCTTTCTCGGCGAACTCTGTGAACTTCCCACGAACCTTTCGGCGAGCTTCCAAAAAACCCTTCGGCAAGCTCCCTATTCATTCTCGGCTAGTTCCGGCAGCGTTCCCGACGATCCTTCGGACTTCCGTCGAACTCTTGAACTCCCAATGAATCCTTTGTGCTTGACTCCGCACTTTGTTTCGCTTTATGTCTTCATCGTTGTCGTAGTTAATCCTGCACATGCAAGCCAAAACTCTACTCCGATCTATACAGTTATTATAACGCGAATCGACATTCCGTTGCCCGGCACGTCATTGGTTGGCGTTTCGTCCGATTCTTCAGCGCATCGTCCTCTTTTGCGGCTTGTTGCCCAATCGGCGGTTGACCTCCGCAACCCCGATATCCTTGGCGCAATTCCGCTCTCCTTAGCCCGATGCCCGACGTCCGAAGCCTTCTGCCATCCAATATCCTGACGTGATCTCCTCCGGTGCAACGTCAATTCCTCCTGCGTTAACTGTCTAATTCTGATCGAGTAGACCTGCATCACTCAAAATGCAGTTAAACATCTAAACACAATAAATTAGTTTCATCATCAAAATCCGAGATTCAACATAAGAAGGTATCGATTACGAAGAAACCTTCGCTCTTGTTGCTAGATTAGAAGCCATAAGGATGCTCCTTGCCTATGCTAGTAATAATAATTTTAAGTTATTTCAAATGGATGTTAATAGCGCTTTTCTAAATGGCTTTATTTCTGAAGAAGTTTATGTTGAACAGCCTCCCAGATTTGAAAATAATAGCCTCCCTAATCATGTATTTAAATTAACCAAAGCTCTCTATGGTTTAAAACAAGCCCCAAGAGCTTGGTATGACAGACTAAGTACTTTTCTTATTGAAAATAATTTCACAAAAGCCAAGGTCGATACTACATTATTTATCAAAAATTTTGTAAATAACTTTCTCATTGTTCAGATCTATATTGATGACATTATCTTCGGTTCTACGAATGAATCTCTTTGTGAATCTTTTGCTAAAACCATGAGTCTCGAATTTGAAATGAGTTTGATGGGAGAATTAACCTTTTTCTTAGGCTTACAAATTAAGCAACTAAGCAATGGCATCTTTATTAGTCAAACTAAATATGCCCTAGATCTGCTAAATAGATTCAATATGAATAGGTCAAAAGCTATTGGCACTCTTATGAGCACCTCCACTATGTTGGAAGTTGATGAAAGTTGAGAAAGCTTCGATCAAAAAACTTATAGGGGTATGATAAGAAGTTTACTTTACCTCACTACAACCAGACCAGATATCATGTTTAGTGTAGGACTTTGTGCTAAGTTTCAATCGAACCCTAAGATATCTCATCTCAAAGCGGTTAAAAGAATACTTAGATATCTTAAAGAAACCACAAATCTTGGATTATGGTATCCAAAATCCAAAAATTTTCAGTTAATTGCTTATGCTGATGCGGATTTTGCCGGGTGTAGACTAGATAGAAAAAGCACATTAGGAACATGTTATTTTTTGGGACATTCCCTTGTTTCCTGGTCATCTAAGAAATAAAACTCGGTTGCTCTATCAACAACTGAAGCTGAATATATTGCAGCTACTGCATGCTGTGCACAAGTTGTGTGGATGAAAAACACTTTAGAAGATTAATATGTTTAACAAAGAATCACATTCAACACTCAAGAACACAAGTGCAATATGTTTAACAAAGAATCACATTCAACACTCAAGAACAAGATATTAGACATTACTTTATACGAGATCATGTTACTAATCATGATGTAATTATAGAATTCATAGATACTAAGCATCAACTAGCTGATATTTTTATAAAACCTCTAAGTGAAGAACAATTTGATTTCATAAGAAGAGAATTAGGAATGTTGATGTGTCCGAATGCATAAACTTGTTAAAATTATTATTCGGACTTTATTGATTGAATATTTAAATCACTTAATCGCCTTTACATGCCAAAAAATAACATGTTGAAAATTAATACAAAAATTTTCATAAACGATGAGCATGTCCTCATAGTCTTGCATGAAAGTGTTAAATTAAATTTTCGGTTCCAATCGGATTTCATTATTCTCTTTCGGATTTTGATTCACAAAAACTATCTAGTAAATGTATGGTTTTTAAACTTATCATGTGAAAAATATTGTCTTTGAGAAATAAATTTGATGATTCCTTCTTGTAAAAGGAAGATATTTTTGCAAGGACTTTACTCACATAAATATCCTGATCCTTGTAAAGCATGCCATCGATTTGAACTACACAAATGGCTTTCCTCCTTCAAGCAAAAAGAATAATAACAAATAAAAAGGAAGAAGCTTTCACTCTATGTAGATAATCTCTATGTCATGGTCTTCTTGAGATGTTTGTATCCTATAAATGGCATGAACCTACTTATGGCATCATATGTATATTCAAAAGATGCTTATATAGTTCTCCTTTTTGTTGATGACAAAGGGGGAGAAGTATATGAATTGATGCTATAAATTCCATATTATTTTGAAAGAAACAAACATATGATCATTAATGCTATGCCATGTTTACTATGATTGCCATATTTGCATCATATTAAGATATCTAGAACTTGCATTGTAATTTTACATGTTGATATCTTTCCATATGATGAATTGCTTTCATTACAACAATTCATATTTGAAATTTGAAAATTGATGTCGAGTCTTGACATCATATAGAGAGATACATCATGATAGGAATCATTATGGGAGTATTGATAAGGATAAATGGCTTTAACTTATCAATATGTCTCTTGAATTCAAAGGCTTTGAATTCAAGAATGACTTATCTCAATTATGACAAATAGATAGGGGGAGTTAAGGTTAACTCCGTTATCAATTGATTGTCATCATCAAAAAGGGGAAGATTGTTGAATCTCGGATTTTGATGATGACATAAATTGTCATTTGTTATCTAATCCATATGTTGAGATAAGTGTGCAGGATTAACTATGATGAAAGTAAGACATGCAGCAGGAGTTGCGCCAGAGTCAGGACTATGATCATGTTGGGAGTTCGAGAGCTTGACGGAAGTCCGGACGGTCATCGGAGGTTCTGCGGGAACAAATCCGAGAAATCCAGGAGCTTGCCAAAAGAAGCTCATCGGAACTCGTCAAGTGGATCATCGCAAGTTCAGGAGTTTGCCGGAAGTCCGCAGGAGCATCGCCGGAGGACTGTCGGATGTTCGCCGGAAGCTCGCCGGAAGAATCGATTGACACACCGGAGCAAGCTGTAGTAAAATTCTTAAAAATTATCGTAGTTAGCACGATGATTAAGTTCGAAATGGGAGGTGATCCCATTAACTTATTCAAGGGGCAATTGGGCCCTTGAAAGAACCAAATTGGGCCAAATGGATCAACCCATTCGGACCCAGAATCTCTCGCTTAGAGGTGGCACCGCCGAGGGCTCAGTCTTCGAGTTCTAGCTGGGTGGTGCAACAGCCTCTGACAGCGATGTAACCGCTTGAGCTCGGTCTCCGAGCTCTGGCTGGGGGGTGCAACCGCCCTAGTCAAGAGGTGGCACCGCTTGAGCTCGGTCTCCGAGCTCTGCCAGGCGGTGCAACCACCCCTGACAAGCGGTGGCACCGCAGAGGCTCAGTCTTCGAGCCCTATCAAGCGGTGCAACTGCCCCAGTTAGGCGGTGCAACTGTCAGACCTCGGGATTCCGGGAATTGACAGTTTTGAGTTTGTAATTCAAACTTATTTGAGGCCTATAAATACCCCTCTCTTTAAGTAATGAAAGAGTAACGAAAAACCACCAAAATCCTGATTTTACTTTGAGATTTTTGAGCTCAAAAGTGTTGTAATAAGCTAAATGTTCTTCTCCCTCTTTTCTTCCAAGTTCAGATCTTTCAAGAGAGGAGAGAAAAGTTTATAAGGGTTGTCTCCTAAGCCCGTCAAAAGGAGTTTATCTGTAAAAGGGTGGTTGGCCTTCGCCTATTGAAGGAAGGCCTCTAGTGGATGTCGGCGACCACACGGTGGAGGAAGCCAGAAGTGGATGTAGGTCAAGATTAACCGAACCACTCTAAATCATGCTGCTCTCTGGTTTGCATTTACTTTGAGCTTATTATCCTTACTGCAAACCTCCTTCATAGCTTACTGCCTTCAGCACTTTTACGATTGCGTTTCCAAGCTCAATATTTTCCAAATCGTGTTTGAACGTAAATCGCGTTTCTCGTACGAACATCGTATTTTACTTTGCGCTTACATTCTGATTTCCATCACAACAGCAAACTGCCTTAACAGATTCATTTTAATTGCTTCTTGGCTAATCACAAGTTAAGGTGATTTACGAATCAGCTTTTCTACTGAAATCGATTTTACCGTACGAACATCGTATTTCAGTTTGTGCTTACATTTTGTTTTCCATCATAACTGCAAACTGCCTTTATAGATTTGTTTTAACTGCTTCTTACATGATCTTAAGTCAAAGAAATATACGAATCAACTTTTCTACAGAAATCGGCTTTGTTGTACGAACGCAGTTTTAAACGTTGAAAGTTTTCTGCTACACTAATTCACCCCCCCTCTTAGTGCTCTTGATCCTAACACACCTATCCTTGTACAACTCTCACCCAAGCACGCGTAACTTCGGAGTCCTGATGGGATTCGGTGCTCTAGTGCTGGTATGATCGCACCCGTTTCGCGTAATTCGTTCGTCGCCTATGTGCATGTCGCGGCCGGCGCATCAACGTCCGGAGCCTCTTGCGCATCAAGAAACCGTCGATGCTTTCTTGAGCGATCATGGAATCGCTATTGCAAGCTCTCTCCAAGCCCCAGCCCAACGATTGCGTATGGGTCCCGGCAAGCGCGCTCCGAAACAATCGGCACTTTCTTGAACGATCTCAGAATCGCTTTTGTTTCCCCAGTTCGGAAAGCTCTCTCCGAGCTCCACGATACTGACTGCATAGCGGTCACGGCAAATTCCGAGCCTCAAACCATCGCCTCAGAGGTCTACGGGAGAGGTCTTCGTATCTCGGGACGCAAAAAAGAGTGCAACATGAGGACTTCCCATGGGGTCACCCATCCTTGTACTACTCTCGCCCAAGTACGCTTAACTTCGGAGTCTTGAGGGGATCCGGTGCTTTAGTCCTAGTATGATCGCTCCCATTTCGCATTATTTGTCCTTCGCCTATTTGCACGTTGCGGCCGGCGCATCAACGTACGGAGCCTCTAGCGCGTCACGAAACCATCGACGCTTTCTCAAGCGATCAAGGAATCGCTATTGCAAGCTCTCTCAGAAACCGAGCCCAACGACTGCATATCGGTCATGGCAAGAGCGTGCCGAAACCATTGGGACTTTCTCGGACAATCTCGGAATCCTTATTGTGACCCCAGTCCGGAAAGCTCTCTCCGAGCCCCACGATACTGATTGCGTAGCAGTCAGGGCAAATTCCGAGCCCCAAAACCATAGCCTCGGAGGTCTACGGGAGAGGTCTTCATATCTCGGGACGCAAAAAATAGTACAACATGAGGAATTCCCAGGGTGTCACCCATCGTTGTACTACTCACGCCCAAGCATGCTTAACTATGGAGTCCTGATGGGATCCGTTACTTTAGAGCTAGTATGTTCACACCCGTTTCACGTGCTTCGTCCCTCGCCTATGTGCACGTCGCGGCCGGTGCATCAACGTCCAGAGCCTCTTACGCATCACGAAACCGTCGGTGCTTTCTCGAATGATTTCGGAATCGCTATTGTGACCCCAGTTCGGAAATCACTCTCCGAGCCCCACGATACTGACTGCGTAGCGGTCACGGTAAATTTCGAGCCCCAAAACCATTGCCTTGGAGGTCTACGGAAGAGGTCTTCGTATCTCGGGACGCAAAAAAGAGTGCAACATGAGGACTTCCCATGGGGTCACCCATCCTAGCACTACTCTCGCTCAAGCATGCTTAACTACGAGGTCTTGATGGGATCCGATGCTTTAGAGCTGGTATGTTTGCACCCGTTTCGTGTGCTTCGTCCCTTTCCTATGTGCACGTCGCGGCCGGCGCATCAACGTTCGGAGCCTCTAGCGCATCACGAAACCATCGACGCTTTCTCAAGCGATCAAGGAATCGCTAATGCAAGCTCTCTCGGAGCCCCAGCCCAACGATTGCATATGGGTCACGGCAAGCGCGCGCCGAAATCATCTATACATTCTCGGACGATCTCGGAATCGCTATAGCGACCACAGCCCAGAAAACTCTCTCCGAGCCCCACGATATTGATTGCATAGCATTCACGGCAAATTCCAAGCCCCAAAACCATCGCATCTGATGTCTACGGGAATGGTCTTCGTATCTCGGGACGCAAAAAATAGTGCAACATGAGGACTTCCCAAGGGGTCACCCATCGTTGTACTACTCACGCCCAAGCACGCTTAACTTCATGTCCAGATGGGATCCGGTGCTCTAGAGCTGGTTTGTTCGCACCAGTTTCGTGTGCTTCGTCCCTCGCGTATATGCACGTCGCGGCCGGCACATCAACGTCCGGAGCGTCTTACGCGTCACAAAACCATCAGTGCTTTCTCGAACGATTTTGAAATCGCTATTGTGACCCCAGTCCGGAAATCTCTCTCCGAGTCCCACGATACTGAATGCGAAGTGGTCAAGGCAAATTTCGAGCCCAAAAACCATCGCCTTGGAGGTCTACGGGAGAGGTCTTCGAATCTTGGGGCGCAAAAAAGAGTGCAAAATGAGGACTTCCCAGGGGGTCACCCATCCTTATACTACTCTCGCCCAAGCACTCTTAACTTCGGAGTCCTGATGGGATCCGGTGCTTTAGTGTCGGTATGATCGCACCCGTTTCGCATGATTCGTCCGTCGCCTATATGCACGTCGTGGCCAGCGCATCAACGTCCGGAGCCTCTTGCACATCACGAAACCATCGACGCTTTCTTGAGCGATCACGGAATCACTATTGCAAGCTCTCTCCGAGCCCTAGCCCAACGACTGCGTATCGGTCCCAGCAAGGGCGAGCCGAAACCATCGACACTTTCTCAAACGATCTCAGAATCGCTATTGCCAACTCAGTCCGGAAAGCTCTCGCTGAGCCCCACGATAATGACTACGTAGCGGTCACGGCAAATTCCGAGACCCAAACCATCGCCTCGGAGGTCAACAGGAGAGGTCTTCGTATCTCGAGACGCAAAAAAGAGTGCAATATGACGACTTCCCAGGGGGTCACCCATCGTTGTACTACTCTCGCCCAAGCACGCTTAACTTCGGAGTACTATTCGGTACACAAATGAAAAAGAGGGGGGTAGACAACTTTCAAAAAGCCAGCTTCAAAGTTTTAATGATTACATTGACACTTCAGCATTGTTTGATAGGTGCTGCTAATAGAAAAATAATGGCTCGACTTGATAGGTGTTCGATTAATCATGAATGGTTAATAGTTTACCCATATTCACTTCTTGAGTATGGTGCTCCTTTGTTTTCTGACCATTCTTTAATGTATATACACGCAGAAAAAGCGACACCAAGAGGCAAGAAACCATTTAGATTCTTTAACATGTGAAGTACTCATCCTCAATTTCTTGATGTTATCAGATCTGCTTGGAATGTTAATGTGCATGGATCCCCCCCTTACATCTTATGTCAAAAGCTCAAAGCCTGTAAAGCAGCACTAAAGGAGTGGAATACAAAAAACTTTGGCAATATTAACACCAGAGTTCAATTTTGCAGAAAGGAACTAATGTCATTGCAACATGAGCTGCAACTTCAGCCAAATGATGAAAATATTATCTACAAAGAGACATAAGCCAGAAATAACTTCATGCAAGCCTTAAAACAGGAGGAAAGTTTTGCAAAGCAGAAGTCTCGACAGCGCTTACACTAGGCGATTCCAATACTAAATTTTTCTATGCTTCAATTGCTACTCGAAGGGTCATTAACAAGATCAACAAATGCAGAGACAAAGATGATAATCTTATTGAGAATTTAGATGAGGTTAAAGCACACACGAACAATTTTTTATTCCTTACTCAATCAAGCTGGGAAACCTAATAACATTCATGTGGGAGCCGACTAGAAAACTTGATTCGGAAGCTATTTCAATCCTCAATGCCGCAATTACAGATGACGAAATTGTATGTGTTGTCTTTAAGTCACCAAAGCACAAAAAAGCCCAGTCCCGATGGAATTCCAGTTGAATTTTACCAAACCGCTTGGTCTATTATTGGAAATGATGTGATCAAGGCTTGCCAACATTTTTTCTCTTCAGGTCATATTCTTAGAGAGATGAATTGCACTTTTATTTCCTTAATTCCGAAGAATGCAGGGGCTGATTCACTAGAGAACTGTCGACCCATATCATTATGCAACTTTATTTACAAGATCATCTCCAAAGTATTGGCAAATAGAATGCAAAAGGTAATACACAAGATCATTAGCCGAAATCAAGCTGCTTTCATCAAAGGGAGAAGTATACATCATAACATTTTGCTTGCTAATGACTTGGTCAAAGATTTGCATTCAAAAGCAAGAGGGACAAAAATCTGTTTTAAAGCTGATTTACCGAAAGCCTTTGATTCAGTTAATAGGAAGTTTATCTATAAGATGCTCCTCGATATGAACTTCCCACACTAATGGGTTAATTGGATTCAATCTTGCCTGGAAACTCCAAAGTTTTCGATACTCTTTAATGGCTCACCAATTGGTTTTTTTGGGAGCACGAATGGCATCCGACAAGGTGATCCACTCTCTCCGTATCTTTTTTTATTATTGCGATGGAAGGACTTAGTTGTATGTTGGAACACGCAGTCTTAAATGGCAGCATTAAGGTACCCATTGTTTGGTTCTGTTCTCATATATCACATATAACATTTGCAGATGACTTACTTATCTTTCTCCAAAATGAACCAACTTCAAGAAAGAACCTGGCTACTATTATGAATGACTTTGGTATGGTTTCTGGACTTCAGTTAAATCATGCGAAAAGTAAAGTATATATGAGCCCTTACGTTGAGGATAATGTCTTTATTGCACAAACTTTGGGGTTAGTGAGGGAAGCTTGCCGGTTCCTTATTTAGGTCTCCCTGCTCATATCCACAGGCATTCACAAAACCCACTATCACTTATATCTTGCAAAAAAATAAAGAATAGAATTTCTTCTTGGAAAAATAGGTTTCTATCAAAAGCAGGACGACTCGAACTCATCCGTTCGGTATTGCACTCCTACTCTATATATTGGTGTAATGCATTTCTTCTTCACTTCTTTGGACTTCTCCAAGATATTGAACGGTTATTAATGAACTTCTTCTGGAATGGCACAAATGATAAGGCAATGCATATGGTAAATTGGGATAGCATTTGCAAACCGAAAGATGAAGGGGGGCTAAACTTGAGAAATACTAGAGATTGGAATCAAGCATGTCTGGTGCAGTAATTGTGGGATCTTTTACAAAACAAATGTTCCTTATAGCCACAATGGGTTTCTGCTAGGTATCTTTCAAAGGAATCAATCTGGGAAATTTCAACAAGAACATACCTCTCTGCAGCTTGGAAAGGAATTTTAAAGGCAAGGAATTGGCTAATCAAACACATTTCCTATGCAATCTCTTCTGGAACTAGTACTAATATGTGGTACGATCCTTGGGTGAATGGGAAGAGTATATTTTAATTATATGGTGACAGAATACGAAAAGATCTTGGGGCTCCCAAAGATTGGAAGGTTTCTGAGTTCCTTGCTAACGGTACCTGGTGTCTCCCTAATCCTATTTCTCCCGAAATGTTATCACTTTGGCCGACTATTATAGCTATTCCAATTAGGAACAACTCTTCAGATATACTTTTTTGGCCTCATGACAATGGCAAATTTAGTGCCACATCCGCATGGAATCAAATTAGGCAAAGAAATAACACGTGGGTCCCAAGCAGTTGGACATGGGATCGACCGGGATCACAAAGGCATTCCTTATGTACATGGCAGGCCCTTCTCAATAAACTACCTACAATAGACAATATGAAAAGAAGAGGTATCTATCATGTTAACCGATGCTCCCTTTGTATGCAACAAGAAGAAACTATTGACCACCTCTTTTTTTCTTGTGATTATACAAAATGGATATGGAAGGAGATTCTCTAGCGATTTGAACTCAATAGACTGCCGCAACCAAACTTGCACCAAGAACTAGGCGACCTCATGCAATGTTTCTCAAGAAAAGGGCCTCTCACACAATTGGCAAAGGTTACTTTCAGATGCGCTATTTGGTGGATGTGGAAGGAGAGATGTAACAGAATCTTTGAATGTCAACACAAACAATGCTCAGCTATTGAAAGAGATTATTAGAGACTCAAGATCTTGTATGGAGCAAGATCTCAAAACGGAGCACTTTACCCAAAGAGAAAAAGATATTTTTATCAAATTTAATTTTGCTATTAGCTAAAGATCTTGGGAATGATGCCAATTTATGTACCCACAGGTAGTTTTGATATATCTGGATAAACATTTTCTATGTTGATTATAATTAGGAGTTATAGTCTACAGCATGTGTAGTCATAACTATCGCATTCGCACTCTATGAGTTACTTGGCTTTGTTTATGACTTGTATAGATAAAGCTATTTGTAGAAACTTGATACATAATCAATTTACTTTTACTTACCAAAAAAAAAAAAACTTCGGAGTACTGATGGGATCCGGTGCTTAAGTGCTGGTATTGATCCCGGCAAGCGCGCGTCGAAAACATCGACACTTTCTCGAACGATCTCGGAATCGCTATTGTGACCCCAGTCTGGAAATCTCTCTCTGAGCCCCACAATACTAACTACGTAGCGGTTACAGCAAATTTCGAGCCCCAAAATCATTGCCTCGGAGGTCTATGGGTGAGGTCTTCATATCTTGGGACGCAAAAAAGAGTGCAACATGAGGACTTCCCAAGGGGTCACCCATCCTTGTACTACTCTCGCCCAAGCACACTTAACTTCGGAGTCCTGAAGGGATCCGGTGTTTTACTCCTGGTAAGATCGCACACGTTTCACATGATTCGGTCGTCGCCTATATGCACGTCGCGGCCGGTGCTGTTAGGATCGGAGCGGCACTAAGAGGGGGGGGTGAATTAGTGCAGCAGTAAAGTATGATAAACTTTCGATGATTTAAACAATTACGGAAACTTCGTATGATAAAAGCAACGTTTCATTTGAAACCGTTTCGATTGTGTTTTTAACTTGAAGGCATATGTAAGAAGGAGACAAAGAAGTAGAGCATCAAAGTGAGGATGGTTTGCAGTAATATAAATGACAATAAGATAAATGCAAACCAGAGAAGACAGTAGTTTATAGTGGTTCGGTCAATCGTGACCTACATCTACTCCTCTGATTCCTCTTCCGTCGAGGCCACCGGCATCCACTAATGATCTTCCTTTACTAGGCGAAGATCAACCTCCTTCTTACACCCCTCTTACAAGTGGTTCACCCTTTTACAAAGATTTCAATGAAAAGAAAGGAGGTGAACACTCAAGCTATTGAAAACAAGACTTTTCCTAAAGCTTTTCTTAACTTCTAGCTTCTCAAAAGGTTGTGATCTCAACTAAGATTTGAGGGGTATTTATAGGCCTCAAGAGGATTCAAATTTGGGCTCCAAATTTGAATTCTCGTTGGGTTCCTGTTAGGACTCTAGCTAGGAGAGTCCTAATTGAGAGGGACATTCATGTAAAACCTACCTAAGCCGACCCCTATTAAAGAGGTGAAGAGGCCGGCTAGGGTTAGGAGATTGTTTCTTAGAGATAAATTAGGAGTTGTAAAGAAATAGGAGTCTTGATTAGAAGTCTAATAGGAGTCCTATTAGGAGTTAGGGTTTAGAAACCCTATAAATAGCCATGTATTCCTTCTCTTTTCACAAGCAATAGATGAATCTTTTCTGCAGCCTTTGAGTAGCAACTTGGAGGGAGGAACCCCTATAGAGTTCCAAGGAGGCCGATCCCCTAAAGGGATCAACCCCAAGTTTAGAATCTGCAAAGGTTCTAACACCTGGTATCAGAGCAGCATTCTTGGCATCTCGCTGCCCTTCCATAGCCATCCATCAACCCTCCACAACCGCCCAAAGCAATTCCCACAATTTCTTAAGAGATCGTTGTCAAATTCCACCGTCATCTCCACCACCACGGATCATCCTTTGATCTCCCCGTGAATTGCACCAGGTTCTGGTTTTCTACCTTACTGCTGCTGCAATTTAGTTATCCTTATTTGAAAATCCCAAAAAAAAATTATTCCTATATTGCTGCATATACTTTTCATCATAAAGTTTTCATCTCTACGACGAAAGATACATTGCAGAATTCCAACCGTATAGCACCGTCTGTTTGATCTTGCTACTGTGTTTTTTCTATCCAAATCTCTACGAAATTTTTATGACATCTTTGACATTTCCTAATAGCAGATTCCCTTTAGTTTCATAAAAAAAAATTCTCAATATAAACTACTGATCTTTTACGTCTAATCTGCTATACTTAAAAATTTGTGTTGCAGAAAATTTCAGCCGCATATTGTTGCCTTAACCCATCTATTTGCAATCTTTTTTGAATGAAATTTCTTATACACTTCATATATCATCTTGGCTTCCATCTAAGATTGATCTATAAAGAAATTTATCTCTAAAAACGATTTTGTGTTGCTGCAAATTTTCGTCGTAACCTGCTGGAATTTCTCGACGAGAATTCTGCAATCACAACTTGTACCAATTTCCTTGCTGTTATACTGCCAAAATTTTCTTGATTAAATTAGATATCCTTGCTGTCATATAAATTGTGATTTTGCTATCAATTCCCTCCTCAATTCTCTCACGTTTTTGGTGGGAATTACATCGAGAAACCATTGTTTCTTCGACGATAATTCTACTCTTACAAGACAGCACATACTTGCTGCAACTTTCATTGATTTCTATCAAGACTACCATCTATCACAGATCCAAAACTTTTATCTACAGTCCTAAAACTCTACCAAACCACACCCTCAACCTGCACCCAAAATAGCCACAAAACAAGCCTAAACCGTAGCCTACATCCACCAATCTACCAACCCTTTCGACCATCACCTCTCTCAACCAATACATGCCTTTAACCCGACAACAAAAGAAAGATCTTGATATCACAGATTAGACGACATATACTATGACATATGAGAAGGTATTCAATGCTAAATTCGAAGCCTTCGAGGCGCGAATGGAGGATAAGATTCAGATGCTCTTTACTGAACTCAGATTGGGCCGACCACTAAGCCCGAAGAAATCACATCAAAGAGAGAGCTTTGCCCAATCGCACCAAGCCCAAAGATATGACTTCCAAGAGAGGGGAAGCTCTATGATCAACCCTAACTATCCATGCATGAGAGTGGACTTCCCTAGACGGGAAGAAGGAGACCCGATTGGTTGGATCTCGCGCGCGGAGCAATATTTTCGGTACCACAAAATCGCAGATACATCTATGATGAAAATTGCAGCTATATATTTTGAAGGGGATGCTATACTGTAGTGGCGGCGATACTGTAGCAGCGACCAGATCTAGGGCGATGGTACTGTAGCGGCGACCAGATCTCCCTAGGACGATCCGACTCCTGCAGCGTCGACTTTCTCCCACGGGCGAAGGGCGATGGCACTGTAGTGCCGATCAGATCTCCCAAGGGCGACGGTACTATCACGGCGGCGGCCCAGATCTAGGGTGATGGTATTGTAGCGACGACGGTACTGTAGCGGCGACGACGGTACTGTAGCGGCGACGAGATCTTGGGCGATGGTACAGTAGCGACGACGAAATAGTAGCGGTGACCAGATCTAGGGCGAAGACACTGTAGCGGCGACCAGATCTCCATACTATAGCAGCAACCATATCTCCCTAGGGCGACGGTACTGTAGCGCGATCTAATATACTGCAGCGGTGGCTTTTCCCAATGGCATCGTTTCTGTAGCGGCGACCAGAAGAGGGATCAAACATGGCAGCGACAGCCCCTAGTGCTGGCGATGGTGGCGAGAGGGTTGAAACAATGGCAAGGCTCCCTACCGCTACCCCCCAAGTTGCTCTTCCACCATATCCTTTCCAGAGAGAAACTCCTTCGACGGCAAAGATCGGCAGGTGTCGCTCTAGATCGCGCAGCCTGCTCTCATTTCCAAATGATCCTCGGCCTTGGACTAGCCTCTTCAAGGCTCCAGTTGGAAGTCCAGATCTAAGCTTGGAATTCTTTACTCCGGAAGTTCAGGTGATAAAAGATTGTCAGTATCTGAGGCTGATTAGGAAGAACTTATTGAGACATGGTCTATGGCGATTGTTGGCTATGTGGTAGATCTCAAAACATCTTATTTCCCACTATCCTCATTTATCAAAACTCGATGGGGAATATCGTCATTTGATCTTCATATCTTTGGAGAACGGATTCTTTGTCTCGCAAGCTATACTCAAGAAGATTTACAACGAATCCTCGAAGGATTCTGGACTATCCATGGTCATCCAATGATTCTACGACGTTGGTCTCCTCGATGTCCGTTTGGAGTTAGATAGCCTCATCTATTCCATTATGGGTATCCTTTCAAGGACTGCCTTTACATCTTTGGTGTCGACGCTTTTGCAAAGTTATGCAGCACTCGGGATAGCCACTCTACATCGACAAAGCAACAACAAAGACAGACGAGATTAGCATTTGCACGAGCATGTGTGCTGGTTTCTTCCGATGAAGATCTTCCTAATGAGGTTTTCTATCGTGATCTTGACGGGAACACTCGGAAGGTACAAGTCTCATATTCCCGGAAGCCACAACGATGTCAGCCATTGCTTATCTTTTGGTCATACAAATGGAGCTTGTCAAGAAACCCCTAAACCAACCACAAAAGTCTATCGACCACATCAAGTGCCTCAAAGAACAAAGTGACTCTTCTCTAATGGCGTGGCACCGATGGTGGCTTAAAACTATTGAGCATTCGACTTCATAGCAAGCAAAGCACCACGGATAGAAGGACAATTCCAAAACTTTCTCTCTTCCTATAATATCAGAGACTTCCACAACAGAGGTTTCCCATGGTAATAGTGGACAGGAGAAACATAAGTCAGGAACTTCATCTCTTCCAATATCATCGGATCCATCCACAATAGCTCAAAGAACTCAGGTCCAACCAAATCTCGCCAGCAAGGATATTCTTCCTCAACAAACTCAGGCCACAACAAACATTGCCAACAAGGATATTCTGTCTCAACAAACTCATGCCCCAACAAACCTCTCTAGCCAGACTACTCCAACAAGTACTATCCAGGATATTGTGCTGCAACAATCTTATCGAGCTTCAACAAACCCTGCCAATCAAGACCACATGATTCAAGGTACTTTAAAGTTTAAAAATCTACAAGCTTTAGATGAAGTGGATAAATATAGGAATAAAGCCATAAAAGGTAAGGATATTGTGCGGGAGGAAAATACAAAACCGAAGGATAAGAAAAAGGATGGTACAATCCATCCTAAGTCGTAGGATGAATATCTTACTACCTTTTCATTTGTTTATTACTAATGAAGATAACATGCTGGAATGTTCGCGGACTTAATAAGCCGGAGAAATGTCGGGAACTCAACAGAATAATCAAGTCTGCCGCATGTGATATTGTTATTCTAGTGGAAACGAAAATTAAACAATCGCGCGTTCAAGCTCAAAAGAATTTTAATATGGCCGGACGTAGAACTGTTTACCAATGACTCAAATGAAACTTTTGGTAGAATATGGGTCTTATGGCATCCTAATTCTATTAATGCTTGGTTTATTTCTACTACTGATCAATTCATTCATCTTAAGGTAGAGGATAAAAAGAATGGCTGTCAATTCAATTTCACTGGTATATATGCTTCAAACAGTATACAAGAAAGAAACACTCTTTGGTCTGACCTGACTAATATTATAAATGGCTGTCTCAATGTACCTTGGATTGTTCTTGGAGACTTTAATACTGTTCGGTACACAAATGAAAAAAAGGGGGGTAGACAACTTTCAGAAAGCCAGCTTCAAAGTTTTAATGATTACATTGACACTGCAACATTGTTGGATATGAAATCTGTGGGTAATTGGCTCTCCTAGAGTAATCAAGGTGCTGCTAACAGAAAAAATAATGGCTCGACTTGATAGGTGTTTGATTAATCATGAATGGTTAACGGTTTACCCAGATTCACTTCTTGAGTATGGTGCTCCTTTGTTTTCTGACCATTCTTTAATGTATATACATGCAGAAAAAGCGACACCAAGAGGCAAGAAACCGTTTAGATTCTTTAACATGTGGAGTACTCATCCTCAATTTCTTGATGTTATCAGATCTGCTTGGAATGTTAATGTGCATGGATCCCTCCCTTACATCTTATGTCAAAAGCTCAAAGCCTATAAAGCAGCACTAAAGGAGTGGAATACAAATACCTTTGGCAATATTAACACCAGAGTGGAATACAAATTGGACGTCGGGCCGGTGGATCGGTCGACGTATCGACAGAAGGCTTGGAGCCGTGGACTCGGGCATCGGGCCAAGAAGAGCGGGTATTGTGCCAAGGATATCGGAGTTGCGGAGTCAACTGGCCGATTGGGCAATAGGCTGCAAGAGAGGACGATGCGCCGAAGAATCGGATGAAGCGTCGAGGGACCAATGACATGCCGGACAACAATTTGTTTTGTTGTGCAGGATTAACTACGATGAAAGTTAGACAAGCAGCAGGAGTTGCGCCGGAGTCAAGATCATGATCACGTTGGGAGTTCGAGAGTTCGACGAAAGTTCGGACGGTCGTCGGAGGTTCTACGAGAACAGATCCGAGAAGTCCAGAAGCTTGCCAAGCGAAGCTCGCCGAACTTCGCCAAGTGGATCGTCGCAAAGTCCAGGAGTTTGCCGGATGTCCGCAGAAGAATCATCACCGAGGGTTCATCGGATGATCGACGGAAGTTCGCGAAACTTCGCCGGAAGAAGCCGATTGACGATCGGAGCAAAGCTGTAGAAGTTGTCTTAGATTTAATCTTAGTTAGCACATTGATTAAGCTTGAAAATGGGAGGTGATCCCATTAGCTTAATCTTGGGGCAATTGGGCCCCCGAAAAGATTGAAATTGGGCGAATGGAGCTAACCATTCGGACCCTGATTACACCAAAGTGTGCAACCGCCAGGCCAGAGGTGCAACCGCCAGGGTGTGTGTCTCCCAATGAGACTGGGCGGTGCAACCGCCCAGCCAGGAGGTGCAACCGCCCGAGCTCGATCTTCGAGCTAGATTGGGCGGTGCAACCTCCTCGACGAAGAGGTAGCACCGCCGAGCTCGGTCTTCAAGCGCAGCAGAGGGTGCAACCGCCTCGATCAAGAGGTGGCACCGCTTTGGGACTCAATCTTCGAAGCGGACTTCAGGCGGTGCAACTGCCCTCGACAGAGGGTGCAACCGCCGGGCTCGATCTCCGAAAAGCGCCGGGCGGTGCAATCTCTCCAGTCAAGAGGTGCAACCGCTTGATCCCGGAATTCCGGGATTTGATCGTTTTGAGCTCCAAATTTGAACTGGGTTGGGGCCTATAAATACCCCACCCATTCAGCACTGAAAAGATACAGATCCACACCGAATTCTTGATCTTTTCAGTGATTCTAAGAGCTCAAATTTGAGTAAAGTCCAAAAGTTCTCCTCTTTCTGTTCTTCAAGTTTTGAGTTGTAAAGAGAGGAGAGAAAGGATCTGTAAGGGTTGTCTCCTGAGCCCGTCAAAAGGAGAGAAACTGTAAAAGGGCAGTTAGCCTTCGCCTATTGAAGGAAGGCAGCTAGTTGACGTCGATGACCTCGTCGGAGGAGGAAGCCAAAAGTGGAGTAGGTCAAGACTGACCGAACCACTCTAAATCTATGGTTTGCTTTTACGTTGAGCACTTTATCATTACTGCAAACCTCCTACATAGCTACTGCCCTCTGCGCTTTTACGAACGAGTCTCTAAATTCTGATTTTTCCGAATCTGCATTCAGACGTAAATCGGTGTTTTCGTACGATCTTTACACTACAGTTTACACTTACGTTTTGATTCCATTTATAACTGCAAATTGCTTTCTGCGTATTCATAAAACGGTTTTCAAAGTTCAAAACTGCTTTTAGACGTAAAACTGCATTTAGACGTAAAATTATGCTTTGACGTAAAAATGCGTTTAGACGTAAAATTACGCATAGACGTAAAACTACGTTTAAACGTAAAACTGCGTTTAGACGCAAAACTACGTTTAGACGTAAAACTGCGTTTAGGCGCAAAACTACGTTTAGACGTAAAACTGCACTTAGACGTAAAACTGCGTTTAGACGCAAACTGCGCTCAGACGCAAACTGCGCTTAAACGCAAACTGTGTTTAGACGCAAACTTCGCTTAGACGCAAACTGTGTTTAGACGCAAACTATGTTTAGACGCAAACTGCGCTTAGACGCAATCTGCGCTTAGACGCAAACTGCGCTTAAATGCAAACTGCGCTTAGACGCAATCTGCATTTAGACGCAAACTGCATTTAGATGCAAACTGCATAAACTACACTTAGATACAAACTGTGAATCGTCTTTTACATCGAAATCATTTTTATCGGACAAACGCAGCTTTCGTTTTTTAAATCGCTGAAAGATTTCCGCTGCACTAATTCACCCCCCCCCCCTCTTAGTGCTCTCGATCCTAACAATTGGTATTAGAGCAAGGTTAACTCTCTAACGGATTAAAACCCAAGAGAGTTGGCATACGCCGGAAACCAAGAGGGGCATTCTATTACACGTCCACCCATGTTCAGTGGAACGAACTACACCTACTGGAAGACCCGAATGAGGATCTTTCTTTTTTCTATGGATTTTGAATTGTGGAACCTTGTTGAAAACGGATTTTCAAAGTCTTCTCTTCCAATGATCGATTGGAATGAAATGGAAAAGAAGGCTTTCGCTCTTAATGCAAAGGCTATGAATGCCTTATTTTGCGCACTTGATAAAAACGAGTTTAATCGTGTTTCAACTTGCGAAACTGCATTTGATATTTGGCTCACACTTGAAGTGACCCACGAGGGCACAAGTAGAGTGAAAGAGTCAAAAATCAATCTGTTGCTGCATTCTTTTGAACTTTTCTAAATGAAACCGAGTGAAACCATTGGCGACATGTTTACCCGTTTCACGGATGTCGTCAATGGTCTAAAAGGACTTCGGAAAAAAGTTTTTCGGATTTTGAACTTCGTAAATAAGATACTAAGATCCCTTCCTAAAAGTTGGGATCCTAAAGTCACTGCTATTCAAGAGGCAAAAGATCTGCGCAACTTCCCTCTTGAAGAACTAATCGGGTCATTAATGACCTATGAAATGACTTGCAAAGCTCATGAAGAGCAAGAAGACATCCTTCCAAAGAACAGGAAGGATATGGCACTTAAAACTTCTGAATGCCACTTGAGAGAAAACTCAAGTGATGAGGACTGTGATGATGACTTAGCACTTTTAACAAGAAAGTTTAAGAAATTCTTCAAAAGAAACAAGTTTAAAAATGATGCGAAAAATAAACTTGAACCCAAGAAGGACCAAGTGATCTGCTATGAATGTAAAAAGCCGGGACACTACAAGAGTGATTGTCCCCAAGTCAAAAGAAGAACATCAAAGAAGAAGGCTCTTCAAGCAACATGGGATGACTTCGAAATGATCCAAGAAGAAGAGGAGTCCAACACCGAAAGTAAGTTGCTCATTCATTACTTTAATGGCCATCGGAGAGGAGGTAACGAATTTATTAGATGCTGATTTATCTTTCGATGAATTATTAAATGCCTTCCATGACTTATTTGATGAATGCAAGATCCTCAATAGAAAATACAAATTGCTAAAAAAGGAGCATGATAGTCTTACTTGTGATTTTAATAAGTTAAAAATTGAATATCATGATAGTTTAAATTCATGTATCAAATGTCATGATCTAGAAACTTTTCAAAAGGAAAACTTGCTACTTAAGGACACCTTGAAGAAATTCGAGGTTGGTAGCAAGTCATTAAACATGATCCTTACAAACAAGGGTCATGTTCCCAAAAGAAGTGGGATTGGATTTGTGAGGAGTCCTCACCAAAATCCAACTACCTTCGTAAAAGGCCCCATCTTACATGTTAGACATCAAAGCAAATGCAACTTTTGTTGCAAGTTCGGACACAGGACGCATTATTGTCCATTCAGAAAATTTAGTCCAAACAAATTGATTTGGGTTCCTAAAGGAACCATGACAAATTCTATGCAACATGATAAAAAATGTAGATCTATTTGTGAGGAACCCAAAAGCAAATGGGTACCTAAACATCATCCTTTCTTGTAGAAAACTAAACCATTGCAAGTTAGGAGCAAGAGATGGTACCTTGATAGTGGATGCTCAAGGCATATGACCGGAGATCCATCCCAATTCTCTAAGCTCACTAGTATAGACGAAGGATATGTCACCTTCGGAGACAACAACAAGGGTAAAATCATTGGCAAAGGAACCATAGGTAACAAATCCAACTTTTCTATTGAAGATGTTTTGCTAGTTGATGGTCTAAAACATAACCTCATGAGCATTAGTCAATTGTGTGATAAAGGATATATTATCAGATTTGAATCTAATGCTTGCATCATTGAAAAACCACACAAAAACATATCTATGATTGCATTAAAATAAAATAACATATACACTATTGACATCAATGATTTATGTAATGAAACATGTTTTTCTGTTTTAAATGAGAATGCTTGGATATGGCACAGAAGATTAGGTCATGCTAGCATGAAGCTAATCACTCAAATATCATCCAAAGAACTTGTAAGAGGAATTCCTCATATCAAGTTCATCAAAGATAATGTATGTGATGCCTGCCAATTAGGTAAACAAATTAAGAGTAGCTTCAAATCTAAAAATCAAATAAGCACCTCTAGGCCCTTACAATTGATCCATATGGACCTGTTCGGACCCATCTCCACATCAAGCCTAGGAGGTAGCAAATACGCTTTCGTCATCGTAGATGACTACAGCAGATACACATGGACTTACTTCTTAAAATAGAAAAGTGAATGCCTTAGATCTTTTACCAAGTTTTGCAAACTCATTCAGAATGAGAAAGGTTCTATGATTTCGTCAATTAGAAGTGATCATGGTGGTGAATTTCAAAACCATGATTTCCAGAAATTTTGTGAACTCAATGGATACAACCATAATTTCTCTACTCCTAGAAACCCTCAACAAAATGGAGTTGTAGAAAGAAAAAATCGAAATTTACAAGAAATGGCAAGAACCATGTTGAATGAACACAACCTACCCAAATATTTTTGGGCCGAAGCCGTAAATACTGCATGCTACATCTTAAATAGAATTCTAGTGAGACCTCTACTAACCAAAACTCCCTATGAGTTATGGAACAATAAAAAACCCAACGTTTCATATTTTAAAGTCTTTGGGTGTAAGTGTTTTATCTTGAATAAAAAAGACAACTTAGGAAAATTTGATGCTAAATCTGATGAAGGAATCTTTCTTGGTTATTCTACAGTTTCTAAAGCCTTTTGTATCTTTAATAAAAGAACTCTAATTATTGAAGAATCCATTCATGTTGTTTTCAATGAGATTTCTGAAATCACGAAAATTGATCTTGACGATGATGTTAATTTTGATTCTTTGAATTTAAACGAAACCCCGTCTCCAACTAGCAACTTTGATGCATCCACTTCTCAGATTTCATTACCCAAGGATTGGATGTATGTAGATGCTCATCCTAAGGAGCTAATCTTAGGAGACACATCAAAGGGGTTCAAACACGATCTTCTCTTAAAACCTTTTGTGCAAATGCCGCCTTTCTCTCCCAAATTGAACCCAAATGCATTGATGAAGCCATGAAAGATGATTCATGGATTATCGCAATGCAAGATGAATTAAATCAATTTGAGAGAAATGAAGTGTGGAAGCTTGTTCCTAGGCCAAATGACCATTTAGTTATTGGTACTAAATGGGTCTTCAGAAACAAGCAAAATGAAAATGGTATCGTGGTTAGAAACAAGGCTAGATTAGTGGCCAAAGGTTTCAACCAAGAAGAAGGTATCGATTACGAAGAAACCTTCGCTCCTGTGGCTCGATTGGAAGCCATAAGGATGCTCCTTGCCTACGCTAGCAGTAATAATTTTAAGTTGTTTCAAATGGATGTTAAAAGCGCTTTTCATAATGGCTTTTTTTCCGAAGAAGTCTATGTTGAACAACCTCCTGGATTTGAAAATAATAGTCTCCCTAATCATGTGTTTAGATTAACTAAAGCTCTCTATGGTTTAAAACAAGCTCCAAGGGCTTGGTATGAGAGACTTAGTTCTTTTCTTATTGAAAATAATTTCATAAAAGGCAAGGTTGATACTACATTATTCATCAAGAACTTTGAAAACAATTTTCTCATTGTTCAAATTTATGTTGATGATATTATCTTTGGTTCTACGAATGAATCTCTTTGTGAATCCTTTGCAAAAACTATGAGTCGTGAATTCGAAATGAGTCTAATGGGAGAGTTAACATTCTTCTTAGGTCTACAAATCAAACAACTAAGCAATGGCATCTTTATTAGTCAAACCAAATATGCTATGAGTTTCCTAAAGAAGTTCAATATGAATAACTCAAAAGCCATTAACACTCCTATGAGCACCTCCACTAAGTTAGAAATTGATAAGAATGGAGAAAGCTTCGATCAAAAAACCTATAGGGGTATGATAGGAAGTTTACTTTACCTCACTGCCACCAGACCAGACATCATGTTCAGTGTAGGACTTTGTGCTAGATTTCAATCAAACCCTAAGATATCTCATCTCAAAGCAGTCAAAAGAATACTTAGATATCTTAATGGAACCACAAATCTAGGATTATGGTACCCAAAATCAGAAAATTTTGAATTAACAGCTTATGCTGATGCGGACTTCGCTGGCTATAGACTAGATAGAAAAAGCACATCAGGATCATGTCAATTTTTAGGACATGCCCTTGTATCCTGGTCATCTAAGAAACAAAGCTCGGTTGCTCTATCAACAACCGAAGCTGAATATATTACAGCAAGTGCATGCTGTGCACAAGTTGTATGGATGAAAAACACTTTAGAAGATTACAAAGTTAATCTTAAAGATATTCCCATTAAATGTGATAACACGAGTGCAATATGCTTAACTAAAAATCATATACAACACTCAAGAACAAAACATATTGATATTAGACATCACTTTATACAAGATCATGTCACTAATCATGATGTAACCATAGAGTTCATTGATACCAAACATCAACTAGCTGACATCTTTACAAAACCCCTATGTGAAGAACAATTTGATTACATAAGAAGAGAATTAGGAATGTTGATGTGTCCGAATACTTAAACTAGTTAAAATTATTTTTCGGATGTTATTACTATTACATGCCTTGGCATCACTTGATCAAATAACATGTTGGAAATTATGTGACAAATGTTTTTTACAGTAGCTTACTCATAACCGAATGCATGTAAGAAGTTCATTTTTCGGTTTGAATGCTAAAAATGGGATTTTCCTGTACACTCTTATGAAAACGTTTTGAAAAATGACTTTCCTCCTTCAAGCAACGAACTATAACAAGGAAAAGAGATATTCAAAGTTTTATATGTGCGTGATAACCTGCTGGAATCACATATACCATGCATTTTGATAATGTTATCTTGCTTTTTGTTGATGACAAAGGGGGAGAAACATATGAATTGATAAACACTGCCATGTCTATATCATAGTTGCAAATACTTGAGTGATGCTATAAACAATGTTATAGTTATGCCATCCTTGCATCACCAAGAGACATATGAACATATGCTATAGTTTGCATTATGTCTTGAGTTGATATCCTATCTTGTGAGGTAAATGCAAACTTGCTAGAACATCTCAAATGTGTGCATCATGTAATAGTCCTTCGCAGCTTTATATGATTATATGATTACATGATGAATAGTTACAAACACAATCATACAAACTTGATGATGTATGTCAAGCTTTGACATCATTCTTGAAGAGATACATCATGATGGGTATCATGATGGGAGTATTGATAAGTTTAACTGATCTAACTTATCAATACGTCACTTGAATTCTTAGGTCTTGAATTCAAGGTTGACTTATCTCAACTATGGCATATAGATAGGGGGAGTTAAGGATAACTCCATTATCAATTGATTGTCATCATAAAAAAGGGGGAGATTGTTGAATCTCGGATTTTGATGATGAAGTTAATTGTCATTTGTTATCTAATCTATGTGTTGAGATAAGTGTGCAGGATTAACTACGATGAAAGTTAGACAAGCAGCAGGAGTTGCACCGGAGTCAAGATCATGATCACGTTGGGAGTTCGAGAGTTCGACGGAAGTTCGGACGGTCGTCGGAGGTTCTCGCGAGAACAGATCCGAGAAGTCCGAAGCTTGCCAGGCTTCGTGGAACTTCGCCAAGTGGATCGTCGCAAAGTCCGTGAGTTTGCGGATGTCCGCAGAAGAATCACCGAGGGTTCATCGGATGATCGACGGAAGTTCGGAAACTTGCCGGAAGAAGCGATTGGCGCGTTGGAGCAAAGCTGCAGAAGTTGTCTTAGATTTAATCGTGGTTAGCACATTGATTAAGCTTGAAAATGGGAGGTGATCCCATTAGCTTAATCTTGGGGCAATTGGGCCCCTGAAAAGATTGAAATTGGGCGAATGGAGCTAACCATTCGGACCCTCGATTGCACCAGCGGTGCAACCGCCCCTAACCGAGAGGTGCAACCGCCCGGGGCTGTGTCTCCCAAGCGAGACTGGGCGGTGTAACCGCCCCAGCTAGAGGTGCAACCGCCCGAGCTCAGTCTTTGAGCTAGATCTGGCGGTGCAACCTCCCCGACAGAGAGGTAGCACCGCTGAGCTAGATCTTCGGCCAGGCAGAGAGGTGCAACCGCCTCGATCAAGAGGTGGCACCGCGTGGGGCTCGATCTTGAGCCAGACTCGGGCGGTGCAACCGCCCCGACAGAGAGGTGCAACCGCCTGGGCTCGATCTCGAACTCTGCCGGGCGGTGCAACCTCTCCGATCAAGAGGGTGCAATCGCCTGATCCCGGAATTCCGGGATTTGATCGTTTTGAGCTCCAAATTTGAACTGGGTTGGGGCCTATAAATACCCCACCCATTCAGCACTTAAAAGATACAGATCCACACTGAATTCTTGATCTTTTCAGTGATTCTAAGAGATCAAATTTGTGTAAAGTCCAAAAGTTCTCCTCTTTCTGTTCTTCAAGTTTTGAGTTGTAAAGAGAGGAGAGAAAGGATCTGTAAGGGTTGTCTCCAGAGCCCGTCAAAAGGAGAGAAACTGTAAAAGGGCAGTTAGCCTTCGCCCATTGAAGGAAGGCAGCTAGTTGACGTCGGTGACCTCGTCGGAGGAGGAAGCCAAAAGTGGAGTAGGTCAAGACTGACCGAACCACTCTAAATCTCTGGTTTGCTTTTACGTTGAGCACTTTATCATTACTGCAAACCTCCTACATAGCTACTGCCCTCTGCGCTTTTATGAACGAGTCTCTAAATTCTGATTTTCTGAATCTGCATTCAGACGTAAATCGGTGTTTTCGTACGATCTTTACACTGCAGTTTACGCTTACGTTTTGATTCCATTTATAACTGCAAATTGCTTTCTGCGTATTCATAAAACGGTTTTCAAAGTTCAAAACTACTTTTAGACATAAAACTGCATTTAGACGTAAAATTACGCTTTGACGTAAAATTGCGTTTAGACGTAAAATTATGCTTAGACGTAAAACTACGTTTAGACGTAAAACCGCGTTTAGACGCAAAACTGCGTTTAGACGTAAAACTGCGTTTAGACGTAAAATTGCCCTTAGACGTAAAACTGCGTTTAAATGCAAACTGTGCTCAGACGCAAACTGCGCTTAAACGCAAACTGTGTTTAGACGCAAACTGTGTTTAGACGCAAACTGCGCTTAGACGCAAACTGTGTTTAGACGCAAACTGTGTTTAGATGCAAACTGCGCTTAGACGCAATCTGCGCTTAGACGCAAACTGTGCTTAAATGCAAACTACGCTTAGACGCAATCTGCATTTAGATGCAAACTGCATTTAGACGCAAACTGCGTAAACTACAGTTAGATACAAACTGTGAATCGGCTTTTACATCGAAATCGTTTTTATCGGACGAACGCAGCTTTCATTTTTTAAATCGCTGAAAGATTTCCGCTGCACTAATTCACCCCCCCCCCTCTTAGTGCTCTCGATCCTAACAACCATATCAACATCAGTGATAGCAAACATATCAACATCAGTAATAGCAACCATATCATCATTAGTGATTGCAAACATATCATCAGTGATAGCAACCATTAGTGATAGCAAACATATCAATTCATATATTTCTCCCCCTTTGTCATCAACAACAAGGAGAACGATATAAACAAATTTTAAATATAAGCGCAATGCCATAAGTTGGTTCATGTCATTTTCCAACAGTGAGTGATAGGATACCAGTAATGCAAACATCTCGAGGAAAACATGACATGGAGATAGCTTTTATTGCTTCTTCCTTTTTATTTGTTATCTTTTTACATGAAGGAGGAAAGCCATATGTGAAGTTCAAATCGATAAGATATTAAGGCACACTTCATTTTGCAAGGATTAAGATATGTAAGTGAGTCAAATCCTTGTATGTAAAAATATCTTCCTTTGGTAAGAGGGAATCATCAAATATGTTTTTCGAAAAATATTTTTCACATGATAAGTGCATTTGCTAGATGATTCCATATGTCAAAAATCAATGATGTGAATTAAACTTGATATGACATATGCTTGTTAAATTCGGAAGAGGATAATGTATCAAGAAAATCCAATTGTTAGGATCAGGAAAATCCGAAAATGAAATTTGACACTTTCATACATTCGGACAGAGTTTTACTAGAGATATTCAATTACAATCATGAAGGTAAAACATACTTATTATCATAAAAATTTTGTATTTAAGCACCTAATTTCCAACATGTAATCATGGCAAGTAATTGTGTAAAATCATTATGGCAATCAGGTGATTTGATCATTGAATCAAAAAAGTCCGAAAAAATATTTTTAACACGTTTAATCATTCGGACATATTTTTGCCGTAGTTTTTCAAATATAATCATGAAGATAAGGCATGCTCATCATCATGGTGGTATGATAGCAAGTTTACCATATACAGGCTAGCAAAAAATTTCTATATTTTAAGGCCCGCAAGCTAGCAATTTTGAGATGTTCAAGAAAGCAACTCTTGCTTCTTGAAATATAAGTTTTGCTAGATGTGCAAGTTAACTTTTTGCTTCTTGAGATAGGCAAGATAGCATTCCTTGGTGATGTTCAATATAGCTAAGTTCTACATCATGCAAGCTAGTGAATTTTATAACATTTTAGAACATGCATAATCACCAAAGCATCATAAATTTTAATGATGTGCAAAATTACAAATTTTGCATGATTGCATTTGTGTGTCTTGAGATCTGCAAGATAGCACTTCTTAGTGATGTTCAAGATAGCAATTTCTTCTCTTTTGAGAAGTGCAATTTTTGCTTTCTTCTTGAATTGTGCAAGCTAGCTATCTCCCCTTTTGTCGTTGTCAAAAAGAAGGGAAAAACCCTTTACATCAATTTTTAAATCATGACAAAGGTTAGTATCAATCTTATTTGTGCATCATTATATTTTCAAATTAAAATATGCACATTTTCAAAACAAATAAACTCATTATTATATGCATGATTCCAAATCATCATTCATATTATTTCAATCATTGTTTCAATCACCACTTATAGCTTATCATGCACAATATATAAAATCATCTAACATGATACAATCATTTATTTTCAAAATATCTATCACTATTTTAATGTATGATAATGAAGTATTCATGATACCGAACATTGAATCAGTATTTATCACTTCATTTTAATCATGATTCCAAACATTTATCATTTAAAGCATTCATGATACACATAAAAAAAAACATGTGCATCATTCCAAATCATAAATATTTTAAATCATCATGATATTAATTTGTCACATTGCATCCAACCATGCATGATCGAAACTTCTCATTTGCATACATCAAAATAAATTCATGAATATCTCATGCATTCATATCATCACTTGAGGAGTATTGAAAAGGAATAATTGGGTGATGAGATAAATATTTCATGAGTACAAAGAATTGCATAAAAATCATATCATGAATACAAGGAATACAAGTCACAATCATTCAAGAGAAAATTCATTATTCATTTTCAATTCATTCAATTTGATAAATCAAGATCATGATTTTGATAAAACTTATTTCAATTTTAAATTATCAAAATCATTTTTTATGGCTCACAAAATTTATAAATAGATTCATGATTTCATCGAGAAATAACAATGGAAATTAACATGATACACATTATTACTTCTCAACCACATATAGCATGATTTCATAAGGTATTTTAATCAAAATCATTTTGTTTATCATAAACATGCAATTTTCATGATTATTTTCAAAATTACTAGAATGATAAGCATGATTCCTAATTGTTTGTATTTTCATTATAAGATTATTAAACATGCAATTTTCAAGAAAATTAAAAAAAATGCTTTATGAAAAGCATCATGTAATTTCAAAAGTAAATTAAAGGCATTTTGATTACCTCAGCGTCGAAAGGCGTAAAGGCTTAGTTGCCACCTAACCTTTGTTGATTTTTTCTCCTCGTCTTGGGAGGAGCTCGATTCATCCCAATTTTGTTCTTCTTCTTGCGTTCAAAGCAAGTAGTTCCATTCTTTTGCTTTTTTAATTTTCATTTCATTTGTAGTTTAAGTTCACCATCACTTGAGCTTATGCTCGAGTGGTCTTCAAATGTTCTATGTCCCAAATCCTTCCTGTTCTTTGGAAGGTTGTTTTGTTCATCATTGTCCTCATCACTTGAGTCATCGCTCAAGTGGCATTCATTTGTCCAGAGTTCCAAATCCTTCCTGTTCTTTGGAAGGTTGTTTTTTTCAACATGTTCATCATGTGCATTGTGCACCATTTCATATGTCATCAATGAACCAATTAGTTCTTCAAGTGGAAATTGGTTCAAGTTTTTCGATTCTTGAATAGCAGTTACTTTTGAATCCCAAGTTTTAGAAAGTGAGCGCAAAACTTTGTTAATGAGTTCAAAATTCGAAAAGCTTTTACCAAGTGATTTTAAACCATTGACGACATTATTAAAAACGGGTGTACATGTCAACAACGGTTTAAACGGTTTCATATAAAAAAAGCTCGAAATCATGCAGTAAAATATTAACTTTCGAGTCTTTGACTCTACTAGTTCCCTAAATCGTGATTTCAAGAGTCGCCAGATATCGAAAAGTCGTTTAGCACAAAGAATCCCGAATGAACTCATTTTTGTCCAAAGTGCAAAATAAGGCATTCATAGCCTTTATGTTTAAAGAAAAATACTTCTTCTCTAAATCCGACCATTCGTTCATCGGTTTAGAGGGAAGTTGAAAACTGTTTTCAACGATATTCCATAAATCCAGATTTAGAGAAATCAAGAAAACTCTCATTCGAGTTTTCCAATAAGTGTAGTCCAATCCGTTAAAGAACGGTGGACGAAAGACCGAGAAGCCCTCTTGAAGAGCCATTTCTCTCGGGTGTAAATCCGAAATGAGAAATACCCCGCTCTGATACCAATTGTTAGGATCGAGAGCACTAAGAGGGGGGGGGTGAATTAGTGCAACGGAAATCTTTCTGTGATTTAAAAACGAAAGCTGCGTTCGTCCGATAAAAACGATTTCACTGTAAATGCCGATTCACAGTTTGTATCTAAGTGTAGTTTACGCAGTTTGCGTCTAAATGCAGTTTGCGTCTTAATGCAGATTGCGTCTAAGCGCAGTTTGCATTTAAGCACAATTTGTGTCTAAGCGCAGATTACGTCTAAGCGTAGTTTGCGTCTAAACACAGTTTGCGTCTAAACATAGTTTGCGTCTAAGCGCAATTTGCGTCTAAACACAGTTTGCGTCTAAACACAGTTTGCGTTTAAGCGCAGTTTGCGCAGTTTTACGTCTAAGTGCAGTTTTACGTCTAATTGCAGTTTTACGTCTAAACGTAGTTTTACGTCTAAACGCAGTTTTGCGTCTAAACGTAGTTTACGTCTAAACGCAGTTTTTACGTCAAAGCGTAATTTTACGTCTAAACGCTATTTTACATCTAAAAGCTGTTTTGAACTTTGAAAACCGTTTTATGAATACGCAGAAAGCAATTTGCAGTTATAAATGGAATCAAAACGTAAGCTTAAACTGTAGTGTAAAGATCGTATGAAAACACCGATTTACGTCTGAATGCAGATTCGAAAAGATCAGAACTTAGAGACTCGTTCGTAAATGCGCAGAGGGCAGTAGCTATGTAGGAGGTTTGCAGTAATGATAAAGTGCTCAAAGTAAAAGCAAACCAGAGATTTAGAGTGGTTCGGTCAGTCTTGACCTACTCCACTTTTGGCTTCCTCCTCCGACGAGGTCACCGACGTCAACTAGCTGCCTTCCTTCAATGGGCGAAGGCTAACTGCCCTTTTACAGTTTCACTCCTTTTGACGGGCTCAGGAGACAACCCTTACAGATCCTTTCTCTCCTCTCTTTACAACTCAAGACTTGAAGAACAGAAAGAGGAGAACTTTTGGACTTTACACAAATTTGAGCTCTTAGAATCACTAAAAAGATCAAGAATTCGGTGTGGATCTATGCCCTTTCAGTGCTGAATGGGTGGGGTATTTATAGGCCCCAACCCACTTCAAATTTGGAGCTCAAAACGATCAAATCCTGGAATTCCGGGATCAGGCGGTTGCACCTCTTGACTGGAGAGGTTGCACCGCCTGGCAGAGCTTGGAGACTGAGCCCAGGCAGTTGCACCTCTCTATCAGGGGCGGTTGCACCGCCTGAGTCTGGCTCGAAGACTGAGCCCCAGGCGGTGCCACCTCCTGACTGAGGCGGTTGCACCTCTCTGCCTGAGCTCGAAGACCGAGCTCAGGCGGTGCTACCTCTCTGTTAGAGAGGTTGCACCGCCCAGTCTAGCTCGAAGACTGAGCTCTGGGAGGTTGCACCTCCTGACCTAGGCGGTTGCACCGCCTAGTGCAATCAGGGTCCGAATAGTTAGCTCCATTCGGCCCAATTTCAATCTTTTCAGGGGCCCAATTGCCCCAAGATTAAGCTAATGGGATCACCTCCCATTTTCAAGCTTAATCAACGTGATAACTATGATTAAATCTAAGACAACTTCTGCAGCTTTGCTCCGATGCGTCAATCGCTTCTTCCGGCGAGTTTCCGGTAAACTTCCGTCGATCATCCGATGAACCCTCGGTGATTCTTCTGTGGACATCCGGCAAACTCCTGGACTTTGCGACGATCCACTTGGCGAGTTCCGACGAGCTTCGCTTGGCAAGCTTCTGGACTTCTCGGATCTGGTCTCGCAGAACCTCCGACGACCGTCCGAACTTCCGTCGAACTCTCGAACTCCCAACGTGATCATGATCTTGACTCCGGCGCAACTCCTGTTGCTTGTCTAACTTTCATCGTAGTTAATCCTGCACAACAAAACAAAACTTCGATCGAGACAATTAATCCTAAGCAATTTAACCAAGTTGTCCGGCATGTCATTGGTCCCTCGACGCTTCGTCCGATTCTTCGGCGCATAGTCCTCTCCTACAGCCTATTGCCCAATCGGCCAGTTGACTCCGCAACTCCGATATCCTTGGCACAATACCCGCTCTTCTTGGCCCGATGCCCGAGTCCACGGCTCGAAGCCTTCTGTCGATACGTCGACCGATCCACCGGCCCGACGTCCAATCTTCTTACATGTTCCTTCGGCACAACATGATTTTCCTGCTTTAATTGTCTCATCCTGATCGAAGCATCCTGCGTCACTCAAAACGCAGATTAAATCATAAACATATATAAAGTAGTTTCATCATCAAAATTTGAGATTCAACACTACCAGTGGTGGATAAACTTCTTGATGAATTAAAAGGAGCTCGACTCTTCACGAAGTTGGACCTCCGATCCGGTTACCACCAAATTCGGGTATGTGACGATGACATTCCAAAAACTGCATTTCGCACACATAATGGTCATTATGAATTCTTAGTAATGCCTTTTGGACTCACTAATGCTCCTTCAACCTTTCAAAGTCTCATGAACGATATTTTTCGGAGCTATCTTCGTAAATTTGTGCTGGTATTTTTCGATGATATTCTCATTTACAGCCCTTCTCTTGAGACTCACTTTCAGCATTTACGGATTGTTCTGACGATCCTTCGGGATAATACTCTTTTTGTAAAGCAACCAAAGTGCAGCTTTCTCCAACAAAAAGTAGAGTACCTTGGGCATATAATATCAGAAAAAGGAGTGGCAGTAGACCCAGCAAAAATTGAGGCAATGCAAGGCTGGCCGAAACCTACAAACGTGGAATTACTACGGGGGTTCCTTGGACTAACAGGCTACTACCAAAAATTTGTTAAGGACTATGGGAAGATCGGTGCACCACTCACTTCTTTACTGAAAAAAGATGCTTTCCAATGGTCGGACAAAGCCTCTGCTGCCTTCAACAAACTTAAGGCAGCTATGACAACGACGCCGGTGCTTGCACTACCAGAATTCAATAGACCCTTCATCATTGAGGCCGATGCATCTGGAGTCAGAATTGGAGCCGTTCTCATACAAGATGCTCGACCACTCACATACACTAGCAAGACACTATCTCCCTCTCATCAAAATAAGTCAATATATGATAAGGATATGCTTGCCATTGTGCGCGCAGCAACGAGGTGGAGACCCTACTTGAATGGTCGACGATTTCAAATTAAAATTGACCATAAAAGCCTCAAGTACTTTTTAGAGCGAAAGATATCATCCCTTGAGCAGAAAAAATGGGTAACAAAACTTCTTGGATTTGATTATGAAATAACTTACAAAAAGGGGAAAGAGAATATTCTTGCAGATACGCTTTCGTAGATACCCGAGCAAGCTGAAGTTTCAGCCGTTTCACTTCCGACCAGTGACTTCCTTGAGGATATTAAGATGGAATGGCAGGAAGATTCAGAGACAAGTAAGATTATAAAAAAATTGTAGGAAGCACCAAGCTCCGTGGCTTATTACAATTGGGACTCAAAAGAATTACACTATAAGGGACGCATTGTGCTTATGATAAATTCTACTTGCATCTTCACGAGCAGATTTTGGACAAAGTTATTCTATATACAGGGTACTAAATTGAAAAGGAGTATGACATATCACCCGCAAATCAACGGTAAGACAAAATTTGTAAATAGGTGCTTGGAGACAGCCCAAAGCCACCCACCAAATATGACTATCCAAGGAGAACTCCAGACCTAGCCAAGTGTCATTATTGATCGACGGATCGTGACTCGACGACGACGACCCACTACTACAGTGCTAATACAATGGGTGAACCTACCAACAGAAGATGCCACTTGGGAGAACTATGACGACTTGAAGATCAAATTCCCAAAATTCATGAATCGTCAGCCTCGAGGACAAGGCTGATTTGAAGAGGGCGGGTTTGTTAGGACTCTAGCTGGGAGAGTCCTAATTGAGAGGGACATTCATGTAAAACCAACCTAAGCCGACCCCTATTAAAGAGGAGAAGAGGCCGGCTAGGGTTAGGAGATTGTTTCTTAGAGATAAATTAGGAGTTGTAAAGAAATAGGAGTCTTGATTAGAAGTCTAATAGGAGTTGGTTAGAAGAAGGAGTCTTGAGTAGGAGTCCTATTAGGAGTTAGGGTTTAGAAATCCTATAAATAGCCATGTATTCCTCCTCTTTTCACAAGCAATAGATGAATCTTTTCTGTAGCCTTTGAGCAGCAACTTGGAGGGAGGAACCCCTATAGAGTTCCATGGAGGCCGATCCCTTAAAGAGATCAACCCCAAGTTTAGAATCTGCAAGGGTTCTAACAGTTCCCGATGTTGGCGGTGCCACCGCCTGTCAGTTTCTGACCCTGACAGTGCTGGGCGGTGCCACCGCCCAGCCCAGGCGGTGCTACCGCCCAGCTCTCGGGCACTGGGCGGTGCCACCGCCTACAGTGTTTTCAGCCCACTAGTTGGGCTTCAATCTTGGCCCAAACTAGTCCGAACTCGGGCCCAATTGGCCCCTACTTGGGTTATAGGATTAACACCTAATCCTAACCCTAATTAATGTGCTAACTATGAATTTAAAGATATTTTCTAAGCTATTACAAATTTCGTAAGTTAAGACTTCTTCCGGCGAGCTTCCGACGAACTTTCGACGGTCTTCCGATAAACTCTCGAAAACCATTTTGCGGACTCCCGGCAAGCTCCTAGACTTCACGATTTGATCTTGGTGAGTTCCAACGAGCTTCTTCGGCAAGCTCCGATCTTTCTTGGCGAGCTCCGCGAACTTCCAACGAACCTTCTGGCAAGCTTCCGAAAAACCCTTCGACAAGCTCCCTACTCATTCTCGGCTAGTTCCGGCAGCATTCCCGACGAACCTTCGGACTTCCGTCGAACTCTCGAACTCGCAACAAATCCTTTGCGCTTGACTCCGACACTTTGTTTTGTTTTATGTCTTCATCATTATCGTAGTTAATCCTAGACACATAAGCCAAAACTCTACTCCGATCTAGACAATTATTACAACCCGAATTGACATTCCATTGCCCGGCACGTCATTGGTTGGCGCTTCGTCCGATTCTTCAGCGCATCGTCCACTCTTGCTGCGTGTTGCCCAATCGGTGGTTGACCTCCGCAACCCCGATATCCTTGGCGTAATTCCACTCTCCTTGGCCCGATGCCCGACGTCAGAAGCCTTCTGTCGTCCAATATCCTGACGTGATCTCCTCTAACGTAATGTCAATTCCTCCTGCGTTAATTGTCTAATCCTGATCGAGTAGACCTACATCACTCAAAATGCAGTTTAAATTATAAACACATATCAAGTGGTTTCATCATCAAAATACGAGATTCAACAGGCGCATCAACGTCCAGAGCCACTTGCGCATCACGAAACCGTCGATGCTTTTTCGAGCGATCACGGAATCGCTATTGCAAGCTCTCTCCTAGCCCTAGCCCAACGACTACGTATCGGTCCCCGCAAGTGCGCATCGAAATCATCGGCACTTTCTCGAACGATCCCGGATTCGCAATTGTGACCCTAGTCCGTAAAGCTCTCTCCGTGACCCACCTTACTGAATGCGTAGCGGTCACGGCAAATTCCAAGCCCCAAAGCCATCGCCTCGGAGGTCTACGTGTTAGGACTCTAGCTAGGAGGGTCCTAATTGAGAGGGACATTCTGTTAGGAGGTTTTTTCTTAGAGAAGAATTAGGAGTTGTAAGGGAATAGGAGTCTTGAGTATGAGTCATATTAGGAGTTGGTTAGAAGTAAGAGTCTTAAGTAGGAGTCCTATTAGGAGTTAGGGTTTAGAAGCCCTATAAATAGCCATGTATTCCTTCTCTTTTCATAAGCAATAGATGAATCTTTTCTGCAGCCTTTGAGCAGCAACTTGGAGGGAGGAACCCCTATAGAGTTCCAAGGAGGCTGATCCCCTAAAGAGATCAACCCCAAGTTTAGAATCTGCAAGGGTTCTAACACTACGGGAGAGGTCTTCGTATCTCTGGACGCAAAAAAGAGTGCAACATGAGGACTACCCAAGGGGTCGCCCATCCTTGTACTACTCTTGCCCAAGCACGCTTAATTTTGGAGTCCTAATGGGATTCGGTGCTTTAGAGCTGGTATGTTTGCACCCGTTTCGCTTGCTTCGTCCCTCGCCTATGTGCACGTCGCGGCTGGCGAATCAACGTACGGAGCCTCTTGCGCGTCACGAAACTAATGGCGCTTTCTCAAGTGATCACGGGATCGCTATTGTAAGCTATCTCAAAGCCCTAGCCCAACGATTGCATACCGGTCATGGCAAGCGCGTGCCGAAACCATCTGCACTTTCTCGGACGATCTCGGAATCGCTATTGCGACCCTAGTCTGGAAAGCTCTCTTCGAGCCCCACGATACTGACTGCGTACGGTCATGACAAATTCCTAGCCCCAAAACCATTGCCTCAGAGGTCTACTGGAGAGGTCTTCGTATGTCGGGACGCAAATATAGTGCAACATGAAGACTTCCCAGGGAGTCACCCATCGTTGTACTACTCTCGCCCAAGCACGCTTAATTTGGAAGTACTGATGGAATCCGGTGATGTAGAGCTGGTTTGTTCGCACCTGTTTCACTTGCTTCATCCCTCGCCTATGTGCATGTTGCGGTTGTCGAATCAATGTACGGAGCCTCTTACGTGTCACAAAACTGATGGCGCTTTCTCGAGCGTTCACAGAATCGCTATTGTAAGCTCTCTCGGAGCCCTAGCCCAACGATCGCGTATCGGTCACGGCATGCGCACGACGAAACCATCTGCACTTTCTCGAACGATCTTGGAATCGCTATTTCGACCCAAGTCCGGAAAGCTCTCTCCGAGCCCCATGATACTAACTGCGTACGTTCATGGCAAATTCTGAGCCCAAAACTATCGCCTCGGAGGTTTACAAGAGAGGTCTTCGTATCTCGGGAAGTAAAAAATAGTGCAACATGAGGACTTCCCAAGGGGTCACCCATCGTTGTACTACTCTCGGCCAAGCACGCTTAACTTCGGAGTCATGATGGGATCCGGTGCTTTAGAACTGGTTTGTTCACACCCGTTTCACGTGCTTCGTCCCTCGCCTATGTGCACGTCACGGCCAGTGCATCAACGCCCGGAGCCTCTTGCGCATCACAAAACCGTCGGTGATTTCTCGAACGATTTCGGAATTGCTATTGTGACCCCAGTCTGGAAAGCTCTCTCCGAGCCCCATGATACTGACTACGTAGCGGTCATGGCAAATTCTGAGCCTCAAAACCATCGCCTCGGAGGTCAACGGGAGAGGTCTTCGTATCTCTGGACGCAAAAAAGAGTGCAACATGAGGACTTCCCAAGGGGTCACCCATCGTTGTACTAATCTCGCCCAAGCACACTTAACTTCGGAGTCCTGATGGGATCCAATGCTTTAGAGCTGGTATGTTCGCACCTGTTTCGCTTGCTTCGTCCCTCGCCTATGTGCACGTCGCAGCCGGCGCATCAACGTTCGGAGCCTCTTGCGCGTCACGAAACCATCGATGCTTTCTCGAGCGATCACAGAATCGCTATTGCAAGCTCTCTCCAAGCCCTAGCCCAACGACTGCGTATCGGTCCCTACAAGCGCGCGCTGAAATCATTGGCACTTTCTCGAACGATCTTAGAATCGCTATTGTTACCCCAGTCCGGAAAGCTCTCTCCGTGCCCCATGATACTGACTGCGTAGCGGTCACGGCAAATTCCTATCCCCAAAACCATCACCTCGGAGGTCAATGGGAGAGGTCTTCGTATCTCGGGATGCAAAAAAGAGTGCATCATGAGGACTTCCCAAGGGGTCACCCATCGTTGTACTACTCTCACCCAAGCACGCTTAACATCGGAGTCCTGATGCGATCCGGTGCTATATAGCTAGTATGTTCGCACCCGTTTCGTGTGCTTCGTCCCTCACCTATTTGTACGTCGCTTTCGGCGCATCAACGACAGGAGCCTCTTACGCGTCACGAAACCGTCGGTGCTTTCCCGAGATATCACGGAATGGCTATTGCAAGCTCCCTCGGAGCCCCAGCCCAACGACTGCGTATCGGTCACGACAAGCGCGCACCGAAACCATCGGCACTTTCTTGAATGATTTCGGAACCGCTATTGTGACCCTAGTCCGGAAGGCTCTCTCCGAGCGCCACGATACTGACTACGTAGCGGTCACGGCAAATTCTGAGCCCCAAAACCATCGCCTCGGAGGTCGACGGGAGTGGTCTTTGTATCTCTCTACGTAAAAAAGCGTGCAACATGAGGACTTCCCATAGGGTCACCCATCCTAGTACTACTCTCGCTCAAGCACACTTAACGTCGGAGTCTTGATGGGATCCGGTGCTTTAGAGCTGGTATGTTTGCACTCGTTCCGCATGCTTCGTCCCTCGCCTATGTGCACGTTGTGGCCGGCGCATCAACTTCCGGAGCCCCTAGCGCGTCACGAAACCATCGGTGCTTTCTCGAACGATTTCAGAATCGCTATTGTGACCCCAGTCCGGAAATCTCTCTCCGAGACCCACGATATTGACTGTGTAGCGGTCAGGGCAAATTCCGAGCCCCAAAACCGAAGCCTCGGAGGTCTACGAAAGAGGTCTTCATATATCGGGACGCAAAAAAGAGTGCAACATGAGTACTTCCAAGGGGGTCACCCATCCTAGTACTATCGCTCAAGAACACTTAACTTCGGAGTCTTGATGGGATTCGATGCTTTAGAGCTGGTATGTTCGCACACGTTTCGCATGCTTCGTCCCACGCCTATGTGCATGTCGCAGACGGCGCATCATTGTTCGGAGCCTCTAGCGCGTCACGAAAGTGTCGACACTTTCTCAAGTGATCAAGGAATCGCTATTACAAGCACTCTCAGAGCCCCAGCCCAACGATTGCATATCGGTCACGGCAAGCGCGCGCCAAAACCATTGGCACACTCTCGGACGATCTCTGAATCGCTATTGTGACCCTAGTCCGGAAAGATCTCTCCGAGTCCCACGTTACTAAATGCATAGCGGTCATGGCAAATTCCAAGCCCCAAAACCATCACCTCGGAAGTCTACGGGAGAGGTCTTCGTATCTCGGGACGCAAAAAAGAGTGCAACATGAGGACTTCCCCTGGGGTCACCCATCCTTATACTAGTCTCACCCAAGCACCCTTAACTTTGGAGTCCTGATGGGATCCAGTGCTATAGAACTAGTATGTTCACACCCGTTTCGCTTGCCTCGTCCCTCGCCTAAGTGCACGTCACGGCTAGCGCATCAACGTCCGGAGCCTATTGCGCGTCACGAAACTGACGGCGCTTTCCCGAGCGATCACGGAATCGCTATTGCAAGCTCTATCGGAGCCCCAGCCCAACAACTACGTATCGGTCATGGCAAGTGCACGCCAAAACCATCGGCACTTTCTCGAACGATCTCGGAATCAATATTGCGACCCCAGTTCAGAAAGCTATCTCCGAGCCCCACGATACTGACTACGTAGCGGTCAAGGCAAATTTCGAGCCCCAAAACCATCGCATCGGAGGTCTACAAGAGAGGTCTTCGTATCTCCGGACGTAAAAAAGAGTGCAACATGAGGACTTCCCAGGGGTTAACCCATCCTTGTACTACTCTCGCCCAAGCACGCTTAACTTCCGAGTCCTGAAGGGATCCGCTGCTTTAGTGCTGGTATGATCGCACCCTTTTCGAGTGATTCGTCTGTCACCTATGTGCACGTCGCAGCAGGTGCATCAACATCCGGAGCCTCTTGCGCATCACGAAACCATCGATGCTTTCTCGAGCGATCACAGAATCGCTATTGCAAGCTCTCTCCGAGCCCCAGCCCAACGACTGCGTATCGGTCCCGGCAAGCGCGCACCAAAATCATCGGCACTTTCTCGAACGATCTCAGAATTGCTATTGTGACCCCAGTCCGGAAAGCTCTCTTTGTGCCCCACGATACCGACTGCATAGCAGTCACGGCAAATTATGAGCCCCAAAACCATCGCCTCGGAGGTCAGCGGGAGAGGCCTCGTATCTCTGGAGGCAAAAAAGAGTGCAACATGAGGACTTCCCAAGGGGTCACCCATCATTGTACTACTCTTGCCCAAGCACGCTTAAATTCGGAGTCTTGATGGGATCCGGTGCTTTAGAGCTAGTTTGTTCACACCCGTTTCTCGTGCTTCGTTCCTCGCCTATGTGCACGTCGCCGCCAGTGCATCAACGTCCGGAGCCTCTTGCGCATCACAAAACCGTCGGTGCTTTCTCGAACGATTTCGGAATCGCTATTGTGACCCCAGTCTGGAAAGCTCTCTCCGAGCCCCATGATACTGACTGCGTAACGGTCACGGCAAATTTCGAGCCCCAAAACCATCGCCTTGTTGGTCTACAGGAGAGGTCTTCGTATCTCGGGATGCAAAAATGAGTGCAACAGGAGGACTTCCCAAGGGGTCACCCAACGTTGTACTAATCTCGCCCAAGTACGCTTAACTTCGGAGTCCTGATGGGATCCGGTGCTTTAGTGATAGTATGATCGCACCCGTTTCGCGTGATTCGTCCGTCGCTTATGTGCACATCGCGACCGGCGCATCAACTTCCGGAGCCTCTTGCGCGTCAAGAAACCGTCAATGCTTTCTCGAGCGATCATGGAATCGCTATTGCAAGCTGTCTCCGAGCCCCAGCCCAACGATTGCGTATCGGTCCTGGCAAGCGCGGGCCGAAACAATCGGCAATTTCTTGAACGATCTTGGAATCGCTATTGTGACCCAGTCCAGAAAGCTCTCTCGGAGCTCCACGATACTGACTACGTAGCGGTCACGGCAAATTCCGAGCCCCAAAACCATCGCCTCCGAGGTCTACGGGAGAGGTCTTTATTAAATCTCGTATTTTGATGATGAAACTACTTGATATATGTTTATGATTTAATCTGCGCTTTGAGTGACGCAAGATGCTTCGATCAGGATGAGACAATTAAAACAGGAAAATCATGTTGTGCCGAAGGAACATGTCAGAAGATTGTACGTCGGGCCGGTGGATCGGTCGACGTATCGACAGAAGGCTTCGGGCTGTAGACTCGGGCATCGGGCCAAGAAGAGCGGGTATTATACCAAGGATATCAGAGTTGCAGAGTCAACTAGCCGATTGGGCAATAGGCTGCAGGAGAGGACGATGCGCCGAATAATCGGATAAAGCGTCGAGGGACCAATGACATGTTGGACAACTTGGTTAATTGCTTAGGATTAATTGTCTCGATCGAAGTTTTGTTTTTAGTGTGCAGGATTAACTACGATGAAAGTTAGACAAGCAGCGGTAGTTGCGCCGGAGTCAAGTCAATGATCACGTTGGGAGTTCGAGAGTTCGACGGAAGTTCGGACAGTCGTCGGAGGTTCTACGGGAACAGATCCGAGAAGTCCAGGAGCTTGCGAAAAGAAGCTCATCGGAACTCGCCAAGTAGATCATCGTAAGTCCAGGAGTTTGCCGGAAGTCCGCAGGAGTATCACCGAGGGTTCATCGGATGATCGACGGAAGTTCGCCGGAAACTCGCCGGAAGAAGCGATTGATGCACCAGAGCAAGCTACAGAGATTGTCTTTGGATTTATCGTAGTTAGCACATTGATTAAGTTGGAAATGGGAGGTGATCCCATTAGCTTAATCTTGGGGCAATTGGGCCCCTGAAAAAACCAAAATTGGGCCGAATGGAGCTACCCATTCGGACCCTGATTGCTGTGGGAGGTGCAACCGCCCCAGCCAGGAGGTGGCACTGCCTGGGCTCAGTCTCCGAGCGAGACTGGGCGGTGCAACCTCCCCTGACAGAGAGGTAGCACCGCTTGAGCTCGGTCTTCGAGCTCTGGCAGGCGATGCAACCGCCTCAGTCAGGAGGTGCAACCGCTTGGGCTCAGTCTCCGAGCTAGACTGAGGCGGTGCAACCGCCCCTGACAGAGAGGTGCAACCGCCTGGGCTCAGTCTTCGAGCTCTGCCAGGCAGTGCAACCGCTCCAGTCAGGAGGTGCAACTGCCTGATCCTAGAATTCCGAGATTTGATAGTTTTGAGCTCCAAATTTGAACTGGGTTGGGGCCTATAAATACCCCACCCATTCAACACTGAAGAGATATAGACATACACCGAAATCTTGATCTTTTTCTGTGATTCTTAGAGCTCAAAATTGTTGTAAAATCCAAAAGTTCTTCTCCCTCTTTTCTTCCAAGTTTTGAGTTGTAAAGAGAGGAGAGAAAATTTCTGTAAGGGTTCTCTCCTAAGCCCGTCAAAAGGAGTGAAACTGTAAAAGGGCAGTTGGCCTTCGCCAATTGAAGGAAGGCCTCTAGTTGACGTCGGTGACCTCGTCGGTGGAGGAAGCCAAAAGTGGAGTAGGTCAAGATTGACCGAACCACTCTAAATCTCGGTTTGCATTTACTCTGAGCATTTTATTATTACTGCAAACCTCCTAAATAGCTACTGCCTTCTGCGCTTTTACGAACGAGTTTCTAAGTTCAGAACTTTCCGAATCTACGTTTAGACGTAAATCGGCGTTTTCGTACGATCATTACATTTCAGTTTACGTTTATGTTTTGACTCCAATTATAACTGCAAATTGCCTTCTGCGCATTTACAAAACATATCTCAAAGTTCTGTATCTTCAAAGTTGATGTTTAGACGAAAACCGGTTTTATCGTACGAACGTCGCATTTCAGTTAGCGCTTGCATTCAGATTTTTATCATAAACTTCAAACTGCCTTTGTAGATTTACTTTAACATTGTCTCACTTAATCTTAAGCTAAAGTAGTCTTAGAATTGAATTTTACATTGAAATTGTTTTTGTCGTTCGAACACAGCTTTCGATTTTAATCGCATAAAGTAGTCCGCTGCACTAATTCACCCCCCCCCTCTTAGTGCTCTTGATCCTAACAATTGGTATCAGAGCCCGGTTTTTCTCATTTCGGATTTACACCCGAGAGAAATGACTCTTCATGGCTTTCAAGAGGGCTTTTCGGTATTTTATCCACCGTTGTTTAACGGATTGGACTACACTTATTGGAAAACTCGAATGAGAGTTTTCTTGATTTCTACGAATTTGGATTTATGGAATATCATTGAAAACATTTTTCAACTTCCTTCTAAACCGATGAACGAATGGTCGGATTCGGAGAAGTATTTTTCTTTAAACGCAAAGGCTATGAATGCCTTATTTTGCGCTTTGGACAAAAATGAGTTCAATCGGATTTCTACGTGCGAAACGGCTTTTGACATTTGGCGAACACTTGATATCACGCACGAGGGAACTAGTAGAGTCAAAGACTCGAAAGTTAACTTTTTATTGCATGATTTTGAGCTTTTTCGAATTCAACCTTTTATTGCATGATTTTGAGCTTTTTCGAATGCAACCTAGCGAGACTATAGGCGACATGTACACCCGTTTCACGGATGTCATCAATAGTTTAAGAGCTCTTGGAAAATGTTTTTCGGATTTTGAACTCGTAAACAAGATTTTGCGTTCTCTTTCTAAGAAGTGGGATAACTATCGCATTCGAACTCCATGAGTTACTTGGCTTTGTCTATGACTTGTATAGATAAAGCTATTTGTAAAAAATTTATACATAATCAATTTACTTTTACTTACCAAAAAAAAGAAGTGGGATTCAAAAGTAACTGCAATACAAGAAGCTAAAAACCTAAACAACTTACCACTTGAAGAACTAATTGGTTCGTTGATGACATATGAAACGGTGCACAATGCATATGATGAACATGTTGAACACAATCACCATCCAAAGAACAGGAAGGATTTGGAACTCCGAACAAATGAATGCCACTTAAGCGATCACTCAAGTGATGAGGACAATGATGAACAAAACAACCTCCCAAAGAACAGGAAGGATTAGGGACATAGAACATTTGAAAACCACTCGAGCATAAGCTCAATTGATGGTGAACTTAAACTACAAATGAAACAAAAATTAAAAAGCAAAAAGAATGGAACTACTTGCTTTAAACGTAAGAAGAAGAACAAAAATTGGGATGAATCGAGCTCTTCCGAAGACGATAAAGTCAACAAAAGCGAGGCGGCAAACTACGCCTTAACAGCTTACGACGTTGAGGTAATTAAAATGCCTTTGGTTTATTTTGAAATTACTTGATGCTATCATGATGTATTGTCTTTTTTAGTTTAAAATTAATTTTCTTGAAAATTACATGTTTAAAAATAAAAATACAAAAATTATGATCATGCTAGTAATTTCGAAAATGATAATATTGCATATTTTATGATAAACAAACAAAATGATTTTGATTGAAAATATGAAATCATGGTTAAGAAGTAATAATGTGTATCATGTTTGATTAACATTGTTGAATGAAATCACGTTTGATTTAAAGTAATGCATAATGATGTAATATTAAATGGTTATGATACAATGATTAACAATTTTATGCATGAGATTTTAAGTTATCCATGATCATGAGCTTGTTTGATCTTCATGATTTAATTTCAAAATCTATAGCAAAAACCATGTCTGAATATATAAAAGTGTTAAATCTCATTTTCGGATTTTCGTGATCCTAACAATTCATTTTTGAGAATCTATTGATCTTGTGGTTTTATGACGAAATTTATTTTTCGATCCTAAACATTGATGCATGTTTTTATTTAACATAAATGAAAAAGCATGCTAACATGAAATCAATTGTATAAAATGGAAATAATTTTCTATCCTATTGAGATTAATAAATTTATTTTACCAATCTTGTGAATCTCATGAAAACAAACATGATTAATATTTTGAAAATAAATGAGTGTATCATGCATTTGGTCTTAATGATTTCTCTTTAAGATATTTTTTGAAATCATACTTGATGATGAATATTAAAAGGATGTTATCATGGAATCATGCTTGATGAGTTGTTTTATAAGATTTTGCCTTATGTCTTGAACTTTCATGCTTATCTTAATTTGGCATATAAAGACTAAGGCATGCTTAGATGAAAAAGAATCTCTTAAAAAAAATGCTTTTCCCATCTAAGGCATGCCTTATGTCGAGATTAATGATTTCATGATATTTTGTGAATCTCGAAATTAATTTTAATGACTTGATTATGAATTTCAAGTTAATGATTTGATTTGAATAAGTTTTATCTAAATCATAATCTTGATCTTGCAAAATTGAAGTCACAAATAATATCTTGTGGTATTCATGAATTGATACTCACAATATGAAAGCATTGATATTCATGACTTGAATTGGATTGAAACATTGTATGCTTAAATTAATCATTCTCCTATGTTTCAAAAATTCCTTAAATGCCTTATGTGATTATTGAAAACTAACTTGCTTTATGATGAATCACGAATCATGACTTGATCTATGATATAAATGCCTTGAAATGATTGAAATATTTAACACCTTTATGCTCTTCCCCCTACTTCCTTCTTGTTTTCAATGATAAAATGGGGAGAAGTTTTGATCATGCATGGTAGGATATAATTTGACAAAATTGATACCATCATGATATGAAACATTTATGATGTGCAATTATGCATGCAATACTTGTGCTTTCTAATTATGATGTGATGTATTGCATATGATGTAAATCATGATTTAAAATGCTATGAGTGCTAAGTTACACACTTTGAGAAGAAATTGCTATATTGAAACATTAATGTAATTATGAATGGTGATATGAAATTATGCATGTAATACTTCAACCTAAGATAACGATGCTTGCAATGATAAAATATTCATGATGAAAAATTGTCTTGACATTCATGACTTGATTATTCATCCTTTGTCATGATTTTGAAATCATTGTAAAAGGAAAAAGAACTACAAAACTGTATTCTTCCTTTCTTTTTGACAATGACAAAGTGGGAGATAGCTAGCTTGCACAAGTCAAGAAGATGCAAAAACTTGATTGCTAGCTTGCCTATCTTAAGTAGCAAAGATTGCTAACTTGCTTATTTCAAGAAGCAAAAATTGACTTCTTGAACATCACTATCTTGAGTATCTCAAGAAGCAAAACATGAAATTTGCACATTGCAATAGGAAGCAAGAGCTTACACAAGAAAGCTATCTTGCATTTGCTTTCGAAATTATTGCTAGCTTATATTTTGTGAAACTTGTATATCGTAAAAATTGCTAGTTTGTGGTCTAAAGAGAATCAAAAACTTGCTATCTCAAAAGAAGCAAATGTGCTATCTTGCCTATCTCAAGAGGCAAAAATGCTAACTTGCACATCTAGCAAAACTTGACAAATTTGCATATCTCAAGAAGCAAGAGTTTCTTTCTTGAACATCTCAATATTGCTAGCGTGCACGATGTAGAACTTGCTATCTTGAACATTACCAAAAGTGCTATCTTGTATGCTATAAAACTTGCATATCTAAAACTTGATAACTTTAATGTTCTAAGCATTATGTAACACTTGTTATATTTTCTAGCTTCAAAACTTGTATGATGATAAAACTTGATATTATGTTTTTCATGCAATAAGTTGAACCAATATCACAAACGCTTGATTGTGGTACTTCTCCTTTTTGTTGATGACAAAGGGGGAGAAGTATGATGTTATACATAAGTTTATGCATAAGTTCATGATGACGTGTTGCAAGTATTCATGATGAATATTGCAATGACTTGAATTCAATTTGAATTCAAGGTTTTATCAATATGGCATATTGATAGGGGGAGTTTGTTTAAACTCTGGGAGTTAAGTTTAACTCCGTCATCAAGTGGTTGTCATCATCAAAAAGGGGGAGATTGTTGAATCTCGTATTTTGATGATGAAACTACTTGATATATGTTTATGATTTAATCTGTGCTTTGAGTGATGTAGGATGCTTCGATCAGGATGAGACAATTAAAGCAGGAAAATCATGTTGTACCGAAGGAACATGTTAGAAGATTGGACGTCGGGCCAGTGGATCGGTCGACGTATCGACAGAAGGCTTCGGGCCGTGGACTCGGGCATCGGGCCAAGAAGAGCAGGTATTGTGCCAAGGATATCGGAGTTGCGGAGTCAACTGGCCGATTGGGCAATTGGCTGCAGGAGAGGACGATGCGCCGAAGAATCGGACGAAGCGTCGAGGGACCAATGACATGTCGGACAACTTGGTTAATTGCTTAGGATTAATTGTCTTGATCGAAGTTTTGTTTTAAGTGTGTAGGATTAACTACGATGAAAGTTAGACAAGCAGCGGGAGTTGCGCCGGAGTCAAGTCAATGATCATGTTGGGAGTTCGAGAGTTCGACGGAAGTTCGGACAGTCGTCGGAGGTTCAGCGGGAACAGATCTGAGAAGTCTAGGAGCTTGCGAAAAGAAGCTCATCGGAACTCGTCAAGTGGATCGTCGCAAGTCCAGGAGTTTGCCGGAAGTCCGCAGGAGTATCACCGAGGGTTCATCGGATGATCGACGGAAGTTCGCCGGAAACTCGCCGGAAACTCGCCGGAAGAAGCGATTGACGCACTGGAGCAAGCTGCAGAGATTGTCTTAGGATTTATCATAGTTAGCACATTGATTAAGTTAGAAATGGGAGGTGATCCCATTAGCTTAATCTTGGGGCAATTAGGCCCCTGAAAAAACCGAAATTGGGCCGAATGGAGCTACCCATTCGGACCCTGATTGCTGTGGGAGGTGCAACCGCCCCAGCCAGGAGGTGGCACCACCTGGGCTCAGTCTCCGAGCGAGACTGGGCGGTGCAACCGCCTCAGTCAAGAGGTGCAACCGCCTAGGCTCAGTCTCCGAGCCAGACTGAGGCGGTGCAACCGCCCTTGACAGAGAGGTGCAACCGCCTGGGCTCAGTCTTCGAGCTCTGCCAAGCGGTGCAACCGCTCCAGTCAGGAGGTGCAACCGCCTGATCCCGGAATTCCGGGATTTGATAGTTTTGAGCTCCAAATTTGAACTGGGTTGGGGCCTATAAATACCGCACCCATTTAGCACTGAAGAGATACAGACATACACCGAAATCTTGATCTTTTTATGTGATTCTTAGAGCTCAAAATTGTTGTAAAGTCCAAACTTCTTCTCTCTCTTTTCTTCCAAGTTCTGAGTTGTAAAGAGAGGAGAGAAAATTTCTGTAAGGGTTGTCTCCTAAGCTCTCAAAAGGAGTGAAACTATAAAAGGGCAGTTGGCCTTCGCCTATTGAAGGAAGGCCTCTAGTTGACGTCGGTGACCTCGTCGGTGGAGGAAGCCAAAAGTGGAGTAGGTCAAGATTGACCGAACCACTCTAAATCTCGGTTTGCATTTACTTTGAGCAATTTATCATTACTGCAAACCTCCTGAATAGCTACTGCCTTCTGCGCTTTTATAAACGAGTTTCTAAGTTCAGAACTTTCCGAATCTGCGTTTAGACGTAAATCGGCGTTTTCGTACGATCATTACATTTCAGTTTACGTTTATGTTTTGACTCCAATTATAACTGCAAACTACCTTCTGCGCATTTACAAAACATATCTCAAAGTTCAGTATCTTCAAAGTTGACGTTTAGATGTAAACCAGTTTTATCGTACGAACATCGCATTTCAATTTGCGCTTGCATTCTGATTTTTATCATAAACTGCAAACTGCCTTTGTAGATTTACTTTAACGTCGTCTCGAAATCGTTTTTGTCATTCGAACACAACTTTCAATTTTCATCGCAGAAAGTTTTTCGCTGCACTAATTCACCCCCCCCTCTTAGTGCTTTTGATCATAACAGTCTTCGTATCTCGGGACGCAAAAAAGAGTGCAACATGAGGACTTCCCAGGGGGTCACCCATCCTTGTACTACTCTCTCCCAAGCACGCTTAACTTCGGAGTCTTGAAGGGATCCGGTGCTTTAGTCCAGGTATGATCGCACCCATTTCTCGTGATTTGTCCTTCGCCTATTTGCACGTCGCGGCCGGCGCATCAACTTTCGGACCCTCTAGCACGTCACGAAACCGTCGACGCTTTCTCAAGCGATCAAGGAATCGCTATTGCAAGCTCTCTCGGAGCCCGAGCCCAACGACTGCATATCGATCATGGAAAGCACGCGCCGAAACCATTGGCACTTTCTCGGACGATCTCGAAATCCTTATTGTGACCCTAGTCCGGAAAGCTCTCTCTGAGCCCCACGATACTAACTGTATAGCGGTTACGGCAAATTCCAAGCCCCAAACCAATCGCCTCGGATGTCTACAGGAAAGGTCTTTGTATCTTGGGACGCAAAAAATAGTGCAACATGAGGACTTCCCAGGGGGTCACCCATCGTTGTACTACTCTCGCCCAAGCATACGTAACTTCGGAGTCCTGATGGGATCCGGTGCTTTAGAGTTGGTTTGTTCACACCCGTTTCGCGTGCTTCGTCCCTCGCCTATGTGCACGTCGCGGCCAGTGCATCAACGTCCGGAGCCTCTTGCGCATCACAAAACCGTCGGTGCTTTCTCGAATGATTTTGGAATCGCTATTGTGACCCCAGTCCAGAAAGCTCTCTCTGAGCCCCATGATACTAACTGCGTAGCGGTCACGACAAATTCCGAGCCCCAAAACCATCGCCTCGGAGGTCTATAGGAGAGGTCTTCATATCTCGAGATGCAAAAAAGATTGCACCATGTGGACTTCCCAGGGGGTTACCCATCGTTGTACTAATCTCGCCCAAGCACGCTTAACTTCGGAGTCCTGATGGGATTCGGTGCTTTAGTGCTGGTATCGGTCCTGGCAAGCAAGCGCCGAAACCATTAGCACTTTCTCGAACAATCTTGGAATCGCTATTGTGACTCCAGTCCGGAAAGCTCTCTCGGAGTCCCACAATACTGATTGCTTAGCGGTCACGACAAATTCCGAGCTTCAAAACCTTCACCTCGGAGGTCTACGGGAGAGGTCTTGGTATCTTGGAACGCAAAAAAGAGTGCAACATGAAGACTTTGCAGGTGGTCACCCATCCTTGTCGTACTCTTGCCCAAGCATGCTTAACTTCGGAGTCCTAATGGGATCCGGTGCTTTCGAGCTGGTATGTTTGAACCTGTTTCGCATGCTTCGTCCCTCGCCTATGTGCACGTCGCGGCCGACGCATCAACGTCCGAATCCTCTTACTTGTCACGAAACCATTGGTGCTTTACCGAGCAATCACGGAATCACTATTGCAAGTTCTCTCGGAGCCCCAGCCCAACAACTACGTATCGGTCATAGCAAGCTCACATCGAAACAATTGGCACTTGTCCGAACGATCTCGGAATCACTATTGTGACACCAGTCCGGAATGCTCTCTCTGAGCCCCACGATATTGACTGCGTAGCGGTCACGGCAAATTCCGAGCACCAAAACCATCGCCTCGGAAGTCTACGGGAGAGGTCTTAGTATCTCGGGACGTAAAAAAGAGTGGAAAATGAGGACTTCCCAGGGGGTCACCCATCCTTGTACTACTCTCACCCAAACATGCTTAACTTTGGAGTCCTGATGGGATCCGGTTCTTTAGAGCTGGTTTTTTCACACCCGTTTCGCTTGCCTCGTCACTCTCCTAAGTGCACGTCGCGGTTGGCGCATCAACGTCCGGAACCTCTTGCGCGTCACGAAACCGACAGCACTTTCCCAAGCGATCACGGAATCGCTATTGGTAGCTCTCCCGAAGCCCTAGCCCAACGACTGCGTATCGGTAATAGCATGCACGCACCGAAACCATCTGCACTTTCTCGGAAGATCTCGGAATCGCTATAGTGACCCATGTCCAGAAAGCTCTGATACTGGGGAGGGTAAAAATGCAGAATGGATTTCGAAAGAACACCGATAGAATAGTTGTTCAGATAGAAAATGTCACAGAAGGCAATGAACGAACTCTTGAAGAAACTTCGGTAAAAATAAAAAGAATAGTTCACCACCAAGTTAAAAATCAAAAGGGATACAGAAAGATCACCACCCTAATGACAATAACAAGGATACAGAACTGAAAGCAAAAGACTCACCACTCAAGGACACTTCCAAGGGATACAGAGTTCACAAGAGCACTCCAAGAGAGCTTCTGCCAATATCCTCAGCTTTTCTAAAGTCTTTTCTAAGTCCTAAACACCAAAATAAATACTAGTGCATGAAACAACCCTTCATGCATAGGGAATTTCGAAATTAAGTGTTTACAGCTACTAACCAACTATTTTAATGCACTCATTGGTAATGAAGAAATGTTCACAGCTGCCAACCAACTCCTTTAATGCATTCCTTTGTCTTGAAGAAAAGCACCTTGAAACAACTTTAACTTTTGTGCGAGAGAATATCTTTCGTGAGTCATCATATTTGAGTGTGTTGAGATAAAGATTATGAGGCATCATTATTGACTGAAAAAAGATACTAGATCATAATCAAGACTTCATTATAATCAGATTGTAGTAAATCGACACTCCCGTGTCAATCTCCCCCCGTTGAATGAAACTTGTCCTCAAGTCTTCGTTTGATTCATCAACATGATTATAAAAAAAGGACTCAAATCAGCCACATTAAATGTTAGGATACTCAGTAATCTTCGTGTAGCTCTATCTCATAAGCATTTCTGCCAATTCTCTTAAGCACCTTGAATGGACCATCAGCCTTTGGTTTCAATTTTCCAAATTTGCCCGGTGGAAACCTCTCCTTCCTTAGATGAATCCAGACCAAATCACCTGCATTAAAAGTCCACATGTTTTCTGTGTTTGTTGGCAGCATGTATGTACCTCTCATTTTGCTTCTCAATGGTTGCTTTCACGCCCTCATGCAGCTTCTTTATCTGCGTAGCTCTTTCATCAACATCTCCACTAAATTGCTTTGTTGTAGAATGAGGGATTAAGTCCAAAGGACTAGCAGGATTAGCACCATAAACAACCTCAAAAGGACTCTTACCGATACTATGATGCATAGAACGATTGTAGGCAAACTCAATTTGTGGAAGAATGACATCCCTTTGCTTAATATTCTTGCCAACATAGCTTCTAAGCAAATTTCCCAAGCTTCGATTTGTTACTTCAGTTTGCCCATCGGTTTGTGGATGATGCGAGCTGCTGAAATTCAAAGAAGTACCCAGCTTCCTCCAAAGTGTTCTCCAAAAATGACTAACAAATTTTGAATCTCGATCAGATACCATAGTTCTTAGAATACTATGCAATTTAACAATCTCCTTAAAATATAAATCAGCAATATGAGATGCATCATTTGATTTATTGCATGGAACAAAGTGAGACATTTTTGAAAATCTGCCAACAACAACCATGATAGAATCCTTGTTCCTTTGAGTTCTTGGCAGTCCTAAAATGAAATCAAGACTCACATCCTCCCAAGGAGCATTTGGCACTGGCAATGGAGTGTACAAACCAGAATTTTGAGTTCTTGTTTTTGCCAAATGACACACTCGACACTGCTTTACATGTCTTTCCACATCTCTAAACATCTTAGGCCAATAGAAATTTGATTGAATAAGAGCTAAATTTTTATCTCTACCAAAATGTCCACTCAAAACACCACCATGAGCTTCAGCCAGAATTACTTGTCTCAAAGAACAAGATGGAACAAATAAAGCATTAGCTCGAAAAAGAAAACCATCAAAGATCGAAAATTGTTGACAGGAACCTGATTTGCAATTCTGCCATATCGAGCCAAAATCCACATCATTCTCATATAGATCTTTGAATGTTTCAAATCCAACCACTTTGACTTCCATTGTTGATAATAAAGAATGCTTTATGCTCAATGCGTCAGCAACTACATTTTGAACACCAGATTTGTGTTTGATTGTAAAGTTGTAAGATTGTAAGAACTCCACCCATGCTGCATGTCTCTTGTTTAGCTTGTGCTGATGATTAATGAACTTTAATGTCTCGTGATCAGAATATAGAACAAATGGCTTGGCGAGAAGATATTGACTCCAATGAGACAAAGCTCGATAAATCTCATAAAACTCCTTATCATAAGTAGAGTATTTCTTTCTCGTATCATTCAGCTTTTCACTAAAAAATGCAATGGGCTTTCCATCTTGACTCAAAACAGCACCAATTCCCACATTAGATGCATCACATTCAACTTCAAACACATTGTCAAAATTTGGTAGAACTAAGATAGGAGCTTCAGTAACCTTTCTTTTCAAAAGCTCAAAAGCATCATTAGCCTCATTAGTCCATTTGAATTTATCACATTTCAGACATTCGGTGATTGGAGCGACAATAGAGCTGAAACTCTTGATGAATCTTCTATAAAAAGATGTTAAGCCATGGAAACTCCTCACATCATGTAATGAAGCAGGTGTTGGCCAATTGAGAATAGCTTCAACCTTGCTTTGATCCATCATGATTCCCTCTTTTGAAACAACATACCCCAAAAACACCACACTAGAAGTAAAGAAATCACATTTCTTTAGATTAGCATAAAGTTTTTGCTGCCTCAAAATAAGAAAGATCTCTTTCAGTTGACTCATATGCTCCTCTTCACTCTTGCTGTACACCAATATATCGTCAAAATAAACTACAACAAATATTCCAATACATGGCTTAAGTATGTGTTTCATAAATCTCATGAATGTGCTAGGAGCATTAGATAGTCCAAATGGCATAACCAACCATTCATATAAGCCTTCTCTAGTTTTAAACGCTGTTTTCCGCTCATCTCCGGGCCTCATTCTTATTTGGTGATAGCCACTCCTCAAATCAATTTTAGAGAAAATATAAGCACCATGCAATTGATCAAGTAAATCATCTAACCTTGGAATAGGAAAGCGATAGTCCACTGTGATTTTGTTGATGGTGCGACTGTCCACGCACATTCTCCAAGAACCATCCTTCTTAGGCACTAAAAAAGCAGGAACCACACAAGGACTCATGCTCTCCCGGATTAACCCTTTTTTAACCAATTCATCAACTTGCCTTTGAAGTTGTTCATGCTCCTTGGTACTCATTCTATACGCTGCCTTATTAGGTAGAACAGCCCCAGGAATAAGATCAATGTGGTGTTGGATATCTCTCAAGGGTGGAAGGCCATGTGGAATCTCTTCCGGTATAACATCTTGAAATTCTTCTAGGATTGGTTGCATGATTTTCGGTGTCTCCTTATATTGTTCGTTCTCCTCTACTACCATTATGGCCAAAACATGACCGCCCTTGTCCAATTCATATCTGCATTCTCTATAAGAAATAAAAGCACTGATTTCAGAAGGTTGTAATGGAGCTAAGATAATATTCTTTTCATTCACTTTAAAAGAATAAGTATGTTTATAACCATCATACAACACTCTTCTATCATAATGCCAAGGTCTTCCCAATAGTAAATAACAAGCATCCATAGGGGCAACATCACACCACACTTTGTCTTTATAATACTTGCCAATAGAAAATGAAACTAAACATCTTTTAGTTACCTTGATGTCATTTCCTTTTTGCAACCAACATAATTGGTATGGATGTGGATGAGAGATCGTATCCAACTTCAGCTTCTGCACCATCTCCAAAGAAACCACGTTCTCAAAACTGCCACTGTCGATGATAACCAAGCACACCTTGCCAAGAGAAGTGTATTTAGTGTGAAATACATTTTTTCTCACCCAACTTTCATCGTCGGCCACATATGACACTTGTAAACTACGTTGCAATACAATAGACAAACCATGATCAGCATAAGTAATCTCTTCCTCATCATCATCGTATTTTGGTTCGTCATCAGCTTCATCTTCGCCTCCAACACTATGATCTTCAACCAAAGTTACAATCCTCCTATTTGGACAATCCGAAGCAATATGCCCAAAACCATGACATTTAAAAGCATTTTTCGCCACTTGGGGTAGAAGAATTAGGTATTTTTTTTGTTGCCCGTGAGACTCTTCACCCTTTTCTTGCACCTTCGATATCACCTTGCTTTTGGACAGTAGGCTTGGAACTTCCTCCTTTTGTGTAGCCTTTTTTTGAGCCATACCGAAAACTCTTTTCAAACTTCATTTGCTTTTCAACTTTTAATGCCAGCTTGCTCACATCATTTAAAGACCAATATGGTCAGTAGTGAACAACTTTAGAAATCTCATACTTTCCGGACCTCCTAAGTATCTTGCAATTGTTTGCTCTTCCGGTTCCACAAGCTCTCATTTTAACATCAAATTATCAAATTCTGCAGTGTACTCCTCCACACTAAGATCTTTTTGCTTGAAATCATGTATCTTGAGAAAGATCTCTTGTCTATAATTATCAGGTAAATATTTTCTCTTTAGCTCCATTTTCATTTTCTCCCATGTAACGATCTTACTCTTCCCCTCACGTTCTCTTTGTTTCTTCAGATTTTCCCACCAAAAAGATGCATTCCGCCTGAGTTTGAGTGCCACAAGTTTGACCTTCTTTTGTTCTAGTGGTTCATGAAAATCGAAGATTCTTTCTACTGTATTAAGCCAATCGATAAAGTCATCAACATTTACTTTCCCTTCAAACTCTGGAATATCAAATCTGGGATTATATTTATTCTGCCACTCGTCTTGGACTTCATTTCTTCTCCGACATCTTCTCGACTCTCTTGGAAGATGAGGTGTATCATCATCAGAAATAAACTCTCGAGCATCATTTTCATGCTGGTTGTGTCTACTTTGAAGTTCGTCGATTATTTCATTTTTTTCTTGTAGGCTACGCAGCAATTTTCGTAGTTGCAGCCTCAACGACTCAGCGTCATCTTCATGGTCGCTACCTTCACCAACTACATCTTTTCCATTCCGCCTTGCCATGATCTCTAGCCTTTAGCTCTGATACCAAACTGATACCGGGGAGGGTAAAAATGCAGAATGGATTTCGAAAGAACACCGATAGAATAGTTGTTCAGATAGAAAATGTCACAGAAGGCAATGAACGAACTCTTGAAGAAACTTCGGTAAAAACAAAAAAGAATAGTTCACCACTAAGTTAAAAATCAAAAGGGATACAGAAAGATCACAATCCTAATGACAATAACAAGGATACAGAACTGAAAGCAAAAGACTCACCACTCAAGGACACTTCCAAGAGATACAGAGTTCACAAGAGCACTCCAAGAGAGCTTCTGCCAATATCCTCAGCTTTTCTAAAGTCCTTTCTAAGTCCTAAACACCAAAATAAATACTAATGCATGAAACAACCCTTCATGCATTCCTTTGACAAAGGAATTTCGAAATTAAGTGTTTACAGCTACTAACCAACTATTTTAATGCACTCATTGGTAATGAAGAAATGTTCACAGCTGCCAACCAACTCCTTTAATGCATTCCTTTGTCTTGAAGAAAAGCACCTTGAAACAACTTTAACTTTGTGCAGAGAATATGCTGATGAGCTGTCATATTTGAGTGTGTTGAGATAAAGATTATGAGGCATCATTATTGACTGAAAAAGATACTAGATCATAATCAAGACTCGTATAATCAGATTGTAGTAAATCAGACACTCCCGTGTCAATCTCCCCCGGTTGAATGAAACTTGTCCTCAAGTCTTCGTTTGATTCATCAACATGATTATAAAAAGGACTCAAATCAGCCACATTAAATGTTAGGGATACTCCGTAATCTTCAGGTAGCTCTATCTCATAAGCATTTCTGCCAATTCTCTTAAGCACCTTGAATGGACCATCAGCCTTTGGTTTCAATTTTCCAAATTTGCCCGGTGGAAACCTCTCCTTCCTTAGATGAATCCAGACCAAATCACCTGCATTAAAAGTCCACATGTTTTCTGTGTTTGTTGGCAGCATGCATGTACCTCTCATTTTGCTTCTCAATGGTTGCTTTCACGCCCTCATGCAGCTTCTTTATCTGCTTAGCTCTTTCATCAACATCTCCACTAAATTGCTTTGTTGTAGAATGAGGGATTAAGTCCAAAGGACTAGCAGGATTAGCACCATAAACAACCTCAAAAGGACTCTTACCGATACTATGATGCATAGAACGATTGTAGGCAAACTCAATTTGTGGAAGAATGACATCCCTTTGCTTAATATTCTTGCCAACATAGCTTCTAAGCAAATTTCCCAAGCTTCGATTTGTTACTTCAGTTTGCCCATCGATTTGTTACCCATCCTTGTCGTACTCTTGCCCAAGCATGCTTAACTTCGGAGTCCTAATGGGATCCGGTGCTTTCGAGCTGGTATGTTTGAACCCATTTCGCATGCTTCGTCCCTCGCCTATGTGCACGTCGCGGCCGACGCATCAACGTCCGAATCCTCTTGCTTGTCATGAAACCATTGGTGCTTTACCGAGCGATCACGGAATCACTATTGCAAGTTCTCTCGGAGCCCCAGCCCAACAACTGCGTATCGGTCATAGCAAGCTCACATCGAAACCATTGGCACTTGTCCGAACGATCTCGGAATCACTATTGTGACACCAGTCCGGAATGCTCTCTCTGAGCCCCACGATATTGACTGCGTAGCGGTCACGGCAAATTCCGAGCACCAAAACCATCGCCTCGGAAGTCTACGGGAGAGGTCTTAGTATCTCGGGACGTAAAAAAGAGTGGAAAATGAGGACTTCCCAGGGGGTCACCCATCCTTGTACTACTCTCACCCAAACATGCTTAACTTTGGAGTCCTGATGGGATCCGGTTCTTTAGAGCTGGTTTTTTCACACCCGTTTCGCTTGCCTCGTCACTCTCCTAAGTGCACGTCGCGGTTGGCGCATCGACGTCCGGAACCTCTTGCGCGTCACGAAACCGACAGCACTTTCCCAAGCGATCACGGAATCGCTATTGGTAGCTCTCCCGAAGCCCTAGCCCAACGACTGCGTATCGGTAATAGCATGCACGCACCGAAACCATCTGCACTTTCTCGGAAGATCTCGGAATCGCTATAGTGACCCAAGTCCAGAAAGCTCTGATACTGGGGAGGGTAAAAATGCAGAATGGATTTCGAAAGAACACCGATAGAATAGTTGTTCAGATAGAAAATGTCACAGAAGGCAATGAACGAACTCTTGAAGAAACTTCGGTAAAAATAAAAAGAATAGTTCACCACCAAGTTAAAAATCAAAAGGGATACAGAAAGATCACCACCCTAATGACAATAACAAGGATACAGAACTGAAAGCAAAAGACTCACCACTCAAGGACACTTCCAAGAGATACAGAGTTCACAAGAGCACTCCAAGAGAGCTTCTGCCAATATCCTCAGCTTTTCTAAAGTCTTTTCTAAGTCCTAAACACCAAAATAAATACTAGTGCATGAAACAACCCTTCATGCATAGGGAATTTCGAAATTAAGTGTTTACAGCTACTAACCAACTATTTTAATGCACTCATTGGTAATGAAGAAATGTTCACAGCTGCCAACCAACTCCTTTAATGCATTCCTTTGTCTTGAAGAAAAGCACCTTGAAACAACTTTAACTTTGTGCAGAGAATATGCTGATGAGCTGTCATATTTGAGTGTGCTGAGATAAAGATTATGAGGCATCATTATTGACTGAAAAAGAAACTAGATCATAATCAAGGCTCGTATAATCAGATTGTAGTAAATCATACACTCTCGTGTCAAGCTCTCTCCGAGCCCCACGATACTGACTGCTTAGTGGTCACGACAAATTCCGAGCCTCAAAACCATCACCTCGGAGGCCTATAGGAGATGTCTTGGTATCTCGGAACGCAAAAAAGAGTGCAACATGAAGACTTAGCAAGGGGTCACCCATCCTTGTCGTACTCTCGCCCAAGCACACTTAACTTCGGAGTCCTGATGGGATCCGGTGCTTTCGAGCTGGTATGTTCGAACCCATTTTGCGTGCTTCGTCCCTCGCCTATGTGAACGTCGTGGTCGGCGCATCAACGTCCGGAGCCTCTTGCGTTTCACAAAACCGTTGGCGCTTTCCCGAGCGATCACGGAATCACTATTGCAAGCTCTCTCGGAGCCCCAGCCCAACAACTGCGTACCGGTCACGGCAAGCGCGCGCCGAAACTATCGGCACTTTCTCGAACGATCTCGGAATCGCTATTGCAACCCAAGTCTGGAAAGCTCTCTCTGAGCCCCACGATACTGACTACGTAGTGGTCATGGCAAATTCTGAGCCCCAAAACCATCGCCTCGGAGGTCTACGAGAGAGGTCTTCGTATCTCCGGTCGCAAAAAAAAGTGCAACATGAGGACTTCCCAGGGGTTCACCCATCCTTGGACTACATTCGCCCATGCACGCTTAACTTCGGAGTCCTGAAGGGATTTGCTGCTTTAGTGCTTGTATGATCGCACCCTTTTGGAGTGATTCATCCATCGCCTATGTGCACGTCGCAGCCGACGCATCAATGTCCGGAGCCTCTTGCGTGTTATGAAACGGTCGAAGCTTTCTCGAGCGATCACAGAATCGCTATTGCAAGCTCTCTTCGAGCCCCCGCCCAACAATTGCGTATTGGTCCAGGCAAGCGCGCGCCAAAATCATCGGCACTTTCTCGAACGATCTCGGATTCGCTATTGTGACCCCAGTCCGGAAAGCTCTCTCCGAGCCCCACGATACTGACTGCGTAGAAGTCATGACAAATTCGAAGCCACAAAACCATCACCTCGAAGGTCTATGGGAGAGGTCTTGGTATCTCGGGATGCAAAAAAGAGTGCAACATGAAGACTTCACAGGGGGTCAACCATCCTTGTCGTACTCGTGCCCAAGCACGCTTAACTTCGGAGTCCTAATGGGATCCAATGCTTTAGAGCTGGTACATTCGAACCCATTTCACGTGCTTCGTCCCTCGCCTATGTGCACATCGCGACTGGCGCATCAACGTCCGGAGCCTCTTGCGTGTCACGAAACCGTTGGCGCTTTCCCGAGCGATCACGGAATCACTATTGCAAGGCCTCTCGAAGCCCCAGCCCAACAACTGCGTAGCGGTCACGGCAAATTCTGAGCCCCAAAACCATCGCCTCAGAGGTCTATGAGAGAGGTCTTCGTATCTCCGGACGAAAAAATGAGTGCAACATGAGGACTTCCCAGGGGGTCACCCATCCTTGCACTACTCTCGCCCAAGCACGCTTAACTTCGGAGTCCTGAAGGGATCCGCTGCTTTAGTACTGGTATGATCGCACCCTTTTCGAGTGATTCGTCAATCGCCTATGTGCACGTCGCAGCCGGCGCATCAACGTCCGGAGCCTCTTGCGCGTCATGAAACCGTCGATGCTTTCTCGAGCGATCACACAATCACTATTGCAAGCTCTCTCCGAGCCCCAGCCCAATGACAGTGTATCAGTCCCGTCAAGCGCGCGCCGAAATCATCGACACTTTCTCGAACAATCTCAGAATCGCTATTGTGACCCCAGTCCGGAAAGCTCTCTCCATGCCCCATGATACTAACAGCGTAGTAGTCATAGCAAATTCTGAGCCCCAAAACCATCGCATCGTTGGTCAACGGAAGAGGTCTTCGTATCTCGGGATGCAAAAAAGAGTGCAACATGAGTACTTCCCAAGGGGTCACCCATCGTTGTACTATTCTCGCCCAAGCATGCTTAACATCAGAGTCCTGATGCAATCCGGTGCTTTAGAGCGGGTATGATCACACTCGTTTCGCGTGCTTCATTACTCGCCTATGTGCATGTCGCGGCCAGCGCATCAACGAGCGGAGCCTCTTGCGCGTCACGAAATAGTCGGTGCTTTCCCGAGAGATTATGGAATGGCTATTGCAAGCTCCCTCGGAGCCCCAGCCCAACGACCGTGAATCGGTCATGGCAAGCACGCACCGAAACCATCGGCACTTTCTCGAACGATTTCGGAACCGCTATTGTGACCCCAGTCCAGAAAGCTCTCTCTGAGCCCCATGATACTGACTACGTAGCGGTCACGGCAAATTCTGAGCCCCAAAACCATCGCCTCGGAGGTCGACGGGAGAGGTCTTCGTATCTCGGGACGCAAAAAAAAGTGCAACATGAGTACTTCCCATGGGGTCACCCATCCTATTAATACTCTCGCTCAAGCACGCTTAACTTCGGAGTCTTGATGGGATCCTGTGCTTTAGAGTTGGTATGTTCGCACACGTTTCGCGTGCTTCATCCCTCGCCTATGTGCACGTCGCGGCCTGCGCATCAACGTCCGGAGCCTCTTGTGGGTCAAGAAACCGTTGGTGCTTTCTTGAACGATTTCGGAATCCCTATTGTGCTTTCTTGAACGATTTCGGAATCCCTATTGTGATCCCAGTCCGGAAATCTCTGTCCGAGCCCCACGATACTGATTGTGTAGCGATCACGGCAAATTTCGAGTCCCAAAATGTTAGGACTCTAGCTAGGAGAGTCCTAATTGAGAGGGACACTCTGTTAGGACTCTAACTAGGAGAGTCCTAATTGAGAGGGACATTCTGTTAGGAGGTTTTTTCTTAGGGAAGAATTAAGATTTGTAAGGGAATAGGAGTCTTGAGTATGAGTCATATTAGGAGTTGGTTAGAAGTAAGAGTCTTAAGTAGGAGTCCTATTAGGAGTTAGGGTTTAGAAGCCCTATAAATAGCTATGTATTCCTTCTCTTTTCATAAGCAATAGATGAATCTTTTATGCAGCCTTTGAGCAACTTGGAGGGAGGAACCCCTATAGAGTTCCAAAGAGGCCGATCCCCTAAAGAGATCAACCCTATGTTTAGAATCTGCATGGGTTCTAACACAAAACCATAGCCTCGGAGGATTACGGGAGAGGTCTTCGTATATCGAGATGCAAAAAAGAGTGCAACATGAGGACTTCCCAAGGGGTCACCCATCCTAGTACTACTCTTGCTCAAGCACGCTTAACTTCGGAGACTTGATGAGATCCGGTGCTTTAGAGCTAGTATGTTCGCACACGTTTCGTAAGCTTCGTCCCTCGCCTATGTGAACGTCGCGGACGACGCATCAACGTTCGGAGCCTCTTGCATGTCACGAAACCGACGGTGCTTTCCCGAGCGATCACGGAATCGCTATTGCAAGCTCTCTCTAAGACCTAGTCCAACGACTGCGTATTGGTCACGGCATGGGCACGCCGAAACCATCTACACTATCTCGGAAGATCTCGGAATCGCTATTGTGACCCCAGTCCGGAAAGCTCTCTCCGAGCCCCACGATATTGACTACGTAGCAGTCACGACAAATTCTGAGCCTCAAAACCATCTTCTCGGAGGTCTACGGAGAGGTCTTGGTATCTCAGGATGCAAAAAAGAGTGCAACATGAAGACTTCGCTGGGGGTCACCCATCCTTGTCGTACTCTCGCCCAAGCACGCTTAACTTCGGAGTCCTGATGGGATCCGGTGCTTTAGACCTGGTATGTTCGAACCTATTTTGCGTGCTTCGTCCCTCGCTTATGTGCTTGTCACGGCCGGCACATCAACGTCCGGAGCTCTTTCGTGTCACGAAACCGTCGGCGCTTTCCCGAGCGATCACAGAATCACTATTGCAAGCTCTCTCGGAGCCCCAGTCTAACAACTACGTATCGGTCACGGCAAGCGCACGCCGAAACCATCGGCACTTTCTCGAACGATCTCGAAATCGCTATTGCGACCCCAGTCCAGAAAGCTCTCTCCGAGCCCCACGATACTGACTGCTTAGCGGTCATGGAAAATTTCGAGCCCCAAAACCATTGCCTCGGAGGTCTATGAGATAGGTCTTCGTATCTCCGGACGCAAAAAAGAGTGCAACATGAGGACTTCCCAGGGGGTCACCCATCCTTGTACTACTCTCGCCCAAGCATGCTTAACTTCGGAGTCCTGAAGGGATCCGCTGCTTTATTGCTGGTATGATCGCACCCTTTTGAAGTGATTCGTCCGTCGCCTATGTGCACGTCGCAGCCGGCGCATCAACGTCCGGCGCCTCTTGCGCGTCATGAAACCGTCGATGCTTTCTCGAGCGATCATAGAATCACTATTGCAAGCTCTCTTCGAACCCCCGCCCAACGACTGCGTACCGGTCCCGGAAAGCGCATGCCGAAATCATTGGCACTTTCTCGAATGATCTCGGAATCACTATTGTGACCCCAGTCCGGAAAGCTCTCTCCGAGCCCCACGATACTGACTGTGTAGCGGTCATGACAAATTCCGAGACCCAAAACCATCGCCTCGGAGGTCTACACGAGAGGTCTTCGTATCTTGGGACAGAAAAAATAGCGCAACATGAGGACTTCCCAGGGGGTCACCCATCCTTGTACAACTCTCACCCAAGCACGCTTAACTTCGGAGTCCTGATTGGATCCTGTGCTTTAGTGTTGGTATTATCGCACCCGTTTCGCATGATTCGTCCGTTGCCTATGTGCACGTCGCGGCCGACACATCAACGTTCGGAGCATCTTGCGTGTCAAGAAACCGTCAACGCTTTCTCGAGCGATCACGGAATCGCTATTGCAAGCTCTCTCTTAGCCCTAGCCCAATGACTTCGTATCGGTCCCGGCAAGCGCGCGCCGAAACCATCGGCACTTTCTCGAACGATCTTGGAATCGCTATTGTGACCCCAGTCAGGAATGTCTCTCCGAGCCCCACGATACTGACTGTGTAGCGATCATGGCAAATTCTGAGCCCCAAAACCATCGCCTCGGAGGTCTACGAGAGAGGTCTTCGTATCTTGGGACGCAAAAAAGAGTTCAACATGAGGACTTCCCAGGGGGTCACCCATCCTTGTACTACTCTCGCCCAAGCACACTTAACTTTGGAGTCCTGAAGGGATCCGGTGCTTTAGTCCTGGTATGATCGCACCTGTTTCGCGTGATTTGTCCGTCGCCTATGTGCACAGCGCGGCCGGCGCATCAATGTCCGGAGCCACTTGCGCATCACGAAATCGTCGATGCTTTTTCGAGCAATCACGGAATCGCTATTGCAAGCTCTCTCCAAGCCCCAGCCCAACGATTGTGTATCGGTCCCAGCAAGCGCACGCTGAAATCATGTTAGGACTCTAGCTAGGAGAGTCCTAATTGAGAGGGACATTCATGTAAAACCTACCTAAGCCGACCCCTATTAAAGAGGTGAAGAGGCCGGCTAGGGTTAGGAGATTGTTTCTTAGAGATAAATTAGGAGTTGTAAAGAAATAGGAGTCTTGATTAGAAGTCTATTAGGAGTTGGTTAGAAGAAGGAGTCTTGAGTATGAGTCCTATTAGGAGTTAGGGTTTAGAAACCCTATAAATAGCCATGTATTCCTCCTCTTTTCACAAGCAATAGAGAAATCTCCACCATCAACCCTTCCATAGCCATCCATAGCCATCCATCAACCCTCCACAACCGCCCAAAGCAATTCCCACAATTGCTTAAGAGATCATTGTCAAATTCCACCGTCATCTCCACCACCACGGATCATCCTTTGATCTCCCCGTGAATTGCAACAGGTTCTGGTTTTCTACCTTACTGCTGCTGCAATTTAGTTATCCTTATTTGAAAATCTCAAAAAAAATTATTCCTATATTGCTGCATATACTTTTCGTCATAAAGTTTTCATCTCTACGACGAAAGATACATTGCAAAATTCCAACCGTATAGCACCGTCTGTTTGATCTTGCTACTGTGTTTTTTCTATCCAAATCTCTACGAAATTTTTATGACATCTTTGACATTTCCTAGTAGCAGATTCCCTTTGGTTTCATAAAAAAATTCTCAATATCAACCACTGATCTTTTACGTCTAATCTGCTATACTTAAAAATCTGTGCTGTAGAAAATTTCAGCCGCATATTGTTGCCTTAACCCATCTATTTGCAATCTTTTTTTGAATAAAATTTCTTATACACTTCATAGATCATCTTGGCTTCCATCTAAGATTGATCTATAAAGAAATTCATCTCTAAAAACGATTTTGTGTTGCTGCAAATTTTCGTCGTAACCTGCTAGAATTTCTCGACGAGAATTCTGCAATTGCACCTTGCACCAATTTCCTTGCTGTTATACTGCCGAATTTTTCTTGATTAAATTAGATATCCTTGCTGTCATATAAATTGTGATTTTGCTATCAATTCCCTCCTCAATTCTCCCACGTTTTTGGTGCGAATTACGTCGAGAAACCGTTGTTTCTTCGACGACAATTCTACTCTTACAAGACAGCACATACTTGCTGCAACTTTCATTGATTTCTACCAAATCTTTGCTACCATTTACCACAGAACCAAAACTTTTATCTACAGCCCTAAAACTCTACCAAACCACACCCTCAACTTGCACCCAAAATAGCCACAAAACAAGCCAAAACCGTAGCCTACATCCACCAATCTTCCAACCCTTTCCACCATCACCTCTCTCAACCAATACATACCTTTAACCTGACAGCAAAAGAGAGATCTTGATATCACAGATTAGATGGTATATACTATGATATATGAGGAGGTATTCAATGCTAAATTCGAAGCCTTCGAGGCGCGAATGGAGGATAAGATTGGGATGCTCTTTACCGAACTCAGATTGGGCCGACCACTAAGCCCGAAGAAATCACATCAAGGAGAGAGCTTTGCCCAATCGCACCAAGCCCAAAGATATAACTTCCAAGAGAGGAGAAGCTCTATGACCAACCTCAACTATCCATGCATAAGAGTAGACTTCCCTAGATGGGAAGAAGGAGACCCGATTGGTTGGATCTCGCGCGCGGAGCGATATTTTCTGTACCACAAAATCACAGATGCATCTATGGTGAAAATTGTAGCTATACATCTTGAAGGGGATGCTATACAGTGTTTTGACTGGTTTGAACATACTTATGGAGTCTTTTCATGGCAACAATTCAAAGAATGACTGCTGATACGCTTCAAACCAACCGATTACGAGAATATTGACGGACAACTAGCAAAGATCCGACAAACCTCCACCATTCAGGAGTACCAAACCAGGTTTGAAAGGTTATCTAATCAAACTCATGATTGGTCTCAAAAACAGCTATTGAGGACCTTCATTGAGGGCTTGAAGCCGGAGATCCGAGGAGAAGTTAAAGCGCGACAACCGTATACGCTTATGGCAGCCATCTCTTTCGCACGACATCAAGAGGAGCAATTGAACCATGAAGCTCGGAGGACTAGGGTCACTCCTCAACTAGTAATATTGAAGCCCTCAACCCCCCCTATTGTCAACCAAGTCCCTACACCAAAGAGGTTAATAGGAGAAGAGCTTCGGGAGCGATATGCGAAGGGGTTATGTTGGCATTGTGACGAGCCGTGGAGCCGTGAGCATCGCTGTAGTAAAGGGAGACTTCTTATGATTGAACCAATAGAAGAAGAAGTCATTGAACATTCATAAGAGAGCCTTGAACATGAAGAAGAAGATGCAGAAGAAGAGCCACAATCGATCGAAGTTACGGTACATGCACTAGCCGACTACTCAAACCCGCAAACGATGAAAGTTGGAGGCCATCTCAAATAACAACCGATCACTGTTCTCATCGACATGGGCAGTACTATTAACTTTCTAAACAGTAAGGTTGCTGTCCATATGGCTTTACCTATTGAGAATTGCAGCAGGTTTGACGTTAAGGTCACCGACGGACGGATTTTGAAGTATGATCGTATGCGCCCGCAAGAGAAACTATTGCTGCAGAACCAAGAGATAATTGCATATTTCTTCATTCTCCTGCTTGATGATCATGAGGCCATGCTCATAATTAAATGGTTGACAACATTACGTGATATTTCTTGGAATTTTATGCAACTAATTATGAAATTTTACAGTAAGGAGAAACAGGTGATACTGAACGAGAAACATGGGGGCGACGTAACGATGATTTGCACACAACAAATGGAGAAGATTTTGCATAAAGCATGCCGCAGATTTTTGGTACAACTTGAGCAGCAAACTAAGGGAGAGCCAATAGAATTTGAAGATCCAAACCTACTTCCTTTGCTTGCTGAATTTTCAGATATATTTGATGAACCTTACAACCTACCTCTTACCCGTCGGCATGATCATTATATAATGATTCTTTCAGACAAACCTCCAGTAAATACTCGGCCATATCAATATCTACATCTCCAGAAGGATGAAACATAAAGGATTGTAAAAGAGATGCTCAAAATAGGAGTTATTCGGCCAAGTTGCAACCTCTACTCTTCACCGATGCTACTTGTACGAAAGAAGGATGGAACATGGCGAATATGCATTGATTACCGATCTTTAAATGGCATCACCATCAAGAACAAGTACCCAATACTAGTGGTGGATGAACTTGTTGAAGAATTAAAAGGAGCTCGAGTCTTCACGAAGTTGGACCTCCGATCCCGTTACCACCAAATTCGGGTATGTGACGATGACATTAAAAAAACTGCATTTCGCACACATAATGGTCATTATGAATTCTTAGTAATGCCTTTTGGACTCACTAATGCTCCTTCAACCTTTCAGAGTCTCATGAACGATATTTTTCGGAGCTATCTTCGCAAATTTGTGCTGGTATTTTTCGATGATATTCTCATTTACAGCCCTTCTCTTGAGACTCACTTTCAGCATTTACGGATTGTTCTGACGATCCTTCGGGAGAATACTCTTTTTGTAAAGCAACCAAAGTGCAGCTTTCTCCAGCAAAAAGTAGAGTACCTTGGGCATATAATATCAGAAAAAGGAGTGGCAGTAGACCCAGCAAAAATTGAGGCAATGCAAGGCTGGCCGAAACCTACAAACGTGAAATTACTGCGGGGGTTCCTTGGACTAACGGGCTACTACCAAAAATTTGTTAAGGACTATGGGAAGATCAGTGCACCACTCACTTCTTTACTGAAAAAAGATGCTTTCCAATGGTCGGACAAAGCCTCTGCTGCCTTCGACAAACTTAAGGCAGCCATGACAATGACGCCGGTGCTTGCGCTACCAGAATTCAATAGACCCTTCATCATTGAGGCCGACGCATCTGGAGTCAAAATTGGAGCCGTTCTCATACAAGATGGTCGACCACTCACATACACTAGCAAGACACTATCTCCCTCCCATCAAAATAAGTCAATATATGATAAGGAGATGCTTGCCATTTTGCGCGCAGCAACGAGGTGGAGACCCTACTTGAATGGTCGACGATTTCAAATTAAAATCGACCATAAAAGCCTCAAGTACTTTTTGGAGCGAAAGATATCATCCCTTGAGCAGCAAAAATGGGTAAAAAACTTCTTGGATTTGATTATGAAATAACTTACAAAAAGGGGAAAGAGAATATTCTTGCAGATGTGCTTTCGCAGCTACACGAGCAAGCTGAAGTTTCAGCCGTTTCACGTCCGACCAGTGACTTCCTTAAGGATATTAAGATGGAATGGCAGGAAAATTCAGAGACAAGTAAGATTATAAAAAAATTGCAGGAAGCACCAAGCTCCGTGGCTTATTACAATTGGGACTCAAAAGAATTACACTATAAGGGACGCATTGTGCTTATGATAAATTCTACTAGCATCTTCACGAGCAGATTTTGGACAAAGTTATTCTATATACAGGGTACTAAATTGAAAGGGAGTACGACATATCACCCGCAAATCAACGGCCAAACAAAATTTGTAAATAGGTGCTTGGAGACAGCCCAAAGCCACCCACCAAATATGACTATCCAAGGAGAACTCCAAACCCAGCCAAGTGTCATTATTGATCGACGGATCGTGACTCGACGACGATGACCCACTACTATAGTGCTAATAAAGTGGGCGAACCTACCAATAGAAGATGCCACTTGGGAGAACTATGACGACTTGAAGATCAAATTCCCAAAATTAATGAATCGTCAGCCTCGAGGACAAGGCTGATTTGAAGAGGGCGGGTTTGTTAGGACTCTAGCTAGGAGAGTCCTAATTGAGAGGGACATTCATGTAAAACCTACCTAAGCCGACCCCTATTAAAGAGGTGAAGAGGCCTATTAGGAGTTGTAAAGAAATAGGAGTCTTGATTAGAAGTCTATTAGGAGTTGGTTAGAAGAAGGAGTCTTGAGTAGGAGTCTTGAGTAGGAGTCCTATTAGGAGTTAGGGTTTAGAAACCCTATAAATAGCCATGTATTCCTCCTCTTTTCACAAGCAATAGAGAAATCTTTTCTGCAGCCTTTGAGCAGCAACTTGAAGGGAGGAACCCCTATAGAGTTCCAAGGAGGCCGATCCCCTAAAGAGATCAACCCCAAGTTTAGAATCTGCAAGGGTTCTAACAAATCATCGACACTTTCTCGAACGATCTCGGAATCGCTATTGTCACCCCAGTCCGTAAAGCTCTCCGTGCCCCACGTTACTGACTGCTTAGCGGTCACGGCAAATTTCGAGCCCCAAAACCATCGTCTTGGAGGTCTACGAGAGAGGTCTTCGTATCTCTGGACGCAAAAAAGAGTGCAACATGAGGACTTCCTAGGGGGTCACACATCCTTGTACTACTCTCGCCCAAGCACGCTTAACTTCGGAGTCCTGATGGGATTCGGTGCTTTAGTGCTAGTAAGATTGCACCCATTTCGCATGATTCGTCCATCGCATATGTGTACGTCGCGGCCGGTGCATCAACGTTCGGAGCCTCTTGCACATCATGAAACCGTTGATGCTTTCTTGAGTGATTACGGAATCGCTATTTCAAGCTATCTCCGAGCCCCAGCCCAACGACTGCGTATCGGTCACGCCAAGCGCACACCGAAACCATCAGCACTTTCTCGAACGATCTCAGAATTGCAATTGCGACCCATTTCCAGAAAGCTCTATCTGAGCCCCACGATACTGATTGCGTAGCGGTCACGGTAAATTCCCAGCCCCAAAACCATCGCCTTGGAGGTCTACGGGAGAGGTCTTCGTATCTTGGGATGCAAAAAGAGTGCAATATGAGGACTTTCAAGGGGTTCAACCATCCTTGTACTACTCTCGCCCAAGCACGCTTAACTTCGGGGTCCTGATGGGATCCGTTGCTTTAGAGCTGGTATATTTGCACCCATTTCGCGTGCTTCGTCCCTCGCCTATGTGCACATCGCGGTTGGCGCATCAATGTCTGGAGCCTCTTGCACGTCACGAAATCATCGACACTTTCCCGAGCGATCACGGAATTGCTATTGCAAGCTCTCTTGGAGCCCCAACCCAACGACAGCGTATCGGTCACGGCAAGCGCGCACCGAAATCATCGGCACTTTCTCGAACAATCTCGGAATCACTATTGCAACCCATGTCTGGAAAGCTTTCTCCGAGCCCCACGATACTGACTACGTAGTGGTCACAGCAAATTCCGAGCCCCAAAACCATCGCCTCGGAGGTCTATGGGAGAGGTCTTCGTATCTTGGGACGTAAAAAAGAGTTCAACATGAGGACTTCCCAGGGGGTCACCATTCCTAGTACTACTCTTGCTCAAGCTCGCTTAACTTCGGAGTCTTGATGGGATCCGGTGCTTTAGAGCTAGTATGTTCGCACCCATTTCGCGTGCTTCGTCACTCGCCTATGTGCACGTCACGGCCGGCGCATCAACGTCCGGAGCCTCTTGCGCATCACGAAACCTATGGCGCTTTCCCGAGCGATCACGGAATCGCTAATGCAAGCTCTCTAGGAGCCCCAGCCCAAAGACTACGTATCCATCACGACAAGTGCGAGCCGAAACCATCGGCACTTTCTTGGACGATCTCAGAATCGCTATTGTGATCCCAGTCGGGAAAGCTCTCTCTGAGCCCCACGATACTGAATGCGTAGCAGTCACGGCAAATTCCGAGCCCCAAAACCATCACCTCATAGGTCTATGGGAGAGGTCTTCGAATCTCGGGACATAAAAAAGAGTGCAACATGAGGACTTCCCAGGGGATGGCAAGTTCCCATCCTTGTACTAAACTTGCCCAAGCATGCTTAACATTGGAGTCCTGATGCGATCTGGTGCTTTAGAACTGGTATTTTCGCACCCGTTTCGTGTGCTTCGTCCCTCGCTTATGTGCACGTCACGGTCGGCACATCAACGTCCGGAGCCTCTTGCGCGACACGAAACCATCGGTGCTTTCCTGAGAGATCTTGCAATGGCTATTGCAAGCTCCCTCGGAGCCCCAGCTCAACGACTGCATATCGGTCACGGTAAGAGCGCACCGAAACCATCAGCACTTTCTCGAACGATTTCGGAATCGTAAATGTGATCCCAGTCCGTAAATCTCTCTCTGAGCCCCAGATACTGACTACGTAGCGGTCACGGCAAATTCCAAGCCCCAAAACCATCGCCTCGGAGGTCGACGGGAGAGGTCTTCATATCTCGGGATGCAAAAAAGAGTGCAACATGAAGACTTCCCAAGGGGTCACCCATCCTAGTACTACTATTGATCAAGCATGCTTAACTTCGAAGTCTTGATGGGATCTGGTGCTTTAGAGCTGGTATGTTCGTACCCGTTTTGCATGCTTCGTCCCTCGCCTATGTGCACATCGCGGTCGCGCATCGACGTCCGGAGCTTCTTGCGTGTCACGAAATCGTCGACGCTTTCTCGGGCGATCACGGAATCGCTATTGCAAGCTCTCTCGGAGCCCCAGCCCAACGACTGCGTATCGGTCACGACAAGCGCGCGCCGAAACCATCGGCACTTTCTAGGACGATCTCGGAATCGCTATTGTGACCCTAGTCCGGAAAGCTCTCTCCGAGCCCCACGATACTGATTGCGTAGTGGTCACGGCAAATTCCGAGCCCCAAAACCATCGCCTCGAAGGTCTATGAGAGTGGTCTTCGTATCTCGGGACGCAAAATAGAGTTCAACATGAGGACTTCCCAGGGGGTCACCCATCCTAGTCCTACTCTCACTCAAGCATGCTTAACTTCGGTGTCTTCATGGGATCCGGTGCTTTAGAGCTGGTATGTTCGCTCCCGTTTTGCGTGCTTCGTCCCTCGCCTATGTGCACATCGCGGCCGGCGCATCAACGTCCAGAGCTTCTTGCGCGTCACGAAATCGTCGACACTTTCTCGGGCGATCACGGAATCGCTATTGCATGCTCTCTCGGAGCTGCAGCCCAACGACTGCGTTTCAGTCATGACATGCGCACGCCGAAACCATCGGCACTTTCTAGGACGATCTCGGAATCGCTATTGTGACCCCAGTCCGGAAAGCTCTCTCCGAGCCCCACGATACTGATTGCGTAGCGGTCACGAGAAATTCCGAGCCCCAAAACCATCGCCGAGTTCAACATGAGGACTTCCCAGGGGGACACCCATACTAGTCCTACTCTCGCTTAAGCACGCTTAACTTTGAAGTCTTGATGGGATCCGGTGCTTTAGAGCTGGTATGTTTGCACCCGTTAAGCATGCTTCGTCCCTCGCCTATGTGCATGTTGCGGTAGGCGCATCAACGTCCGGAGCCTCTTGCGCGTCACGAAACCGACGACGCTTTCCCGAGCGATCACAGAATCGCTATTCCAAGCTCTCTCGGAGCCCCAGCCCAATGACTGCATATCGGTCACGGCAAGTGTGCGCCGAAACCATCTGCACTTTCTCGAACGATCTCGGAATCGCTATTGCGACCCGAGTCCGGAAAGCTCTCTCTGATCCCCACGATACTAACTACGTAGCGGTCACAAAAAATTCCGAGCCCCAAATCCATCGCCTCGGAGGTCTACGGGAGAGGTCTTCGTATCTCGGGACGTAAAAAATAGTGCAACATGAGGACTTCCCAGGGGGTCACCCATCGTTGTACTACTCTCGCCCAAGCACGCTTAACTTCAGAGTCTTGATGGGATCCGGTGCTTTAGAGCTGGTATGTTCGCACTCATTTCGCGTGCTTCATCCCTCACCTATGTGCACGTCGCGGCCGGCGTATCAACGTCCGGAGCCTCTTGCGCATCACAAAACCGTCGGTGCTTTCTCGAACGATTTCGGAATCGCTATTGTGACCCCAGTCCGGAATTCTCTCTCCGAGCCCCACGATACTGATTGCTTAGCGGTCACGACAAATTCTGAGCCCCAAAAGCATCGCTTTATAGGTCTACGAGAGAGGTCTTCGTATCTCGGGATACAAAAAAGAGTGCCACATGAGGACTTCCCAGGGGGTCACCCATCCTAGTACTACTCTCGCTCAAGCATGCTTAACTTCGGAATCTTGATGGGATCCGGTGCTTTAGACCTAATATGTTCACACCCGTTTCGCATGCTTCATCCGTCACCTATGTGCACGTCGCGGCCGGCGCATCAACATCCAGAGCCTCTTGCGCGTCACGAATCCGTCGATGCTTTCTTGAGCGATCACTGAATCACTATTGCAAGCTCTCTCGGAGCCCTAGCCCAAAGACTGCGTATCCGTCACGGCAAGCGCGCATCGAAACCATCGGCACTTTCTCGGACGATCTCGGAATCGATATTGTGACCCTAGTCGGGAAAGCTCTCTCCTAGCCCCACGATATTGACTGTGTAGCGGTCACGGCAAATTCCGAGCCCCAAAACCATCGCCTCGGAGGTCTATGGGAGATGTCTTCGTATCTTTGGACGCAAAAAAGAGTGCAACATGAGGACTTCCCAGGGGGTCACTGTAATATCCTTCACTTTTAAAATTTTATTAATAAGGATTTATATGCAAATTGGAGGACCTATATGTAAATATAGGTCTTTCAAGGACTAAACTGTTAAGTTGCAAAAAGAAAAAAAAAAAAAAAACCAAAAATTTCGGTTTTATTCCACTACCTTGCACGCTCTCTATTTCTCATGAAACAGAGAGAGGAGCGGGGGGGCGTAAGGAGAAGAAGAGAGGAAGAAGAGGGAGAAGAGAATAAAAGAAGAAGAAGAAGAGAGGGAAGAGGGAGAGGAAAGAGAGATAGCTGCAGCAGCTAGGGCTGCAGCACCTCTGTTTCGTGTAGGAGGAAACAGAGGAGTTCATGTATGGGGCGTCGGGGAGGAGAAGGGAAGAAGAGGAGAAGAAGAGAAGCAGAGGAAGAGAAGCAGAAGAAGAAGAAGAAGAAGAAAAGAGGAGGTGGCTGCGGCAAGGGCTGCAGCGAGGAGCTGTGGGGCGTTGGGGAGGAGAAAGGATGAAGAGGAGAAGAAGAAAAGAAGAAGAAGAGGGAAAAGAAGAGAGGAGGAAGAAGAGGGAGAAGAGAAGAATAGAAGAAGAAAAAAAAAAGAGAGGGAAGTGGGAGAGGAGCGAGAGGTGGCAGCAGCTAGGGCTGCAGCACCTCTGTTCCTATAGGCAGAAACAGAGGAGATGAGGTATGGGGCGTTGGGGAGGAGAAGAAGAAGAAGAGAAAAAGAAAAAAAGTGAAGGATGGCTGTGGTATGGGCTGCAGTGAGAAGCTGTGGGGTGTCGGGTAGGAGAAGGGAAGACGAGGAGAAGAAGAAGGATTATAAGGAGAAGAAGAAGAAGTAGAAGCGGATGAAGAGGCGGCACGCACCTCTGTTTCCTGCAGGAGGAAATAGAGGAGAGGAGGTGCTGTACGTCGGGGAGAAGAAGAGAAGGAAAGGAAGAAAGAAAAGAAAGGAAAGGGGGAAAAAGCGGCTGTGGCCGTGATTGCCGCTTGGTGGCGGCTGCTGTGTTTGGGAAAGAAAAAGTAGGAACGAGAGAAGGGAGGAAGTAGTGCAGTGGAAGGGGCTGCGGTTGTGACAGCAGCTACGGTCGTGGCTACGACTGTGGTAGTGGCAACGGCGATGGCTGCAACAACTGCATTTGAAAAAGAAAACAAAGGAATGAGTAAGAGAAAGCAGGTGACTATGCCTCTATGTTCTGCATGAGCTACAGTTGTGGAAAAAAAAGAGAAGACATATGTAGAACACAAGGAGAGGACACGGAGGAAAAGTAGAAGAATTCGGGCCGACACCTTCTTTGGATCTTCGGATCAAAATATTTGAAAGGCAAGTGTTCCGATCCTTTCTATTGTAAGCTTTCTAATATTTTCTATTGCAAGTGTTATGATCCTTTCTATTGGAAGCTTTCTAATCTTTTCTATTGCAAGTGTTCCGAACCTTCCTATTGTAAGCTTTCTAATCTTTCCTATTGCAAGTGTCCTGATCTTTCCTTACTGTAATTTTATCTCACCATTTGCTTTGAATATGAGAAACTTTGAATTGTTCTAGCCTTGCATTTGATATATCTCCTGTTTAGACGTAACGATTTGAATCTATGCAACTTTTGAGATTCTAACCTTTCTACTTTGTTATGGTTATAACTTCATGTATTGACCTCTGATTTGGACAAAATTTATTTGATATGAATATAGACTCATAAACCTTTCTTTTGATAGCTCATTTTAAGAATTCAGAGTAAGTTTGTCTACCCAACTTCTATTTCAAATGAGCCTACAGATTCTGCAAAATAGGGATCGTAATTTCTTACCTTTAGATACCGAGCGGCCTATAAGTCGATGTTGGAAACTCCGATTTGTTCATAACTAATTTTATTAGAATCTAGACTCATAGATCTTTCTTTTGATATATGGATTGAAAGATTTGGATTCCAAACACCTGCCCAGTTATTTATTGAATCTGACGTTATGAATTCTACCAAACAGAGATTTTATTCTTCGACCCTTGTTTACCAAATTATTTGTAACTCTCTGTTGGACAGTTCAATTCCTATGAAGCTTGTTTTATCTAAAAGTAGATTGAAATATCTTTCCAATGTTATATTTCTGAGAAAATTAGAGCATGATTGATAGTTTAAATTATTTATTCAATGTTCCTCTTGAATTCTACCATAAATCGAGCTTTGGTCTATTTCACATATTCTGGTTTCATTCCTTTGGAAATTGATATCCTTTAGCTTTCTTATTCAATTGAGCTTTATATTACGGCTTTGAATTCTTGTATGCTCTTGTCCTTAAAATTATTTACATTCTTGAAAACTATTGTGTAACGTTTATACTATATCGTATTGACTCATATAGGCACATGTATATCCTATTGTTCCGCATTTGCTTTCGATATGTGCCTGTTCCAGTTTTATTCCTTTGGACATTGAATTCATCTAACCTTCTTATTTGAATTGAGTTATATGTGATTGCTTGGAATCCTTGAATGCTCTTGCTTTCATTTCATTTCAAATCTGAATATAATTGTGAAAGATTATTGCTTACTTCGTATTCACTCGTAAAGGCACATGTATGTTTTGTTGTTCTACGTGTGCTTCCGATATGTGCTATTCATTATTCATACTATCTTTTTGTACTCTGGTGTTTGTGGGATATTATGAACCTTTGCCAGAAATGGTGAAGGGAGTTATGCATAGAGCCTGTGATGCTCTGCCGGCCCTTATGACTTCACTCAGACTTTGGTGGAGGATGAAGCTCCCAAATGTGGGAAACTTATGTTTGGTGGTCATTCAGAAATGGATGTACCATATTATGTTATGGTCCCACTTCACCTTCTGTATGTTTGATATGGTATCCAGAGCTTTGGTTATGTGTTTCTATACATGCTTTGGATAAGAATGAAATGAATGCAACGTCAATTCGACGTTTGAGCTTCTGTTTCATATTTGTTCTTTGAAATGCTCCGAAATGGTCCATGTTAGGATCAAGAGCACTAAGGGGGGGGGGGGGGGGTGAATTAGTGCAGCAGAAAACTTTCAAAACGTTTAAAACTGCGTTCGTACGACAAAGTCGATTTCAGTAGAAAAGTCGATTCATAAATTTCATTAATTTAAGATTAGGCAAGAAGCAGTTAAAAGGAATCTATTAAGGCCGTTTGCAGTTGTGATGGAAATCAGAATGTAAGCGCAAACTGAAATACGATGTTCGTACGAGAAAAGCGATTTACGTCTAAACACGATTTGGAAAATACTGAGCTTGGAAACGCAATCGTAAAAGCGCTGAAGGCAGTAAGCTATGAAGGAGGTTTGCAGTAAGGATAATCAGCTCAAAGTAAATGCAAACCACAGAAGATGGGAGTTTACAGTGGTTCGATCAATCGTGACCTACATCCACTCGTCCGATTCCTCTTCCGTCGAGGCCACCGGCATCCACTAACGATCTTCCTTTACTAGGCGAAGATCAACCTCCTTCTTACACCCCTCTTCTCCTTTTATTGGGTTTAGGAGACAAACCTTACAAGCACTCACTCTCCTCTCTTAAACATAATTCTAACACTTAAGCTAGAGGAGGAAAATTCTAGAGATTGCAGCAGTGTTTTGTCTCTTTTAATCTCTCTGTGCTTTTATTTTTTACCTAGGGATTGGAGGGGTATTTATAGGCTCCAAATCAGTTTGAATTTGGAGCTTAAATCTATCATCTCTCGAAATTCCGAGGTCTGGCGGTTGCACCGCCTGACTGGGGCGGTTGCACCGCCTGGCAGAGCTTGGAGACTGAGCCTCTAGGCGGTGCCACCGCTTGTCCAAGGCGGTTGCACTGCCTGGCAGAGCTCGGAGACCAAGCTCAGGCGGTGCCACCACCTGACTGGGTCGGTTGCACCGCCCAACCAGAACTCGGAGACCGTGCTCAGGCGGTTGCACCGCTGTCAGAGGCGGTTGCACCGCCCTGTCTCGCTCGGAGACTGAGCCCTAGCGGTGCCACCGCCTGCTAGGGCGGTTGCACCGCCCAGCTTTGCTGGGAGATCCTCTCCTAGGCGGTGCCACCGCTGACCCTGGCGGTGCCACCGCTGACCCTGGCGGTGCCACCGCCTATACTATTTCAGCTCACTGGTTGGGCTCCAAACTTGGCCCAAACCAGTCGGAACTTGGGCCCAATTGGGCCCTACTTGGGTTATAGGATTAACACCTAATCCTAACCCTAATTAACATGCTAACTATGAATTTAAAGATATTTTCTAAGCAATTACAAAGTCCGCAAGTCAAGACTTCTTCTAGCAAGCTTCCGGCAAACTTCCGGCGGTCTTCTGATAAACTCTCGGAAACCATTCTGTGAACTCCCGGCAAGCTCCTAGACCTCACGATTTGATCTTAGCGAGTGCTAATGAGCTTCTTCAGCAAGCATGATCTTTCTCGACGAGCTCCATGAACTTCCAATGAACCTTCCGGCGAGCTTCCGAAAAACCCTTCGGCAAGCTCCCAACTCATTCTCGGCTAGTTCCGGTAGCATTCTCGACGAACCTTCGGACTTCCGTCAAACTCTCAAACTCGCAACGAATCCTTCGCACTTGACTCCGACACTTTATTTCGCTTTATGTCTTCATTGTTATCATAGTTAATCTTGCACAATTAAAACCAAACTTCGATCGAGACAATTAATCCTAAGCAATTAACTAAGTTGTCCGGAATGTCATTGGTCCCTCGACGCTTCGTCCGATTCATCGGCACATCATCCTCTCCTGCGGCCTATTGCCCAATCGGCCAGTTGACTCCATAACTCCGATATCCTTGGCGCAATACCCGCTCTTCTTGGCCCGATGCCTAAGTCCATGGCCCGAAGCCTTCTATCGATACGTTGATCGATCCATCGGCCCGACGTCCAATATTTTGACATGTTTCTTCGGCACAACATGATTTTTCCTGCTTTAATTGTCTCATCCTTATCGAAGCATCCTGCGTCACTCAAAATGCATATTAAAACATAAACACAATTATCAATTGGTTTCATCATCAAAATACGAGATTCAACAATCTCCCCCTTTTTGATGATGACAACCAATTGATGACGGAGTTAAACTTAACTCCCGGAGTTTAAACAAACTCCCCCTATCAACATGCCATATTGATAGAACCTTGATTTTAAACTGAATTTAAGTCATTGCAATATTCATCATGAGTACTTGTAACACATCATCATGAACTTATGCATAAACTTATGCATAACATGTCATGTCATCATCATACTTCTTCCCCTTTGTCATCAACAAAAAGGAGAAGTACCACAATCAAGTGTTCGAAATATTAGTTCAACTTATTGCATGAAAAACATAATATCAAGTTTTATCATCATGCAGTTTTGAAGCTAGAAAATTTAGCAAGTATTACATCATGCTTAGAACATTTAAGCTATCAAGTTTTAGATATGCAAGTTTTACAGTATACAAGATAGCACTTTTGGTAATGTTCAAAATAGCAAGTTATACATCATTCAAGCTAGTAATATTATAACTTTTTAGAACATGCAAGCTATCAGTTTTGAGATGTTCAAGAAAGCAACTCTTGCTTCTTGAGATATGCAAATTTGTCAAGTTTTGCTAGATGTGCAAGTTAGCATTTTTGCCTCTTGAGATAGGCAAGATTGCATATTTGCTTCTTTTGAGATAGCAACTTTTTGCTTCTCTTTAGACTACAAGCTAGCAATTTTTACGATATACAAGTTTCACAATATCCAAGCTAGCAAAAACGTCGAAAGCAAATGCAAGATAGCTTTCTTGTGTAAGCTCATGATTCTTGCTTCTTATTGCAATGTGCAAGTTGCAAGTTTTGCTTCTTGAGATAGGCAAGATAGCACTTTTGCAATTTTTGTTTCTTAAGATAGGCAAGCTTGTGATGTTCAAGATAACAAGCTCTTTCTTCTCTTTTGAGAAGTGCCATTTTTGCTTTCTTTACTAAGTGCAAGCTCTTACATACTTACCAAAAAAGCAAAATGCCAAACTAGCAAGAGATAATGTTTTATATGAGGCAAGCAAACAATTTGGCAAATGTTGCATTTGCATCTTCTCTTTTGAAAAGTGCAATTTTTGCTTTCATCTTGAATTGTGCAAGCTAGCTAGTTTGCCTCTTTACATGATGTCCACGCTAGAAATTCTTGCTCCCCCTTTGTCATTGTCAAAAACAAGGGAAGACCCTTATATCAATTTTCATATTATGACAAAGGTAAGTATCAATCTTATTTGTGCTTCATTATGTATTCAAATTAAAACATATACAATTTCAAAAACCTTATTTTTCATGCACGATACCGAAAAATAAATTAATCATAATTAATGGGCATATCATACATGATACTCAAACATTAAAATTTTTAAGCATTTATCAACTTGTTGATCATAATACGAAACATTCATCATTTAAATCATTCATGATACACATCATATGCAATACATCATGTATATCATTATCATAAGTATTGCATACATCATTTTAACTTCATGAATATTTCATCATTGTATGCATCCTGCCAAAACATTTCAAGCCATACAAGCCATAAATACAAAGAAATCATGTCATGAAGGATAAAATCATTTGAATACCAAAAGACATGATTCATATAGTAAATATCTTCTTTTAAATAAAATATCAAGAAAAATCATAGGAGTACAAAGAAGAGATCTTGCTTTAAAAGAAAATTAAGTAATAACTCACAGAACTCACAAGGAAAAATCATGATTCATTTAGAAAATCTCTTCTCAAGAGAATATCAAGTAAAATTGTAGAAGATCGATTAATGAGAAATTTTGATTTATAATAAAATCTCATGTATTGAATGTCGAGAAATCAAAATAATGATTTATATAAAAAATATCACAATATTTATTCAAGAGAAAAATCATCATTTATTTTCAGTTTATCACATCAATATTTCTTAGATATGCATGATACAAATCTTCAACATATAACATGCATAAATTCAAAAATTGAAAGGAGAACGGAAAAATTCAAAGGTACGAAGATTTCAACCATCTCATAAACAAACGTAAGACCAAGTCATGAATCCAAAATTCATGAAACAAAATGATCATCAAAGGTAATCTCATGTTATTCCAAGAAATCAAAATCATGATTTTGATAAAACTCATTTCAAATTTAGATCATCAAAATCACTTTTATTGTTCAGAAAATTTATAACATAGGTAGATTCATGATTATATTTTCCTCCTTTTTTAAGTATTTGATTTCATGTTAGCATGCCTTTTCATTTATGTTAAAAAAAAAACATGCATCAAAATTTAGGATCGAAAAATGAATTTCATCATAGAACCATCAAGATCAATAGATTTTCAAAAATAAATTGTTATGGTCAAGAAAATCTGAAAATGAAATTTAACGCTTTTATGCATTCGGACATGGTTTTGCCATATACACTCATGAAAATAACACATGCTTATCATCATGTATAACTTAAAATCTCATGCATAAAATTGTCAATCATTGTATCAAAAATATTTAATATTTTCATTACATCATTATCATTACTTCAAATCAAACATCATTTCATTCAACAATGTTAATCAAACATGATACACATTATGATTTCATATTTTCAATCAAAATTATTTTGTTTGTTTATGATATCGGGGAGGGTAAAAATGCAGAATGGATTTCGAAAGAACACTGATAGAATAGTTGTTCAGATAGAAAATGTCACAGAAGGCAATGAACGAACTCTTGAAGAAACTTCGGTAAAACAAAAAAATAGTTCACCACCAAGTTAAAAATCAAAAGGGATACAGAAAGATCACCACCCTAATGACAATAACAAGGATATAGAACTGAAAGCAAAAGACTCACCACTCAAGGACACTTCCAAGAGATACAGAGTTCACAAGAGCACTCGAAGAGAGCTTCTGCCAATATCCTCAGCTTTTCTAAAATCCTTTCTAAGTCCTAAACACCAAAATAAATACTAGTGCATGAAACAACCCTTCATGCATAGGAAATTTCAAAATTAAGTGTTTACAGCTACTAACCAACTATTTTAATGCACTCATTGGTAATAAAGAAATGTTGACAACTGCCAACCAACTCCTTTAATGCATTCCTTTGTCTTGAAGAAAAGCACCTTGAAACAGCTTTAACTTTGTGCAGAGAATATGCTGATGAGCTGTCATATTTGAGTGTGCTGAGATAAAGATTATGAGGCATCATTATTGACTGAAAAAGATACTAGATCATAATCAAGGCTCCTATAATCAGATTGTAGTAAATTAGACACTCCCGTGTCAATCTCCCCCGGTTGAATGAAACTTGTCCTCAAGTCTTCGTTTGATTCATCAACATGATTATAAAAAGGACTTAAATCAACCACATTAAATGTTGGGGATACTCCGTAATCTTCAGGTAGCTCTATCTCCTAAGCATTTCTGCCAATTCTTTTAAGCACCTTGAATGGACCATCAGCCTTTGGTTTCAATTTTCCAAATTTGCCCGGTGGAAACCTCTCCTTCCTTAGATGAATCCAGACCAAATCACCTGCATTAAACTCCACATGTTTTCTATGTTTGTTGGCAGCATGCATGTACCTCTCATTTTGCTTCTCAATGGTTGCTTTCACGGCCTCATGCAACTTCTTTATCTGCTTAGCTCTTTCATCAACATCTTCACTAAATTGCTTTGTTGTAGAATGAGGGATTAAGTCCAAAGGACTAGCAGGATTAGCACCATAAATAACCTCAAAAGGACTCTTACCGATACTATGATGCATAGAACGATTGTAGGCAAACTCAATTTGTGGAAGAATGACATCCCATTGCTTAATATTCTTGCCAACATAGCTTCTAAGCAAATTTCCCAAGCTTCGGTTTGTTACCTCAGTTTGCCCATCGGTTTGTGGATGATGCGAGCTGCTGAAATTCAAAGAAGTACCCAGCTTCCTCCAAAGAGTTCTCAAAAAATGACTAACAAATTTTGAATCTCGATCAGACACCATAGTTTTTGGTATACCATGCAATTTAACAATCTCCTTAAAATATAAATCAGCAATATGAGATGCATAATTTGATTTATTGCATGGAACAAAGTGAGACATTTTTGAAAATCTGTCAACAACAACCATGATAGAATCCTTGTTCCTTTGAGTTCTTGGCAGTCCTAAAATGAAATCAAGACTCACATCCTCCCAGGGAGCATTTGGCACTGGCAATGGAGTGTACAAACCAGAATTTTGAGTTCTTGTTTTTGCCAAATGACACACTCGACATTGCTTTACATGTCTTTCTACATCTCTAAACATCTTAGCCCAATAGAAGTTTGATTGAATAAGAGCTAAAGTTTTATCTCTACCAAAATGTCCACCCAAAACACCACCATAAGCTTCAGCCAGAATTACTTGTCTTAAAGAACAAGATGGAACACATAAAGCATTAGCTCGAAAAAGAAAATCATCAAAGATCGAAAATTGTTGATAGGAACCTGATTTGCAATTCTGTCATATCGAGCCAAAATCCACATCATTCTCATATAGATCTTTGAATGTTTCAAATCCAACCACTTTGACTTCCATTTTTGATAATAAAGAATGCTTTCTGCTCAATGCGTCAGCAACTACATTTTGAACACCAGATTTGTGCTTGATTGTAAAGTTGTAAGATTGTAAGAACTCCACCCAAGCTGCATGCCTCTTGTTTAGGTTGTGCTGATGATTAATGAACTTTAATACCTCGTGATCAGAATATAGAACAAATGGCTTGGCGAGAAGATATTGACTCCAATGAGACAAAGCTCGATAAATCGCATAAAACTCCTTATCATAAGTAGAGTATTTCTTTCTCGTATCATTCAACTTTTCACTAAAAATTACAATGGGCTTTCCGTCTTGACTCAAAACAGCACCAATTCCCACATTAGATGCATCACATTCAACTTCAAACACATTGTCAAAATTTAGTAGAACTAAGATAGGAGCTTCAGTAACCTTTCTTTTCAAAAGCTCAAAAGCATCATTAGCCTCATTAGTCAATTTGAATTTATCACATTTCAGACATTCGGTAATTGGAGCGACAATAGAGCTAAAACTCTTGATGAATCTTCTATAAAAAGATGTTAAACCATGGAAACTCCTCACATCATGTAATGAAGCAGGAGTTGGCCAATTGAGAATAGCTTAAACCTTGCTTTGATCCATCATGATTCCATCTTTTGAAACAACATACTCCAAAAACACCACACTAGAAGTAAAGAAATCACATTTCTTTAGATTAGCATAAAGTTTTTGCTACCTCAAAATAAGAAAGATCTCTTTCAGATGACTCATATGCTCCTCTTCACTCTTGCTGTACACCAATATGTCGTCAAAATAAACTACAACAAATATTCCAATGCATGGCTTAAGTATGTGATTCATAAATCTCATGAATGTGCTAGGAGCATTAGATAGTCCAAATGGCATAACCAACCATTCATATAAGCCTTCTCTAGTTTTAAATGCTGTTTTCCACTCATCTCCGGGCCTCATTCTTATTTGGTGATAGCCACTCCTCAAATCAATTTTAGAGAAAATATAAGCACCACGCAATTGATCAAGTAAATCATCTAACCTTGGAATAGGAAAGCGATAGTCCACTGTGATTTTGTTGATGGTGCGACTGTCCACGCACATTCTCCAAGAACCATCCTTCTTAGGCACTAACAAAGCAGGAACCGCACAAGGACTCATGCTCTCCCGGATTAACCCTTTTTTAACCAATTCAACAACTTGCCTTTGAAGTTCTTCATGCTCCTTGGGACTCATTCTACACGCGGCCTTATTAGGTAGAACAACCCCAGGAATAAGATCAATGTGATGCTGGATATCTCTCAAGGGTGGAAGGCCATGTGGAATCTCTTCCGGTATAACATCTTGAAATTCTTCTAGGATTGGTTGCATGATTTTCGGTGTCTACTTATGTTGTTCGTTCTCCTCTACTATCATTAGGGCCAAAACATGACCGCCCTTATCCAATTCATATATGCATTCTCTATAAGAAATAAAAGCACTAACTTCCTTCTTTGGTGCACTGATTTCAGAAGGTTGTAATGGAGCTAAGATAATCTTCTTTTCATTCACTTTAAAAGAATAAGTATGTTTATAACCATCATACAACACTCTTCTATCATAATGCCAAGGTCTTCCCAATAGTAAATGACAAGCATCCATAGGGGCAACATCACACCACACTTTATCTTTATAATACTTGCCAATAGAAAATGAAACTAAACATCTTTTAGTTACCTTGATGTCATTTCCTTTTTGCAACCAACATAACTGGTATGGATGTGGATGAGAGATCGTATCCAACTTCAGCTTCTACACCATCTCCAAAGATACCACGTTCTCAAAACTACCACTGTCGATGATCACCAAGCACACCTTGCCAAGAGAAGTGCATTTAGTGTGAAACACATTTTTTCTCACCCAACTTTTATCGTCGGCCACATATGACACTTGTAAACTACGTTGCAATACAATAGACAAACCATGATCAGCATAAGTAATATCTTCCTCATCATCATCGTATTTTGGTTCGTCGTCAGCTTCATCTTCGCCTCCATCACTATGATCTTCAACCAAAGTTACAATCCTCCTATTTGGACAATCTGAAGCAATATGCCCAAAACCATAACATTTGAAGCATTTTCGGCCACTTGGGGTAGAAGAATTAGGTATTTTTTTGTTGCCAGCTGACTCTTCACCCTTTTCTTGCACCTTCGATATCACTTTGCTTTGGACAGTAGGCTTGGAACTTCCTCCTTTTGTGCAGCCTTCTTTTGAGCCATACCGAAAACTCTTTTCAAACTTCTGTTGCTTTTCAACTTTTAATGCCAGCTTGCTCACATCATTTAAAGACCAATATGGCTGTAGCTGAACAACTTTAGAAATCTCATACTTCAGACCTCCCAAGTATCTTGCAATTGTTTGCTCTTCCGGTTCCACAAGCTCTCCTTTTAACATCAAATTATCAAATTCTGCAGTGTACTCCTCCACACTAAGATCTTTTTGCTTGAAATCATGTATCTTGAGAAAGATCTCTTGTCTATAATTATCAGGTAAATATTTTCTCTTTAGCTCCCTTTTCATTTTCTCCCATGTAACGATCTTACTCTTCCCCTCACGTTCTCTTTGTTTCTTCAGATTTTCCCACCAAAAAGATGCATTCCGCTTGAGTTTGAGTGCCACAAGTTTGACCTTCTTTTGTTCTGGTGGTTCATGAAAATCGAAGATTCTTTCTACTGTATTAAGCCAATCGATAAAGTCATCAACATTTACTTTCCCTTCAAATTCTGGAATATCAAATCTGGGATTATATTTATTCTGCCACTCGTCTTGGACTTCATTTCTTCTCCGACATCTTCTCGACTCTCTTGGAAGATGAGGTGTATCATCATCAGAAATAAACTCTCGAGCATCATTTTCATGCTGGTTGTGTCTACTTTGAAGTTCGTCGATTATTTCATTTTTTTCTTGTAGGCTATGCAGCAATTTTCGTAGTTGCAGCCTCAACGACTCAGCGTCATCTTCATGGTCGCTACCTTCACCAACTACATCTTTTCTATTCCGCCTTGCCATGATCTCTAGCCTTTAGCTCTGATACCAAACTGATACCAGGGAGGGTAAAAATGCAGAATGGATTTCGAAAGAACACCGATAGAATAGTTGTTCAGATAGAAAATGTCACAGAAGGCAATGAACGAACTCTTGAAGAAACTTCGGTAAAACAAAAAAATAGTTCACCACCAAGTTAAAAATCAAAAGGGATACAGAAAGATCACCACCCTAATGACAATAACAAGGATATAGAACTGAAAGCAAAAGACTCACCACTCAAGGACACTTCCAAGAGATACAGAGTTCACAAGAGCACTCGAAGAGAGCTTCTGCCAATATCCTCAGCTTTTCTAAAGTCCTTTCTAAGTCCTAAACACCAAAATAAATACTAGTGCATGAAACAACCCTTCATGCATAGAGAATTTCGAAATTAAGTGTTTACAGCTACTAACCAACTATTTTAATGCACTCATTGGTAATGAAAAAATGTTCACAACTGCCAACCAACTCCTTTAATGCATTCCTTTGTTTTGAAGAAAAGCACCTTGAAACAGCTTTAACTTTGTGCAGAGAATATGCTGATGAGCTGTCATATTTGAGTGTGCTAAGATAAAGATTATGAGGCATCATTATTGACTGAAAAAGATACTAGATCATAATCAAGGCTTATATAATCATATTGTAGTAAATTAGACACTCCCGTGTCAGTTTATCATAAAATATGCAATGTTATCATTTTCGAAATTACTAGCATGATCTTAATTTTTTTTGTTGAAACATATAATTTTCAAGAAAATTATTTCTAAACTAAAAAAGAAATACATCATGAAAGCATCAAGTAATTTCAAAATAAATCAGGGGGATTTTGAGTACCTTTTCATTGAAGGCGGCTAAGGCGTAGTTTGCCACCTCGCCTTTTTTGATTTTCTCCTCGTCTTCGGAGGAGGTCGATTCATCCCACTTTGTGTTCTTCTTCTTTGGCCTCTTCCTCCGTTCAAGTGCATTATTTATTTTAGATTTTTGTTTAATAAACATATTAAGATTTAGTGTTCGAAGTTCAAGTTCATCATTATCCTCATCACTTGAGTCATCGCTCAAGTGGTATTCATTTGTCCGGGGTTCCAAATACTTCCTATTCTTTGGAAGGTTGTTTTGTTCATCATGTTCATCATGTACATTGTGCACCATTTCATATGTCATCAATGAACCAATTAGTTCTTTAAGTGGTAAGTTATTTAGGTTTTTAGCTTCTTGTATTGCAGTTACTTTAGAATCCCACTTCTTAGAAAGAGAACGTAAAATCTTGTTTACGAGTTCAAAATCCGAAAAATATTAGCCAAGAGCTCTTAAACCATTGGGGACATCCATGAAATGGGTGTACATGTCAACAATGGTTTCGCTTGGCTTCATTCGAAAATGTTCGTAAGAATGCACGAGAATGTTGATTTTGGACTCTTTCACTCGGCTAGTGCCTTCATGAGTGACCTCAAGAGTTCTCCAAATATCAAAAGCCAAATCACACATCGAAACGCGATTAAATTCATTTTTGTCAAGTGCACAAAACAAGGCATTCATAGCCTTTGCGTTTAAAGAAAAATACTTCTTCAAATCTGACCATTCGTTCATCGGTTTAGAGGGAAGTTGAAAACCGTTTTCAACAATATTCCATAAATCCAAATTCATAGAAATCAAGAAAACTCTAATTCGAGTTTTCCAATAAGTGTAGTCCAATTCGTTAAACAACGGTGGACGAACAACCGAAAAACCCTCTTTAAAGGATACCAATTGTTAGGATCAAGAGCACTAAGAGGGGGGGGTGAATTAGTGCAGCGGAAAACTTTCAATGTTAAAAACTACATTAGTACGACAAAGCCGATTTCAGTAGAAAAGTTGATTCGTAAATTTCTTTAACTTAAGATTACGCAAGTAGTTAAAATGAATCTGTTAAGGCAGTTTGCAGTTGTGATGGAAATCAGAATGTAAGCGCAAACTGAAATACGATGTTCGTACGAGAAAAGCGATTTACGTCTACCCACGATTCAAAAAATACTAAGCTTGGAAACGCAATCGTAAAGTCGCAGAAGGCAGTAAGCTATGAAGGAGGTTTCAGTAAGGATAATTACCTCAAAGTAAATGTAAACCAGAGAAGACGGGAGTTTACAGTGGTTCGGTCAATCGTGACCTACATCCACTCCTCCGATTCCTCTTCCGTCGAGGCCACCGGCATCCACTAACGATCCTCCTTTACTAGGCGAAGATCAACCTCCTTCTTACACCCCTCTTCTCCTTTTACTGGGTTTAGGAGACAACCTTTACAAGCACTCACTCTCCTCTCTTAAACAGAATTCTAACACTTAAGCTAGAGGAGGGAAATTATAGAGATTGCAACAGTGTTTTCTCTCTTTTAATCTCTCTGTGCTTGTATCTTTTACCTAGGGATTGGAGGGGTATTTATAGGCTCCAAACTAGTTTGAATTTGGAGCTCAAATCTGTCATCTCCCGAAATTTCGGGGTCTGGCGGTTGCACCGCCTGACAGGGCTCGAAGACTGAACCTCTAGGCGGTGCCACCGCTTGTCAGGGGCAGTTGCACCGCTTGCCAGAGCTTGGAGACCGAGCTCAGGCGGTGCCACCGCCTGACTGGGGCGATTGCACCACCCAGCTAGAGCTCGAAGACCGAGCTCAGGCGGTTGCACCACTGTCAAAGGCGGTTGCACCACTTTCAAAGGCGGTTGCACCATCTAGTCTCGCTCGGAGACCGAGCCCTGGCGGTGCCACCGCTTGCTGGTGTGGTTGCACAGCCCAGCTTTGCTGGGAGATCCTCTCCTGGGCGGTGCCACCGTCGACCCCGGCTGTGCCACTGCCTACACTATTTCAGCTTACTGGTTGGGCACCAAACTTACCCCAAACTAGTCCGAACTTGGGCCCAATTGGCCCCTACTTGGGTTATAGGATTAACACCTAATCCTAACCCTTTTTAACATGCTAACTATGAATTTAAAGATATTTTATAAGCTATTACAAAGTTCGCAAGTCAAGACTTCTTTTGGCGAGCTTCCGGCAAACTTTCGGCGGTCTTCCGATGAACTCTCGGAAACCATTCTGCGGACTCCCGGCAATCTCCTAGACTTTACACATAATCAATTTACTTTTACTTACCAAAAAAAAAAAGCTCCTAGACTTCACGATTTGTTCTTAGCGAGTTCCAACGAGCTTCTTCGGCAAGCTTCGATCTTTCTCGGTAAGCTCCGCGAACTTCCAACGAACCTTCCGGCGAGCTTCCGAAAAACCCTTCGGCAAGCTCCCAACTCATTCTCGGCTAGTTCCGGTAGCATTCCCGATGAACCTTCGGACTTCCATCGAACTCTCGAACTCGCAACGAATCCATCGCGCTTGACTCCGACACATTGTTTTGCTTTATGTCTTAATCATTATCATAGTTAATCTTGCACAATTAAAACAAAACTTCAATCGAGACAATTAATCCTAAGCAATTAACTAAGTTGTCCAGCATGTCATTGGTCCCTCGACGCTTCGTCCGATTCTTCGGCGCATCATCCTCTCCTGCCGCCTATTGCCCATTCGGCCAGTTGAATCCGCAACTCCGATATCCTTGGCGTAATACCCGCTCTTCTTGGCCCGATGCCCAAGTCCACGGCCCGAAGCCTTCTATCGATACGTCGACCGATCCATCGGCCCGACGTCCAATCTTCTGACATGTTTCTCCGACACAACATTATTTTTCCTACTTTAATTGTCTTATCCTTATCGAAGAATCCTGCATCTCTCAAAACGTAGCTTAAAACATAAACATAATTATCAATTGGTTTCATCATCAAAATACGAGATTCAACAATCTCCCCCTTTTTGATGATGACAACCAATTGATGACGGAGTTAAACTTAACTCCCGGAGTTTAAACAAACTCCCCTATCAATATGCCATATTGATAGAACCTTGAATTCAAACTAAATTCAAGTCATTGTAATATTCATCATGAATACTTGCAACACATCATCATGAACTTATGCATAAACTTATGCATAACTTGTCATGTCATCAACATACTTCTCCCCCTTTGTTATCAACAAAAAAGGAGAAGTACCACAATCAACTGTTTGGAATATTAGTTCAACTTATTGTATGAAAAACATAATATCAAGTTTTATCATCATGCAGTTTTGAAGCCAGAAAATTTAGCAAGTATTACATCATGCTTCGAACATTTAAGCTACCAAGTTTCAGATATGCAAGTTTTACAACATACAAGATAGCACTTTTAGTAATGTTCAAGATAGCAAGTTCTACATCATGCAAGCTAGCAATATTATAACATTTTAGAACATGCAAGCTATCAGTTTTTAGATGTTCAAGAAAGCAATTCTTGCTTCTTGAGATATGCAAATTTGTCAAGTTTTGCTAGATGTGCAAGTTAGCATTTTTGCCTCTTGAGATAGGCAAGATAGCACATTTGCTTCTTTTGAGATAGCAACTTTTTGCTTCTCTTTAGACTACAAGCTAGCAATTTTTACGATATACAAGTTTCACAATATACAAGCTAGCAAAAACTTCAAAAGCTAATGCAAGATAACTTTCTCGTGTAGGCTCATGATTCTTGCTTCCTATTGCAATGAGCAAGTTGCAAGTTTTGCTTATGGAGATAGGCAAGCTAGCACTTTTGCAATTTTTGTTTCTTAAGATAGGCAGGCTTGTGATGTTCAAGATGACAAGCTCTTTCTTCTCTTTTGAGAAGTGTCATTTTTTCTTTCTTTGCAAAATGCAAGCTAGCAAAATGCCAAACTAGCAAGCGATAATGTTTTACATGAGGCAAGCAAACAATTTGGCAAATGTTTCATTTGCATCTTCTCTTTTCAGAAGTGCAATTTTTGCTTTCATCTTGAATTGTGCAAGCTAGCTAGTTTGCCTCTTTACATGATGTCCACTCTAGAAATTCTTGCTCCCCCTTTGTCATTGTCAAAAACGAGGGAAGACCCTTATATTAATTTTCATATTATGACAAAAGTAAGTATCAATCTTATTTGTGCATCATTATGTAATCAAATTAAAATATACACAATTTCAAAAACCTTATTTTTCATTCACGATACCGAAAAATAAATCAATCATCATTAATGGGCATATCATACATGATACTCAAATATTAAAATTTTTAAGCATTTATCAACATGTTGATCATAATATCAAACATTTATCATTTAAAGCATTTATGATACACATCATATGCAATACATCATGTATATCATTATCATAAGTATTGCATACATTATTTTAACTTCATGAATATTTCATCATTGCATGCATCATACCAAAACATTTCAAGCCATGCAAGCCATAAATACAAAGAAATCATGTCACGAAGGATAAAATCATTTGAATACCAAAAGACATGATTCATATAGTAAATATCTTCTTTTAAATAAAATATCAAGAAAAATCATAAGAGTACAAAGAAGATATCTTGTTTTAAAAGAAAATCAAGTAATAACTCCAAGAACTAACAAGGAAAAATCATGATTCATTTAGAAAATCTCCTCTCAAGAGAATATCAAGTAAAATAATAGAAGATCGATTAATGAGAAATTTTGATTTATAAAAAAATCTCATGTATCGAATGTCGAGAAATCAAAATGATGATTTATATAAAAAATATCACAAGTTATATTTAAGAGAAAAATCATTATTCATTTTAAACTCATTCAATTTGTCACATCAACATTTCTTAGATATGCATGATACAAATCTTCAATATATAACATGTATAAATTCAAAAAATTGAAAGAAGAAGGGAAGAATTCAAAGGTACGAAGATTTCAATCATCTCATAAACAAATGTAAGACCAAGTCATGAATCCAAAATTCCATGGAACAAAATGATCATCAAAGGTAATCTCATGTTATTCCAAGAAATCAATATCATGATTTTGATAAAACTCATTTCAAATTTAAATCATAAAAATCACTTTTATGGTTCACAAAATTCATAATATAGGTAGATTCATGATTATATTTTCCCCCTTTTTTTAAGTATTTGATTTCATGTTAGCATGCCTTTTCATTTATGTTAAATAAAAATATGCATCAACATTTATGATCGAAAAATGAATTTCGTCATAGAACCATCAAGATCAATAGATTTTCAAAAATGAATTGTTATGGTCAAGAAAATCCAAAAATGAAATTTAACACTTTCATGCATTCAGACATGGTTTTTCTATATACACTCATGAAAATAACACATACTTATCATCATATATAACTTAAAATCTCATAAAATTATCAATCATTGTATCAAAAATATTTAATATTTTCATTACATCATTATGCATTAATTCAAATCAAACATGATTTCATTTAACAATGTTAATCAAACATGATACACATTATTACTTCTTAACCATGATTTCATATTTTCAATCAAAATCATTTTGTTTGTTTATCATAAAATATGTAATATTATCATTTTCGAAATTACTAGCATGATCATAATTTTTGTATTTTTATTTTTAAACATGTAATTTTTAAGAAAATTAATTATAAACTAGAAAAGAAAATACATCATGAAAGCATCAAGTAACTTCAAAATAAATCAGAGGGATTTTGATTACCTTTTCATTGAAGGCGGTTAAGGCATAGTTTGCCACCTCGCCTTTCTCTTTTTTTTTTTTGGTAAGTAAAAGTAAATTGATTATGTGTAAAGTTTTTACAAATAGTTTTATCTATACAAGTCATAGACAAAGCCAAGTAACTCATGGAGTTCAAATGCGATAGTTATGACTACACATGCTGTAGACTATAACTCCTAATTATAATCAACATAGAAAATATTTATCCAGATATATCAAAACTACCTGTGGATACATAATTTGGCATCATTCCCAAGATCTTTAGCTAATAGCAAAATTAAATTTGATAAAAATATCTTTTTCTCTTTAGGTAAAGTGCTCCGTTTTGAGATCTTTCTCCATACAGGATCTTGAGTCTGTAATAATCTCTTTCAATAGCTGAGCATTGTTTGTGTGTTGACATTCAAAGATTCTGTTACATCTCTCCTTCCACATCCACCAAATAGCGCATCTGAAAATAACCTTTGCCAGTTGTGTGAGAGACCCTTTTCTTGAGAAACATTGCATGTGGTCGCCTAGTTCTTGGTGCAAGTTTGGTTGCGGCAGTCTATTGAGTTCAAATCGCTGGAGAATCTCCTACCCTATCCATTTTGTATAATCACAAGCAAAATAGAGGTGGTCAACGGTTTCTTCTTGTTGCATACAAAGGGAGCATCGGTTAACATGATAGATACCTCTTCTTTTCATATTGTCTATTGTAGGTAGTTTATTGAGAAGGGCCTGCCATGTACATAAGGAATGTCTTTGTGATCTCGGTCGATCCCATGTCCAACTGCTTGGGACCCACTTGTTATTTCATTGCCTAATTTGATTCCATGCGGATGTGGCACTAAATTTGCCATTGTCATGAGGCCAAATAAGTATATCTGAAGAGTTGTTCCTGATTGGAATAGCTATAATAGTCGACCAAAGTGATAACATTTCGGGAGAAATAGGATTAGGGAGACACCAGGTACCGTTAGCAATGAACTCATAAACCTTCCAATCTTTGGGAGCCCCAAGATCTTTTCGTATTCTGTCACCATATAATTGAAATATACTCTTCCCATTCACCCAAGGATCGTACCACATATTAGTACTAGTTCCAGAAGAGATTGCATAGGAAATGTGTTTGATTAGCAAATTCCTTGCCTTTAAAATTCCTTTCCAAGCTGTAGAGTGGAATGTTCTTGTTGAAATTTCCCAGATTGATTCCTTTGAAAGATACCTAGCAGAAACCAAATGTGACCATAAGGAACATTTGTTTTGCAAATGATCCCACAATTGCTGCACCAGACATGCTTGATTCCAATCTCTAGTATTTCTCAAGTTTAGCCCCCCTTCATCTTTCGGTTTGCAAATGCTATCCCAATTTACCATATGCATTGCCTTATCATTTGTGTCATTCCAGAAGAAGTTCATTAATAACCGTTCAATATCTTGGAGAAGTCCAGCAGGCAGAAGAAATGCATTACACCAATATATAGAGTAGGAGTGCAATACCGAACGGATGAGTTCGAGTCGTCCTGCTTTTGTTAGAAACCTATTTTTCCAAGAAGAAATTCTATTTTTTATTTTTTGCAAGATAGGCTAACATTGGGTTTTGTGAATGCTTGTGGATATGAGCGAGAGACCCAAATAAGGAACTGGCAAGCTTCCCTCACTAACCCCCAAAGTTTGTGCAATAAAGACATTATCCTCAACGTAAGGGCTCATATATACTTTACTTTTCGCATGATTTAACTGAAGTCCAGAAACCATACCAAAGTCATTCATAATAGTAGCCAGGTTCTTTACTGAAGTTGGTTCATTTTGGAGAAAGATAAGTAAGTAATCTGCAAATGTTATATGTGATATATGAACAGAACCAGCAATGGGTACCTTAATGCTGCCATTTAAGACTGCGTGTTCCAACATACAGCTAAGTCCTTCCATCGCAATAGTAAAAAGATATGGAGAGAGTGGATCACCTTGTCGGATGCCATTCATGCTCCTAAAAAAATCAATTGGTGAGCCATTAAAGAGTATCGAAAACTTTGGAGTTTCCAAGCAAGATTGAATCCAATTAACCCATTGCTGTGGGAAGTTCATATCGAGGAGCATCTTATAGATAAACTTCTATTAACCGAATCAAAGGCTTTCCGTAAATCAGCTTTAAAACAGATTTTTGTCCCTCTTGCTTTTGAATGCAAATCTTTGACTAAGTCATTAGCAAGCAAAATGTTATGATGTATACTTCTCCCTTTGATGAAAGAAGCTTGATTTGGGCTAATGATCTTGTGTATTACCTTTTGCATTCTATTTGCCAATACTTTGGAGATGATCTTGTAAATAAAGTTGCATAATGATATGGGTCGATAGTTCTCTAGTGAATCAGCCCCTGCATTATTCGGAATTAAGGAAATAAAAGTGCAATTCATCTCTCTTAAAATATGACCAGAAGAGAAAAAATGTTGGCAAGCCTTGATCACATCATTTCCAATAATAGACCAAGCAGTTTGGTAAAATTTAGTTCGAAATCCATCTGGACCTGGGCTTTTGTGCTTTGGTGACTTAAAGACAACACATATAATTTCGTCATCTGTAACTGGGGCATTGAGGATTGAAATAGCTTCCGAATCAAGTTTTCTAGTCGGCTACACATGAATGTTATTAGGTTTCCCAGCTTGATTGAGTAAGGAATAAAAAAATTGCTCTGTGTGTGCTTTAACCTCATCTAAATTCTCAATAAGATTATCATCTTTGTCTCTGCATTTACTGATACGGTTAACAGCCCTTCGAGTAGCAATTGAAGCATAGAAAAATTTAGTATTGGAATCCCCTAGTGTAAGCCAATGCTATCGAGACTTCTTCTTTGCAAAACTTTCCTCCTGTTTTAAGGCTTGCATGAAGTTATTTCTGGCTTATGTCTCTTTGTAGATAATATTTTCATCATTTGGCTGAAGTTACAGCTCATGTTGCAGTGGTATTAGTTCCTTTCTGCAAAATTGAACTCTGGTGTTAATATTGCCAAAGGTATTTGTATTCCACTCCTTTAGTGCTGCTTTACAGGGTTTGAGTTTTTGACATAAGATGTATGGGGGGGATCCATGCACATTAACATTCCAAGCAGATCTGATAACATCAAGAAATTGAGGATGAGTACTCCACATGTTAAAGAATCTAAACGGTTTCTTGCCTCTTGGTGTCGCTTTTTCTGCGTGTATATACATTAAAGAATGGTCATAAAACAAAGGAGCACCATACTCAAGAAGTGAATCAGGGTAAACTGTTAACCATTCATGATTAATCAAACACCTATCAAATCGAGCCATTATTTTTTTGTTAGCAGCACCTTGATTACTCCAGGAGAGCCAATTACCCATAGATTTCATATCAAACAATGCTACAGTGTCAATGTAATCATTAAAACTTTGAAGCTGGCTTTTTGAAAGTTGTCTACCCGCCTCTTTTTCATTTGTGTACCTACCGTATAGTATTAAAGTCTCTAAGAACAATCCAAGGTACATTGAGACAGCCATTTACAATATTAGTCAGGTCAGACCAAAGAGTATTTCTTTCTTGCATACTGTTTGAAGTATATATACCAGTGAAATTGAATTGACAACCATTCTTTTTATCCTCTACCTTAAGATGAATGAATTGATTAGTAGCAAAAATAAACCAACCATTAATAGAGTTAGGATGCCATAAGACCCATATTCTACTAAAAGTTTCATTTGAGTCATTGGTAAACAGTTCTGCGTCCGGCCATATTAAATTCTTTTGAGCTTGAACGTGCGATTGTTTAATTTTCGTTTCCACTAGAATAACAATATCACATGCAGCATACTTGATTATTCTATTGAGCTCCCGACATTTCTCCGGCTTATTAAGTCCGCGAACATTCCAGCATGTTATCTTCATTAGTAATAAACAAATGAAAAGGTAGTAAGGTATTCATCCTACGACTTTGGATGGATTGTACCATCCTTTTTCTTATCCTTAGGTTTTGTATTTTCCTCCCACATAATATCCTTACCTTTTATGGCTTTATTCCTATATTTATCCACTTGATCTACAGCTTGCAGATTTTTAAACTTTAAAGTACCTTGAATCATGTGGTCTTGATTGGCAGGGTTTGTTGAAGCTCGATAAGATTGTTGCAGCACAATATCCTGGATAGTACTTGTTGGAGCAGTCTGGCTAGAGAGGTTTGTTGGGGCATGAGTTTGTTGAGACAGAATATCCTTGTTGGCGATGTTTGTTGTGGCCTGAGTTTGTTGAGGAAGAATATCCTTGCTGGCGAGATTTGCATGGACCTGAGTTCGTTGAGCTATTGTGGATGGATCTGATGATATTGGAAGAGATGAAGTTCCTGACTTATGTTTCTCCTGCCCACTAGTACCATGGGAAACCTCTGTTGTGGAAGGCTCTGACATTATAGGAAGAGATAAAGTTTTGGAATTGTCCTTCTGTCCGCGGTGCTTTCCTTGCAAGTCGGAATGCTCAATAGTTTTCGCCACCATCAGTGCTACTGCCATTAGAGAAGAATCACTTTGTTGCTGAGGCGCTTGACATGGTCGATGGACCTTTGTGGTTGGTTTTGGGGTTTACTGACAAGCTCCATTTGCATGACCAAATGATAAGCAACGCTGACATCGTTGTGGCTTCCAAGAATATGAGACATGTACCTTCCGAGTGTTCTCATCAAGATCACGATAGAAAACCTCATTAGGAAGATCTTCATCGGAAGAAACCAGCACACATGCTCGTGCAAATGCTAATCTCGTCTGTGCTGCTGTTGCTTTGTCGATGTAGAGTGGCTGTCCCAGAGTGCTGTTCTCAATGTAAATGGCTTTCTCAATGTACCTTGGATTGTTCTTGGAGACTTTAATACTGTTCGGTACACAAATGAAAAAAAGGGGGGTAGACAACTTTCAGAAAGCCAACTTCAAAGTTTTAATGATTACATTGACACTGCAGCATTGTTTGATATGAAATCTATGGGTAATTGGCTCTCCTGGAGTAATCAAGGTGCTGCTAACAGAAAAATAACGGCTCGACTTGATAGGTGTTTAATTAATCATGAATGGTTAACAGTTTACCCAGATTCATGTTAGGACTCTAGCTAGGAGAGTCCTAATTGAGAGGGACACTCTGTTAGGACTCTAACTAGGAGAGTCCTAATTGAGAGGGACATTCTGTTAGGAGGTTTTTTCTTAGAGAAGAATTAGGAGTTGTAAGGGAATAGGAGTCTTGAGTATGAGTCATATTAGGAGTTAGTTAGAAGTAAGAGTCTTAAGTAGGAGTCCTATTAGGAGTTAGGGTTTAGAAGCCCTATAAATAGCCATGTATTCCTTCTCTTTTGACAAGCAATAGATGAATCTTTTCTGCAGCCTTTGAGTAGCAACTTGGAGGGAGGAACCCCTATAGAGTTCCAAGGAGGCCGATCCCCGAAAGAGATCAACCCTAAGTTTAGAATCTACAAGGGTTCTATCCCCTGGTATCAGAGCAGTGTTCTTGGCATCTCGCTGCCCTTCCATAGCCATCCATCAACCCTCCACAACCATCCAAAGCAATTCCCACAATTGCTTAAAAGATCGTCGACGAATTCCGCCATCATCTCCACCACCGCAGATCATCCTTTGATCTCCCCGTGAATTGCAATAGGTTCTGGTTTCCTACCTTACTGCTGCTGCAATTTATTTATCCCTATTCGAAAATCCAAAAAAAAAAAAAAAATTCGTTCCTATATTGCTGCAAATTTTAATCGTATGTTGCTGAAATTTTTCGACGAGAATTCTGCTATCGCAACTTACACCAATTTTTTTGCTGTTACTACCGAAATTTTCTTGATGGACATCCTTGCTGTCATATAAACTGAGATATTGCTGTCAACTCTCTCCTCAAATCTCTCAAATTTTTTGTGGAGATTTCGTCGAGAAACCATTGTTTCATCGACGATAATTCTGCTCTTATAAGACAACACAATTCTACAGCAAACTTTCACTGATTTCTATCAAACCTATACATGCCTTTAACTCGTCAACAAAAGAGAGATCTTAACATCACAGATTTGGAGTCATATACTATGGCATCTGAGGAGGCAATCAATGCTAAATTTGAAGCCTTTGAGGCACGAATGGAGGATAAGATTCAGACTCTTCTTACCGAATTCAGTTTGGGCCGACCACCAAGCCAGAAGAAATCACATCAAGGAGAGAGCTCTAACCAATCACATCATGCCCAAAGAGATAACTTCCAAGAGAGGGGAGGCTCTATGACCGACCCCAACTATTCGCGCATGAGAGTGGACTTCCCTAGATGGGAAGAAGGAGACCCAATTGGTTGGATCTCACGCGCGGAGCGATATTTTCGGTACCATAAAACTGCGGATGCATCCATGGTGGAAATTGCATCTATACATCTTGAAGGGGATGCCATACAATGGTTTGACTGGTTTGAACATACTTATGGAGTCCTTTCATGGCAACAATTCAAAGAAGGACTACTGATCCGCTTCGGACCAACTTATTACGAGAACATTGACGGACAACTAGCAAAGATCCGACAAACCTCCACCATTCAGGAGTACCAAACCAGGTTTGAAAGGTTATCTAATCAAATTCGTGATTGGTCTGAAAAATAGTTATTGGGGACTTTTATTGAGGGCCTAAAGCCGGAGATGCGGGGAGAAGTTAAGGCGCGACAACCATACACGCTTATGGCAGCCATCTCTTTCGCACGACTTCAAGAGGAGCGATTGAACCATGAAGCCCGGAGGACTAGGATCACTCCACGACCTACAATACTAAAGCCCTCAGCCCCCCCTACTATCAACCGAGTCCCTGCACCGAAAAGGTTAACAAGAGAAGAACTTCGGGAGCGATCTGCGAAGGGGTTATGTTGGCATTGCGACGAGCCGTGGAGCCGCGAGCATCGCTGTAAAAAAGGTAGACTTCTTATGATTGAACCAGTAGAAGAAGAGGTCATTGAACATCTTGAAGAGAGCCTTGAACATGAAGAAAAAGATATGGAAGAAGAGCCACAGCCGACCGACATTACGGTACACGCACTAGCTGGCTACTCAAATCCGCAAACGATGAAAGTTGGAGGCCTTCTCAAACAATAGCCGATCACTGTTCTCATCGACACGGGTAGCCCTAATAACTTCCTGAATAGTAAGGTTGCTGCTCGGATGGCACTGCATATGGAAGGTTGCAGCAAGTTCGAAGTAAAGGTTGCCGACGGCAAAATCCTAAAGTGCTACCAAAGATGCCCACAGGTGAAACTATTACTGCAAGACCAAAAAATTATCACCGATTTCTTCCTTCTACCTATCGATGACTATGAGGCAGTGCTTGGTATAGAATGGCTGACTACACTAGGTGATGTCTCTTGGAACTTTTCTAAATTAATTATGAAACTGTAAGGGCAAACAGATCATCCTACGCGGGAAGCGCGGAAGCAACGTTACCACTGTTTCGACCCAACGAATGGAGAAAGTTTTACATAAGGTAAATGGTGCCTTTTTGATGCACCTCCAGCAACAACCAAAGGGGAAGAAAATAGAATTTGAAGATCAAAATCTTGCCCAATTGCTTACTGAATTTGCCGACATATTTGCTGAACCGTGCGGTCTTCCTCCTTCTCGGCAACATGACCATCGAATTCCAATCCTTCCGGGCAAGCCACCAGCGAACACTCGACCATACCAATAACCTCACCTCCAGAAAGATGAAATTGAAAATATCATAAAGTAGATGCTTGAAACAGGGGTGATTCGACAAAGTTGTAGCCCGTATTCCTCACCGGTGCTACTTGTACGCAAGAAGGACGGAACTTGGCGGATGTGCATCGACTACCGAGCTTTAAATGGCATCACCATCAAGGACAAATACCCAATACCAGTGGTGGATGAACTTCTTGATGAATTGAAAGGAGCTCGAGTCTTCACGAAGTTGGACCTCCGATCCGGTTACCACCAAATTCGGGTATGTGACGATGACATTCCAAAAACTGCATTTCGCACACATGATGACCATTATGAATTCTTGGTAATGCCTTTTAGACTCACTATTGCTCCTTCAACCTTTCAAAGTCTTATGAATGATATATTTCGGAGCTTTCTTCGTAAATTTGTGCTGGTATTTTTTGATGATATTCTCGTTTACAGCCCTTCCCTTGAGACTCACTTTCAAAGATTTACTGATTGTTTTGACGATCCTTCGGAGAATACTCTTTTGTTAAGCAACCAAAGTGAAGCTTTCTCCAGCAAAAGTAGAGTACCTTGGGCATATAATATAAGAAGAAGGAGTGGCGGTAGACCCAACAAAAATTGAGGCAATGCAAGGCTGGCCGAAACCTACAAACGTGAAATTACTGCGGGGGTTCCTTGGACTAATGAGCTACTACCGAAAATTTGTTAAGGACTATGGGAAGATCAGTGCACCACTCACTTCTTTACTGAAAAAAGATGCTTTCCAATGGTCGGACAAAGCCTCTGCTGCGTTCGACAAACTTAAAGCAGCTATGACAACGACGCCGGTACTTACGCTACCAGATTTCAATAGACCCTTCATCAATGAGGCCGACGCATCTGGAGTCGGAATTGGCGCCGTTCTCATGCAAAATGGTCGACCACTCGCATATACTAGCAAGGCATTATCTCCCTCCCATCAAAATATGTCAGTATATGATAAGGAGATGCTTGCCATTGTACACGTAGTAACGAGATGGAGACCCTACCTGATCGGCAGGCGATTTCAAATTAAAACTGACCATAAAAGCCTCAAGTACTTTTTGGAGCAAAAGATATCATCCCCTGAGCAGCAAAAATGGGTAACCAAACTTCTTGGATTTGATTATGAAATTATTTACAAAAAGGGGAAAGAAAACGTTGTTGCAGATGCACTCTCATGGCTACCTGAACAAGCTAAGGTTTCTGCCATCTCCCTTCCTACCACCGGTCTCCTCGAGGACATTAGGGAAGAATGGAAGAAGGATCCGGAGATCAGCAAGATCATAAAATAATTGGAGGAGGATCCAAGGGAAATAGCCCACTACACTTGGGATTCGAGGGATTTACGCTACAAAGGTCGCATTGTGCTTACACCTGACTCCTCTTGCATCGCAATCATCTTGCATGAAATGCACTCTAGCTAGGAGAGTCCTAACTGAGAGGAACACCCTGTTAGGACTCTAACCAGGAGAGTCCTAATTGAGAGGGACATTCTAATAGGAGGTTTTTTCTTAGAGAAGAATTAGGAGTTGTTAGGGAATAGGAGTCTTGAGTATGAGTCATATTAGGAGTTAGTTAGAAGTAAGAGTCTTAAGTAGGAGTCCTATTAGGAGTTAGGGTTTAGAAGCCCTATAAATAGCCATGTATTCCTTCTCTTTTGACAAGCAATAGATGAATCTTTTCTGCAGCCTTTGAGAAGCAACTTGGAGGGAGGAACCCCTATAGAGTTCCAAGGAGGCCGATCCCTGAAAGAGATCAACCCTAAGTTTAGAATCTGCAAGGGTTCTATCAATTCACTTCTTGAGTATGGTGCTCCTTTGTTTTCTGACCATTCTTTAATGTATATACACGTAGAAAAAGCGACACCAAGAGGCAAGAAACCGTTTAGATTCTTTAACATGTGGAGTACTCATCCTCAATTTCTTGATGTTATCAGATCTGCTTGGAGTGTTAATGTGCATGGATCCCCTTACATCTTATGTCAAAAGCTCAAAGCCTGTAAAGCAGCACTAAAGGAGTGGAATTCAAATACCTTTGGCAATATTAACACCAGAGTTCAATTTTGCAGAAAGGAACTAATGTCATTGCAACATGAGCTGCAACTTCAGCTAAATGATGAAAATATTATCTACAAAGAGACAGAAGCCAGAAATAACTTCATGCAAGCCTTAAAACAGGAGGAAAGTTTTGCAAAGTAGAAGTCTCGACAGCATTGGCTTACACTAGGGGATTCCAGTACTAAATTTTTCTATGCTTCAATTGCTACTCGAAGGGCTGTTAACTATATCAGCAAATGCAGAGACAAAGATGATAATCTTATTGAGAATTTAGATGAGATTAAAGCACACACAGAGCAATTTTTTTATTCCTTACTCAATCAAGCTGGGAAACCTAATAACATTCATGTGGAGCTGACTAGAAAACTTGATTCGGAAGCTATTTCAATCCTCAATGCCCCAATTACAAATGACATTTGTATGTGTTGTCTTTAAGTCTCAGCTATTGAAAGAGATTATTAGAGACTCAAGATCCTGTATGGAGCAAGATCTCAAAACGGAGCACTTTACCCAAAGAGAAAAAGATATTTTTATCAAATTTAATTTTGCTATTAGCTAAAGATCTTGGTAATGATGCCAAATTATGTACCCACAGGTAGTTTTGATATATCTGGATAAACATTTTCTATGTTGATTATAATTAGGAGTTATAGTCTACAGCATGTGTAGTCATAACTATCGCATTCGAACTCCATGAGTTACTTGGCTTTGTCTATGACTTGTATAGATAAATCTATTTATAAAAACTTTACACATAATCAATTTACTTTTACTTACTAAAAAAAAAAAAGTTCGATGGACGTTGAGAGTCCGAAGATTCGTCGGAGATGCTGTCGGAACCAACCAAGAGAAATCGGAGACTTGTCGGAACTTTCGGAAGTCTGCCGAAGAGATCGTTGGAGGTTTGCAGAGATCACCAAGAAGGCCCGGCTACTCGTTGAACTCCTCACAAGATCAGGAGCCTACTGGGAGTCCGCTGGAAGAAACCAGAGGGCGTATCGGAAGTCAACTGGAAGAATGCGGGAAAGCTTGCCGAAACAAAACTTGACGTTGGCCGGTTAAATACTTGCTTAGAATTATGTTTTTAGGTATGTCATTCACATGTAATTAGGGTTAGAATTAAGAGATTAATCTATACCTTGGTTAGGGGCCAACTGGGCCCACAAGTAACTTAGTTTGGGTTGGACGTAAAGCCCAACCAGAAACTTGGAAGACCAGGCGGTAGCACCGCTTAGCACCCGAGACCAGGCGGTGGCACAGCCACCAACAGGCGGTAGCACCGCCAGACTAGGCGGTGGCACCACCCAGCACCCGAGACCAGGCGGTGGCACAGCCACCAACAGGCGGTGGCACTGCCAGTACATCTGCCTAACATGACTTTGACAGGTGATGGCACCGCCACCGACAGGCGGTGGCACCGCCAGTCTCGGAAACCCAAGAGGAATTCAAGTTTGGAGCCTAAATTTAAATCCTCTTGGGGCCTATAAATACCCCTCTATTCTCAGCTGAGAAAACACCCTTTTGCAAAGCAATAGTTTGGGTTAAGAGCTTTAGAATAGTCTTGGCAAGTCTTGCTCTTCATATTGCTTAAGTGTTCACCTCCTCCCATCTTGTTGAAAGGGATTGTAAGAGTGTGAACCACTTGTAAAGGTTGTAAGATGGGTATTAATCCTTCCCCTATAAGAGATTTGCTAGTGGAAGTTGGGAGCCTCTTCGAAGAAGGCTTCGCAAGTGGATGTTGGTCATTTTGGCCGAACCATTTTAAAAACTGTTGCGTCATCTGGTTTGCATCCTACTCTTGCCATTTACATACTGCAAACTTCTCAATTTAGTCACTATGCTTCCATAAGTTTCTAAGTTATCAAGCGTCTAAAATCGGTTTCCATTGACATTGCTTTTTATCGTACGAAAGTTTTGATCAAAACCGAAGTTTTAATCCTGCACTAATTCATCCCCCCCTCTTAGTGCCGCTCCGATCCTAACACATGTTGCTGCCGGCGCATCAACGTCCGGAGCCTCTTGCGTGTCACGAAACCATCGTCACTTTCCCGAGCGATCACAGAATCGCTATTGCAAGCTCCACCGGAGCCCCAACCCAACGACTGTGTTTCGGTCACGGCAAGCGCTCGCCGAAACCATCGATGATTTCTTGAATGATCTCGGAATCGCTATTGCGACCCTAATCCGTAAAGCTCTCTCCGAGCCCAACGATACTGACTGCGTAGCGATCACGCCAAATTCTGAGCCCCAAAACCATCGCCTCGGAGGTCTACGAGAGAGGTTTTGGTCGCTCGGGATGCAAAAAGGAGTGCAACACGAGGACTTCCCAGGGTGTCACCCACCTTGTACTACTCTCGCCCAAGCATGCTTATCTTCGGAGTTTTGATGGGATCCGTTGCTTTAGTGCTGGTATGATCGCACCCGTTATGCTTGCATTGTCCCTCACCTATGTGCTCATCGCAGCCGACGCATCAACTTACGGAGCCACTTGCGAGGCCCGAAACTGACGGCGCTTTCTGAAACGATCTCGGAATCGCTATTGTAAGCTCTCTTCGAGCACCAGCCCAACAACCTCGTATCGGTCGCGGCAAGCCCGAGCCGAAACCATCGGAAATTTCTTGAATGATCTCAGAATCGCTATTGCGACCCCATTCCGGAAAGCTCTCTCCGATCCCCACGATAATGACTATGTAGCGGTCACGGCAAATTCCGAGCCCCAAAACCATCGCCTCGGAGGTCTACGGGAGAGGTCTTCATATCTCGGGATGCAAAAATGAGTGCAACACGAGGACTTCCTAGGTGGTCACTCATCCTAGTACTACTCTTGCCCAAACACGCTTAACTTCGTAGTTCTGGTGAGATCCGGTGCTTTAGTGCTGGTATGATTGCAACTGTTTCGCATGATTCGTCCCTCGCTTATGTGCACGTTGTGGCCGGTGCATCAACGTCCCGAGCCTCTTGTGTGTCAAGAAACTGTCGTCGCTTTCCCAAGCGATCATGAAATCGCTATTGCAAGCTCTACCGGAGCCCAAGCCCAACGACTGCGTATCGGTCAAGGCAAGCGCTCGCCGAAACCATCGGCAATTTCTCGAACGATCTCGGAATCACTATTGCCACCCCAGTCCGGAAAACTCTCTTCGAGCCCAACGATACTGACTGCGTAGCGATCACGCCAAATATCGAGCCCCAAAACCATCACCTCGGAGGTCTACGGGAGAGGTTTTGGTCACTCGGGACACAAAAAGGAGTGCAACACGAGGACTTCCCAAGGTGTCACCCATCCTTGTACTACTCTCACCCAAGCATGGTTATCTTCAGAGTTCTGATGGGATCTGGTGCTTTAGTGTTGGTATAATCGCACCCGTTACGCTTGCATTGTCCCTTGCCTATGTGCTCATCGCGGCCGATGCTTCAACTTATGGAGCCACTTGTGCGCCCCGAAACCGACAGCGCTTTCTAGAATGATCTCGGAATCGCTATTGCAAGCTCCCTCCGAGCAGCAGCCCAATGACCGCGTACTGATTGCGACAAGCCCGAGTCGAAACCATCGGAACTTTCTCGAATGATCTCGGAATCGCTATTGCGACCCAAGTCCTAAAATCTCTCTCCGAGCCCCACGATACTAACTGTGTAGTGGTCACAGAAAATTCCGAACCCCAAAACCATTGCCTCGGAGGTCGATGGGAGAGGTCTTCGTATCTCGGGACGAAAAAAGGAGTGCAACATGCGAACTTCCCTAGGGGTCACCCATCCTAGTACTACTCTTGCTCAAGCACGCTTAACATCAGAGTTATAATGGGATCCGATGCTTTAGTGCCGGTATGATCGCAACTATTTCGCGTGATTTGTCCCTCGCCTATGTGCACGTTGTGGCCGGCGCATCAATGTCCGGAGCCTCTTGCGCGTCACGAAACCATCGTCGCTTTCCCGAGCTTTTACAGAATCGCTATTGCAAGCTCTATCAGATCCCCAGCCCAACGACTGCGTATCGGTCACGGCAAGCGCTCGCCGAAACCATCGGCACCTTCTCGAACGATCTCGGAATCGCTATTGCGACCCCAGTCAGGAAAGCTCTCTCCGAGCCCCACGATACTGACTGCGTAGCGCTCACAGCAAATTCCGAGCCCCAAAACCATCGCCTCGGAGGTCTACGAGAGAGGTTTTCGTTGCTCAGGACACAAAAAGGAGTGCAACACGAGGACTTATGTAATATCCCTCACTTTTGAAAATTATTAATAAAGATTTATTTATAAATTGGAGGACCTATATGTAAATATTGAAATTTCAAGGACTAAACTGTTAAGTTAAAAAAAAAGAAAACCGAAAATTTTGGTTTTATCCCACCGCCTCCCACGCTCTCTATCTCTCGAGAAACAGAGAGAGAAGCGGTGGGGTGTGGGGAAAGAAGAGAGGAAGAAGAGGGAGAAGAGAAGAAAAGAAGAAGAAGAAGAGAGGGAAGAGGGAGAGGAAAGAGAGATACCTACAGCTGCAAGGGCTGCAGCACCTCTGTTTCCTTTTGGAGGAAATAGAGGAGTTCATGTGTGGGGCGTCGGGGAGGAGAAGGGAAGAAGAGCAGAAGAAGAGAAGCAGAAGAAAAAGAAGAAAAAAAGAAGAGGTGCGTTGGGGCGTTGGGGAGGAGAAGAAGAAGAAGAGGAAAAAGAAGAAGAGAAAAAGAAAAAGAAAAGAAGGATGGCTGCGGCATGGGCTGCAGTGAGAAGGTGTGGGGTGTCGGGTAGGAGAAGGGAAGAAGAGGAGAAGAAGAAGGAGAAGAAGAAGAAGAGGAAGAGAAGAAGTAGAAGCGGGTGAAGTGGCGGCTCCTATGTTTTCTGCAGGAGGAAACAAAGGAGAGGAGGTGCTGTGCATCGGGGAGAAGAAGGGGAGGAAGGAGAAGAAGAGAAGAAGAAGAAAGGAAGGAGAAGGAAGAGGAGAAGGGAAAGAAGTAGCAGCGGCTGCGGCTGTGGCAGGGAAAGAGGGAGAGGAAGGAAGAAGGGAAGGAGAGGAAGAAGAGAAGGGGAAGAAGGGGCTGCGGCTGCAACGATGGCAGCTGCAGTTGGAAGAGAAGAAGGAGAGGAAGATGAGCAGGGGAGGAAGAAGAGGCTGCGGCCGTGGCTGAGGCTGCGACTGCAGTAGTTCAGCTGGGAAAGAAGAGAAGGAAAGGAAGAAGAAGAGAAAGGAAAAGGGAAGAAGAGAGGAAGAGGAGAAGGGGAGGCAGCTGCGGCAATGGCAGCTGCAGCTGGAAGAGAAGGAGAGGAAACAGAGCAAGGGAGGAAGTAGCGGCTGTGTCTGCGGTAGCTGTGTTTGGGAAAGAAAAAGTAGGAACGAGAAAAGGGAGGAAGGAAGTAGTGCAGTAGAAGGGGCTATGGATGTGACAGTGCTGCGGTCGTGGCTACGACTATGGTAGTGGCAGCGGCGATGGCTATGACAGCTGCGTTTGAAAAAAAAAACGAAGGAATGAGAGTAAGAGAGAGTAGGTGACTACGCCTCTATGTTTTTCATGAGCTACAGTTGTGGAGGAAAAAGAGAAGACATATGTAGAAAACGAAACAGGGAGAGGACACGGAGGAAAAGTAGAAGGATTTGGGCTGACACCTTCTTTGGATCTTCGGATCAAAACCTTTAGAAGGCAAGTGTTCTGATCCTTCCTATTGCAAGCTTTCTAATCTTTCCTATTGCAAGTGTCATGATCTTTCCTTACTGTAATTTTATCTCTACATTTGCTTTGAATATGAGGAACTTTGAATTGTTCTAGCCTTGCATTTGATATATCTCCTGTTTAGACGTAACGTTTCGAATCTGTGCAACTTCTGAGATTCTGACCCTTCTATCTTGTTATGGTTATAACTTCATGTATTGACCTCTGATTTGGACAAAACTTATTTGATCAGAATGTAGACTCAGAAACCTTTCTTTTGATAGCTTATTTTAAGAATTCGGAGTAAGTTTGCCTGCCCAAACTTCTGTTTCAAATGAGCCTATAGATTCTACAAAATAGGGATCATAATTTCTGACCTTTTGATACCGAGCTGCCTATAAGTCCATGTTGGAAACTCTGATTTATTCAAAACTGATTTCATTAGAAACTAGACTCATAGATCTTTCTTTTGTTATATGGACTGAAAGATTTGGATTCCAAACACTTGCCCATTTATCTGTTGAATCTGACCTTATGAATTATGCCAAACAGATATTTTATTCTCTGACCCTTATATACCAAATTATTTGTAACTCTGTTGGACAGTTCAATTCATATGAAGCTTATTTTATCTGAAAGTAGATTGAAATATCTTTCCAATGATAAATTTTTGAGAAAATTGGAGCATGATTGATAGTTTGAATCATTTATTCAATGTGTCTCTTGAATTCATCTAACCTTCTTATTTGAATTGAGTTATATGTGATTGCTTGGAATCCTTGAATGCTCTTGCTTTCATTTCCTTTCAAATCTGAATATAATTGTGAAAGATTATTGCTTACTTCGTATTGACTCGTAAAGGCACATGTACGTTTTGTTGTTCTACGTGTGCTTCCGATATGTGCTATTCATTGTTCATACTATCCTTTTGTACTCTGGTGTTTGTGGGATATTATGAACCTTTGCCAGAAATAGTGAAGGGAGTTATGCATAGAGCCTTTGATGCTCTGCCGGCCCTTATGACTTCACTCAGACGTGGGTGGATGGAGCTCCCAAACGTGGGAGACCTCCTAGATGTGGGAGACTTATGTTTGGTGGTCATTCAGAAATGGATGTACCATATTATGTTATGGTCCCACTTCACCTTCTGTATGTTTGATATGGTATCCAGAGCTTTGGTTATGTGTTTCTATACATGCTTTGGATAAGAATGATACGAATGCAACGTCAAATTCGATGTTTGAGCTTCTATTTCGTATTCGTCATTGATATGCTACGAAACATTTCATACGCCATTGATAAGCTCTGAAATGTTTCATTCATTATTGATATGCTCCAAAATGTTTCCTATGCCATTGATATACTTCAAAATGCTTCACTTACCATTGATATGTTCCAAAATATTTCATTTATCATTTATATGCTCCGAAACATTTCATACGCCTTTGATATGCTCTGAACTGTTTCATTTGCTATTGTTATGCTCCGAAATATTCCATACGTCATTGATATACTCCAAAATTTTTCCTATGCCATTGATATATTTCAAAATGCTTCACCTACCATTGATATGTTCTGAAATATTTCATTTGTCATTGATATGCTCCGAAACATTTCATACGCCTTTGATATGCTCCGAACTATTTCATTTGCTATTGTTATGCTACAAAATGTTCCATACGTCATTGATATGCTCCGAAATGTTTATTCTGTTATTGTTACGCTTCGAAATGTTCCATATGTCATTGATATGATCCATAACATTTCATATGCTATTGATATGCTCCAATTACTTTGTGCTCCATTTGCTATGAATTAATATGTTCTGAAATGTCCGATTTGCCATTGATATGCTCCGGAACATCTCGTACGCTATTGATATGCTCCAATTACTCTATGCTCCATTTGTTATGAACCAAATAGGTTTTGAATGACATGACACATATGATTTTGTATCTAATAATATGATATCTTGAAAATTCTTGTATTCTGCCTTGCATTATGATACCTTACTTATTTGAAATCATTCCTTTTATTCTAAATATGCTTTGTCATTTGCTGAGCTGTTTTTAACTCACTCTGTTGTTATATAAAATCTTTCAGGTCAGCTTGTCACTCTTTGAGATGTTTGAATTAGGCTGAGGCAGTGGAGAGCTATTCAGAATTATGGGCAAGTCTTGTTGGTTATTATGTTATTGTTGTATAAGCATATTTTGTATGAAATGAAATATTGTCGATGAATCGAAATAGATATACAGTGTAAAAGTGTTAGAATATCTCTCTTATTTGAAATTTTAAAATATTAAGTCTAATTTATGATGATATGAACTTGTGGTGAATAGTTGGAGTTCTGATTGTATAATTTATTTAGCTTGTGGATTTATAAATGTTGTTCATATTTGTCAAGTTGGCTTGGGTTGTCATAAAAGTGAATTATCGAGAGATGTGATATATGAAAGTGTGAACTATGAGGACATGCTCGTGCATGAAAGTGTTCGGTTCCAATCGGATTTCATTATTCTCTTTCGGATTTTGATTCACATCATTAATTCTTGACAAAGAAAAAATTATCTAGCAAATTTATGGCTTTTAGATTTATCATGTGAAAAATATTGCCTTTGAGAAATAAATTTGATGATTCCTTCTTGTAAAAGGAAGATATTTTTGCAAGGACTTTACTCACATAAATATCCTGATCCTTGTAAAGCATGCTACTACACTAATGGCTTTCCTCCTTCATGCAAAAAGAATAATAAACAAATAAAAAGGAAGAAGTTTTCACTATGTAGATAATCTCCATGTCATGGTCTTCTTGAGATGTTTGTATCCTATAAATGACATGAACCTACTTATGGCATCACATGTATATTCAAAAGATGCTTATATCGTTCTCCTTTTTATTGACGACAAAGGGGGAGAAGTATATGAATTGATGCTATAAATGCCATATTATGTGGAAAGAAACAGACATATGATTATTGATGCTATGCCATGTTTGCTATGATTGTTATATTTGCATCATATTACGATATCAAGAGCCTGCATTGTAATTTTACATGTTGATATCTTTCCATATGATGAATTGCTATCATTACAACAATTCACATTTGAAATTTGAAAATGGATATCGAGTCTTGACATCATATAGAGAGATACATCATGATAGGAATCATGATGGGAGTATTGATAAGGTTAAATGACTTTAACTTATCAGTATGTCTCTTGAATTCAAAGGCTTTGAATTCAAGAATGACTTATCTCAATTATGGCACATAGATAGGGGGAGTTACGGTTAACTCTGTTATCAATTGATTGTCATCATAAAAAAGGGGGAGATTGTTGAATCTCGGATTTTGATGATAACATCAATAGTCATTTGTTATCTAATCAATATGTTGAGATAAGTGTGCAGGATTAACTACGATGAAAGTAAGACATGCAGCAGGAGTTGCGCCGGAGTCAGGACTATGATCACGTTGGAAGTTCGAGAGCTTGACGGAAGTACGGACGGTCGTCGGAGGTTCTGCGGGAACAAATCCGAGAAGTCCAGGAGCTTGCCAAAAGAAGCTCATTAGAGCTCGCTAAGTGGATCATCGCAAGTCCAAGAGTTTGCCGGAAGTCCGTAGGAGCATCGTCGGAGGACCGTCGGATGTTCGCCGAAAGTTCACCGGAAGCTCGCCGAAAGAAGCGATTGACGCACCCGAGCAAGCTGTAGTAAAAGTCTTTAGAATTGTCATAGTTAGCACGATGATTAAGTTAGAATTGGAAGGTGATCCCATTAACTTAAACAAGGGGCAATTGGGCCCTTGAAAGAATCAAATTGGGTCAAATGGATCAACCCATTCAGACCCAGATCACTTGCCCAAAGGTAGCACCGCCTGGGTCGGCAGTGGCACCGCCCAGGGCTTAGTCTCCGAGTTCTGGTTGGGCGGTGCAACCACCTCTGACAGCGGTGCAATTGCCTGAGCTCGGTCTCCGAGCTCTGGCTAGGCGGTGCAACCGCCCCAGTCAGGCGGTGGCACCGCTTGAGCTCAGTCTCCGAGCTCTGCCAGGCGGTGCAACCGCCCCTGACAAGCGGTGGCAATGCCCAGAGGCTCAGTCTTCAAGCCCTGTTAGGCGGTGCAACCGCCCCAGTCAAGCGGTGTAACCGCCAGACCCCAGAATTCCGGGAATTGACAGTTTTGAGCTCATAATTCAAACTGGTTTGGGGCCTATAAATACCCCACTCTTTCAGCAATGAAAGGGCAATGAATATCCACCAAAATCCTGATCTTACTCTGAGAACTTTGAGCTCAAAAGTGTTGTAATAAGCTAAAGGTTCTTCTCCCTCTTTTCTTCCAAGTTCAGATCTTTTTTTTTTTTTGGTAAGTAAAAGTAAATTGATTATGTGTAAAGTTTTTACAAATAGCTTTATCTATACAAGTCATAGACAAAGCCAAGTAACTCATAGAGTTCGAATGCGATAGTTATGACTACACATGCTGTAGACTATAACTCCTAATTATAATCAACATAGAAAATGTTTATAGAGATATATCAAAACTACCTGTGGGTACATAATTTGGCATCATTCCCAAGATCTTTAGCTAATAGCAAAATTAAATTTGATAAAAATATCTTTTTCTCTTTGGGTAAAGTGCTCCGTTTTGAGATCTTGCTCCATACAGGATCTTGAGTCTCTAATAATCTCTTTCAATAGTTGAGCATTGTTTGTGTGTTGACATTCAAAGATTCTGTTACATCTCTTCTTCCACAACCACCAAATAGCGCATCTGAAAGTAACCTTTGCCAGTTGTGTGAGAGGCCCTTTTCTTGAGAAACATTGCATGAGGTCGCCTAGTTCTTGGTGCAAGTTTTGTTGTGGCAGTCTATTGAGTTCAAATCGCTGGAGAATCTCCTTCCATATCCATTTTGTATAATCACAAGCAAAATAGAGGTAGTCAACAGTTTCTTCTTGTTGCATACAAAGGGAGCATCGGTTAACATGATAGATACCTCTTCTTTTCATATTGTCTATTGTAGGTAGTTTATTGAGAAGGGCCTGTCATGTACATAAGGAATGTCTTTGTGATCCAGGTCGATCCCATGTCCAACTGCTTGGGACCCACTTGTTATTTCTTTGCCTAATTTGATTCCATGTGGATGTGGCACTAAATTTGCCATTGTCATGAGGCCAAATAAGTATACCTAAAGAGTTGTTCCTGATTGGAATAGCTATAATAGTCGGCCAAAGTGATAACATTATAGGAGAAATAGGATTAGGGAGACACCAGGTACCGTTAGCAATGAACTCAGAAACCTTCCAATCTTTGGGAGCCCAAAGATCTTTTCGTATTCTGTCACTATATAATTGAAATATACTCTTCCCATTCACCCAAGGATCGTACCACATATTAGTACTAGTTCCAGAAGAGATTGCATAGGAAATGTGTTTGATTAGCCAATTCCTTGCCTTTAAAGTTCTGATCTTTCAAGAGAGGAGAGAAAAGTTTGTAAGGGTTGTCTCCTAAGCCCATCAAAAGGAGTGAATCTATAAAAGGGTGGTTGGCCTTCGCCTATTGAAGGAAGGCCTCTAATGGACGTCGGCGACCTCATCGGTGGAGGAAGCCAGAAGTGGATGTAGGTCAAGATTGACCGAACCACTCTAAATCGCGCTGCTCTCTGGTTTGCATTTACTTTGAGCTTATTATCCTTATTGCAAACATCCTTCATAGCTCACTACTAATACCGGGGAGGGTAAAAATGCAGAATGGATTTCGAAAGAACACCGATAGAATAGTTGTTCAGATAGAAAATGTCACAGAAGGCAATGAACGAACTCTTGAAGAAACTTCGGAAAAAAAAAAAAATAGTTCACCACCAAGTTAAAAATCAAAAGGGATACAGAAAGATCACCACCCTAATGACAATAACAAGGATACAGAACTGAAAGCAAAAGACTCACCACTCAAGGACACTTCCAAGAGATACAGAGTTCACAAAAGCACTCCAAGAGAGCTTCTGCCAATATCCTCAGCTTTTCTAAAATCCTTTCTAAATCTTAAACACCAAAATAAATACTAGTGCATGAAACAACCCTTCTTGCATAGGGAATTTCGAAATTAAGTGTTTACAGCTACTAACCAACTATTTTAATGCACTCATTGGTAATGAAGAAATGTTCACAACTGCCAACCAACTCCTTTAATGCATTCCTTTGTCTTGAAGAAAAGCACCTTGAAACAACTTTAACTTTGTACAGAGAATATGCTGATGAGCTGTCATATTTGAGTGTGCTGAGATAAAGATTATGAGGCATCATTATTGACTGAAAAAGATACTAGATCATAATCAAGGCTCATATAATCATATTGTAGTAAATTAGACACTCCCGTGTCAATCTCCCCCGGCTGTATGAAACTTGTCCTCAAGTCTTCGTTTGATTCATCAACATGATTATAAAAAGGACTCAAATCAGCCACATTAAATGTTGGGGATACTCCATAATCTTCAGGTAGCTCTATCTTATAAGCATTTCTGCCAATTCTCTTAAGCACCTTGAATGGACCATCAGCCTTTGGTTTCAATTTTTCAAATTTGCCCGGTGGAAACCTCTCCTTCCTTAGATGAATCCAGACCAAATCACCTGCATTAAACTCCACATGTTTTCTATGTTTGTTGGCAGCATGCATGTACCTCTCATTTTGCTTCTCAATGGTTGCTTTCATGCCCTCATGCAGCTTCTTTATCTGCTTAGCTCTTTCATCAGCATCTCCACTAAATTGCTTTGTTGTAGAATGAGGGATTAAGTCCAAAGGACTAGTAGGATTAGCACCATAAACAACCTCAAAAGGACTCTTACCGATACTATGATGCATAGAACGATTGTAGGCAAACTCAATTTGTGGAAGAATGACATCCCATTGCTTAATATTCTTGCCAACATAGCTTCTAAGCAAATTTACCAAGCTTCGGATTGTTACTTCAGTTTGCCCATCGGTTTGTGGATGATGTGAGCTACTGAAATTCAAAGAAGTACCCAGCTTCCTCCAAAGAGTTCTCCAAAAATGAATAACAAATTTTGAATCTCGATCAGACACCATAATTCTTGGAATACCATGCAATTTAACAATCTCCTTAAAATATAAATCAGCAATATGAGATGCATCATTTGATTTATTGCATGGAACAAAGTGAGACATTTTTGAAAATCTGTCAACAATAACCATGATAGAATCCTTGTTCCTTTGAGTTCTTAGTAATCCTAAAATGAAATCAAGACTCACATCCTCCCAGGGAGCGTTTGGCACTGGCAATGGAGTGTACAAACCAGAATTTTGAGTTCTTGTTTTTGCCAAATAACACACTCGACATTGCTTTACATGCCTTTCCACATCTCTAAACATCATAGGCCAATAGAAGTTTGATTGAATAAGAGCTAAAGTTTTATCTCTACCAAAATGTCCACCCAAAACACCACCATGAGCTTCAGCCAGAATTACTTGTCTCAAAGAACAAGATGGAATACATAAAGCATTAGCTCAAAAAAGAAAACCATCAAAGATCGAAAATTGTTGACAGGAACCTGATTTGCAATTCTGCCATATCGAGCCAAAATCCACATAATTCTCATATAGATCTTTGAATGTTTCAAATCCAACCACTTTGACTTCCATTGCTGATAATAAAGAATGCTTTCTGCTCGATGCGTGAGCAACTACATTTTAAACACCAGATTTGTGCTTGATTGTAAAGTTATAAGATTGTAAGAACTCCACCCAAGCTGCATGCCTCTTGTTTAGCTTGTGCTGATGATTAATGAACTTTAATGCCTCGTGATCAGAATATAGAACAAATGGCTTGGCGAGAAGATATTGACTCCAATGAGACAAAGCTCGATAAATCGCATAAAACTCCTTATCATAAGTAGAGTATTTCTTTCTCGTATCATTCAGCTTTTCACTAAAAAATGCAATGGGCTTTCCGTCTTGACTCAAAACAGCACCAATTCCCATATTAGATGCATCACATTCAACTTCAAACACATTGTCAAAATTTAGTAGAACTAAGATAAGAGCTTCAGTAACCTTTCTTTTCAAAAGCTCAAAAGCATCATTAGCCGCATTAGTCCATTTGAATTTATCACATTTTAGACATTCGGTGATTGGAGCGACAATAGAGCTGAAACTCTTGATGAATCTTCTATAAAAAGATGTTAAGCCATGGAAACTCCTCACATCATGTAATGAAGCAAGTGTTGGCCAATTGAAAATAACTTCAACCTTGCTTTGATCCATCATGATTCCATCTTTTGAAACAACATACCCCAAAAACACCACCCTAGAAGTAAAGAAATCACATTTCTTTAGATTAGCAAAAAGTTTTTGCTGCCTCAAAATAAGAAAGATCTCTTTCAGATGACTCATATGCTCCTCTTCACTCTTGTTGTACACCAATATATCGTCAAAATAAACTACAACAAATATTCCAAAGCATGGCTTAAGTATGTGATTCATAAATCTCATGAATGTGCTAGGAGCATTAGATAGTCCAAATGGCATAACCAACCATTCATATAAGCCTTCTCTAGTTTTAAACGCTGTTTTCCACTCATCTCCGGGCCTCATTCTTGTTTGGTGATAGCCACTCCTCAAATCAATTTTAGAGAAAATATAAGCAGTACGCAATTGATCAAGTAAATCATCTAACCTTGGAATAGGAAAGCGATAGTCCACCGTGATTTTGTTGATGGTGCGACTGTCCAAGCACATTCTCCAAGAACCATCCTTCTTAGGCACTAACAAAGCAGGAACCGCACAAGGACTCATGCTCTCCCGGATTAACCCTTTTTTAACCAATTCATCAACTTGCCTTTGAAGTTCTTCATGCTCCTTGGGACTCATTCTATACACTGCCTTATTAGGTAGAACAGCCCCAGGAATAAGATCAATGTGATGCCGGATATCTCTCAAGGGTGGAAGGCCATGTGGAATCTCTTCCGGTATAACATCTTGAAATTCTTCTAGGATTGGTTGCTTGATTTTCGGTGTCTACTTATGTTGTTCGTTCTCCTCTACGACCATTAGGGCCAAAACATGACCGCCCTTGTCCAATTCATATCTGCATTCTCTATAAGAAATAAAAGCACTAACTTCCTTCTTTGGCGCACTGATTTCAGAAGGTTGTAATGGAGCTAAGATAATCTTCTTTTCATTCACTTTAAAAGAATAAGTATGTTTATAACCATCATACAACACTCTTCTATCATAATGCCAAGGTCTTCCCAATAGTAAATGACAAGCATCCATAGGGGCAACATCACACCACACTTTATCTTTATAATACTTGCCAATAGAAAATGAAACTAAACATCTTTTAGTTACCTTGATGTCATTTCCTTTTTGCAACCAACATAATTGGTATGGATGTGGATGAGAGATCGTATCCAACTTCAGCTTCTGCACCATCTCCAAAGAAACCACGTTCTCAAAACTGCCACTGTCGATGATCACCAAGCACACCTTGCCAAGAGAAGTGCATTTAGTGTGAAACACATTTTTTCTCACCCAACTTTCATCGTCGGCCACATATGACACTTGTAAACTACGTTGCAATACAATAGACAAACCATGATCAGCATAAGTAATCTCTTCCTCATCATCATCGTATTTTGGTTCGTCGTCAGCTTCATCTTCGCCTCCATCACTATGATCTTCAACCAAAGTTACAATCCTCCTATTTGGACAATCCGAAGCAATATGCCCAAAACCATGACATTTGAAGCATTTTCGGCCACTTGGGGTAGAAGAATTAGGTATTTTTTTGTTGCCAGCAGACTCTTCACCCTTTTCTTGCACCTTCGCTATCACCTTGCTTTGGACAGTAGGCTTGGAACTTCCTCCTTTTGTGTAGCCTTCTTTTGAGCCATACCGAAAACTCTTTTTAAACTTCTGTTGTTTTTCAACTTTTAATGCCAGCTTGCGCACATCATTTAAAGACCAATATGGCTGTAGCTGAACAACTTTAGAAATCTCATACTTCAGACCTCCTAAGTATCTTGCAATTGTTTGCTCTTCCGGTTCCACAAGCTCTCCTTTTAACATCAAATTATCAAATTCAGCAATGTACTCCTCCACACTAAGATCTTTTTGCTTGAAATCATGTACTCCTCCGTTATTCTTGCATTGTCCCTCGCCTATGTGTCGTCTTGTCCGACGCATCAACTTACGGAGCCACTTGCGCGCCCCGAAACCGACAGCGCTTTCTTGAACAATCTCGGAATCGATATTGCGACCCCAGTCCGGAAAGCGCTCAAACTTTCTCGAACAATCTCAGAATCGATATTGCGACCCGACCTTAGTCCGGAAAGCTCAATCCGAGCCACACGATACTGACAGCGTAGCGGTCACGTAAATTCCGAGGCCCAAAACCATCGCCTCGGAGGTCTACGGGAGAGGTTTTCGTTGCTCACGATGCAAAAAAAGAGTGCAACACGAGGACTTCCCTGGGGGTCACCCATCCTAGTTCTAATCTTGCTCAAGCTTGCTTAACTTTGGAGTTTTGATAGGATACGATGCTTTAGTGTTGGTATGATCACAACCATTATGCATGCGTTGTCCCTCTACTATGTGCTCGTCATGGTCGACGCATCAACTTACGGAGCCACTTGCGCGCCCTGAAACCTACGGCGCTTTCTCGAACGATCTCGGAATCGCTATTGCGACCCCAGTCCGAAAAGCTCTCTCTGAGCCCCAAGATACTGACTGCATAGTGGTCATGGAAATATCTGAGGCCATATCCATAGCCTCGGAGTTCTACGAGAGAGGTTTTAGTCGCTCGAGACGCAAAAAGGAGTGCAACACGAGGACTTTCCAGGGGGTCATCCATCCTAGTACTACTCTCGCCCAAGCATGCTTAACTTTGGAGTTCTGATGGGATCCGGTGCTTTAGAGCTGGTATGATCGCACCCGTTACTCCTGCGTCGTCCCTCGCCTATGTGTCGTCGCGGCCGACGCATTAACTTATGGAGCCACTTGCGCGCCACGAAAACGACGGTGCTTTCTCGAACGATCTCGAAATCGATATTGCGACTCCAGTCCAGAAAGCTCACTCCGAGCCCCACGATACTTATAGCGTAGCGGTCACGGCAATTTTCGAGCCCCAAAACCATCGCCTCGGAAGTCTATGGGAGAAGTTTTCGTCGCTCGCTACGCAAAAAGGAGTGCAACACGTGGACTTCCCAAGGGGTCACTCATACTAGTGCTACTCTCGCCCAAGCATGCTTAATTTCAGAGTTCTGATGGGATCCGGTGCTTTAGAGTTGGTATGATCATACTCGTTTTGCCTGCGTCGTCCCTCGCCTATATGCTAGTCACGGCCGTCGTATCAACTTACGGAGCCACTTGCACTACCCGAAACCGACGGCGCTTTCACGAACTATCTTAGAATTGCTATTGCAAGCTCTCTCCGAGCACCAGCCCAACGACCGCGTATTGGTCACGGCAAGCGCGAGCCAAAACCATCGGAACTTTCTCGTATGATCTCGGAATCGCTCTTGCGACCCCTGTCCGGAAAGCTCTCTCTGAGCCCCACGATACTTACTACGTAGTGGTCACGGCAAATTCCGAACCCCAAAACCATCGACTAGGAGGTTTACAGGAGAGGTTTTCGTCGCTCGCGACGGAAAAAGGAGTGCAATACGAGGACTTCCCAGGGGGTCACCCATCCTAGTACTACTCTCGCCAAAGCTTGCTTAACTTCGGAGTTCTGATGGGATCCGGTGCTTTAGTGCTGGTATGATCGCACCCGTAATGCCTGCGTTGTAACTCGCCTATGTGCTCATCGGGGCGATGCATCAACTTACGGAGCCACATGCGCGCCCCGAAACCGACGGCGCTTTCTCCAATGATCTCAGAATCGATATTGCGACCCCAATCCGAAAAGCTCTCTCCGAGCACCAAGATACTGAATGTGTAAAGGTCACGGCAAATTCCGAGCCCCAAAACCATTGCCTCGGAGGTCTATGGGAGAGATTTTCGTCGCTCGTGATGCAAAAATGAGTGCAACACGAGGACTTCCCAAGAGGTCACCCATCCTAGTACTACTCTCGCCCAAGCACGCTTAATTTCAGAGTTCTGATGGGATATGTTGCTTTAGTGCTGGTATGATGACACTCGTTTTGCCAACATCGTCCCTCGCCTATGTGCTCGTCGCGGCCGACGCATCAACTTACGGAGCCACTTGCGCGCCCCGAAAACGACAGAGCTTTCTAGAACGATCTCAAAATCGCTATTGCGACCCCAGTCCAGAAAGCTCTCTCCGAGCCCCACGATACTTACAGCGTAGCGGTCACGGCAAATTTCGAGCCCCAAAACCATCGCATCAGAGGTCTACGGGAGAGGTTTTCGTCGCTCGCGATGCAAAAAAGAGTGCAACACGAGTACTTCCCAGAGGGTCACCCATCCTAGCACTACTCTTACCCAAGCACGCTTAACTTTGGGGTTCTAATGAGATCCGGTGCTTTAGTGCTGGTATGATGACACCCGTTACGCTTGCGTCGTCCCTTGCCTATGTGCTCGTCGTGGTCGACGCTTCAACATACGGAGCCACATGCGCACCCCGAAACTGACGGTGCTTTCTCGAACTATCTCGAAATCACTATTGCAAGCTCTCTCCGAGCACCAGCCCAACGACCGCGTACCGGTCGCAGTAAACGTAAGCCGAAACCATCGGAACTTTCTCGAACGATCTCGGAATCACTCTTGCGACCCCAGTCCAGAAAGCTCTCTCCGAGCCCCACGATATTGACTGCGTAGCAGTCACGGCAAATTCTGAGCCCCAAAACCATCGCCTCGGAGGTCTACTGGAGAGGTTTTCGTCGCTCGCGACTAAAAAAGGAGTGCAACATGAGGACTTCCCAGAGGGTCACCCATCCTAGCACTACTCTTGCCCAAGCACGCTTAACTTTAGAGTTCTGATGAGATCCGGTGCTTTAGTGCTGGTATGACGACACCGGTTACGCTTGCGTCGTCCCTCACCTATGTGCTCGTCGCGGCCGACGCATCAAATTACGGAGCCACTTGCGCGCCCCAAAACCGACGATGCTTTCTCGAACTATCTCGAAATCGCTATTGCAAGCTCTCTCCGAGCACCAGCCCAACGACCGTGTACCGGTCACGGCAAGCGTAAGCCGAAACCATCGGAACTTTCTCGAATGATCTCGGAATCACTCTTGCGACCCCAGTCCGGAAGGCTCTCTCCGAGCCCCACAAAACTGACTGCATAGCAGTCACGGCAAATTCCGAGCCCCAAAACCATCACCTCAGAGGTCTACGGTAGAGGTTTTCGTCGCTCGTGACTAAAAAAGGAGTACAACACGAGGACTTCCTAAAGGGTCACCCATCCTAGCACTACTTGTTAAATCTCGGATTTTGATGATAAAATCAATTTATGGGTTATTTGATCTAATCCATATTATTGAGTTAAGTGTGCAGGTTTAACTACGATAACCAGAAAACACAAAGCAAGGATACTGGAGTCAAGTTCGATGAACGTTTAAGAGTTCGAAGAATCGCCGGAGATGCTGCCGGAACCAACCGAGAAAAAATCGGGAATCTATCGGAATTTTCGAAAGTTCACCGAAGATATCGTCGGAGGTTCACGGAGATCACCGAGAAGGCTCGGCTACTCATTAAAGTCATCACAAGTTCGGGAGCTTACTGGGAGCCCGTCGGAAGAAGTTCGTCGGAAAGCTCACCGGAACAAGACTCGACGTTCGCGGTTGAAAATTTGCTTAGGATGTGGTTTTGTTAAGTAGTTAATGTGTAATTAGGATTAGGGTTAAAAAATAATCTTATATCCTAGTTAGGGGCCAACTGGGCCCAAAATTAGACTTGGTTTGGGCTAAGTTTGATGCCCAACCGGTCAACCGAAGAGTCTGGCGGTGGCACTGCCAGACTGGGCGGTTGCATCGCCCAGCACCCGAGAGCTAGGTGGTGGCACCGCCCAGTGCCCGAGAGCCAGGCGGTAGCACCGCCCAGCACTGTCAGCTTCTGACACTGACAGGCGGTGGCACCGCCACTGACAGGCGGTGGCACCGCCAGCCTCGGGAACTCCACGAGAATTCAAATTTGGAGCCCAAATTTGAATCCTCTTGAGGCCTATAAATACCCCTCAAATCTCAACTTAGATAACAACTTTTTGAGCAGCAATTGACTGAGAGAAAGGTCTTAGAAAGTCTTAGCAAGTCTAGTTTTCAATTTGCTAGAAAAGTTCTCCTCCTTTCTTGCTGAAAATTTGCAAGAGGTTGAACTGTTTGTAAAAGGTTGTAAGAGGGGTATTTGCCCTTCCATTTCAAGAGATTTGCTAGTGGAAGGTAGGAGCCTCATCGAAGAGGGGCCTCGCAAGTGGATGTAGGTCATTTGACCGAACCACTCTAAAATCGGCGTGATCTTTGGTTTGCATTTCATTATTGCTATTTACATTACTGCAAACCTTCTTACATGTTTTAGTTCCTTATTACCTTTGCTGCACATATTTAAGAATACGCTTTCAAGTTAAGCTTTTCAAGTTCCGTTCTTATCGTACGAAAGATTTATTAAAATCGAAGTTTTAATCTGCTGCACTAATTCACCCCCCTCTTAGTGCCGCTTTGATCCTAACAATTGGTATCAGAGTGGGTTCACTCTCATATTTGGTTTAATACCCACGAGAGATGGCTTACTCCGGCATGCATGAGGGACACTCTATCACACGTCGACCCATGTTTAATGGGTCGGATTACACGTATTGGAAGACTCGGATGAGGATCTTCCTCATTTCTATGGATTTCGAGCTTTGGACTATTGTGGAAAACGGATTTCAAAAATCTTCTCTTCCGATGAGCGAATGGAATGAATCGGAGAAGAAGGTTTTTGCTTTAAATACAAAGGCTATGAATGCCTTGTTTTGTGCACTAGACAAAAATGAATTTAATCGTGTTTCAATTTGTGATTCGGCTTTTGATATTTGGAGAACTCTTGAGGTCACTCATGAAGGCACTAGCCGAGTGAAAGAGTCCAAAATCAACATTCTTGTGCACTCTTCACGAACTTTTCGAATGAAACCAAGTGAGTCCATCGGAGACATGTACACCCGTTTTTTCTGGATGTCATCAATGGACTCAAAGCTCTTGGTAAAGATTTTACTAACTTTGAACTAGTAACTAAAATCTTAAGATCCCTCCCTAAAAGTTGGGATCCAAAAGTTACGACCATTCAAGAGGCCAAAGACCTTAAAACATTCCCTCTTGAAGAACTCATTGGGTCTCTAATGACCTACGAAATGACATGTCAAGCTCATGACGAGCTCGAGAACCCCCTTCCAAAGAACAGGAAGGATATGGCACTCAAATCACAAGAAGACCACTTGAAAGGAACATCAAGTGATGAGGACAGTGACAATGACATTGCACTTTTGACTCAAAAATTCAAAAAATATTTAAGGAAGAACAAATTTAAAAATAATATAAAAAATAAATTTGAACAAAAGAAGGACCAAGTGATTTGCTATGAATGTAAAAAACCGGGACACTACAAGAACGATTGCCCTCAAGCCAAAAAGAGAACACCAAAGAAGAAGGCGCTCAAGGCAACATGGGATGATTCAAGCACGTCCGAAAAAGAGGAGTCCAACACCGAGCAAGTTGCTCACTACGCCCTAATGGCCTTCGAAGAAGAGGTAACGGAGTTAATTAATGCAGATTTACCTTATCATGAATTATTAAATGTCTTCCATGAGTTATTTGATGAATGTAAGACAATTAGTAGAAAATACAAATTGCTAAAAAAGGAGCATGATAGTCTTATTTATGCTTTTGATAAATTAAAAACTGAATATCATGATAGTCTAGCTCCATGTGCTAAATGCCATGATTTAAATACTCTCCAAAATGAGAACTTGGTACTTAAGGACACCTTGAAGAAATTCGAGGTCGGTAGCAAGTCCTTAAACATGATCCTTACAAATAAGGGTCATGTCCCTAAAAGGAGTGGAATCGGATTTGTGAGAAGTACTCACCAAAATCCAACCACCTTCATTAAAGGTCCTATCTTACATGTTCAACACCAAAGCAATTGCAACTTTTATTGCAAATATGGACATATGACTTACCAATGTCCATTTAAGAAAATTAGTCCAAACAAATTGATTTGGGTTCCTAAAGGAACCATGATCAAGTCTATACAACATGATAAACAAGCTAGATTAGCTTTTGAGGCACCCAAAAGTAAATGGGTACCTAAAAATAATTCCTTCTTGTAGAAACATACACCATCACATGCTAGGAGCAAGAGATGGTATCTTGATAGTGGATGCCCAAAGCATATGACCGGAGATCCATCCCAATTCACCAAGCTCACTAGCATGGACGAAGGCTATGTCACCTTCGGAGACAACAACAAAGGCAAAATCAATGACAAGGGAACCATAGGTAACAAATCAAGTTTTTCCATTGATGATGTGTTACTAGTTGATGGATTAAAACATAATCTATTGAGCATTAGTCAATTATGCGATAAAGGTTATATCGTTAGATTTGAATCAAATATGTGCATTATTGAAAAACCAAATCATAACATGACTATGATTGCTTTAAAACAAAATAATGTCTATACCATCAATCTTGATGAACTAAGTAATGAAGTGTGTTTCTCCGCCATAAATGATGATGCTTGGCTTTGGCATAAGAGATTAGGCCATACAAGCATGAAAACAATATCTAAAATCTCATCTCAAGAATTAGTAATGCAGTGATTCCGAATATAAAGTTTATTAAAGATAAGGTATGCGATGCATGTCAACTAGGGAAGCAAATAAAAACAAGCTTCAAATCAAAAAATCAAATTAGCACCACTAGACCGTTACAATTGATCCATTTGGACTTATTTGGACCAATTGATACAACTAGTCTAGGTGGAAGCAAATATGCTTTTGTGATTGTGGATGATTACTCTAGATACACTTGGACCTATTTCTTAGCTCACAAAAGTGATTGTTTCAAGTGTTTCTCTAAATTTTGTAAACTCACTCAAAACGAAAAAGGGTTCATGATTTCATCAATTCGGAGTGATCATGGTGGCGAATTTCAAAACCGTGACTTTCAAATTTTTTGTGAAGTTAATGGATACAATCACAACTTCTCCACTCCAAGAAATCCCCAACAAAATAGAGTAGTTGAAAGGAAAAATAGAAACCTACAAGAAATGGCAAGAACTATGTTAAATGAACATAGTTTACCTAAGTATTTTTGGGCCGAAGCCGTAAATACGACTTACTACATCATAAATAGAGTCCTAATAAGATCATCCTTATCAAAAACTCCCTATGAATTATGGAATAACAAAAAACTGAATATTTCCTATTTTAAAGTTTTCGGTTGTAAATGCTTTGTTTTAAATGAAAGGGATGCCTTAGGAAAATTTGATGCTAAATCCGATGAAGGCATCTTTCTTGGTTACTCTTCCGTTTCTAAAGCTTTTCGGGTTTTTAATAAAAGAACCTTAGTAATTGAAGAGTCTATTCATGTAGTTTTTAGTGAAGTTTCAAATTTAAAGAAAAATGATTTTGATGATGATCTTGGCTTTGATAATTTGAATTTAAATGAACTCCCTCCTCAAAATAGCAACTTGGATGCACCTTCTTCCGAAATTTAGTTACCTAAGGAATGGAAGTATATAGATGCTCATCCAAAGGAACTAATTATAGGGGATACATCTAAAGGGGTTCAAACTCGTTCCTCTTTCAAGAATTTTTGTGCTAATGCCGCCTTCCTCTCTCAAATCGAACCAAAGTGCATTGACGAGGCCATAAAAGATGATTTTTTGGTTATTGCAATGCAAGAGGAATTGAATCAATTTGAGAGAAACAAGGTGTGGGAGCTTGTTCCTAGACCTAGTGACCATTTAGTGATTGGTACTAAGTGGGTCTTTAGAAACAAGCAAGACGAAAATGGTATCGTGGTTAGAAACAAGGCTAGATTAGTGGCCAAAGGTTTCAACCAAGAAGAAGGTATTGATTACGAAGAAACCTTCGCTCCCATGGCTCGATTAGAAGCCATAAGGATGCTCCTTACCTATGCTAGTTGTTATAATCTTAAACTATTTCAAATGGATGTCAAAAGTGCCTTCTTGAATGGTTTTATTTCCGAAGAAGTATATGTCGAACAACCTCCCGGATTTGAAAATCCTCTTCTTCCTAATCATGTATTCAAATTGACTAAGGCCCTCTATGGCTTGAAACAAGCTCCTAGAGCTTGGTATGAAAGGCTTAGTTCCTTTCTTATTTTAAATAATTTTACCAAAGGCAAGGTTGATACTACATTGTTTATTAAATATTTTGAAAATAATTTTCTTATTGTGCAAATTTACGTTGACGATATTATTTTTGGCTCTTCGGATGAATCACTATGTGAATCATTTGCCAAATCTTTGAGTCATGAATTTGAAATGAGTTTAATGGGGGAATTAACTTTCTTTTTAGGATTACAAATCAAACAACTTAAGGATGGTATATTTCTTAACCAATCTAAATATATGTTAGAATCGTTAAAATGATTTAACATGGATAATTCAAAAGCAATAAACACCCCTATGAGTACTGCGACTAAGTTAGATATGGATGAAAATAGTGAAAAATTCGATCAAAAAACATATAGGGGTATGATAGGTAGTCTACTCTACCTTACCGCGACTAGACCAGATATCATGTTTAGTGTAGGACTTTGTGCTAAGTTTCAATCAAATCCTAAATTATCACATCTTAAAAGTGTTAAAAGAATATTTAGATATCTTAAAGGAACTCCAAATTTAGGTTTATGGTATCCAAAATACAAAAAATTTGATTTAATGGCTTATGCGGATGTCGATTTTGGGGGATGTAGGATTGATAGAAAAAGTACATCCGGAACATGCCAATTTTTAGGACATGCACTTGTTTCTTGGACTTCTAAGAAACAAAATTCAGTTGCACTATCTACGGCGGAAGCCGAATACATTGCTGTGAGTGCATGCTGTGCACAAGTTGTATGGATGAAAAATACATTAGAAGACTATGGAATTCATTTTAAAAATATCCCCATAAAATGTGACAATACTAGTGCCATATGTCTTACTAAAAATCCAATTCAGCACTCTAGAACTAAGCACATCGACGTTAGGCACCATTTCATACGCGATCATGTCCTTAACAATGATGTTGTTCTAGAATTCATTGACACAAAGCATCAATTAGCAGATATATTTACAAAAGCCCTAAATGAAGACCAATTTGAATTTATTAGAAGGGAACTAGGCATGTTAAATTATCCTTGAAAATAAGCTTGTTTGAATATATTTTTTGAAAAATATTTTTTAAATTCTGGATATATGCTTTTGGATGAATGCTGATTTTTCCGTTTAAGCTGAATTCTGGATAAGTATTTTTGGCAAATTTGAATGATTAATCTTAATGCTGTATTCTTTCTCTAATGATTTTATGATATTTTATGAATCTCGAAATTAATGGCTTGATTATGAGTTTCAAGTTGACGAATTGAATTTGAATGGGTTTGTATTCGAATTATGATCTTGACTTATTGAAGTTACTACTTGATTTTTTTTTTCTTTCTATCCCAATCTCTTCCTTGTACATCTACAATTTTTTTAGATAGAAGAGATTTGATAAAATGAATGAATGCTGAATTTTCCTTTAAGATTAATTTAGCATACTTAACTTTGAATGGTAAAATTTTTCTGATCAATGTTGAATTCCTGATGTTATAATCACAAATTATGTGCTTCAAGTCTCATTCCCTTTTGGTTGATGACAAAGGGGGAGAAAAGTGATGACTTGTATCATTTCAATAGCAGGACTTATATGAATTGCAAAAGCTACTGTAATATGAATATCTTATATGCCTTGCAAAATCTTTGAGAATATCGCAAGATCGTTTGATCATATTGAAAGCATGTCAAACATGTATATCATTAAATTCATGTTGAAAATAGATAGGGGGAGTTATGTTTAACTCCGTCATCAATTGATTGTCATCATAAAAAATGGGGAGATTGTTGAATCTCGGATTTTGATGATAAAATCAATTGATGGGTTATTTGATCTAATCCATATTATTGAGTTAAGTGTGCAGGATTAACTACGATAACCAGAAAACACAAAGCAAGGATACCGGAGTCAAGTTCGATGGACGTTTAAGAGTTCGAAGAATCGTCGGAGATGCTGCCGGAACCAACCGAGAAAAAAAACGAACACAATCGAAATTTTTTAGGAAGTTTGCGAAGAGATCGTCGGAGGTTCACGGAGATCACCGAAGAAGGCTTCGGCTACTCATTAAAGTCATCACAAGTTTGGGAGCTTGCTGGGGAGCCCGTTGGAAGAAGTTCGTCGGAAAGCTCACGGAACAAGACTTCGGCGTTAGCGGTTGAAAATTTGCTTAGGATGTGTTTTTTTGTTAAGTAGTTAACATGTAATTAGGATTAGGATTAAAAAAATAATCCTATATCCTGGTTAGAGAATAATGGGCCCAAAATTAGACCTGGTTTTGGGCTAAGTTTGAAGCCCAACCGTCAATCGAAGAGTCTGGCGGTGGCAGCTTTACTATCTTTGGGCGGTTGCACCGCCGGCACTGAGAGTCGGGCGGTGGCACACCCGACCTTTGTCGACTTTCGACAACGACAGGCGGGCACCCGCCAAAGATCGAACTCCACGAGAATTCAAATTTGGAGCCCAAATTTGAATCCTCTTGAACCTATAAATACCCCTCAAATCTCAGTTGAGATAACAACTTTTTGAGCAGCAATTGATTGAGAGAAAAGTCTTAGAAAGTCTTAGCAAGTCTAGTTTTCAATTTGCTAGAAAAGTTCTCCTCCTTTCTTGCTAAAAATTTGTAAGAGGTTGAACTATTTGTAAAAGGTTGTAAGAGGGGTATTTGCCCTTCCATTTCAAGAGATTTGCTAGTGGAAGGTGGGAGCCTCATCGAAGAGGGGCCTCGCAAGTGGATGTAGGTCATTTGACCGAACCACTCTAAAATCGACGTGATCTTTGGTTTGCATTTCATTATTGCTATTTACATTACTGCAAACCTTCTTACATGTTTTAGTTCCTTATTACCTTTGCTGCACATATTTAAGAATACGCTTTCAAGTTAAGCTTTTCAAGTTTCGTTCTTATCGTACGAAAGATTTATTAAAATCGAAGTTTTAATCCGCTGCACTAATTCACCCCCCTCTCTTAGTGCTGCTCTGATCCTAACACTACTCACGCCCAAGAACGCTTAACTTCGGAGTTCTGATGAGATCCGGTGCTTTAGTGCTAGTATGGTGACACCCGTTATGCCTTCGTCGTCCCTCGCCTATGTGCTCGTCGCGGCCGACGCATCAACTTAAGGAGCCTCTTGCACGCCCCAAAACCGATGGCACTTTCTCGAACTCTCAAGAAATCGTAATTGCAAGCTCTCTCCGAGCACCAGCCCAACGACTGCATACCAGTCACGGCAAGCGCAAGCTGAAACCATCGAAACTTTCTCGAACGATCTCGGAATCGCTCTTGCGACCCTAGTCCGGAAAGCTCTCTCCAAACCCCACGATACTGACTGTGTAGTTGTCACGGCAAATCCTGAGCCCCAAAACCATTGCCTTGGAGGTCTACAGGAGAGGTTTTCGTCGCTCATGACGCAAAAAGGAGTGCAACATGAGGACTTCCCAAGGGGTCACCCATCCTAGTACTACACTCGCCCAAGCATGCTTAACATTCGAGTTTTGATGGGATCTGGTGCTTTAGTGCTAGTTTGAACGCACCCGTAATGCATGCGTTGTCCCTCACCTATGTGCTCGTCGCGGCGACGCATCAACTTATGGAGCCACTTGCGCGCCTCGAAACCGACGGCGCTTTCTCCAACGATCTTGGAATCGATATTGCGACCCCAGTCCGAAAAGCTCTCTTCGAGCCCCATGATACTGACTGCATAGCGGTAATGGCAAATACCGAGCCCCAAAACCATCGCCTCGGAGGTCTACGGGAGAGGTTTTTGTCGCTCGCGTTGCAAAAAGGAGTGCAACACGAGGACTTCCCAAGGGGTCACCCATCCTATTACTACTCTCGCCAAAGCATGCTTAACTTCGGCGTTCTAATGGGATCCGGTGCTTTAGTGCTTGTACCCGTAACACCTGCATTGTCCCTCGCCTATGTGCTCGTCGCAGCGACGCATCAACTTATAGAGCCACTTGCGCACCACGAAACCAATGGCATTTTCTCCAACGATCTAGGAATTGATATTGCGACCCCAGTCCAAAAAGCTCTGTTTGAGCCCCACAATACTGACTGCATAGCAGTCATGGCTAATTCCGAGCTCGAAAACCATCGCCTTGGACGTCTACGGGAGATGTTTTTGTCGCTCAAGACGCAAAAAGGAGTGCAATACGAGGACTTCCCAGGGGGTCACCCATCCTAGCACTACTCTCGCCCAAGCACCTTGCCGTTAGCGTTCTGATGAGATCGGGTGCTTTAGTGCTGGTATGATCACACCCGTTATTCCTGCGTCGTCCCTCGCCTATGTGCTCGTCGCGGCCGACGCACCAACTTACGGAGCCACTTGTGCGCCCCGAAACCGACGACGCTTTCTCGAAAGATCTCGGAATCACAATTGCCACCCCAGTACGGAAAGCTCTCTCTGAGCCCCACGATACTGACTGCATAGTGGTCACAGCAAATTCTGAGCCCCAAAAATATCGCCTCGGAGGTCTACGGGAGAGGTTTTTGTCACTCATGACGCAAAAAAGAGTGCAACACGAGGACTTACATGGTGGTCACCCATCCTAGTACTTCTCTCGCCCAAGCACGCTGAACTTCGGAGTTCTGATGGGATTCGATGCTTTAGTGATGGTATGATCGCACCCGTAATGCTTGCGTTGTCCCTCGCCTATGTTCTCGTTGCGACCAATGCATCAATTTATGGATCCACTTGCGCGCCCCGAAACCGACGGCGCATTCTCGAACGATCTCGGAATCGCTATTGCGACCCCAGTCCGGAAAGCTCTCTCCAAGCCCCATGATACTGACTGCATAGCGGTCACGGCAAATTTTGAGCCCCGAATCCAACACATCAGAGGTCTACGGGAGAGGTTTTCGTCACTCGAGACGCAAAAAGGAGTGCAACATGAGGACTTCCCAAGGGGTCATCCATCCTAGTACTACTCTTACCCAAGCACGCTTAACTTCGGAGTTCTGATGGGATCCAATGCTTTAGTGCTGGTATGATCGCACCCGTTATGCCTGCGTCGTCCCTCGCATATGTGCTCGTCGCGGCCGATGCCTCAACTTACGGAGCCACTTGCACGCCCCAAAAATGATGGCACTTTCTAGAACGATCTCGGAATCGCTATTGCGACCCCAATCCAAAAAGCTCTCTCCGAGCCCCACGATACTTACAGCGTAGCGGTCACAGCAAATTCCGAGCCCCGAAACCATCGCCTCAGAGGTCTACTGGAGAGGTTTTCGTCGCTAGTGATGCAAAAAGGAGTGCAACACGAGGACTTCCCAAGGGGTCACCCATCCTAGCACTACTCTCGCCCAAGCACCTTAACTTCGGAGTTATGATGAGATCCGTTGCTTTAGTACTAGTATGATCGCACCCGTCATGCCTTCGTCGTCCCTCGCCTATGTGCTCGTCGCGGCCGACGCATCAACTTACGGAGCCACTTGCGCGCCCCGAAATCGATGGCGCTTTCTCGAACTATCCCGGAATCGCTATTGCAAGCTCTCTCCGAGCACCAGCCCAACGACCGCGTACCGGTCATGGAAAGCGCTAGCCGAAACCATCGAAACTTTCTCGAATGATCTCGGAATCACTCTTGCAACCCCAGTTCAGAAAGCTCTCTCTGAGCCCCATGATACTGACTGTGTAGCGGTCACGGCAAATTCCGAGCGCCAAAACCATCGCCTCGGACGTCTACTAGAGAGGTTTTCGTCACTCACGACGCAAAAAGGAGTGCAACACAAGGACTTCCTTGGGGGTCACCCACCCTAGTACTACTCTCGCCCAAGCACGCTTACCTTTGGAGTTCTGATGGGATCCGGTGCTTTAGTGCTGGTATGATGACAACAGTTACGCCTGCATCGTCCCTCACCTATGTGCTCGTCACGACCGACGCATCAACTTACAGAGCCACTTGCGCGCCCCGAAACCGACGGCATTTTCTCGAACTATGTCGAAATCGCTATTGCAAGCTCTCTCCGAGCACCAACACAACGACCGCATATCGGTCACGGCTAGCGCGAGCTGAAACAATCAAAACTTTCTCGAACGATCTCGGATTTGCTCTTGCGACCCCAGTTCGGAAAGCTCTCTCCGAGCCCCACGATACTAACTGCATAGTGGTCACGGAAAATTCCGAGACCCAAAACCATCGCCTCGGAGGTCTATGCGATAGGTTTTCGTCGCTCGCAACGCAAAAAGGAGTGCAACACGAGGACTTCCCCGAGGGTCACCCATCCTATTACTACTCTCGCCAAAGCATGCTTAACTTCGGAGTTCTGATGGGATCCGGTGCTTTATTTCTTGCATGATTATACCCGTAACGCCTGCGTTGTCCCTCACCTATGTTCCGAGCCACTTGCACGCCAAAGCATCAACTTACAGAGCCACTTGCACGCCCCGAAACCGACGGCGCTTTGGCAAATTCCGAGCCCGAAAACCATCGCCTCGGAGGTCTACGGGAGAGGTTTTCGTCGCTCGCGATGCAAAAAGGAGTGCAACACAAGGACATCCCAGGGGGTCAACCATCCTAGCACTACTCTCGCCCAAGCACCTTAACTTCAGAGTTCTGATGAGATCCGTATTGAATCTTAGATTTTGATGATGAAATCAATTGATGGGTTAATTGATCTAATCAATATTATTGAAGTTGAGTTTATAGGATTAACTATGATAGCCTAAAAACATAAAGCAAGGATAACGGAGTCATGTTCGATGGATGTTTGAGAGTCTGAAGATTCGTCGGAGATGCTATCGGAACCAACCATGAAGGATCGGAGACTTGTCGGAACTTTCGAAAGTCTGCCGAAGAGATCGTCGGAGGTTCGCAGAGATCACCGAGAAGGCTCGGCTACACGTTGAATTCGTCATATGATCGGGAGCCTACTGGGAGACCGCCGGAAGAAACCCGAGGGCATATCGGAAGTCCACCGGAAGAATGCCGAAAACTCGTCAAAACAAAAATTGACGTTGGCCAGTTAAACACTTGCTTAGGATTATGTTTTTAGGTATGTAGTTCACATATAATTAGGGTTAGGATTAAGGGACAATCCTATACCTTGGTTAGGGGTCAACTGGGCCCAAAAGTGACTTGGTTTGGGCACCGCCTAGAACCCGAAGTGTTAGGCGGTGGCACCGCCCAGCACCCGAGATCAAGCGGTAGCACAGCCACCGACAAGCGGTTGCACCACCTGTACGCCTGCCTGACAGACCCTGCCAGTCTCGAAAACCCACAAATTTGGAGCCCAAATTTTGAATCCTCTTGGGGCCTATAAATAACCCTCAATTCTCAGCAGAGAAGACTCCTTTTGCAAAGCAATAGTTTGAGATAAGAGCCTTAGAAAAGTCTTAGCAAGTCTTTTTTTCAAATTGCTTGAGTGTTCACCTCCTCCCATCTTGTTGAAAAGAATTGTAAGAGTTTGAACCACTTGTAAAGGTTGTAAGAGGGGCATTAGTCCTTTCCCTACAAAGAGATTTGCTAGTGGATGTTGGGAGCCTCTTCGAAGAAGGTTTCGCAAGTGGATGTAGGTCATTTTGACCGAACCACTTTAAAACTGCTGTGTTATCTAGTTTGCATCCTACTCTTGCCATTTACATACTGCAAACTTCTTTACTTAGTCACTACGCTTCCATACGCTTCTAAGTTATCAAGCTTCCAAATTCAGTTTTAATCGATATTGTTTTTTATCGTATGAAAGTTTTTAAACCAAAGTTAATCTACCGCTGCACTAATTCAGCCCGCCCCCCTCTTAGTGCTGCTCCGATCCTAATAATTGGTATCAGAGCGAGGCTCACTCTAATATTTGGTTTAATACGCAAGAGAGATGGCTTAATCCGGCATGCATGAGGGACATTCTATCACACGTCCACCTATGTTTAATGGGTCAGATTATACGTATTAGAAGACCCGTATGAGGATCTTCCTCATTTCCATGGATTTCGAGCTTTGGACTATTGTTGAAAACGGATTTTAAAAATCTTCTCTTCCGTTGAGGGAATGGAATGAATCGGAGAAGAAGAATTTTTGCTTTAAACGCAAAGGCTATGAATGCCTTGTTTTGTGCACTAGACAAAAATGAGTTTAATCGTGTTTTAATTTGGGATTCGGCTTTTGATATTTGGAGAACTCTTGAGGTCCCTCATGAAGGCACTAGCCAAGTAAAAGAGTCCAAAATCAACATCCTTGTGCACTCTTATGAACTTTTCTAAATGAAACCAAGTGAGTCCATCGGAGACATGTACACCTGTTTCACAGATGTCATCAATGGACTCAAAGCTCTTGGCAAAGATTTTTCTAACTTTGAACTAGTAAACAAAATCTTAAGATCTCTTCCTAAAAGTTGGGATCCAAAAGTTACGGCCATTCAAGAGGCCAAGGACCTTAAAACATTTACTCTTGAAGAACTTATTGGGTCTCTAATGATCTACAAAATAACATGTCAAGATCATGACGAACTCGAGAACCCCCTTCCAAAGAACAGGAAGGATATGACACTCACATCACAAGAAGATCACTTGAACATCAAGTGATGAGGACAGTGAAAATGACATTGCACTCTTGACTCAAAAATTTAAAATTTTTTTAAGAAAGAACAAATTTAAAAATAACACCAAAAACAGACTTGAACACAAAAAGGACCAAGTGATATGCTATGAATGCAAGAAGCCAGGGCATTTCAAAAATGAATGCCCCCAAGCCAAGAAGAAACAATCAAAGAAGAAGAAAGCTCTAAAGGCAACTTGGGACGATTCAAGTGATTCCGAAAGTGAAGAAGCTAGCAACAAAGAGGAGGCAAACTTCGCGCTAATGGCTTTAGGAGAAGAGGTATGTGATTTAATTAATCAAGATTTATCTTTTGAAGAACTCTCTATCGCTTTTCATGAATTATTTGATGAATGTAGAACTATTAGTAAGAAGTTAAGTATCTTAAAGAAAGAGCATGTTCTACTACAAAATAAGCTTGATAGTCTTCAAACTCCTCCATGCTCTAAGTGTGAGCATTTAGAAGCAATAAAAAATAAAATTTTGCTTCTTAAATAAACCTTAAACAAGTTTAAGGTTGGTAGCAAAGGATTAGATATGATCCTTGCAAATAAGGGTCACGTCGCAAATAGAAGTTGAATTGGATTTGTAAAAGGATCACATCAAAATCCTACCACTTTCATAAAAGGACCTACATTACATGTTTCATCTTATATGAAATGCAACTTTTGTTGCAAATCCAGACATATTGCCTACAAATGTCCATTTAGGAAAATTAGTCCGCAAAAATTAATATGGGTTCATAAAGGAACTATAAATGATTCAATAATGAATAACAAAATTAGTGGATCAATTTTTAAGGCACCCAAAATCAAATAGGTACCTAAAAATCATCCTCTTTGGTAGACAAACTCACAAGCTAGGAGCAAGAGATGGTATCTCGATAGTGGATGCTCAAGACATATGACTGGAGATCCATCTCATTTCTCTATGCTCACTAGCAAAGAAGAAGGGTATGTCACCTTCGAAGACAAAAACAAAGGAGACAAAAATCATTGGCAAGGGAACTATAGGTAACAAATTAAGTTTTTCTATTGATGATGTTTTACTAGTTGATGGATTAAAACATAATCTCTTGAATATTAGTCAATTATGCGATAAAGGTTATATCTTTAGATTTGAATCAAATATGTGTATTATCGAAAAACCAAACAATAACATGACTATGATTGTATTAAAACAAAATAATGTCTACACCATCAACATTAATGAACTAAGTAATGAAATGTGCTTCTCTGCTCTAAATGATGATGCTTGACTTTGGCATAGGAGATTAGGCCATGTAATCATGAAAGTAATATCCAAAATCTTATCTAGAGAATTAGTACGAGGGATTCCAAATATGAAGTTTACTAAGGACAAAGTATGCGATGCATGTCAACTAGGTAAACAAATAAAAACTAGTTTCAAACCAAAAAATCAAATTAGCACCACTAGATTACTACAATTGATCCATTTGGACTTATTTGGACCGATTGACACAACAAGTCTAGGAGGAAGCAAATATGCTTTTGTAATTGTGGATGACTATACTGTTAGGATCGAGAGCACTAAGAGGGGGGGGTGAATTAGTGTAGCAGATAACTTTCTGCGATTAAAACCGAAAGCTGCGTTTGAATGATAAGGACAACTCTGTATGAGAGTCGATACTAAGCAAGGTTTCAGTCAATCTATGCAGGCAGTTTGCAGCAATGATGAAAACCAGAATATCGGCGCAAACTGAAATCCGATGTTCGTACGAAGAAACAGATTTACGTCTAAGTGTCGATTCGTAAATCACTTGTTTAGACAGAAGTATAAAGACAGTGTGCTACTATTGTACAACTCAAAAAGTAATCTGCAAAAAGCAGATTTACGTCTAAACGCAGATTTACGTCTAAACGCAAATTTACGTCTAAACACAGATTTACGTCTAAACTTTGAAACTCGTTTGTAAAATCGTAGAAGGCAGTATGCAGTTGAAATCAAGATGTAAACATAAACTGAAATCTGATGATTGTACGAGGAAAGCCGATTTAAGTCTAAATGCAGTTTTACGTCTAAACGCAGTTTTACGTCTAAACGCAGTTTTTCGTCTAAACGCAGTTTTACGTCTAAACGCAGTTTTGCGTCTAAACGCAGTTTTGCGTCTAAACGCTATTTTACGTCTAAACGCAGTTTTGCGTCTAAACGCTATTTTACGTCTAAACGCAGTTTTACGTCAAAGCGTAATTTTACGTCTAAACTTAGTTTTGAACTTTGAAAAGCATTTTATGAATACGCAGAAGGCAATTTGCAGTTATAAATGGAATCAAAACGTAAGCGTAAACTGCAGCGTAAAGATCGAACGAAGACACCGATTTACGTCTGAATGCAGATTCGGAAAGATCAGAGTTTAGAGACTCGTTCGTAAAAGCGCAGAAGGCAGTAGCTATGTAGGAGGTTTGCAGTAATGATAAAGTGCTCAAGTAAAAGCAAACCAGAGATTTAGAGTGGTTTGGTCAGTCTTGACCTACTCCACTTTTGGCTTCCTCCTCCGACGAGGTCACCGACATCAACTAGCTGCCTTCCTTCAATCGGCGAAGGCTAACTGCCCTTTTACAGTTTCTCTCCTTTTGACGGGCTCAGGAGACAACCCTTACAGATGTTTTCTCTCCTCTCTTTACAATTCAAACTTGAAGAATAGAAGGAGGAGAACTAGCAGTTTTGAGCTCTAAGAAACACAGAATGATAGCAAGATTTCGAGTGTATGTGCTGTTCTTTCAGTGCTGAATGGGTGGGGTATATATAGGCCCCAACCCAATTCAAATTTGGAGCTCAAAACGATCAAATCGATCAAATCCCGAATTCGGGATCAAAGTTGCACCTCTTGATCGGAGAGGTTGCACCTTTGCGGCGAGCTTCGAAGATCGAGCCTCTGGCGATGCCACCTCTGTCGAGGCGGTTGCACCTCTCTGCCAGAGCTCGAAGACCGAGCTCAGTGGTTGCACCGCTTGATGGAGAGGTTACATCGCCTTGGCAGAGCTCGAAGAATGAGCCCCAGGCGATTGCACCTCTTGGTTGGGGCGGTTGCACCTCTTTTTTATTTCAGCTCACTTGGTTTGGCTCCAAACTTGGCCCAAACCAGTCCCAACTTGAGCCTAATTGGCCCCTACTTGGGTTATAGGATTAACACCTAATCCTAACCCTAATTAACGTGCTAACTATGAATTTAAAGACATTTTCTAAGCTATTACAAAGTCCGCAAGTCAAGACTTCTTCTGGCGAGCTTCCGACAAACTTCCGGCGGTCTTCCGATGAACTCTCGAAAACCATTCTGCGGACTCCCGGCAAGCTCCTAGAATTCACGATTTGATCTTAGCGAGTTCCAATGAGCTTCTTCGGCAAGCTCCGATCTTTCTCGGCGAGCTCTGGTAGCATTCCCGACGAACCTTCGGACTTCCGTCGAACTCTCGAACTCGCAACGAATCCTTCGCGCTTGACTCCGACACTTTGTTTCGCTTTATGTCTTCATCTTTATCATAGTTAATCCTGCACAATTAACACAAAACTTCAATCGAGACAATTAATCCTAAGCAATTTAACCAAGTTGTCCGGCATGTCATTGGTCCCTTGACGCTTCATCCGATTCTTCGGCGCATCGTCCTCTCCTACAGCCTATTGCCCAATCGGCCAGTTGACTCCGCAACTCCGATATCCTTGGCACAATACCCGCTCTTCTTGGCCCGATGCCCGAGTCCACGGCTCGAAGCCTTCTGTCGATACGTCGACCGATCCACCGGCCCGACGTCCAATCTTCTGACATGTTCCTCCGGCACAACATGATGTTCCTGCTTTAATTGTCTCATCCTGATCGAAGCATCCTACGTCACTCAAAACGCAGATTAAATCATAAACATATATCAAGTAGTTTCATCATCAAAATACGAGATTCAACAATCTCCCCCTTTTTGATGATGATAACCACTTGATGGCGGAGTTAAACTTAACCCCCGGAGTTTAAACAAACTCCCCCTATCAATATGCCATATTGATAGAACCTTGAATTCAAACTGAATTCAAGTCATTGCAATATTCATCCTGAATACTTGCAACACGTCAACATGAACATATGCATAAACTTATGCATCACATGTCATGTCATCAACATACTTCTCCCCCTTTGTCATCAATAAAAAGGAGAAGTATCACAATCAATCGTTTGTGATATTGATTCAACTCATTGCATGAAAAACATAGTATCAAGTTTTATCATCATGCAATCTTGGAGCTAGAAGATTTAGCAAGTGTTACATCATGCTTAGAACATTCATGCTATCAAGTTTTAGATATGCAAGTTTTATAGCATATAAGATAGCACTTTTGGTAATGTTCAAGATAGCAAGTTCTACATCATGCAAGCTAGCAAATTAGAGATGTTCAAGAAGGCAACTCTTGCTTCTTGAAAATTTTGTTCACTTTGCTAGATGCGCAAGTTAGCATTTTTGCTTCTTGAGATAGGCAAGATAGCAATCAAGTTTTTGCATCTTCTTGACTTGTACAAGCTAGCTACTTAAGAAAGGAAGAACTCATGGCAAGCTTCTGGACTTCTCGAATCTGTACTCGGAGAACCTCCGACGACCGTCCGAACTTCCGTCGAACTCCCAACGTGATCATGATCTTGACTCCGGCGCAACTCCTGCTGCTTGTCTGACTTTCATCGTAGTTAATCCTGCACAACAAAACAAAAACTTCGATCGAGACAATTAATCCAAAGCAATTAACCAAGTTGTCCAGCATGTCATTGGTCCCTCGACGCTTCGTCTAATTCTTCGGCGCATCGTCCTTTCCTGCAGCCTATTGCCCAATCGGCCAGTTGACTCTACAACTCCGATATCCTTGGCACAATACCCGCTCTTCTTGGCCCGATGCCCGAGTCCACGGCCCGAAGCCTTCTGTCGATACGTCGACCGATCCACCGGCCCGACGTCCAATCTTCTGACATGTTCCTTCGGCACAACATGATGTTCCTGCTTTAATTGTCTCATCCTGATCGAAGCACCCTGCGTCACTCAAAACCCAGATTAAATCATACACATATATCAAGTAGTTTCATCATCAAAATACGAGATTCAACAATCTCCCCCTTTTTGATGATGACAACTACTTGATGACGGAGTTAAACTTAACCCCCGGAGTTTAAACAAACTCCCCCTATCAATATGCCATATTGATTGAAACTCTTAGATTCAAAAATCTAAGCAACATGTCATCATAAACGTAGTTAACCTTAACTTCCAGAGTTTAAACAAACTCCCCCTATCAATATGCCATATTGATAGAACCTTGAATTCAAACTGAATTCAAGTCATTGCAATATTCATCATGAATACTTGCAACACGTCAACATGAACATATGTATAAACTTATGCATCACATGTCATTTCATCAACATACTTCTCCCCCTTTGTCATCAACAAAAAGGAGAAGTATCACAATCAATCGTTTGTGATATTGATTCAACTTATTGCATGAAAAACATAGTATCAAGTTTTATCATCATGCAATCTTGGAGCTAGAAGATTTAGCAGGTGTTACATCATGCTTAGAACATTCATGCTATCAAGTTTTAGATATGCAAGTTTTATAGCATATAAGATAGCACTTTTGGTAATGTTCAAGATAGCAAGTTCTACATCATGCAAGCTAGCAAATTAGAGATGTTCAAGAAGGCAACTCTTGCTTCTTGGAAATTTTGTTCACTTTGCTAGATGCGCAAGTTAGCATTTTTGCTTCTTGAGATAGGCAAGATAGCACATTTGCTTCTTTTGAGATAGCAACTTTTTGCTTCTCTTTAGACGAACAAGCTAGCAATTTTTATGATATACAAGTTTCACAATATATAAGCTAGCAAAAATTTCGAAAGCAAATGCAAGATAGCTTTCTTGTGTAAGCTCATGATTCTTGCTTCCTATTGCAATGTGCAAATTGCAAGTTTTGCTCTTTGAGATATTCAAGATAGTGATGTTCAAGAAGACAATTTTTCTTCTTGAAATAAGCAAGTTAGCAATCTTTGCTACTTAAGATAGGCAAGCTAGCAATCAAGTTTTTGCATCTTCTTGACTTGTACAAGCTAGCTATCTCCCCCTTTGTCTTTGTCAAAAAGAAAGGAAGAATACAGTTTTGTAGTTCTTTTTCCTTTTACAATGATTTCAAAATCATAACAAAGGATGAATAATCAAGTCATGAATGTCAAGACAATTTTTCATCATGAATATCATTGCATGCATCGTTATCATAGGTTGAAGTATTACATGCATAATTTCATATCACCATTCATAATTACATTAATGTTTCAATATAGCAATTTTTCTCAAAGTGTGTAACTTAGCACTCATAGCATTTTAAATCATGATTTACATCATATGCAATACATCACATCATAATTAGAAAGCACAAGTATTGCATACATAATTGCAAATCATAAATGTTTCATATCATGATGGTATCAATTTTGTCAAATTATATCCATCAATAACTCCTCATTTGTATTTCATGCATTATTTCATTTCATCTCATAAGGAATATCAAGAAGAGTTATTGGATGAGGAGATAAATATTTTATGAATACACGGAATTGTATAAAATTCATATCATAAGTGTTTCGTGTATTCATATTATCACATGAAGCATATTATCATTTTTGAGATTCATAACATGAATAACGTTATTACTATTTCATTAATTTCGAGATTCACACAATATCATGCATTAATCTTGATAAGATGGGAAAAGCATTTTATTTTTAAGTGATTCTTTTAACACATCATAAAAACTCATTCATAATTCAAGTAATTTACAAGATATCATAAATAAATTTATCACTTGTATTTCATCAAAATCGAGAACTCTAGAGATAGAAAATGATTGAAGCATTTAACATGATTGAAGCATGATTCATACTTAAAGTGTATCTTATGTCGTAAATACGAATCAAGCATTTGTCAAATCTGAAATCATCCTCAAAATAACATTCATATATGACAATCATAGATTTATTAAAAAATCAATAAGATAGAGGATTGCATTTCAAGTGTTTATCAATTGTAGCATTTCATCACATGGTAAGATATCAATGCGTAAAATTACGATACAAGTTCTTGATATCTTAACGTATGGTGCAAACATGGCATAATGCAAATTTGGCAATCATAGCATCAATTCATATAAGCATTGCAAATATGGCAATCATATCAATTCATATATCTCTTGATGATGCAAGCATGGCATAATCATAGCATAGTGTTTATAGCATCAATTCATATATTTCTCCCCTTTTTTTTTTTTTTAAGTGTTTCATCTTAAGTGATCGATTTCATGTTAGCATGCCTTTTCATTTATGTCAAATGAAAACATGCATCAATTTTTAAAGCCACTGTTATTATCATGAAAGTCGATAATTATCATCATACATAATTTCAAAAATATATACTCATAACTTCAAATTTAAACATGATTTAATATACTCAAAATCGAGAAATAACAATGGACATCAACATGATACAAATTATTACTTCTCAACCACATATAGCATGATTTCATAAGGTATTTTTAATCAAAATCATTTTGTTTATCATAAACATGCAATTTTCATGATTATTTTCAAAATTACTAGAATGATAAGCATGATTCCTAATTGTTTGTATTTTCATTATAAGATTATTAAACATGCAATTTTCAAGAAAATTAAAAAAAAAAAGCTTTATGAAAGCATCATGTAATTTCAAAGTAAATTAAAGGCATTTTGATTACCTCAGCGTCGAAAGGCATAAAGGCGTAGTTTGCTACCTTGCCTTTGTTGATTTTCTCCTCGTCTTCGGAGGAGCTCGATTCATCCCAATTTTTGTTCTTCTTCTTGCGTTCAAAGCAAGTAGTTCCATTCTTTTTGCTTTTTAATTTTCGTTTCATTTGTAGTTTAAGTTCACCATCACTTGAGCTTATGCTCGAGTGGTCTTCAAATGTTCTATGTCCCAAATCCTTCCTGTTCTTTGGAAGGTGGTTCTGTTCATCATTGTCCTCATCACTTGAGTCATCGCTCAAGTGGCATTCATTTGTCCAGAGTTCCAAATCCTTCCTATTCTTTGGAAGGTGATTGTGTTCAACATGTTCATCATGTGCATTGTGCACCATTTCATATGTCATCAATGAACCAATTAGTTCTTCAAGTGGAAATTGGTTCAAGTTTTTCGATTCTTGAATAGCAGTTACTTTTGAATCCCAAGTTTTAGAAAGTGAGCGCAAAACTTTGTTAACGAGTTCAAAATCCGAAAAGCTTTTACCAAGTGATTTTAAACCATTGACGACATCCGTAAAACGGGTGTACATGTCAACAACGGTTTCGCTTGGTTTCATACGAATAAGCTTGAAATCATGCAGTAAAATATTAACTTTCGAGTCTTTGACTCTACTAGTTCCCTCGTGCGTGATTTCAAGAGTGCGCCAGATATCGAAAGCCGTTTCGCACAAAGAAACCCGATTGAACTCATTTTTGTCCAAAGCGCAAAATAAGGCATTCATAGCCTTTGCGTTTAAAGAAAAATACTTCTTCTCTAAATCCGACCATTCGTTCATCGGTTTAGAGGGAAGTTGAAAACCGTTTTCAACGATATTCCATAAATCCAGATTTAGAGAAATCAAGAAAACTCTCATTCGAGTTTTCCAATAAGTGTAGTCCAATCCATTAAAGAACGGTGGACGAAAGACCGAAAAGCCCTCTTGAAGAGCCATTTCTCTCGGGTGTAAATCCGAAATGAGAAATACCCCGCTCTGATACCAATTGTTAGGATCGAGAGCACTAAGAGGGGGGGTGAATTAGTGCAACGGATAACTTTCTGTGATTAAAACCGAAAGCAGTGTTTGAATGATAAGGACAACTCTGTATGAGAGTTGATACTAAGCAAGGTTTCAGTCAATCTATGCAGGCAGTTAGCAGCAATGATGAAAACCAGAATATCGGCGCAAACTGAAATCCGATGTTCGTACGAAGAAACAGATTTACGTCTAAGTGTCGATTCATAAATCACTTGTTTAGACAGAAGTATAAAGACAGTGTGCTGCTATTGTACAGCTCAAAAAGTAATCTGCAAAAAGCAGATTTACGTCTAAACGCAGATTTACGTCTAAACGCAAATTTACGTCTAAACATAAATTTACGTCTAAACTTTGAAACTCGTTTGTAAAATCGTAGAAGGCAGTATGCAGTTGAAATCAAGATGTAAACATAAACTGAAATCTGATGATTGTACGAGGAAAGCCGATTTACGTCTAAATGCAGTTTTGCGTCTAAACGCAGTTTTTCGTCTAAACGCAGTTTTACGTCTAAACGCAGTTTTGCGTCTAAACGCTATTTTACGACTAAACGCAGTTTTACGTCTAAACGCAGTTTTGTGTCTAAACGCTGTTTTACGTCTAAACGCAGTTTTACGTCAAAGCGTAATTTTACGTCTAAACGCAGTTTTGAACTTTGAAAAGCGTTTTATGAATACGCAGAAGGCAATTTGCAGTTATAAATGGAATCAAAACGTAAGCGTAAACTGCAGCGTAAAGATCGTACGAAAACACCGATTTACGTCTGAATGTAGATTCGGAAAGATCAAAGTTTAGAGACTCGTTCGTAAAAGCGCAGAAGGCAGTAGCTATGTAGGAGGTTTGCAGTAATGATAAAGTGCTCAAGTAAAAGCAAACCAGAGATTTAGAGTGGTTCGGTCAGTCTTGACCTACTCCACTTTTGGCTTCCTCCTCCGACGAGGTCACCGACGTCAACTAGCTGCCTTCCTTTAATGGGCGAAGGCTAACTGCCCTTTTACAGTTTCTCTCCTTTTGACGGGCTCAGGAGACAACCCTTACAGATGTTTTCTCTCCTCTCTTTACAATTCAAACTTGAAGAATAGAAGGAGGAGAACTAGCAGTTTTGAGCTCTAAGAAATACAGAAAGACAGCAAGATTTCGAGTGTATGTGTTGTTCTTTCAGTGCTGAATGGGTGGGGTATATATAGGCCCCAACCCAATTCAAATTTGGAGCTCAAAACGATCAAATCGATCAAATCCCGAAATTCCGGGATCAGGCGGTTGCACCTCTTGACTAGAGAGGTTGCACCGCTTGGCAGAGCTCGAAGACTGAGCCTCTGGGCGGTGCCACCTCTGTCAGAGGCGGTTGCACCTCTCTGCCAGAGCTCGAAGACCGAGCTCAAGCGGTTGCACCGCCTGACTGGAGAGGTTGCACCGCCTGGCAGAGCTCGAAGACTGAACCCTGGGCGGTTGCACCTCTTGGCTGGGGCGGTTGCACCGCCCAGTGTCGCTGGGAGACATAGCCTGGGCGGTTGCACCTCTTGGCTGGGGCGGTTGCACCTCTTTTACTATTTCAGCTCACTTGGTTTGGCTCCAAACTTGGCTCAAACCAGTCCGAACTTGAGCCTAATTGGCCCCTACTTGGGTTATAGGATTAACACCTAATCCTAACCCTAATTAACATGCTAACTATGAATTTAAAGACATTTTCTAAGCTATTACAAAGTCCGCAAGTCAAGACTTCTTCTGGCGAGCTTCCGGCAAAATTCCGGCGATCTTCCGATGAACTCTCGGAAACCATTCTGCGGACTCCCGACATGCTCCTAGACTTCACGATTTGATCTTAGCGAGTTCCAATGAGCTTCTTCGGCAAGCTCCGATCTTTCTCGGCGAGCTCTGGTAGCATTCCCGACGAACCTTCGGACTTCCGTCGAACTCTCGAACTCGCAACAAATCCTTCGCGCTTGACTCCGACACTTTGTTTCGCTTTATGTCTTCATCTTTATCATAGTTAATCCTGCACAATTAACACAAAACTTCGATCGAGACAATTAATCCTAAGCAATTTAACCAAGTTGTCCGGCATGTCATTGGTCCCTTGACGCTTCGTCCGATTCTTCGGCGCATTGTCCTCTCCTGCAGCCTATTGCCCAATCGGCCAGTTGACTCCGCAACTCCGATATCCTTGGCACAATACCCGCTCTTCTTGGCCCGATGCCCTATTCCACGGCCCGAAGCCTTTTGTCGATACGTCGACCGATCCACCGTCCCGACGTCCAATCTTCTGACATGTTCCTCTGGCACAACATGATGTTCCTGCTTTAATTGTCTCATCCTGATCGAAGCATCCTACGTCACTCAAAACGCAGATTAAATCATAAACATATATCAAGTAGTTTCATCATCAAAATACGAGATTCAACATATACTAGGTACACTTGGACCTATTTCTTAGTTCACAAAAGTGATTGTTTCAAGTACTTCTCAAAATTTTATAAACTCACTCAAAATGAAAAGGGCTTCATGATTTCATCAATTCGGAGTGATCACGGTGGCGAATTTCAAAATCATGATTTCCAAAATCTTTGTGAAGTTAATGGATACAATCACAACTTCTCCACTCCAAGAAATCCTCAACAAAATGGAGTAGTTGAAAGAAAAAATAGAAACCTACAAGAAATGGCAAGAACTATGTTAAATGAACATAGTCTACCCAAGTATTTTTGGGCTGAAGCCGTGAATACAGCTTGCTACATCATGAATAGGGTTCTAATAAGACCATCTTCATCAAAAACTCCCTATGAATTATGGAATAACAAAAAACCAAATGTTTCTTATTTTAAAGTTTTCGGTTACAAATGCTTTATTTTGAATGAAAAGGATGCCTTAGAAAAATTTGATGCTAAATCCGATGAAAGCATCTTTCTTGGTTACTCTTCTGTTTCTAAAGCTTTTCGTGTTTTTAACAAAAGAACCTTAGTTATAGAAGAGTCTATTCATGTTGTCTTTAATGAAATTTCTAATTTAAAGAAAAATAATTTTGATGATGATCTTGGTTTTGATAATTTAAATTTAAATGAACCCCCTCCTCAAAATAGCAACTTGGATACATCTTCTTCTGAAATTTCCTTACCCAAGGAATGGAAGTATATGGATGCTCATCCAAAGGAGCTAATTATAGGGGTTCAAACTCGCTCTTCTTTCAAGAATTTTTGTGCCAACGCCGCCTTCCTTTCTCAAAATGAACCAAAATGCATTGATGAGGCCTTAAAAGATGATTTTTGGGTCATTGCAATGCAAGAAGAATTGAACCAATTTGAGAGGAATGAAGTATGGAAGCTTGTTCCTAGACCTAGTAACCATTTAGTCATTGGTACTAAATGGATCTTTAGAAACAAGCAAGACGAATGCGGTATCGTGGTTAGAAACAAGGCTAGATTAGTGGCCAAAGGTTTCAACCAAGAAGAAGGAATCGACTATGAAGAAATCTTCGCTCCTGTGGCAAGATTAGAAGCCATTAGGATGCTCCTTGCCTATGCTTGTAGTAATAATTTTAAACTATTTCAAATGGATGTCAAAAGTGCTTTCTTGAATGGTTTTATTTCCGAAGAAGTATATGTTGAACAACCTCCCGGATTTGAAAACTCTCTTCTTCCTAATCATGTATTCAAATTAACTAAGGCTCTTTATGGCTTAAAACAAGCTCCTAGAGCTTGGTATGAAAGACTTAGTTCCTTTTTTATTTTAAATAATTTTACCAAAGGTAAGGTTGATACTACATTGTTTATCAAATACTTTGAAAATAATTTTCTTATTGTACAAATTTATGTTGACAATATTATTTTTGGCTCTTCGGATGAATCACTATGTGAATCATTTGCCAAATAAATGAGTCACGAATTTGAAATGAGTTTAATTGGTGAATTAACCTTCTTTTTGGGATTACAATTCAAATAACTCAGTGATGGTATATTTCTTAACAAATATAAATATATATTAGAATTGTTAAAATGATTTAACATGAATGATTCAAAAGCAATAAACACCCTTATGAGTACTTCGACTAAGTTAGATATGGATGAAAATAGTGAAAATTTTGATAAAAAAACATATAGGGGAATGATAGGTGGTCTACTCTACCTCACCGCGATTAGACCGGACGTCATGTTTAGTATAGGACTCTGCGCTCGATTTCAATCTAATCCTAAATTATTTCACATTAAGAGTGTCAAAAGAATATTTAGATATCTTAAAGAAACTCCATTTTTTTTTTTTTTGGTAAGTATAAGTAAATTGATTATGTGTAAAGTTTCTACAAATAGCTTTATCTATACAAGTCATAGACATAGCCAAGTAACTCATAGACTGCGAATGCGATAGTTATGACTACACATGCTGTAGATTATAACTCCTAATTATAATCAACATAGAAAATGTTTAACCAGATATATCAAAACTACCTGTGGGTACATAATTTGGCATCATTCCCAAGATCTTTAGCTAATAGCAAAATTAAATTTGATAAAAATATCTTTTTCTCTTTGGGTAAAGTGCTCCGTTTTGAGATCTTGCTCCATACAGGATCTTGAGTCTCTAATAATCTCTTTCAATAGCTGAGCATTGTTTGTGTGTTGACATTTAAATATTCTGTTACATCTCTCCTTCCACATCCACCAAATAGCACATCTGAAAGTAACCTTTGCCAGTTGCGTGAGAGGCCCTTTTCTTGAGAAACATTGCATGAGGTCACATAGTAATTGGTGCAAGTTTGGTTGCGGCAGTCTATTGAGTTCAAATTGCTGGAGAATCTCCTTCCATATCTATTTTGTATAATCACAAGTAAAATAGAGGTGGTCAACAGTTTCTTCTTGTTGCATACAAAGGGAGCATCGGTTAACATGATAGATACCTCTTCTTTTCATATTGTCTAATGTAGGTAGTTTATTGAGAAGGGTCTGCCATGTACATAAGGAATGTCTTTGTGATCCCGGTCGATCCCATATCCAACTGCTTGGGACCCACTTGTTATTTCTTTGCCTAATTTGATTCCATGCGGATGTGGCACTAAATTTGCCATTGTCATGAGGCCAAATAAGTATATCTGAAGAGTTGTTCCTGATTGGAATAGCTATAATAGTCGGCTAAAAGTGATAACATTTCGGTAAATAGGATTAGGGAGACACCAAATGCAGTTAGCAATGAACTTCGAAAACCTTCCAATCTTTGGGAGCCCTAAGATCTTTTAAGTATTCTATCACCATATAATTGAAATATACTCTTCCCATTCACCCAAGGATCGTACCACATATTAGTACTAGTTCGAAGAGATTGCATAGGAAATATGTTTGATTAGCCAATTCCTTGCCTTTAAAATTCCTTTCCAAGTTTGCAGTGGTATGTTCTTGTTGAAATTTCCCAGATTGATTCTTTTGAAAGATACCTAGCATAAACCCAATGTGACCATAAGGAACATTTGTTTTGCAAAAAGATCCCACAATTGCTGCACCGGACATGCTTGATTCCAATCTCTAGTATTTCTCAAGTTTAGCCCCCCTTCATCTTTTTCGGTTTGCAAATGCTATCCCAATTTACCATATGCATTGCCTTATCATTTGTGTCATTCCAGAAGAAGTTCATTAATAACCGTTCAATATCTTGGAGAAGTCCAGCAGGCAGAAGAAATGCATTACACCAATATATAGAGTAGGAGTTCAATACCGAACGGATGAGTTCGAGTCGTCCTGCTTTTGATAGAAACCTATTTTTCCAAGAAGAAATTCTATTCTTTATTTTTTGCAATTAGGCTGATAGTGGGTTTTGTGAATGCCTGTGGATATGAGCGGGAGACCCAAATAAGGAACTGGCAAGCTGGAACTCCAAATTTAGGATTGTGATATCCAAGGTTTGATAAATTCGATTTAATAGCTTATGCAGATGCTGATTTTGGAGGAAGTAAAGAAGGAATTCTTTCTTCCTCCTTGATTTTCAGAGGTGTTTGACTAAAGATAGGTTGAGATATTGAGTTGTACTTTAATATATCATTTAGAATCGAAAGAGAAGGTTGAATTCAAATCCACAAAAGAACGGGACAAGGATGAGACATTTTTCGAAAAATATATTCAAACAAGCTTATTTTAAGGGACAATTTAACATGCCTAGTTCCCTTCTAATGATTTCAAATTGGTCTTCGTTTATGGCTTTTGTAAAAATATCTGCTAATTTGTTTTTGGTAAGTAAAAGTAAATTGATTATGTGTAAAGTTTTTACAAATAGCTTTATCTATACAAGTCATAGACAAAGCCAAGTAACTCATGGAGTTCGAATGCGATAGTTATGACTACACATGCTGTAGACTATAACTCCTAATTATAATCAACATAGAAAATGTTTATCCAGATATATCAAAACTACCTGTAGGTACATAATTTGGCATCATTCCCAAGATCTTTAGCTAATAGTAAAATTAAATTTGATAAAAATATCTTTTTCTCTTTAGATAAAGTACTCCGTTTTGAGATCTAGCTCCATACAGGATCTTGAGTCTCTAATAATCTCTTTCAATAGCTGAGCATTGTTTGTGTGTTGACATTCAAAGATTCTGTTATATCTCTCCTTCCACATCCACCAAATAGCGCACCTGAAAGCAAGGTTCGCCGAACCGTACCGTACCGGTGTTTCGACGCTGGCTCGGTACGGTACAGTACGGCGTACCGAGCGGTATACCGAGGTGTACCGCTCGGTACACCTGATTTCACCGATTTATCCCTCCGAAAATACCTGAAAATTAAAAAAAAAGTTAGGATAGAGTTTTCAAGTTACAAATAAATATAGTAATAGTATAAGTTTAGCAAAATCAATGTAAATTAGGTAAAAATAGCATCACATATCTTTTTCGGGCTTTGAGGTAGTCTTGTTCGAGGTTCGTATTTCAGCTCGTTATAGATTGAAATATCTATAGAAAAATCAGTTGAATTGTTAGACTATTTTGTTACAATATAAACTCTAAAATTCAAATGAATTAAATAATCATATATCTAGATATACCTGATTGTTAATTCTACCACCAAAACGAACGACGGGCCTCCACGGGTGGTGGATCGGGGTCCTCGATCCGATACATATCAATATGATACGTTTGTTGGACCCAATCATGAAATTGATCCCATGACATAGTGTATTGATACACCGTATGCCATTGATGCATCAATGTGGTACTGATCGTAGATTGATCGTCATAAATCATATTTGTCCGAGGCAGCTCTTGAGGCATATATTGGTGTTGTTCTGTATCATGCTGTTGCTCAGAGAAGGATGACCAACTATCACCATACTGTTGTTGCCCATATGATTCTTCATAATACGATGGCTGTGAATACGATGAGTCTCTTTCTGTGTCTATATCATGTATGCTCTGTCGCATTTGTTCATATTCATCCACTGCCTTCCCCTTCCCCTTCTCCTTTCCCTTCCGCGCATAAACTTGACCAGTACCTTGTCGAGTTCCATGATCTGAATCTTGAGTGGCATGTGTAAAATATTGCTCCTCAGTCCATTCACCACCCTCAAGTTGTGCAGACGAGACCAACGACTGCCCGGTATCACCGCCATCATCTGTTGAGGCACTGCTGTCCGTGTTGCTGTCATGTCTCTGGACCGAACGAGAAAGAGAATGTGATTGAGTTTATGAGAGAAAAGAAATGTTTGAGAGAGAGTTTAAGAGAGTATAATGAAATAGGAGAGAGAAGATTAGTTTAAATAGGAGGAGAAATGGCTCCAACGGTCAATTTGACCATTGGAGCACTGTAGCACTGCTACAGTGTGGTAATGGTCGATTTCGACCGTTACCGAGTGGTATCGGGCGGTAATGGTCGAAATCGACCGTTACCGAATGGTATCGAGCGGTAACGGTCGAAATTTCGACCGTTACCGCCCGATACATGCTTTTTTTGGTGTACCGCTCGGTAGAGGGCGGTCCGCGTACCGGTCGCCTCTCGGACCGGTACGTACCGCCCGTACCGGGCGGTACACATCGGTATGGCGAACCTTGCCTGAAAGTAACCTTTGCCAGTTGTGTGAGAGGCCCTTTTCTTGAGAAACATTGCATGAGGTCGCCTAGTTCTTAGTGCAAGTTTGGTTGTGGCAGTCTATTGAGTTCAAATTGCTGGAGAATCTCCTTCTATATCCATTTTGTATAATCACAAGCAAAATAGAGGTGGTCAATAGTTTCTTCTTGTTGCATACAAAGGGAGCATCGGTTCACATGATAGATACCTCTTTTTTTCATATTGTCTATTGTAGGTAGTTTATTGAGAAGGGCCTGCCATGTACATAAGGAATGTCTTTGTGATCCCGGTCGATCCCATGTCCAACTGCTTGGGACCCACTTGTTATTTCTTTGCCTAATTTAATTCCATGCGGATGTGGCACTAAATTTGCCATTGTCATGAGGCCAAATAAGTATATCTGAAGAGTTGTTCCTGATTGGAATTGCTATAATAGTCGGCCAAAGTGATAACATTTCGGGAGAAATAGGATTAGGGAGACACCAGGTACCGTTAGCAATGAACTCAGAAACCTTCCAATCTTTGGGAGCCCCAAGATCTTTTCGTATTCTGTCACCATATAATTGAAATATACTCTTCCCATTCACCCAAGGATCGTACCACATATTAGTACTAGTCCCATTCAAAAATCAATCTTCTCTTACATTCTTTCGAACTTTTCCGGATGAAACCGAGTGAAACCATTGGCGACATGTTTACCCGTTTCACGGATGTCGTCAATGGTCTAAAAGGACTCGGAAAAAGTTTTTCGGATTTTGAGCTCGTAAATAAGATTCTAAGATCTCATCCTAAGAGTTGGGATCCTAAAGTCACTGCTATTCAAGAGGCAAAAGATCTACACAACTTCCCTCTTGAAGAACTAATCGGGTCATTAATGACCTACGAGATGACTTGTAAAGCTCATGAAGAGCAAGAAGACATCCTTCCAAAGAACAGGAAGGATATAGCACTTAAAACATCAGAAGACCACTTGAGAGCAAACTCAAGTGATGAGGACTGTGATGATGACTTGGCACTTCTAGCAAGAAAATTTAAAAAATTCTTTAAAAGAAACAAGTTTAAGGATGACGCAAAAAATAAACTTGAACCCAAGAAGGACCAAGTTATTTGCTATGAATGCAAAAAGCCGGGACACTACAAGAGTGATTGCCCCCAAGCCAAGAAGAGAACATCCAAGAAGAAGGCGCTCAAAGCAACAAGGGATGATTCGAGCGCATCCGAAGAAGAGGAGTCCAACACCGAGCAAGTTGCTCATTACACCTTAATGGCCATCAGAGATGAGATAACAAATTTAATTGATGCAGATTTACCTTATCATGAATTATTAAATGCTTTCCATCAATTATTTGATGAATGTAAGACAATTAGTAGAAAATATAAATCGCTAAAAAAGGAGCATGATAGTCTTATTTGTAATTTCGATAAGTTAAAAGCTGAACATCATGATAGTTTAAGCTCATGCATAAATGCCATGATCTAGAAACTCTCCAAAAGGAAAACTTGCTACTTAAGGACACATTGAAGAAATTCGAGATTGGTAGCAAGTCATTAAACATGATCCTTGCAAACAAGGGTCACGTTCCTTGAAGAAGTGGAATTGGATTTGTGAGAAGTCCTCACCAAAATCCAACCACCTTCATAAAAGACTCCATCTTACATGTTCGACATCAAAACAAATGCAACTTTTGTTACAAATTTGGACACAAGACGCATTATTGTCCATTCAAGGAAATTAGTCCAAACAAATTGATTTGGGTTCCTAAAGGAACCATGATAAATTCTATGCAACATGATAGACAATGTAGATCTATTTGTGAGGCACCCAAAAGCAAATGGGTACCTAAAAATCATCCCTTCCTGTAAAAACATTAAAGACATAAAAATTTTAGGCTGGAGCAAGAAATAATATTCTGCTCCTTGATTCTCGATAGTCATGACCCAAGATCCAAAAAGGAACTCGCATTGCTCTCTAGCCTAAATAACAGATGGAGATTATAAATTTAAAATCACAAATGCAATTTAGATACAACTTTATTTGACTTTTCAGAATTAGAAACGTATGATTCCCAAATTCACATATCCTCTGGATTTTTGAACCCATCAATTTCATCCGTTCATAACCTTCGAATTCACAAAGTCTGTCATGAACTTGCAAGGCTTACCAACTTGAACAAACTATCACAAACATGTATACGACATTGAGAGTATGCACGTTAAAAGATCTATCTTGATCGTACAAAAGTCCTTGCCTTAAAATGAAAACTCTTACATAATTACGTAAGTAAAGTTGATTGCTCAGAATGAAAATTCTTCTCAAGACAAAAAACTCTCAGATCAGATCACTCTGATCAAAACAAGTGCTCACCGCCTGCAGGCGGTGGCACCGCCCCAACTGGAGGTAGCACCTCCAACCGTCACGTGTTGCAAGCGGTTGCACCGCTCCAGCCAGAGGTGCAACTGCCCGCAACTCTGCCCTTTTTAACCCAAGCTAGGGCCGGTGGTGAAACCGATCCCAACTCATTCCCTTCCCTCCTCTACTCTTCCAAGCCTCCTCCATCCCTATTACACCCCTCTTAGCATCCCAAATACCCCTCATTTCAAAGCAAGACATCAACAATCCTTCCCTCTCTTGAAGATCTCACTAAGGTACTCTCTAAGAAGCTCTTAAACTCTTTTTTCATTCATTTACTCTTGCTCATCACTATTCTTCTAAACAGCAGTAGTTATGGGATCTAGAAGATCCTCAAGGGACAAAGGAAAGAGGAGATTAGTAGAAGATTTTGATCTCACCCTTTTCGATTCAAAACACCATGCTGAAAAATTTTCCTCTTTCGAACTTATTTTTTGGTAAATAAAAGTAAATTGATTATGTGTAAAGTTTCTACAAATAGCTTTATCTATACAAGTCATAGACAAAGCCAAGTAACTCATAGAGTGCGAATGCGATAGTTATGACTACACATGCTGTAGATTATAACTCCTAATTATAATCTACGTATAATTAAGAGACTCCTAACTAAGAGACTCTCTTAGTTCATTTAAATCTACGTATTTTCCCTTATTGACACTCCTAAGTCTTGGCCTCTTTCGAACTTAGGAATGTCAATAAGAGAAAATACATAGATTTAAATGAACTAAGAGACTTAGAGACAATCCAATGGTTTGAAAACTTAGATCTACTTCCAATTTTGTAAATTAACAAACCCATCTATCCAAGACTTGTTAGATTGTTTTACAACAACATACAAATAGATGAAGAAGAAAGAATGTCCACCTATCTTTTAGGACAACACATCTCAATTACGGATAGATTCATTTGCAACATGATAGGCATTCCCATGAAAAGTATAGGACTTTACTTTAGAGGATCATGGGATGATGAAACTGTTGGAACAACTTATGTTGGAGCCTTAGGAACAATTTTTGCCAATCCCAACTTAGCATTTGTTCCTAAAAGTTGTAAACATCTACTGCCTCTAAACACTAAGGTACTTCATCATATCCTAACTAGCATTATTCTCCCTAAACAATACCATCATGATGAAGTAAGTCAATTAGAATTAGGAACTATATATTTGATCATGAAAGGACATGACATCTGTCTTAGTTATCTTATCCAATAAAACATGTTAGAACTATCAAAGAAAGACATGATGCTCCCATATGGTGATATAATCACTAGAATAATGAAAGCCTACGATATTCTAATACCACCGGATGAAGAAGTAATAAAAATAGATAGATTTAGCATAATAAATAAAAATCTACTTCACCGATTAAGATGTTTTTATAAAAACGGTAACTGGGTTTGAATGCCAAGAAGAACTGATCCCCCTCAACCTGAACCAAAACCGGAAACACCAGTATTTAGGGGTACCCAATCTCCTCCGATTTGTCCCTTTGAGGAAACACATCCATTTGAGCAAACTCATACATCATCTGTCGAAGATATTGGGATTCGGATGGACCGATTCGAACAAAGACAAGAACGGCTTGAACAACGACAAGATCAAATCCTATCAGAGCTGCAGCATATTCATCGTCAATTTGACTCCTTGTTTAGGCACTTTAATTTTCCACCTCATGAATGAGCTTGTATGAACACAATCATATGTTGTTATTGTAAACTCCTTATGTTACTCACCATGATGTACTTTGCCTTGATCCTTGATATGGTTACCTGATATATTTTGAGCATATGTAGAGTTGTAAACATCTATCGTGGTAAATATATGCCTTGTGCCTTGTGGTAAATATAAACTAAATGGTTATCTCGGATTTTATATTGAAACTAAAAGTTTTGAAAACCTTGTGCTTTGATTTCCATGATAAATATAGTTTGAAAAAGTGATATACCAATATAGTTGATAAGTCATTGCCATTGATACTAAACATCAACTAGCTGACATTTTTACAAAACCTCTAAGTGAAGAACAATTTGATTTCATAAGAAGAGAATTATGAATGTTCTTACCAAAAAAAAAATTAGGAATGTTGATGTGTCCAAATAGATAAACTAGTTAAAATTATTTGTTAGACTTTATTGAATGATCAAATCACTTGATTGCCATTACATAACATGTGTTGAAATGTTTTGTCTTCATGATTGTATTTGAAAATCTATAGCATAGTCTTGTCCGAATGCATGAAAGAGTTCATCTCATTTTCAGATTCGCTTAACAGTTGGAATGCTAAAAATCAAATTTTCTCATACACTCTTGTGACAAATATTTTTTTTCTGAAATGGATTTGATGAAATGATTCCTGCTTATGAATTCCATCTTGAAATATGGATGATAGTAATTTTACCTGCAAAAGCTATTTCAAACACATATCTTGACTCAAAGTAAACTCACAAATAGCTGGAATCACAAATGGCTTTCCTCCTTCATTCACAAAGGATTATAACAAAAAAAGGAAGAAGTATTCAAAGCAATCTACGTATCATGCCTTTCTTTATACGCTTGATAACTTGCTTATATTGTTTTCCTGGTATCACAACTACCATGCTTTTTGTTCATGACAAAGGGGGAGAAATATATGAATTGATGCTATAAACATTGATGCTATGATTATGTCATGCTTGCATCACCAAGAGATATTTGAACAGATGCTATAATTTGCATTATGCCTTGAGTTGATATCTTACCATGTGAAGAAATGCAACACTTGCTAAAATATTTGAAATGTGTACATCATGTAATGATATCAAAATCTTACTTCACAGCTTTACATGTTGATATCTTATAATATGATGAATTATTACTATTACCATCATTCAAACTTGTAATGTAAAATCTGAAAATGAATGTCAAGCCTTGACATCATCTTCAGAGAGATACATTATGATGAGAATCATGATGGGAGTATTGATAAGTTCAAATGATTTAACTTATCAATATGTCGCTTGAATTCTTTGGTCTTGAATTCAAAAATGACTTATATCAAGTATGGCATATAGATAGGGGGAGTTAAGGTTAACTCCATTATCAATTGTTTGTCATCATAAAAAAGGGGGAGATTGTTGAATCTCGGATTTTGATGATGAAGTCAATTGTCATTTGTTGTCTAATCTATGTGTTAAGATAAGTGTGCAGGATTAACTACGATGAAAATTAGACATGCAGCAGAAGTTGCGCCGGAGTCAAGACAATGATCACGTTGGGAGTTCGAGAGTTCGACGGAAGTTCGGACTCTCGTCAGAGGTTCTGCGGGAACAAATCCGAGAAGTCCATAAGCTTGCCAAAAGAAGCTTGTCAGAACTCGCCAAGTGGATCGTCGCAAGTCCAGGAGTTTGCCGGAAATCCGCAGAAGCATCACCAAGGGTTCATCGGATAATCGACGGAAGTTCGCCGGAAACTCGCCGAAAGAAGCGATTGACGCACCGGAGCAAGCTACATAAATTGTCTTAGGATTTATCGTAATTAGCATAATGATTAAGTTGGAAATGGGAGGTGATCCCATTAGCTTAATCTTGGGGCAATTGGGCCCCTGAAAAACCCAAATTGGGCCGAATGGATCTACCCATTCGGACCCTGATTGTTGTGAGAGGTGCTACCGCCCAAGCCAGGAGGTAGCACCGCCTGGGCTAAGTCTCCCAGGGAGATTGGGCGGTGCAACCGCCCCAGCCAGGAGATAGCACCGCTTGGTCTCAATCTCCGAGAGAGACTGGGCGGTGCAACCTCCCTAACAGGAGGTAGCACCGTCGGAGCTCGGTCTTCGAGCTCTGGCAGGCGGTGCAACCGCCCTAGTCAGGAGATGCAACCGCCTAAGCTCGGTCTTCGAGCTCTGGCAGGCGGTGCAATCGCCCCTGACAGAGGTGGCACCGCCCAGAGGCTCAGTCTTCAAGCTCTGGCAGGCGGTGCATCCGCCCCAGTCAGGAGGTGCAACCGCCTAATCCCGGAATTCCGGGAATTGACAGTTTTGAGCTCCAAATTTGAACTGGGTTGGGGCCTATAAATACCCCACCCATTCAGCACTGATAGAGCACAGACATACACCGAAATCTTGATCTATTTCTGTGATTCTTAGAGCTCAAAATTGTTGTAAAGGCGAAATGTTCTTCTCCCTCTTTTCTTCCAAGTTCTGAGTTGTAAAGAGAGGAGAGAAAATTTCTGTAAGGGTTGTCTCCTAAGCCCGTCAAAAGGAGTGAAATAGTAAAAGGGTGGTTGGCCTTCGCCTATCGAAGGAAGGCCTCTAGTTGACGTCGGTGACCTCGTCGGTGGAGGAAGCCAAAAGTGGAGTAGGTCAAGATTGACCGAACCACTCTAAATCTCGATTTGCATTTACTTTGAGCATATTATCTTTACTGCAAACCTCCTCTGAAGCTTACTGCTTTATGCGCATATACGATCATGTTTCAAGCTTTGCACTTTCCGAATCAGCGTTTGGACGTAAATCTGCTTTTTCGTACGATCATTATGTTTCAGATTACGTTTACGTTTTGATTTTTACCATAACTGTAAACTGCCTTTATACCCTTGCTTAAACAGCATCTCGCCTAATCAAGTGATTTACGAATCAGCATTTAGACGTAAATCAGTTTCTTCGTACGAATGTCGTATTTCAGTTTGCGCTTATATTCTGGTTTTCAACATAACTGCAAACTGCCTTCATAGATTGACTTTAACATCATCTTGCTTGATCTTAAGTTAAAGTAATCTTAGAATCGGCTTTCAAACAGAAATCATTTTTATCGTTCGAACGCAGTTTCGTTTTAATCGCAGAAAGTTTTCTGCTGCACTAATTCACCCCCCCCTCTTAGTGCTCTTGATCCTAACATTGCGTGCCCCGAAACCGACGGCGCTTTCTCGAACGATCTCGGAATCGATTTTGCGACCCCAATCCAGAAAGCTCTCTCCGAGCCCCACGATACTGACTGCTTAGTGGTCAGGGCAAATTCCGAGCCCGAAAACCATCGCCTCGGAGGTCTACGAGAGAAGTTTTCATCGCTTGTGATGCAAAAAGGAGTGCAACACGAGGACTTCCAAAGGGTTCACCCATCCTAGTAGTACTCTCACCCAAGCACGCTTAATTTCAGAGTTCTGATGGGATTCGGTGCTTTAGTGCTGGTATGATGACACTCATTTTGCCAGCGTCATCCTTCGCCTATGTGCTCGTCACGGCCGACGCATCAACTTACGGAGCCACTTACGCGCCCCAAAACCAACGGCGCTTTCTCGAACTATCTCGGAATCGCTAATGCAAGCTCTTTCCGAGCACCAGCCCAATGACCGCATACCGGTCACGGCAAGTGCGAGCCGAAACCATCGGAACTTTCTAGAACGATCTCGGAATCGCTCTTGCGACCCCTGTCTGGAAATCTCTCTCCGAGACCCACGATACTGACTGCGTAGCGGTCATGACAAATTCCGAGCCCCAAAACCATCGCCTCGGAGGTCTACGGGAGAGGTTTTCATTGCTCGCGATGCAAAAAGGACGATTAGATCTAGGGCGACGGTACTGTAGCGGTGACCAGATCACCCTAGGACGATCCGACTCCTGCAGCGTCGACTTTCTCCCATGGGCGAAGGGCGACGGCACTGTAGCGGCGATCAGATCTCCCAAGGGCGACGGTACTGTCGCGGCGGCGGGCCAGATCTAGGGCGACGGTACTGTAGCGGCGACCATATCTCCCTAAGGCGATCTAACTCCTGCAGCGTCCGCTTTCTCCCACGGGTGAAGGGCGACGACACTGTAGAGGCGATCAGATCTCCCAAGGACGACGGTACTATAGCGGCGGCGACGACACTATAGCAGCGACCAGATCTTGGGCGATGGTAGAGTAGCGGCGACGACATAGTAGCGGCGACCAGATCTCCGTACTGTAGCAGTAACCAGATCTCCCTAGGGCGACGGTACTATAGCGGCGATCTAATATACTGCAGCGGTGGCTTTTCCTAATGGCATCGTTTCTGTAGCGGCGACCAGAAGAGGGATCAAACATGGTAGCGACAGCCCCTAGGGCTGGCGATGGTGGCGAGAGGGTTGAAACGATGGCAAGGCTCCCTACCGCTACCCCCCAAGTTGCTCTTCCACCATATCCTTTCCAGAGAGAAACTCCTTCGACGAAGCAGCATCGAAGCAGGTCGCGCTCTAGATCGCGGTAGCCTGCTCTCATTTCCAGCGATCCTCGGCCTTGGACTAGCCTCTTCAAGGCTCCGGTTGGAAGTCCAGATCTAAGGTTGGAATTCTTTACTCCAGAAGTTCAGGCTGATAAGAAGATTGTTATATACGAGACTGCTGATTCAGCAGAACTTATTGAGACATGGTCTATGGCGATTGTTGGCTATGTGGTAAGTCTCAAAACATCTTATTTCCCACTATCCTCATTTATCAAAACTCGATGGGGAATATCGTCATTTGATCTTCATATGCTAGAGAACGGATTCTTTATTTGCAAGCTATACTCTGAAGAAGATTTGCAACGAATCCTCAAAGGATTCTGGACTATCCGCGGTCATCCAATGATTCTACGACGTTGGTCTCCTGATGTCCGTTTGGAGTTAGATAGCCTACAGTCTATTCCATTATGGGTATCCTTTCAAGGACTGCCTCTACATCTTTGGAGTCGACGTTTTATTGCAAAGTTATGCAGCACTCTGGGACAGCCACTCTACATCGACAATACAGTAGCAGCTCAGACGAAGCGTCGATTGGGCAATAGGCTGCAGGAGAGGACGATGCGCCAGAGAATCGGACGAAGCGTCGAGGGACCAATGACATGCCAGACAACTTGGTTAATTGCTTAGGATTAATTGTCTCGATCGAAGTTTTGTTTTAAGTGTGTAGGATTAACTACGATGGAATAAAGACGTGCAGCAGGAGTTGTGCCGGAGTCAAGAAAATGATCACATTGGGAGTTCGAGAGTTCGACGGAAGTACGGACAGTCGTCGGAGGTTTTGCGGGAACAAATCCGAGAAGTCCATGAGCTTGCCAAAGAAGCTCGTCGGAACTCGCCAAGTGGATCGTCACAAGTCCAGGAGTTTGCCGGAACTCCGCAGTAGCATCACCGAGGGTTCATCGGATGATCGACGGAAGTTCGCCGGAAGCTCGCTGAAAGAAGCAATTGACGCACCGGAGCAAGCTGCATAGATTGTCTTAGGAATTATCGTAGTTAGCATAATGATTAAGTTGGAAATGGGAAGTGATCCCATTAGCTTAATCTTGGGGCAATTGGGCCCCTAAAAAACCCAAATTGGGCCGAATGGATCAACCCATTCGGACCCTGATTGCTGTGGGAGGTGCAACCGCCCAAGCCAGGAGGTAGCACCGCTTGGGCTAGGTCTCCTAGGGAGACTGGGCGGTGCAACCGCCCCAGCCAGGAGGTAGTACCACCTGGGCTCAGTCTCCGAGCGAGACTGGGCGGTGCAACCTCCCCTGACAGGAGGTAGCACCGCCTGAGCTCAGTCATCGAGCTATGGCAGGCAATGCAACCGCCCCAGTCAGGAGGTGCAACCGCCTGAGCTCAGTCTTCGAGCTCTGGCAGGCGGTGCAATCGCCCCTGACAGAGGTGGCACCGCCCAGAGGCTCAGTCTTCTAGCTCTGCCAGGCGGTGCAACCGCTCCATTCAGGAGGTGCAACCGCCTAATCCCAGAATTCTGGGAATTGATAGTTTTAAGCTCCAAATTTAAACTGGGTTGGGGCCTATAAATTCCCCACCCATTCAACACTGAAAGAGTACAGACATACACCGAAATCTTGATATTTTTCTGTGATTCTTAGAACTCAAAATTGTTGTAAAGGCCAAAAGTTCTTCTCCCTCTTTTCTTCCAAGTTCTGAGTTGTAAAGAGAGGAGAGAAAATTCTGTAAGGGTTGTCTCCTAAGCCCGTCAAAAGGATTGAAATTGTAAAAGGGTGGTTGGCCTTCGCCTATTGAAGGAAGGCCTCTAGTTGACGTCGATGACCTCGTCGGTGGAGAAAGCCAAAAGTGGAGTAGGTCAAGATTGACCGAACCACTCTAAATCTCGGTTTGCATTTACTTTGAGCATATTATCTTTACTGTAAACCTCCTCTGAAGCTTACTGCTTTATGCGCATATACGATCGGGTTTCAAGCTTTGCACTTTCCGAATCAACGTTTAGACGTAAATCTACTTTTTCGTACGATCATCATATTTCAGATTACGTTTACGTTTTGATTTTTACCATAACTGCAAACTGCCTTTATACCCTTGCTTAAACAGCATCTCGCCTAATCAAGTGATTTACGAATCAGCATTTAGACGTAAATCAGTTTCTTCGTACGAACGTTGTATTTTAGTTTGCGCTTATATTCTGGTTTTCATCATAACTGCATACTGCCTTCATAGATTGACTTTAACATCATCTTGCTTGATCTTAAGTTAAAGTAATCTTAGAATCGGCTTTCAAACAGAAATCGTTTTTATCGTTCGAACGCAGTTTCGTTTTCATCGCAGAAAGTTTTTCGCTGCACTAATTCACCCCCCCCTTAGTGCTCTTGATCCTAACAATTGGTATCAAAGCCCGATTTTTCTTATTTCGGATTTACACCCGAGAGAAATGGCTCTTAATGGCTTTCAAGATGGCTTTTCAGTCTTTCGTCTACCGTTGTTTAACGGATTGGACTACACTTATTGGAAAACTCGAAAGAGTGTTTTCTTGATTTCTACGAATTTGGATTTATGGAATATCATTGAAAACGGTTTTCAACTTCCCTCTAAACCGATGAACGAATGGTCGGATTTGGAGAATTTCTCAAGTTTAGCCCCCCTTCATCTTTCGGTTTGCAAATGCTATCCCAATTTACCATATGCATTGCCTTATCATTTATGTCATTCCAGAAGAAGTTTATTAATAACCGTTCAATATCTTGGAGAAGTCCAGCAGGCAGAAGAAATGCATTACACCAATATATAGAGTAGGAGTGCAATACCGAACGGATGAGTTCGAGTCGTCCTGCTTTTGATAAAAACCTATTTTTCCAAGAAGAAATTCTATTCTTTATTTTTTGCAAGATAGGCTGACAGTGGGTTTTGTGAATGCCTGTGGATATGAGCGGGAGACCCAAATAAGGAACTGGCAAGCTTCCCTCACTAACCCCCAAAGTTTGTGTAATAAAGACATTATCCTCAACGTAAGGGCTCATATATACTTTACTTTTCGCATGATTTAACTGAAGTCCAGAAACCATAGCGAAGTCATTCATAATAGTAGCCAGGTTCTTTACTGAAGTTGGTTCATTTTGAAGAAAGATAAGTAAGTCATCTACAAATGTTATATGTGATATATGAACAGAACCAACAATGGGTACCTTAATGCTGCCATTTAAGACTGCGTGTTCCAACATACAGCTAAGTCCTTCCATCGCAATAGTAAAAAGATACGGAGAGAGTGGATCACCTTGTCGGATGCCATTCGTGCTCCCAAACAAACCAATTGGTGAGCCATTAAAGAGTATCGAAAACTTTGGAGTTTCTAGGCAAGATTGAATCCAATTAATCCATTGCTTTGGGAAGTTCATATCAAGGAGCATCTTATAGATAAACTTCCTATTAACTGAATCAAAGGCTTTCCGTAAATCAGCTTTAAAATGGATTTTTGTCCCTCTTACTTTTGAATGCAAATCTTTGACCAAGTCATTAGCAAGCAAAATGTTATGATGTATACTTCTCCCTTTGATGAAAGCAACTTGATATGGGCTAATGATCTTGTGTATTACCTTTTGCATTCTATTTGCCAATACTTTGGAGATGATCTTGTAAATAAAGTTGCATAATGATATGGGTCGATAGTTCAGCCCCTGCATTCTTCGGAATTAAGGAAATAAAAGTGTAATTCATCTCTCTAAGAATATGACATGAAGAGAAAAAATGTTGGCAAGCCTTGATCACATCATTTCCAATAATAGGCCAAGCAGTTTGGTAAAATTCAGCTGGAAATCTATCTGGACCTGGGTTTTTCGCTTTGGTGACTTAAAGACAACACATACAATTTCGTCATCTGTAATTGGGGCATTGAGGATTGAAATAGCTTCCGAATCAAGTTTTCTAGTCGGCTCCACATGAATGTTATTAGGTTTCCCATCTTGATTGAGTAAGGAATAAAAAAATTGCTCTGTGTGTGCTTTAACCTCACCTAAATTCTCAATAAGATTATCATCTTTGTCTCTGCATTTGCTGATACGGTTAATAGCCCTTCGAGTAGCAATTGAAGCATAGAAAAATTTAGTATTGGAATCCCCTAGTGTAAGCCAATGCTGTCGAAACTTCTGCTTTGCAAAACTTTCCTCCTGTTTTAAGGCTTGCATGAAGTTATTTATGGCTTCTGTCTCTTTGTAGATAATATTTTCATCATTTGGCTGAAGTTGCAGCTCATGTTGCAATGACATTAGTTCCTTTCTGCAAAATTGAACTCTGGCATTAATATTGCCAAAGGTATTTGTATTCCACTCCTTTAGTGCTGCTTTACGGGCTTTGAGTTTTTGACATAAGATGTAAGGGGGGGATCCATGCACATTAACATTCCAAGTAGATCTGATAACATCAAGAAATTGAGGATGAGTACTCCACATGTTAATGAATCTAAACGGTTTCTTGCCTCTTGGTGTCGCTTTTTTCTGCGTGTATATACATTAAAGAATGGTCAGAAAACAAAGGAGCACCATACTCAAGAAGTGAATCTGGGTAAACTGTTAACCATTCATGATTAATCAAACACCTATCAAGTCGAGCCATTATTTTTCTGTTAGCAGCACCTTGATTACTCCAGGAGAGCCAATTACCCACAGATTTCATATCAAACAATGCTGCAGTGTCAATGTAATCATTGAAACTTTGAAGCTGGCTTTCTGAAAGTTGTCTACCCCCCTCTTTTTCATTTGTGTACCGAATAGTATTAAAGTCTCCAAGAATAATCCAAGGTACATTGAGACAGCCATTTACAATATTAGCCAGGTCAGACCAAAGAGTATTTCTTTCTTGCATACTGTTTGAAGCATATATACCAGTGAAATTGAATTGACAGCCATTTTTTATCCTCTACCTTAAGATGAATGAATTGATCAGTAGCAGAAATAAACCAAGCATTAATAGAGTTAGGATGCCATAAGACCCATATTCTACCAAAAGTTTCATTTGAGTCATTGGTAAACAGTTCTGCGTCCGGCCATATTAAATTCTTTTGAGCTTGAACGCGCGATTGTTTAATTTTCGTTTCCACTAGAATAACAATATCACATGCGGCAGACTTGATTATTCTGTTGAGCTCCCGACATTTCTCTGGCTTATTAAGTCCGCGAACATTCCAACATGCTATCTTCATTAGTAATAAACAAATGAAAAGCTAGTAAGGTATTCATCCTACGACTTTGGATGGATTGTACCATCCTTTTTCTTATCCTTCGGTTTTGTATTTTCCTCCCGCACAATATCCTTACCTTTTATGGCTTTATTCCTATAATTATCCACTTCATCTACAGCTTGCAGATTTTTAAACTTTAAAGTACCTTGAATCATGTGGTCTTGATTGGCAGGGTTTGTTGAAGCTTGATAAGATTGTTACAGCACAATATCCTGGATAGTACTTGTTGGAGCAGTCTGGCTAGAGAGGTTTGTTGGGGTATGAGTTTGTTGAGACAGAATATCCTTGTTGGCGATGTTTGTTGTGGCCTGAGTTTGTTGAGGAATAATATCTTGGCTAGCGAGATTTGCTTGGACCTGAGTTCGTTGAGCTATTGTGGATGGATCCGATGATATTGGAAGAGATGAAGTTCCTGACTTATGTTTCTCCTGTCCACTAGTACTATGGGAAACCTCTGTTGTGGAAGGCTCTGACATTATAGGTAGAGATAAAGTTTTGGAATTGTCCTTCTGTCCGTGGTGCTTTCCTTGCGAGTCGGAATGCTCAATAGTTTTCGCCACCATCGATGCTACTGCCATTAGAGAAGAATCACTTTGTTGCTGAGATGCTTGACGTGGTCGATAGACCTTTGTGATTGGTTTTGGGGTTTGCTGACAAGCTCCATTTGCATGACCAAAAGATAAGCAATGCTGACATCATTGTGGCTTCCAGGAATATGAGACATGTACCTTCCGAGTGTTCCCGTCAAGATCACGATAGAAAACCTCATTAGGAAGATCTTCATCGGAAGAAACCAGCACACATGCTCGTGCAAATGCTAATCTCGTCTGAGCTGCTATTGCTTTGTCGATGTAGAGTGGCTGTCCCAGAGTGTTGCATAACTTTGCAATAAAACGTCGACTCCAAAGATGTAGAGGCAGTCCTTGAAAGGATACCCATAATGGAATAGATCAGTAGGCTATCTAACTCCAAACGGACATCGAGAGACCAACGTCAGAGAATCATTGGATGACCATGATAGTCCGAAATCCTTCGAGGATTCGTTGCAAATCTTCTTCAGAGTATAGCTTGCAAACAAAGAATCTGTTCTCCAAAGATATGAAGATCAAATGACGATATTCCCCATCGAAGTTTTGATAAATGAGGATAGTGGGAAATAAGATGTTTTGAGACCTACCACATAGCCAACAATCACCATAGACCATGTCTCAATAAGCTCTTCTAAATCAGCCAGTCTCAGTATACAAACAATCTTCTTATCGGTCGAACTTCTAGAGTAAAGAATTCCAAGCTTAGATCTGGACTTCCAACCGGAGCCTTGAAGAGGCTAGTCCAAGGCCGAGGATCATTTGGAAATGAGCAGGTCGTCGCGATCTAGAGCGACACCTGCCGATGTTTGCTTCGTCGAAGGAGTTTCTCTCCGAAAGGATATGGTGGAAGAGCAACTTGGGGGTAGCGGTAGGGAGCCTTGCCATCGTTTCAACCCTCTCGCCACCATCGCTAGCCCTAGGGGCCATCGCTGCCATGTTTGATCCCTCTGGTTGCCGCTACAGAAACGACGCCATTGGGAAAAGCCACCGCTGCAGTATATTAGATCGCCGCTATGGTACCGTCGACCTAGGGAGATCTGGTTGCTGCTACAGTATCATCGCCCTTGGGGAGAAGCCGATGCTACGGAGATCTGGTCGCCGCTACAGTGTCGTCGCCCTAGATTTGGTCGCCGCTACTATGTCGTCGCTGCTACTGTACCATCGCCCAAGATCTGGTCGCTGCTACAGTGTCGTCGCCGCCGCTACAGTACCGTCGTCCTTGGGAGATCTGATCGCCTCTACAGTGTCGTCGCCCTTCGCTCCCGACGTTGCAGAAGTTAGATCGCCTTAGGGAGATATGGTCGTCGCTACAGTACCGTTGCCCTAGATCTGGGCCGCCGCCGCTACAGTAGTGTCGCCCTTGGGAGATCTGATCGCCGCTACAGTGTCGTCGCCCTTCGCCCATGGGAGAAAGCCGACGCTGCAGGAGTCGGATCATCCTAGGGAGATCTGGTCGTCGCTACAGTACCGTCGCCCTAAATCTGGTCGCCGCTACAGTATCGCCGCCACCGCTACAGTACCGTCGCCGCACGAGGGAACTAGTAGAGTCAAAGACTCGAAAGTTAACTTTTTATTGCATGATTTTGAGCTTTTTCGAATGCAACCAAGCGAGACTATAGGCGACATGTACACCCGTTTCACGGATGTCGTCAATAGTTTAAGAGCTCTTGGAAAATGTTTTTCGGATTTTGAACTCGTAAACAAGATTTTGCGTTCTCTTTCTAAGAAGTGGGATTCAAAAGTAACTGCAATACAAGAAGCTAAAAACCTAAACAACTTACCACTTGAAGAACTAATTGGTTCGCTGATGACATATGAAATGGTGCACAATGCACATGATGAACATGTTGAACACAATCACCTTCCAAAGAACAGGAAGGATTTGGAATTCCGGACAAATGAATGCCAGTTGAGCGATGACTCAAGTGATGAGGACAATGATGAACTTGAACTTCGAACACTAAATCTTAATAAGTTTATTAAATAAAAATCTAAAATAGACAATGAACTTGAACGAAGGAAGAGGCCAAAGAAGAGGAAGGCAATCAAGGATGAATCAAGAACTTCCAAAGGTGAAACGACGAATTGGGTTTTGACGGACTTCGACTACAAGGTAAGTAACTCAACTCTCTTGAATTATTTCGAAATTACATGATGCTCTTCATAATACATTTTCTTTTTAATATAGAATTAATTTTCTTGAAAATTACATGTTAAATATATATATATATATATATGATGAAAATGCAAAATTTATGATCATGCTAGTAATTTTGAAAATAATCATGAAAAATACATATTTTATGATAAACAAACAAAATGATTTTGATTGAAAATATGAAATCATGCTTGATGATATAATGATGTTTTGATACCATGATTTTATTCTATGCATGAGATTTAAAAATCATGTTTATTGGTTTTATAATTATGCATGATGAATCTTGCGATTTTCGATTTTCACGGTAATGAAAGTGCCTTATTGATATTTGTCGTAATAAAACTTACACTTTCAATTTTAAAACATGCTACATGTTTGGCATAGATGGAATAAAATCATATGAACTAAAACAACTAAAAAGAGAAAGGTATTTTTCTTGAAAATTTATTTTTCTCTACCGTATTGACTTTTTCACTAAGAGATCAATAAAATTATCTATGCCATTTTGAATCTCTTGAAAGTAATGTTGAGATTTTGATGATGTGTTCTTATTAAAATTTATTGAAATGAATTGTGATTTCTTGGAATTATGACTTGAGAATTCTTTTTATAAATCAAAATAACCTACTGTGATTCTTTCTTTTTGCTATTTGAGTTATCTAAAAAGAATCATAATGTGTCTTTTAATATTCATAATTTGTCTACATGATTCGTAAATCTCATTACCAACTCTTCTTGATATTCTTTATGTGATGATATGAATACATGAGATATTCATTAATTTGTTTTGATGTATACAAATGAAAAGTTATGATCATGCATGGTAAGATATAATTTGACAAAATTGATACCATCATGATATGAAGCATTTATGATTTGCAATGATGCATGCAATACTTGAGCTTTTTAATTATGATGTGATGTATTGCATATGAAACGGGCCAAAACAGGCCATTTTTGGCTGAGCGAGCGAGCAGCGAGCGGCAGACAGCGAGCGAAACGATAGGCAGCACCGTCCCTGCTATACGAATGCACCATCCAGCCCTGTGCCACCCGGGGGGTTCCAGGGTGCTGAGATGGCTGACATTTTGCACCGCTCATGTTGTTTGCCGCAGCATGCAAGAACTGCCCAAAAACTGGCCAAAACGGGCCAAAACTAGCCATTTTTGGCTGAGTGAGCGAGTAGCGAGCGGCGGTTAGCGAGCAAAGCGAGAGGCAGGACCGTCCCTGCTATACGAATGCCCCATCCAGCCCTGTGCCACCCGGGGGGTTCCATGGTGTTGAGAAGACTGACGTTCTGCTCCGCTCACGTCGATCGCCGCGACACGAAAGAACTGCCCAAAAAAGGCCAAAACAGGCCATTTTTGGCTGAGCGAGCGAGCGGCAGACAGCGAGCGGAGCAATAGGCTGCACCGTCCCTGCTATACGAATGCACCATCCAGCCCTGTGCCACCCAGGGGGTTCCAGGGTGCTGAGATGGCTGACCTTTTGCTCCGCTCACGTCGTTCGCCGTGGCACGCAAGAACTGCCCAAAAACTGGCCAAAATGGCCCAAAAATGAGCCAAAACTGGCCATTTTTGGCGGAGCGAGCAAGCGGCGAGAGGCGGACAGCGAGCGAAGCGAGAGGCAGCACCGTCCCTACTATACGAATGCCCCATCCAGCCTTGTGCCACCCGGGGGGTTCTAGGGTTCTGAGATGGCTAACGTTTTGTTCCGCTCACGTCGTTCGCCACGGTACACAAGAACGACCCAAAAACAGGCCAAAATAACCCAAAAACGGGCCAAAACTGGCCATTTTTGGCTGAGCGAGCGAGCGACGAGCGGAGGACAGCTAGCGAAGCGAGAAGCAGCACCGTCCCTACTATACAAATGCACCATCCAGTCTTGTGCCACCCGGGGGGTTCCAGGGTGCTGAGATGGCTGACGTTTTGCACCGCTCACGTCGTCTACCGCGGCACACAAGAACTGGCCAAAACGGCTCGAAAACGGGTCAAAACTGGCCATTTTTGGCTGAGCGAGTGAGCGGCGAGCAGCGGTCAGCGAGCGAAGTGAGAGGCAACACCGTCCCTACTATACGAATGCCCCATCTAGCCCTATGCCACCTGGGGGGTTCTAGGGTGCTGAGATGGCTAACGTTTTTCTCCGCTCACGTCGTTCGCCACGTCACACAAGAACGGCCCAAAAATAGGCCCAAATAGCCTAAAAACGGGCCAAAACTGGCCATTTTTGACTGAGCGAGTGAGCGCGAGTGGCGGACAGCGAGCGAAGCGAGAGGCAGCACTGTCCCTGCTATACGAATGCCCCATCCAGCCCTGTGCCACTCGGGGGTTTCCAGGGTGCTAAGATGGCGGACGTTATGCTCCGCTCACGACATTCACCGCGGCACGCAAGAATTGCCCAAAAACTGGCCAAAACGACCTAAAAAAGGGTCAAAACTGGCCATTTTTGGCTGAGCGAGCGAGCGGTGAGCGGCGGACAACGAGCGAAGTGAGAGGCAGCACCATCCCTGCTATACCAATGCCCATCCAGCCTTGTGCCACCTGGGGGGTTCTAGGGTGCTGAGATGGCTGACGATTTATTCTGCTCATGTCGTTCGCCGCGACACACAAGAACGGCCCAAAAACAAGCCAAAACAGCCCAAAAACGGGCCAAAACTGGCCATTTTTGGCTAAGCGAGCGAGCGGTTAACGGCGGACAGCGAGCGAAGCGAGAGGCAGCACCGTTCCTGCAATACGAATGCCCCATCCAGCCCTGTGCCACCCGGGGAGTTCTAGGGTGCTGAGATGGCTGATGTTTTGCTCCACTCACGTCGTTCGCCATGGCACACAAGAACGGCCCAAAAACTAGCCAAAACAGCCCAAAAACGGGCCAAAACTGGCCATTTTTGGATGAGCGAGCGAGCGGCGAGTGGTGGACAGCGAGCGAAGCGAGAGGCAACACCGTCCCTTCTATACGAATGCCCCATCCTATCACACTCCCTCAAAAATATCCATAATATTTAAAACTCAAGAAAACAAATCAATCCAGGATCCAATCACACAATTGAGGTCACTAAGAAAACATACAGAACAAAATTTCACCTCTATAGTCTACAATTTATAAACCCTGTGCAGTTCATAAACATACCACCCATCACACGAAATTTCATACGATCTGAACTCCACTCATCAAAATAATAACCCCAGTATAAATTCACAAGTGGAAAAATCTATGCAGTCACCAAACCAACGTTTACCATAAGTCATGTCATTACACAAATTTAACTTAACTTTCCAAAATCCTAAACATGAGAGATCCTTTAACATACACAAAATCCACAAGTTTGGATTCATCATCAACATTTGATTAGATACAAAGTGGCTCACACAACAAGTACATATATGCTAGTAAAGATCTGCCCAAAATCTTCTAACTTTCTACTGCCTCGGCCCGATCTTAACATTTAAGTAAGCGATACGCTATCCTGAAAAATTTATACAAACAACGGGGTGAGCATACGCAAGTGACTAACATATCCATGTCAAAAGAGGACGATTTCCAAAGAGATAAAGTTTCAAAATGCAAGGCAGAACATACGAATTCATAGATGTAATATCATTAGGTGCAGAATCACAATTGTCATTTCAATCATACATAATTGGTTCATAACAGAAGGGGCATAGAGTAATTGGAGCATATCAATGACAAATAAAACAATATCGGAGCATAACAATGGCATATGGAATGTTTTGGAGCATATCAATGGCGTATGGAACATTTCGAAGCATATCAACCACGAATGAACCAGTTCGAAGCATATCAACAACAAATACCGAACAGAAGCTCAAACGTCATCTTTGTTAGGATCGAAAGCACTAAGAGGGGGGGGGGGTGAATTAGTGTAGCGGAAATCTTTCAGCGATTTAAAAACGAAAGCTGCGTACGTCCGATAAAAACGATTTCGATGTAAAAGTCGATTCACAGTTTGTATCTAAGTGTAGTTTACGCAGTTTGCATCGGAATGCAGTTTGCATCTAAATGCAGATTGCGTCTAAGCGCAGTTTGCATTTAAGCGCAGTTTGCGTCTAAGCGCAGATTGCGTCTAAGCGCAGTTTGCGTCTAAACACAGTTTGCGTCTAAGCGCAGTTTGCGTCTAAACACAGTTTGCGTTTAAGCGCAGTTTGCGTCTGAGCGCAGTTTGCGTCTAAACGCAGTTTTACGTCTAAGTGCAGTTTTACGTCTAAGTGCAGTTTTACGTCTAAACGCAGTTTTGCGTCTAAACGCAGTATTACGTCTAAACGTAGTTTTGCGTCTAAACGCAGTTTTACGTCTAAACGCAGTTTTACATCTAAGCGTAATTTTACGTCTAAACGCAGTTTTACATCTAAATGCAGTTTTACGTTTAAATGCAGTTTTGAACTTTGAAAAGCGTTTTATGAATACGCAAAAAGCAATTTGCAGTTATAAATGGAATCAAAATGTAAGCGTAAACTGCAGTGTAAAGATCGTACGAAAACACCGATTTGCGTCTGAATGCAGATTCGGAAAGATCAGAACTTAGAGACTCGTTCGTAAAAGCACAGAGGGCAGTAGCTATGTAGGAGGTTTGCAGTAATGATAAAGTGCTCAAAGTAAAAGCAAACCAGAGATTTAGAGTGGTTCGGTCAGTCTTGACCTACTCCACTTTTGGCTTCCTCCTCCGACGAGGTCACCAACGTCAACTAGCTGCCTTCCTTCAATGGGCGAAGGCCAACTGCCCTTTTACAGTTTCACTCCTTTTGACGGGCTCAGGAGACAACCCTTACAGATCCTTTCTCTCCTCTCTTTACAACTCAAGACTTGAAGAACAGAAAGAGGAGAACTTTTGGACTTTACACAAATTTGAGCTCTTAGAATCACTGAAAAGATCAAGAATTCGGTGTGGATCTTTTTTCTTTTCAGTGCTGAATGGGTGGGGTATTTATAGGCCCCAACCCTGTTCAAATTTGGAGCTCAAAACGATCAAATCCCTGAATTCGGGATCAGCGGTTGCACCTCCCTGACCGGAGAGGTTGCACCGCCTGGCGAGTTCTGAGATCGAGCCCAAAGCGGTTGCACCTCTCTATCGGGCGGTTGCACCGCCGAAGTCTAGCTCAAAGATCGAGCCCCAGGCGGTGCCACCTCTGGACCGAGGCGGTTGCACCTCTCGCCAGAGCTCGAAGATTGAGCTCAGCGGTTGCACCGCGACCGAGAGGTTGCACCGCCCGCCTCTTCCGGAGATCGAGCCCCGGGGCGGTTGCACCTCTTGGTGGGGCGGTTGCACCGCCTCGTCTCGGCTGGGAGACATAGCCCAGGCGGTGCCACCTCCTGGCCTAGGCGGTTGCACCTCCTAGTGCAATTAGGGTCCGAATGGTTAGCTCCATTCGACCCAATTTCAATCTTTTCAGGAGCTCAATTGCCCCAGGATTAAGCTAATGGGATCACCTCCCATTTTCCAACTTAATCAACTTGCTAACTACGATTAAATCTAAGACAATTTCTGCAGCTTTGCTCCGATGCGTCAATCGCTTCTTCCGGCGAGTTTCCGGCGAACTTCCGACGATCATCCGATGAACCCTCGGTGATTCTTCTATGGGACTTCCGCAAACTCCTGGACTTTTTGCGACGATCCACTTGGCGAAGTTCCGACAAGCTTCGCTTTTGGCAAGCTTCTGGACTTCTCGGATCTGTTCTGTAGAACCTCCGACGCGACCGTCCAACTTCCGTCGAACTCTCGAACTCCCAACGTGATAATGATCTTGACTCCGGCGCAACTCCTGCTGCTTGTCTAACTTTCATCGTAGTTAATCCTGCACACTTATCTCAACACATAGATTAGACAACAAATGACAATTGACTTCATCATCAAAATCTGATATTCAACAATCTCCCCCTTTTTTATGATGACAATCAATTGATAATGGAGTTATCCTTAACTCCCCCTATCTATATGCCATAGTTGAGATAAGTCAACCTTGAATTCAAGACCTAAGAATTCAAGTGACGTATTGATAAGTTAGATCAGTTAAACTTATCAATACTTCCATCATGATACCCATCATGATGTATCTCTTCAAGAATGATGTCAAGGCTTGACATACATCATCAAGTTTGTATGATTGTATTTGTAACTATTCATCATGTAATTATATAAAGCTGCGAAGGACTATTACATGATGCACACATTTGAGATTTTCTAGCAAGTTTGCATTTACTTCACAAGATAGGATATCAACTCAAGACATAATGCAAACTATAGCACATGTTCATATATCTCTTGGTGATGCAGGGATGGCATAACTATAACATTGTTTATAGCATCACTCAAATATTTTGCAACTATGACATAGACATGATTATGGCAGTTCAACTATGACATAAACATGATTATGGCAGTGTTTATCAATTCATATGTTTCTCGCCCTTTGTCATCAACAAAAAGCATGATAGCATTATAAAAAAGCATGGTAGATGTGATTCCAACAGGTTATCACGCACATAATGGAAGGCGTGACACATATAATACTTTGAATATCTCTTCTCCTTGTTATAGTTCATTGCTTGAAGGAGGAAAGTCATTTTTCAAAAAGTTTTCATAAGAGTGTACAGGAAAATCCCATTTTTAGCATTCAAACCGAAAAATGAACTTCTTACATGCATTCGGTTATGAGTAAGCTACTGATTTTTAAAAACATTTGTCCCATAATTTCCAACATGTTATTTGATCAAGTGATGCCAAGGCATGTAATAGTAATAATGTCCGAAAAATAATTTTAACTAGTTTAAGTATTCGGACACATCAACATTCCTAATTCTCTTCTTATGAAATCAAATTGTTCTTCACTTAGGTGTTTTGTAAAGATATCAGCTAGTTGATGTTTCGTATCAATGAATTCTATGATTACATCATGATTCGTAACATGATCTCGTTTAAAGTGATGTCTGATGTCAATATGTTTTGTTCTTGAGTGTTGTATAGGGTTTTTTGTTAGGCATATTGCACTTGTGTTATCACATTTAATGGGAATATTTTTAAGATGAACTTTATAATCTTCTAAGGTATTTTTCATCCAAACAACTTGTGCACAGCATGCACTTGCTGCAATATATTCAGCTTCGGTTGTTGATAGTGCAACCGAGTTTTGTTTCTTGGATGACCAGGAAACAAGAGCATGTCCTAAGAATTGACATGTTCCTGATGTGCTTTTTCTATCTAATCTACAGCTAGCGAAGTCCGCATCAGCATAAGCTCCTTTGATTTTGGGTACCATAATCCTAGATTTATGGTACCATTAAGATATCTAAGTATTCTTTTAACTGCTTTGAGATGAGATATCTTAGGGTTTGATTGAAATCTAGCACAAAGTCCTACACTGAACATTATGTCTGGTCTAGTTGCAGTGAGGTAAAGTAAACTTCCTATCATACCCCTATAGGTTTTTTGATCGAAGCTTTCTCCATTTTCATCAATTTCTAACTTAGTGAAGGTGCTCATAGGAGTGTTAATGGCTTTTGAGTTATTCATATTGAACTTCTTTAGCAAACTCATAGCATATTTGGTTTGACTAATAAAGATGCCATTGCTTAGTTGTTTGATTTGTAGACCTAAGAAGAATGTTAACTCTCCCATTAGACTCATTTCGAATTCATGACTCATAGTTTTCGCAAAGGATTCACAAAGAGATTCATTCGTAGAACCAAAGATAATATCATCAACATAAATTTGAACAATGAGAAAATTATTTTCAAAGTTCTTGATGAATAATGTAGTATCAACCTTGCCTTTTATGAAATTATTTTCAATAAGAAAAGAACTAAGTCTCTCATACCAAGCCCTTGGAGCTTGTTTTAAACCATAGAGAGCTTTAGTTAATCTAAACACATGATTAGGGAGACTATTATTTTCAAATCCAGGAGGTTGTTCAACATAGACTTCTTTGGAAATAAAGCAATTAAGAAAAGCGCTTTTAACATTCATTTGAAACAACTTAAAATTATTACTGCTAGCATAGGCAAGGAGCATCCTTATGGCTTCCAATCAAGCCACAGGAGCGAAGGTTTCTTCGTAATCGATACCTTCTTCTTGGTAGAAACCTTTGGCCACTAATCTAGCCTTGTTTCTAACCACGATACCATTTTTATTTTGCTTGTTTCTGAAGACCCATTTAGTACCAATAACTAAATGGTCATTTGGCCTAGGAACAAGCTTCCACACTTCATTTCTCTCAAATTGATTTAATTCATCTTGCATTGCGATAATCCATGAATCATCTTTCATGGCTTCATCAATGCATTTGGGTTCAATTTGGGAGAGAAAGGTGGCATTTGCACTAAAGGTTTTAAGAGAAGATCGTGTTTGAACCCCCTTTGATGCGTCTCCTAAGATTAGCTCCTTAGGATGAGCATCTACATATTTCCAATCCTTGGGTAAGGAAATCTGAGAAGTGGATGCATCCAAGTTGCTAGTTGGAGACGGGGTTTCGTTTAAATTCAAAGAATCAAAATTAATATCATCGTCAAGATCATTTTTCGTGATTTCAGAAATCTCATTGAAAACAACATGAATGGATTCTTCAATAATTAGAGTTCTTTTATTAAAGATACGAAAGGCTTTAGAAACTGTAGAATAACCAAGAAAGATTCCTTCATCAGATTTAGCATCAAATTTTCCTAAGTTGTCTTTTTCATTCAAGATAAAACACTTACACCCAAAGACTTTAAAATATGAAACGTTGGGTTTTTTATTGTTCCATAACTCATAGGGAGTTTTGGTTAGTAGAGGTCTCACTAGAACTCTATTTAAGATTTAGCATGCAGTATTTACGGCTTCGGCCCAAAAATATTTGGGTAGGTTGTGTTCATTCAACATGGTTCTTGCCATTTCTTGTAAATTTCGATTTTTTCTTTCTACAACTCCATTTTGTTGAGGGTTTCTAGGAGTAGAGAAATTATGGTTGTATCCATTGAGTTCACAAAATTCCTGGAAATCATGGTTTTGAAATTCACCACCATGATTACTTCTAATTGACGAAATCATAGAACCTTTCTCATTTTGAACGAGTTTGCAAAACTTGGTAAAAGATCTAAGGCATTCACTTTTCTATTTTAAGAAGTCCATGTGTATCTGCTATAGTCATCCACGATGACGAAAGCGTATTTGCTACCTCCTAGGCTTGATGTGGAGATGGGTCTGAACAAGTCCATATGGATCAATTGTAAGGGCCTAGAGGTGCTTATTTGATTTTTAGATTTGAAGCTACTCTTAATTTGTTTACCTAATTGGCAGGCATCACATACATTATCTTTGATGAACTTGATATGAGGAATTCCTCTTACAAGTTCTTTGGATGATATTTGAGTGATTAGCTTCATGCTAGCATGACCTAATCTTCTGTGCCATATCCAAGCATTCTCATTTAAAGCAGAAAAGCATGTTTCATTACATAAATCATTGATGTCAATAGTGTATACGTTATTTTGTTTTAATGCAATCATAGATATGTTTTTGTGTGGTTTTTCAATGATGCAAGCATTAGATTCAAATCTGATAATATATCCTTTATCACACAATTGACTAATGCTCAGGAGGTTATGTTTTAGACCATCAACTAGCAAAACATCTTCAATAGAAAAGTTGGATTTGTTACCTATGGTTCCTTTGCCAATGATTTTACCCTTGTTGTTGTCTCTGAAGGTGACATATCCTTCGTCTATGCTAGTGAGCTTAGAGAATTGGGATGGATCTCCGGTCATATGCCTTGAGCATCCACTATCAAGGTACCATCTCTTGCTCCTAGCTTGCGATGGTTTAGTTTTCTACAAGAAAGGATGATGTTTAGGTACCCATTTGCTTTTGGGTTCCTCACAAATAGATCTACATTTTCTATCATGTTGCATAGAATTTGTCATGGTTCCTTTAGGAACCCAAATCAATTTGTTTGGACTAAATTTCCTGAATGGACAATAATGCGTCCCAGTGTCCCAACTTGCAACAAAAAGTTGCATTTGCTTTGATGTCTAACATGTAAGATGGGGCCTTTTATTTAAGGTAGTTGGATTTTGGTGAGGACTCCTCACAAATCCAATCCCACTTCTTTTGGGAACATGACCCTTGTTTGTAAGGATCATGTTTAATGACTTGCTACCAACCTCGAATTTCTTCAAGGTGTCCTTAAGTAGCAAGTTTTCTTTTTGAAAAGTTTCTAGATCATGACATTTGATACATGAATTTGAACTATCATGATATTCCATTTTTAACTTATTAAAATCACAAGTAAGACTATCATGCTCCTTTTTTAGCAATTTGTATTTTCTATTGATAATCTTGCATTCATCAAATAAGTCATGGAAGGCATTTAATAATTCATCGAAAGATAAATCAGCATCTAATAAATTCGTTACCTCCTCTCCGATGGCCATTAAGGCGTAATGAGCAACTTGCTCGGTGTTGGACTCCTCTTCTTCAGATGCGCTCGAGTCATCCCATGTTGCTTGAAGAGCCTTCTTCTTTGATGTTCTTCTTTTGACTTGGGGACAATCACTCTTGTAGTGTCCCAGCTTTTTACATTCATAGCAGATCACTTGGTCCTTCTTGGGTTCACCGTTGACGACATCCGTGAAACGGGTAAACATGTCGCCAATGGTTTCACTCGGCTTCATTCGGAAAAGTTCAAAAGAATGCAACAATAGATTGATTTTTGACTCTTTCACTCTACTTGTGCCCTCGTGGGTCACTTCAAGTGTGTGCCAAATATCAAATGCAGTTTCGCAAGTTGAAACATGATTAAACTCGTTTTTATCAAGTGCACAAAATAAGGCATTCATAGCCTTTGCATTAAGAGCGAAAGCCTTCTTTTCCAATTCATTCCAATCGATCATTGGAAGAGAAGACTTTGAAAATCCGTTTTCAACAAGGTTCCACAGTTCAAAATCCATAGAGATGAGAAAGATCCTCATTCGGGTCTTCCAGTAGGTGTAGTCCGTCCCACTGAACATGGGTGGACGTGTAATAGAATGCCCCTCTTGGTTTCCGGCGTATGCCATCTCTCTTGGGTTTTAATCCGTTAGAGAGTTAACCTTGCTCTGATACCAATTGTTAGGATCGAGAGCACTAAGAGGGGGGGGGGGTGAATTAGTGCAGCGGAAATCTTTCAGCGATTTAAAAACGAAAGCTGTGTTCGCCCGATAAAAACGATTTCGATGTAAAAGCCGATTCACAGTTTGTATCTAAGTGTAGTTTACGCAGTTTGCGTCTAAATGCAGTTTGCGTCTAAATGCAGATTGCGTCTAAGCGCAGTTTGCATTTAAGCGCAGTTTGCGTCTAAGCGCAGATTGCGTCTAAGCGCAGTTTACGTCTAAACACAGTTTGCGCCTAAACACAGTTTGCGTCTAAGCGCAGTTTGCATCTAAACACAATTTGCATCTAAACACAGTTTGCGTTTAAGCGTAGTTTGCGTCTGAGTGCAGTTTGCGTCTAAACACAGTTTTACGTCTAAGTGCAGTTTTACGTCTAAGTGCAGTTTTACGTCTAAACGCAGTTTTACGTCTAAACGCAGTTTTGCGTCTAAACGCAGTTTTACGTCTAAACACAGTTTTACGTCTAAGCGTAATTTTACGTCTAAATGCAGTTTTACGTCTAAACGCAGTTTTACGTTTAAATGCAGTTTTGAACTTTGAAAAGCATTTTATGAATACGCAGAAAGCAATTTACAGTTATAAATGGAATCAAAACGTAAGCGTAAACTGCAGTGTAAAGATCGTACGAAAACACCGATTTGCGTCTGAATGCAGATTCGGAAAGATCAGAACTTAGAGACTCGTTCGTAAAAGCGTAGAGGGCAGTAGCTATGTAGGAGGTTTGCAGTAATGATAAAGTGCTCAATGTAAAAGCAAACCAGAGATTTAGAGTGGTTCGGTCAATCTTGACCTACTCCACTTTTGGCTTCCTCCTCCGACGAGGTCACCGACGTCAACTAGCTGCCTTCCTTCAATGGGCGAAGGCCAACTGCCCTTTTACAGTTTCACTCCTTTTGACGGGCTCAGGAGACAACCCTTACAGATCCTTTCTCTCCTCTCTTTACAACTCAAGACTTGAAGAACAGAAAGAGGAGAACTTTTGGACTTTACACAAATTTGAGCTCTTAGAATCACTGAAAAGATCAAGAATTCGGTGTGGATCTTTTTCTTTTCAGTGCTGAATGGGTGGGGTATTTATAGGCCCCAACCCAGTTCAAATTTGGAGCTCAAAACGATCAAATCCCGGAATTCCGGGATCAGGCGGTTGCACCTCCTGACTGGAGAGGTTGCACCGCCTGGCAGAGCTCGGAGACTGAGCCCAGGCGGTTGCACCTCTCTGTCAGGGGCGGTTGCACCGCCTGAGTCTGGCTCGGAGACTGAGCCCCAGGCGGTGCCACCTCCTGACTGAGGCGGTTGCACCTCTCTGCCAAAGCTCGAAGACCGAGCTCAGGCGGTTGCATCGCCTGACTGGAGAGGTTGCACCACCTAGTCTCGCTCGGAGATTGAGCCCTGGGCGGTTGCACCTCTTGGCTGGGGCGGTTGCACCGCCCTGTCTCGCTGGGAGACATAGCCCAGGCGGTGCCACCTCCTGGCCTAGGCGGTTGCACCTCCTGGTGCAATCAGGGTCCGAATGGTTAGCTCCATTCTACCCAATTTCAATCTTTTCAGGGGCCCAATTGCCCAAGATTAAGCTAATGGGATCACCTCCCATTTTCCAACTTAATCAACATGCTAACTACGATTAAATCTAAGACAATTTCTGCAGCTTTTCTCCGATGCGTCAATCGCTTCTTCCGGCGAGTTTTCGGCGAACTTCCGTCGATCATCCGATGAACCCTCGGTGATTCTTCTGCGGACTTCCGGCAAACTCCTGGACTTTGCGACGATCCACTTGGCGAGTTCCGACGAGCTTCGCTTGGCAAGCTTCTGGACTTCTCGGATCTGTTCTCGCAGAACCTCCGACGACCGTTCGAACTTTCGTCGAACTCTCGAACTCCCAACGTGATCATGATCTTGACTCCGGCGCAACTCCTGCTGCTTGTCTAACTTTCATTGTAGTTAATCCTGCACACTTATCTCAACACATAGATTAGACAACAAATGACAATTGACTTCATCATCAAAATCTGAGATTCAACAATCTCCCCCTTTTTGATGATGACAATCAATTGATAATGGAGTTATCCTTAAATCCCACAAACTCCAGAATACAAGAGGGCAGTTTGATCAATAAGTAGCATATATCGGAAGCACACGCGTAACAACAAAACGTACATGTGCCTTTACGAGACGATACGATGCAAGCAACAAATCTCTCACTAATGTATTCAGATATAGAATGAAATGAAAGCAAGGGTATACCGGGATTCCAAGCAATCATATTTAGCTCAATTCAACTAAGAAGGTTAGATGAATCAATTTCCAAAGGAATGAAACAGAATATGCGAAATCGACCGGAAGCTCAATTTCCGACAGAATTCCAGTGGCACATAGAACAAATACTTCAGATTATCAATTATGCTCCAATACCCTTAAGAAAGCTATTGTTGAAATATATATCAATCTATTTTCTGTTGAAACAAGTTTCGTACGAATGATGGTTTCCAACAAGGAGTTACCTTTGATTTGGTAACACAAGGTCAAAAACACAATCACTGTTTTGCAGAATACATAGGGTCGGATTCAACAGATAATAGGGTAGGCATTTGAATTCCAAAATTTTCAAACTATATGTCAAAAGAAAGGCTTTCAAGTCTAATTTCGGACGAAGTCAGTTTGGTATAAATTAAAATTTCCAACAGGAACTTAGAGGTATTTTAGTATCGAAAGGTCAGAAATTTTTTATCCCTGTTTTGCAGCATCTATTGGCTCATTAGAAACATATGTTTGGGTAAGTAGTCGGTGTTCAAAATCTTCAAAATCTGTGTCAAAAGAAAGATATAAGAGTCTGTTTTCAAACAAACTAGGTCCTGCCCAAATCTAACTTTCGTACCAAAAGTTATAGCTGGAACAGTATATAGGGGTCAGTTTACCGAAAAATTTCAGAATCCTTGGTTCTAAGAGAGACATTTCCGGTTCTAAATGGAAATCTTTCAGATCTTTTTGAACCAACATAAGAACAGAAGCTAACATTCTATAGGATGGGGTTCGAACACTTGCCTTTGAGAATTTTTTTTTTGATCCTCAATTAAGAAGATTGAGTAAGAAACCTCAAGCCCCAATTTTTCTTCTTCTTCTTCTCCCTTTCTTTTCTCTTCTTCTTCTTTCTTTCTTTCTCTGTTCTTCCACACAGCAGCTGCCTTCTCTGGTGCCTTAAGAACGAAGGCAGAGTGGCTTAAGCGGTGGGATTTGTTATTTTGTGTGTTTTGCAGTTTTTATTATATTCACGATTTGGTCCTCAGGGTTTACACATAGGTCCTCAGATTCTTATTTGAACAAATCCCCCAAATCTTAAGAATAAGTTATCTCTGATTCATACTCTAGCTCTTTTGTCAAATTTGAAATAGATACTTACATTATCACTAGAAACTTATACGAAAATTCAGAAAATGAGGGATGTTACACTCTTCCCCCCTTAAAAGAAAAATTTAGTCCTCTAAATTTATCGTACCTCTATCGATGAAAAGACGGGGGTACACCTTTGTCATTTCCTCCTCTAGCTCCCAAGTTGTTTCCTCTCCAGAATGATGTCTCCAAATTACTTGAACCAGTGGGATGACCCGATTCCTTAGGACTGTTTCTTTCTTGTCAACAATCTGAATAGGCTCTTCCACATAAGATAAATCTTTATCGATCTCCACCAGCTCATACTTAATGATGTTGGAAGGGTCATATATATATTTCATAATCATCGAGACATGAAATATCTTATGAACATGGCACAATGCTGGTGGCAAGGCAATCCTGTAAGCGACAGAACCAACCCTCTCAAGAACCTCAAAAGGTCCAATAAATCTTGGGCTTAACTTTCCTTTCTTCCCAAACCTTATAATGCCTTTGGAAGGGGAGACTTTTAAGAATAAAAAATCTCTGATTTCAAACTCAATATCTCGTCTTCTATTGTCGGCATAACTCTTTTGACGACTTTGAGCAGTTTTTAACCTTTTCCTTATAACTTGAATTTTCTCGGTAGTTTCTTGTACTTTGTCCGGTGCTAACAGCTTTCTGTCACCAACTTCCTCCCTACATATAGGTGTTATGCACTTTCGCCCATATAAAGCTTCGTAAGGAGCCATTTGAATACTTGAATGATAACTATTATTATAAGTGAACTCAATAAGTGAAATATCTTTATCCCATTCACCCTTCCAATCCATAACATAGGCTCTAAGCAGATCCTCAAGTGTTTGAATTATTCTTTCTGACTGACCATCAGTCTGAGGATGATATACAGTACTAAACTTAACTTTAGTGCCCATCGACTCCTGTAATGTTCTCCAGAATCTGGAGAGAAATCTGGAGTCTCTATCAGAGATGATCTCCTTTGGAATACCATGAAGTCTTACTATTTCATTGACATATAAATCTGTAAGTCTGTCAAGCAAATAAGTCATATTAATTGGTAGAAAATGCGCAGATTTTGTTAACCTATCAATGATAACCCAAATAGCATCATGCTTCCTAGAGGTTCTGGGTAGTCCCGAAACAAAATCCATGGTAATACATTCCCATTTCCATTCAGGAATATCTAAAGGTTGCAACAACCCTCCAGGTCTTTAGTGTTCTACTTTGATTTGCTGACAAGTCAAACATTTTGAAACATACATTGCAATTTCCTTCTTCATGCCTTCCCACCAATAATGACTTTGGATATCCCTATACATCTTAGTGCTCCCTGGATGCATGGCGTACTTTGAAGTATGACTCTCCTCTAGGATTTGACTCTTGATATCTGGCTCATTTGGCACACATACCCTCTCCCCAAATCTCAATAGGCCATCCTTTGAAACTTGAAATTTTGGCTTCAATCCCCTTTATACTTCATTTCTCAAGTAGATTAAACGTGGATCTCGTAATTGTCCTTCCTTAATTTGTTGAATAAGATCATATTGCACTTGAATGGAGGCCATCAATATCATCGAGTCTTGCTCTTTCCTCAAAGCTTTCACATCAAAATTTTCTTCTAACAACTTCCATTGCTTCACGATCAGACTAGCCATAAAACTTGTAGATTTCCTACTAAGTGCATCAGCTACAACATTGGCTTTACTTGGGTGATAACGGATGGCACAATCATAATCCTTCAGAAGTTCTATCCATCTTCGCTGTCTCATATTTAACTCTTTTTGAGTGAAAATATATTTTAAACTCTTGTGATCAATAAAGATTTCAAACTCTCGACCATACAAATAATGCCTCCAAATCTTTAGAGCAAAAATAAATGCTGCCAATTCCAAATCATGGGTTGGATAATTCAATTCATAACCTTTAAGTTGCCTAGAAGCATAAGCAATTACTCTCCCTTCCTGCATCAAAACACATCCCAAGCCCTTCCTCGAAGCATCAGTATAAACTACAAACTCATCACTACCACTTGGAATAGTGAGAATAGGGGCACTCGCCAATCTTCTTTTTAACTCTTGAAAACTTTACTCACAATCATCACCCCATACAAATTTCATATTCTTCTTAGTGAGTTTGGTGAGAGGTTGAGTGATTCGAGAAAATCCCTCCACAAATCTCCTGTAATAACCTGCCATGCCCAAGAAGCTTCTAACTTCTGTTACATTTGTTGGTACTTCCCATTCAACTACAGCTTCTATTTTCCTTGGATCAACAGATATACCCTTCCCTGAAATCACATGGCCTAAGAAAGCAACTTCATTCAACCAAAATTCACATTTGCTGAACTTTGCATACAACTTCTTTTCTCTTAGTATGGACAATACATTTCTCAAGTGTTCCTCATGCTCCTGATTACTCCTTGAATACACCAATATGTCATCAATAAATACAATTACACAGATATCCAAGAGCGGTTGAAATATCCTATTCATTAGTTCCATAAAAGCTGTAGGGGCGTTTGTCAAACCAAAAGGCATCACCAAGAATTCATAATGACCATATCGAGTTCTGAAAGCTGTTTTTGAAATATCCTCCTCCTTGATCTTCAACTGATAGTAACCTGACCTCAGGTCAATCTTAGAGAATACTTGGGCACCCTGCAGTTGATCAAACAAATCATCAATTCTAGGTATGGGATACTTGTTTTTGATGGTCACCTGATTCAACTGTCTATAATCGATATAAAGCCTCAATGTTCCATCCTTCTTCTTCACTAATAGTACCGGAGCACCCCATGGAGATACACTGGGTCATATGAAACCCTTATCTAATAATTCTTGTAGTTGCTTCTTTAATTCCTCTAGCTCGAGTGGTGCCATTCTGTAGGGAGGCTTAGATATTGGGGTTGTACTAGGCACCAGATCAATAGCAAATTCACCCTCTCTATCTAGAGGTAAACTAGGCAAGTCGTCAGGGAATACATCAGGAAATTCTTTGACCACTGAAATTTCATCTAAGTGGGTTTCCTGATTTGAATGCTCCTTTACACACACCATATAACAAAAACAACCTTTCTGCATAAGACGATAAGCTTGAAGTGCTGATATCAAGCAAGGAGGCAAATCATGCCTAATGCCCTCAAAGAAAAATATAGGCTGATCTGGTATGCAGAAAGTAATTATTTTTTTGTAACAATCAATACTACCGTGATGAGAAGATAACCAATCCATGCCAAGTATAACATCAAAACCCCGGATCTCTAGGAGAATCAAATCAGCAAGGAATTCGTGTTCTTCAATAGAAATCAAACAAGACGGGTAAACCAAGTTTGTTGCCAATGAATCTCCAACAGCAGTTGTTACATATAACATATAATCCAGCGGTCTAGGTAGAATATCCAAGTGACAAGCAAAGTATTGTGAAACAAAAGATAAGTTGGAGCCGGGATCAAACAAAACTTTTGCATTTCTCTTAGAAACATAAAGAATACCTTCAACCACGGATTTAGAAGCTTTAGAATCTTGTTCAGTGATAGCGTACACTCTAGCATGGGCTGAGGGTCTATAAGACAGTGGCTCTTTCTTCTTCCTCACAGGGCAATCTTTTATTTGATGATCCAACTTTCCACAAACAAAACATGCTCCAGTCACCCAAAAACACTGACTTGTTTCATGATTTAATCCACATCTTGCACATGACTGAGTCCTCCGCAGTGGTTTCCCTTTTTCAAATCTAGATGTCTTAAACCTCTTGTTACTAGCTTCATATTAATTCTCTCTCGTGCTTTTGCTAATGAATTTGTCCCTTTTGTCCTTGCCAATGATTTCTTGAATTTCATCCATGTCTCTTTCAATTTTCAAAGCTCTTTCTACCGTTTCCGCATATGTTTGTAGCTTTAAGACTGACATTCGACTTCTTATTGCTGGCCGCAATCCCCTTTCAAACCTTTTTACTTTTCTCGATTCATCATCAGTCATATGGGTGGCAAACCTAGAGAGCTCAGTGAATTTAGATTCATACTTTGCAACCGTCAGATTTCCCTGGATAAGATTCAAGAACTCCAATTCTTTTTGATCTCTTATACAATCTGGAAAATATTTATCGTTAAACCTCTCTTTGAATGCCTTCCATGTCATTGGCTCATGTTTGACTTCGAAAATCCTCTTAATCATTCTCCACTAGTGTTCAGCCTCTCCTTCCAACATAAAGGTAGCAAGAGAAACTTTCTGATCATCGGGGTAATTTAAGACGTTAAATATTTTCTCTATCTGCAGCATCCACCGTTCTGCTGCCATTGGATCAGACTCACCACTAAAGCTGGGAGGACTAAGCTTCTTGAACTGTTCAATTCCTAACCCCAATTGGTTTGATGTCCCTGTTTCATCGTTTCTTCCAGGTTGGACATGTTGTTGTTGTTGTTGCATCACTTGTGTCATAGTCTCCAAAGTCCGCATGATACCACTCAATTGATCAGCAGTAGATGCAACAGGAGAACCAGATGATCTCGTCATCCTTGCTTCCTAAATCATCAAAAGAACATTTTCTTTGATCAATCTCTAAATGGTAGTCAAAACACCTCAAAAAAAAAATATTCTTAGTGATTCTCAAATCAGGCTCTGATACCACCTTTGTCACGCTCCCTCAAAAATATCCATAATATTTAAAACTCAAGAAAACAAATCAGTCCAGGATCCAAACACACATTTGAGGTCACTAAGAAAATAATACAGAACAAAATTTCACCTCTATAGTCTACAATTTATAAACCCTGTGCAGTTCATAAACATACCACCCATCACACGAAATTTCATACGATCTGAACTCCACTCATCAAAATAATAACCCTAGTATTGTTGGGAAATCAACGGGGGGGCGACATCATATGCGCAGCGGAAGAACAAGAAAACAAAAATCCCCGATTCCCAAAAAGATGTTCGTCGTCGTGCGAAGATTGGTGCGCAAAAATCTGCAAAACACAAAATTGCGTATAGAGATTGTGTTACCTAGGGAGATCGTATATCCCTGTTTCCTTGCAGATCCTTAGGAGAGGGTGAAGGAGGTCAAGCGTCCTCCTCTCTAGCGGTGATCCACACAGCAGGGTTGCGACGACCCTCCTCAAAACTCTAGGCCTCTGAGGTGGAGAGGGAGAGGAGAATAGGAAGGGCAAGCAAAGACTCTAGCCTATGAGGCTGTGAATCCCTCCTATTTATAAAGATCCCGTGTCAAACCCTAATGGGTCCTTCCCTAGTGGGTATTGGATCTGCATCCAATAAGACAAGGGCTCTGTCGGATATCTCATATCCGAACCTCTACTCATCATAATGCCTACCATATGTGTGTGACCCTCTAGGCCCAATATCGAGTGGTGGTGAGTCATACTGTCGAACTCCTTCTAACTTCGGTGAATTATTATCTCTGTAATAATTCACTTTCGACTCATCGACTTCTGGACGTACTAGGCCACTCTGTGTAGTCCCCGACTGATCTGAGGGGAATCCAATCCATTGGACCTATCTGTCCTCGATTACCATGTACCTATAGTCCCTCATCCATCTAATATCCCGGAGACCGTATATCAAGCATGGTGTTGTCGGACCCATACGGGTTTCTACTTCGAAGTCTCGCTCTAATCGGATTCTCCTGGAGAACTCTTTCTCTCTCAACCGAATGACCCGGCCGGGGATTTGTCCGAGCAAGAACACATGGGATATTCCTCTCATGGCCCGAGAGTGGATGATCCTCTATCGACACTCAATAGCCCTCGTAAGGTCGACTACCACTCCCAATGACCAAATTGTACTAGATGCGGGACAGCCAAACCTATAAGTCCGTATCAAAGAGTGGAGCACTCATACAGGACATCCTTGGTGTCTCAAGTCTAAGGACCGAGATACACCACTAGGACTACGGAATCGCCGTCCCGACAATAAGGCATCATCAACCATCCAAAGATTCCGTAAGCGGATCAATCGATGAACTCATTCTCCAATGAGCACCTGTCTTTGTATCCGTAGTGTCCCTACACGAGCAGCTATGAGACCAGCTGCATCCATCATATGGGACGGTATACAACACACCGGTCTATCCGGTTATCCACGATGTCCCACTCGAGTAACCTATGACCGGGATTATTTAGGATATGTGTTTAAAGGTGAATCGATCTCATTATCGTGATCTCATCACGATCCGATTCCCATTGCACAAATCCAAGGACATCACAATATATATATATGCATTTATGCAATAGTTATAAAGTTATATACGCCAAAATATAATAAGCAAAAAGATTCTGTATCAAGTCACACGTGCCATCACTCACGTGATTGGCTTGTTGGACACCTATGACTAGCAAGTATAAATTCACAAGTGGGGAAATCTAAGCAGTCACCAAACCAACGTTTACCATAAGTCATGTCATTACACAAATTTAACTTAACTTTCCAAAATCCTAAACATGAGAGATCCTTTAACATACACAAAATCCACAAGTTTGGATTCATCATCAACATTTGATTAGATACAGAGTGGCTCACACAACAAGTACATATATGCTAGTAAAGATCTTCCCAAAATCTTCTAACTTTCTACTGCCTCGGCCCGATCTTAATATTTAAGCAAGCGATACGCTATCCTGAAAAATTTATACAAACAACGGGGTGAGCATAAAGAGCTCAGCAAGTGACTAACATATCCATGTCAAAAGAGGACGATTTCCAAAGAGAAAGTTTCAAAATGCAAGGCAAAACATACGAATTCATAGACGTAATATCATTAGGTGCAGAATCACAATTGTCATTTCAATCATACATAATTGGTTTATAACAGAAGGGGCATATAGTAATTGGAGCATATCAATGACAAATGAAACAATATCGGAGCTTAACAATGGCATATGAAATGTTTCGGAGCATATCAATGGCGTATGGAACATTTCGAAGCATATCAACCATGAATGAACCAGTTCGAAGCATATCAACAACAAATATCGAACAGAAGCTCAAACGTCGTCTTTGACGTTGCTTTCATATCATTCTTATCCAAATCATGCACAGAAACACATAACCAAAGCTCTGGATATCATATCAAACATACAGAAGGTGTAGTGGGACCATAGACAAAATGTGATTCATCCATTTCTGAATGACCACCAGACAGAAGTCTCCCACGTCTGGGAGCTCCATCCACCCACGTCTAGGTGAAGCCAGAGAGGGCCGGCAGAGCATCGCAGGCTCTAAACACATACCCTTTACCATTTCTAGCAAAGGTCCACATAAATCCCACAAACACCAGAGTACAAGAGGACAGTTTGATCAATAAGTAGCATATATCGGAAGCACACGCGGAACAACAAAACGTACATGTGCCTTTACGAGACGATACGATGCAAGCAACAAATCTCTCACCAATGTATTCAGATATAGAATGAAATGAAAGCAAGGGTATACCGGGATTCCAAGCAATCATATTTAGCTCAATTCATCTAAGAAGGTTAGATGAACTCAATTTCCAAAGGAATGAAACAGAATACGCGAAATCGACCGAAAGCTCAATTTCTGATAGAATTCCAGTGGCACATAGAACAAATACTTTAGATTATCAATTATGCTCCAATACCCTTATGAAAGATGTTTTTGAAAGATATATCAATCTATTTTCTGTTGAAACAAGTTTCGTACGAATCATGGTTTCCAACAAGGAGTTACCTTTGATTTGGTAACACAAGGTCAAAAACACAATCACTGTTTTGCATAATACATAGGGTCGGATTCAACAGATAATAGTGTAGGCATTTGAATTCCAAAATTTTCAAACTATATGTCAAAAGAAAGCTTTTCAAGTCTAGTTTCGGACGAAGTTACATTGGTATAAATTAAAATTTCCAACAGGAACTTAGAGGTATTTTAGTATCAAAATGTCAGAAATTTTTTATCCCTGTTTTGCAGCATCTATTGGCTCATTAGAAACACATGTTTGGGTAAGTAGTTGGTGTTCAAAATTTTCAAAATCTGTGTCAAAAGAAAGATATAAGAGTCTGTTTTCCAACAAACTAGGTCCTGCGCAAATCTGCTTTTCGTACCAAAAGTTATAGCTGTAACAGTATATAGGGGTCAGTTTACCGAAAAATTTCAGAATCCTTGGTTCTATGTCCAAAGAGAGACATTTCCGGTTCTAAATGGAAATCTTTCAGATCTTTTTGAACCAACATAAGAACAGAAGCTAATATTCTATAGGATGGGGTTAGAACACTTGCCTTTGAGAATTTTTTTTTTGATCCCCAATTGAGAAGATTGAGTAAGAAACCTCAAGCCCCAATTTTTCTTCTTCTTCTTCTCCCTTTCTTTTCTCTTCTTCTTCTTTCTTTCTTTCTCTGTTCTTCCACACAGCAGCTGCCTTCTCTGGTGCCTTAAGAACGAAGGCAGAGTGGCTTAAGCGGTGGGATTTGTTATTTTGTGTGTTTTGCAGTTTAGTCCTTGTTTTTATTATATTCATGATTTGGTCCTCAAGGTTTACACATAGGTCCTCAGATTCTTGTTTGAACAAATCCCCCAAATCTTAAGAATAAGTTATCTCTGATTCATACTCTAGCTCTTTTGTCAAATTTGAAATAGATACTTACATTATCACTAGAAACTTATACGAAAATTCAGAAAATGAGGGATGTTACATATCCAGCCCTGTGCCACCCGCGAGGTTCCAAGGTACTGAAATGGCTGACGTTTTGCTCCGCTCACGTCGTTCGTCGCGGCACACAAGAACTGTCCAAAAACTGGCCAAAACAGCCCAAAAAGGGCCAAAACTGGCCATTTTTGGCTGAGCGAGCGAGCGACGAGCGATAGAGAGCGAGCGAAGCGAGAGGCCGCACCGTCCCTACTATACGAATGCCCCATCCAGCCCTGTGCCACTCGGGGTTTTCTAGGGTGCTGAGATGGCTGACGTTTTGCTCCGCTCACGTCGTTCGCCATGGCACGCAAGAACTGTCCAAAAAGAGGCCAAAACGGGCCAAAACTGACCATTTTTAGCTAAGCGAGCGAGCGATGGATAGCAAGCGAAGCGAGAGGCAGCACCGTCCCCGCTATACGAATGCCCCATTCAGCCCTGTGCTACCCGAGGTGTTCCAAGGTGCTGAGATGGCTGACGTTTTGCTCCGCTCACATTGTTCGCCGCGGCACGCAAGAACTGCCCATAAACAGGCCAAAATGGCCCAAAAACGGACCAAAATTGGCCATTTTTGGCTGAGCGAGCGAGCAGCGAGCGGTGGACAGCGAGCAAAGCGAGAGGCAGCACCATCCCTACTATACGAATGCCCTATCCAGCCCTGTGCCACCCGGGGGGATCCAGGGTGCTGAGATGGCTGACGTTTTGCTCTGCTCACGTCGTTCGCCGCGACGCAAGAACGACCCAAAAATCAAAACAACCCAAAAAAAAAGCCCAAAAGTGGCCATTTTTGGTCGAAATGAAGCGAGCGACTAGCGGTGACAGCGAGAGGCAGCACCGTCCCCTACTATCGAATGCCCCATCCAGCCTTGTGCCACCCGGGGCTTCCTGGGTCTTTGAGATGGTCGACGCTTTTGTTCCGACACGTTGTTCGTCGCGACACGCAAAGAACTACCAAAAACTGGCCAAAACGGCCCAAAAGCCGACCATTTTTGCTGAAAAGGAAGCGAAAGCGGCGACAGGAAGGCAAGCGCAGAACGGCAGCACCGCCCCCCTGCTATACGAATGCCCCATCCAGCCCTGTGCCACCCGGGGGGTTCCAGGGTGCCTAGATGGTTGACGTTTTGCTCCGCACACGTCGTTCGCCGCGACACGCAAGAACTACCCAAAAACTGGCCAAAACAGCCCAAAACTGGCCATTTTTGGCTGAGCAAGCGAGCAGCGGGCGACGGTGTCACGCCCCCTCAAATATATCCATGATATTTAAAAATTTCATCACAAACCAATCCATCCAAGATCCAAACACATATTTGAGGACACTGAAAAATATTCTATCAAATTCACATTTATAAAACCTGTGTAGTTTATAATCATATATCGCATCACTCGATAATTCACATTTATGGCAACCCAAGCCAACTTGACAAACATGAACAATATTTATAAATCCACAAGCTAGATAAATTATATAATCAGAACTCCAATTATTCACCACAAGTTCATATCTATGTAACCTAGACTTAACATTCCGGAAATAAGAGAGATCTTCTAACACTTTTACACAGTATATCCATTTCGATTCATCGACAACATTTCATTACATACAAAATATGCTTATACAACAATAACATAATAACCTACAAGACTTGCCCATAATTCTGAATAGCTATCCACTGCCTTAGCCTAATTCAAATATATCAAAAAGTGACAAGCTGACCTGAAAGTTTTTATATAACAACGGAGTGAGCTAAAAACAGCTCAGCTAGTGACAAAGCATATTCAGAACAAAAGAAATGATTTCAAACAAGGTATCATAATGCAAGGCAAAATACAAGAATTTTCAAGATACCATATCATTAGATACAAAATCATATGTGTCATGTCATTCAAAACTATTTGGTTTATAACAAATGAAGCATAGAGTAATTGGAGCATATTAATAGCGTATGAAATGTTCCGGAGCATATCAATAGCGTATGGAACATTTAGGAGCATAACAATAGCAAATGAAACATTTCGGAGTATATCAAAGGTGTATGAAATGTTTCGGAGCATATCAATGACAAATGAAACATTTCGGAACATATCAAGGGTGCTGAGATGGCTGACGTTTTGCACCGCTCACGTCGTTCACCACGGCAAGCAAGAATTGCCCAAAAACATGCCAAAACGACCCAAAAACGGGCCAAAACTGGCCATTTTTGGCTGAGCAAGCGAGCGGGGAGCGGCAGACAAAGATCGAAGTGAGAGGCAGCACTGTCCCTGCTATACGAATGCCCCATTCAGCCTTGGGCCACCCGGGGGGTTCCAGGGTGTTGAGATGGCTGACGTTTTGCTCCGCTCACGTCGTTCGCCATGGCACGCTAGAACTACCCAAAAACTGGCCAAAACGGCCCAAAAACTGGCCATTTTTGGCTGAGTGAGCGAGCGACGTGTGGCGGACAGCGAGCGAAGCGAGAGGTAGCACCGTCCCTGCTATACGAATGCCCCATCTAGCCCTGTGCCACCCGGGGGGTTCCAGGGTGCTGAGATGGCTGATGTTTTGCCCCGCACACGTCATTCGCCGCGGCACGAAAGAACTGCCCAAAAACAGGCCAAAATAGCCCAAAAACGGGCCAAAACTGACCATTTTTGGCTTAGCGAGCGAGCGACGAGTGGCGGACTGCGAGCGAAGCGAGAGGCAGGACCATCATGTTAGGACTCTAGCTAGGAGAGTCCTAATTGAGAGGGACACTCTGTTAGGACTCTAACTAGGAGAGTCCTAATTGAGAGGGACATTCTGTTATGAGGTTTTTTCTTAAAGAAGAATTAGGAGTTGTAAGGGAATAGGAGTCTTGAGTATGAGTCATATTAGGAGTTGGTTAGAAGTAAGAGTCTTAAGTAGGAGTCCTATTAGGAGTTAGGGTTTAGAATCCCTATAAATAGCCATGTATTCCTTCTCTTTTCATAAGCAATAGATGAATCTTTTCTGCAGCCTTTGAGTAGCAACTTGGAGGGAGGAACCCCTATAGAGTTCCAAGGAGGCCGATCCCCTAAAGAGATCAACCCCAAGTTAGAATCTGCAAGGGTTCTAACACCTGGTATCAGAGCAGCGTTCTTGGCATCTCGCTGCCCTTCCATAGCCATCCATCAACCCTCCACAACCATCCAAAGCAATTCCCACAATTGCTTAAAAGATCGTTGCCGAATTCCGCCATCATCTCCACCACCGCAAATCATCCTTTGATTTCCCCATGAATTGCAACAGGTTCTGGTTTCCTACCTTACTGCTGCTGCAATTTATTTATCCCTATCCGAAAATCCAAAAAAAAAAAAAAATTCGTTCCTATATTGCTGTAAATTTTCATCGTAAGTTGCTGAAATTTTTCGACGAGAATTCTGCTATCGCAACTTACACCAATTTTCTTGCTGTTACTACCGAAATTTTCTTGATGGACATTCTTGCTGTCATATAAACTGAGATATTGCTGTCAACTCTCTCCTCAAATCTCTCAAATTTTTTGTGGAGATTTCGTCGAGAAACCGCTGTTTCTTCGACGATAATTCTGCTCTTATAAGACAACACAATTCTGTAGCAAACTTTCACTGATTTCTATCAAACCTATACATGCCTTTAACTCGTTAACAAAAGAGAGATCTTAACATCACAGATTTGGAGTCATATACTATGGCATCTGAGGAGGCAATCAATGCTAATTTGAAGCCTTTAAGACACGAATGGAGGATAAGATTCGGACTCTCCTTACCGAATTCAGTCTGGGCCGACCACCAAGCCCGAAGAAATCACATCAAGGAGAGAGCTCTAACCAATCACATCATGCCCAAAGAGATGACTTCCAAGAGAGGGGAGGCTCTATCACCGACCCCAACTATTCGCGCATGAGAGTGGACTTCCCTAGATAGGAAGAAGGAGACCCAATTGGTTGGATCTCGCGCACGGAGCGATATTTTCGGTACCATAAAACTACGGATACATCCATGGTGGAAATTGCATCTATACATTTTGAAGGGGATGCCATACAATGGTTTGACTGGTTTGAACATACTTATGGAGTCCTTTCTGTTGAATCTCATATTTTGATGATGAAACTACTTGATATATGTTTATGATTTAATCTGTGTTTTGAGTGACGCAGGGTTCTTCGATCAGGATGAGACAATTAAAGCAGGAACATCATGTTGTGCCAGAGTAACATGTCAGAAGATTGGACGTCGGGCCGGTGGATCGGTCAACGTATCGACAGAAGGCTTCGGGCCGGGGACTCGAGCATCGGGCCAAGAAGAGCGGGTATTGTGCCAAGGATATCGGAGTTGCAGAGTCAACTGGCCGATTGGGCAATAGGCTGCAGGAAAGGACGATGCACCAAAGAATCGGACGAAGCGTCGAGGGACCAATGACATGCCGGACAACTTGGTTAAATGCTTTGGATTAATTGTCTCGATTGAAGTTTTTGTTTTGAGTGTGCAGGATTAACTACGATGAAAGTTAGACAAGCAGCAGGAGTTGCGCAGGAGTCAAGATCATGATCACGTTGGGAGTTCGAGAGTTCGACGGAAGTTCGGACGGTCGTCGGAGGTTCTGCGAGAACTGATCCGAGAAGTCCAGAAGCTTGCCAAGCGAAGCTCGTCGGAACTCGCCAAGTGGATCGTCGCAAAGTCCAGGAGTTTGCCGGAAGTCCGCAGAAGGTTCACCGAGGGTTCATCGGATGATCGACGGAAGTTCGCCGGAAACTCGCCGGAAGAAGCGATTGACGCATCGGAGCAAAGCTGCAGAAGTTGTCTTAGATTTAATCGTAGTTAGCACGTTGATTAAGCTTGAAAATGGGAGGTGATCCCATTAGATTAATCTTGGGGCAATTGGGCCCCTGAAAAGATTGAAATTGGGTCGAATGGAGCTAACCATTCGGACCCTGATTGCACCAGGCGGTGCAACCGCCTAGGCCAGGAGGTGCAACCACCTGGGCTGTGTCTCCCAGTGAGACTGGGCGGTGCAACCGCCCCAGCCAGGAGGTGCAACCGCCCAGAGCTCAGTCTTCGAGCTAGACTGGGCGGTGCAACCTCCCTAACAGAGAGGTAGCACCTCCTGAGCTCGGTCTTCGAGCTCAGGCAGAGAGGTGCAACCGCCTCAGTCAGGAGGTGGCACCGCCTGGGGCTCAGTCTTCGAGCCAGACTCAGGCGGTGCAACCGCCCCTGACAGAGAGGTGTAACCGCCTAGGCTCAGTCTCCGAGCTCTGCCAGGTGGTGCAACCTCTCCAGTCAAGATGTGCAACCGCCTGATCCCGGAATTCTGGGATTTGATCGTTTTGAGCTCCAAATTTGAACTGGGTTGGGGCCTATAAATACCCCACCCATTCAGCACTGAAATGAAACAGATCCACACCAAATTCTTGATCTTTTTAGTGATTCTAAGAGCTCAAATTTGTGTAAAGTCCAAAAGTTCTCCTCTTTCTGTTCTTCAAGTCTTGAGTTGTAAAGAGAGGAGAGAAAGGATCTGTAAGGGTTGTCTCCTGAGCCCGTCAAAAGGAGTGAAACTGTAAAAGGGTAGTTAGCCTTCGCCCATGAAAGGAAGGCAGCTAGTTGACGTCGGTGACCTCATCGGAGGAGGAAGCCAAAAGTGGAGTAGGTCAAGACTGACCGAACCACTCTAAATCTCTGGTTTGCTTTTACTTTGAGCACTTTATCATTACTGCAAACCTCCTACATAGCTACTGCCCTCTGCGCTTTTACGAACGAGTCTCTAAGTTCTGATCTTTTTGAATCTGCATTCAGACGTAAATCGGTGTTTTCATACGATCTTTACACTGTAATTTACGCTTACATTTTGATTCCATTTATAACTGCAAATTGCTTTCTGCGTATTCATAAAACGGTTTTCAAAGTTCAAAACTGCTTTTAGACGTAAAACTGTGTTTAGACGTAAAATTACGCTTTGACGTAAAAACTGCGTTTAGACGTAAACTACGTTTAGACGCAAAACTGCGTTTAGACGTAAAACTGTGTTTAGACGTAAAACTACGTTTAGACGCAAAACTGCGTTTAGACGTAAAATTACGTTTAGACTAAAACTGCGTTTAGACGTAAAACTGCACTTAGACGTAAAACTGCACTTTGACGTAAAACTGCGCAAACTGCGCTCAGACGCAAACTGCGCTTAAACGCAAATTGTGTTTAGACGCAAACTGTGTTTAGACGCAAACTGCGCTTATACACAAACTGTGTTTAGACGGAAACTGTGTTTAGACGCAAACTGCGCTTAGACGTAATCTGCGCTTAGACGCAAACTGCGCTTAAATGCAAACTGCACTTAGACGCAATCTGCATTAAGACGCAAATTGTATTTAGACGCAAACTGCGTAAACTACAATTAGATACAAACTGTGAATCGGCATTTACATTGAAATCGTTTTTATCGGACGAACGCAGATTTCGTTTTTAATTCGCAGAAAGATTTCCGCTGCACTAATTCACCCCCCCCCCCCCTCTTAGTGCTCTCGATCCTAACACTTTCATGGCGACAATTCAAAGAAGGACTACTGATCCGCTTCGGACCAACTTATTACGAGAACATTGATGGACAACTAGCAAAGATCCGACAAACCTCCACCATTCAGGAGTACCAAACCAGGTTTGAAAGGTTATCTAATCAAACTCGTGATTGGTCTGAAAAACAGTTATTGGGGACTTTTATTGAGGGCCTAAAGCCGGAGATCCGGGGAGAAGTTAAGGCACGACAACCATACACGCTTATGGCAGCCATCTCTTTCGCATGACTTCAAGAAGAGCGATTGAACCATGAAGCCCGGAGGACTAGGATCACTCCACGACCTACAATACTAAAGCCCTCAGCCCCCCCTACTATCAACCGAGTCCCTGCACCGAAAAGGTTAACAAGAGAAGAACTTCGGGAGCGATCTGCGAAGGGGTTATGTTGGCATTGCGATGAGCCGTGGAGCCATGAGCATCGCTGTAAAAAAGGTAGACTTCTTATGATTGAACCAGTAGAAGAAGAGGTCATTGAACATCTAGAATAGAGCCTTGAACATGAAGAAGAAGATATGGAAGAAGAGCCACAGCTGACCGACATTACGGTACACGCACTAGCCGGCTACTCAAATCCGCAAACGATGAAAGTTGGAGGCCTTCTCAAACAACAGCCATTCACTGTTCTCATCGACACGGGTAGCACTAATAACTTCCTGAATAGTAAGGTTGCTGCTCGGATGGCACTGCATATTGAAGGTTGCAGCAAGTTCGATGTAAAGGTTGCCGACGGTAGAATCCTAAAGTGCGACCAAAGATGCCCACAGGTGAAACTATTACTGCAAGACCAAGAAATTATCACCGATTTCTTCCTCCTACCTATCGATGACTATGTGGCAGTGTTTGGTATAGAATGGCTGAGTACACTAGGTGATGTCTCTTGGAACTTTTCTAAATTAATTATGAAATTCTACTGTAAGGGCAAACAGATCATCCTACGCGGGAAGCGCGGAAGCAACGTTACCACTGTTTCGACCCAACGAATGGAGAAAGTTTTACATAAGGTAAATGGTGCCTTTTTGATGCACCTCCAGCAGCAACCAAAGGGGAAGAAAATAGAATTTGAAGATCAAAATCTTGCCCAATTGCTTACTGAATTTGCCGACATATTTGCTGAACCGCGCGGTCTTCCTCCTTCTCGGCAACATGACCATCGAATTCCAATCCTTCCGGGCAAGCCACCAGCGAACACTTGACCATACCGATATCCTCACCTCCAGAAAGATGAAATTGAAAAAATCGTACAGGAGATGCTTGAAACAGGGGTGATTCGACCAAGTTGCAGCCCGTATTCCTCACCGGTGCTACTTGTACGCAAGAAGGACGGAACTTGGCGGATGTGCATCGACTATCGAGCTTTAAATGGCATCACCGTCAAGGACATATACCCAATACCAGTGGTGGATGAACTTCTTGATGAATTGATAGGAGCTCGAGTCTTCATGATGTTGGACCTCCGATCCGGTTACCACCAAATTCGGTTATGTGACGATGACATTCCAAAAACTGCATTTCGCACACATGATGGCCATTATGAATTCTTGGTAATGCCTTTTGGACTCACTAATGCTCCTTCAACCTTTCAAAGTCTTATGAATGATATATTTCAGAGCTTTCTTCGTAAATTTGTGCTGGTATTTTTCGATGATATTCTCGTTTACAACCCTTCTCTTGAGACTCACTTTCAGCATTTACGGATTGTTTTGACGATCCTTTGGGAGAATACTCTTTTTGTTAAGCAACCAAAGTGCAGCTTTCTCCAGCAAAAAGTAGAGTACCTTGGGCATATAATATCAGAAGGAGTGGTGGTAGACCCAACAAAAATTGAGGCAATGCAAGGTTGGTCGAAACCTACAAACGTGAAATTACTGCGGGGGTTCCTTGGACTAACGGGCTACTACCAAAAATTTGTTAAGGACTATGGGAAGATCAGTGCACCACTCACTTCTTTACTAAAAAAATATGCTTTCCAATGGTCGGACAAAGCCTCTGCTGCCTTCGACAAACTTAAAGCAGCCATGACAACGACGCTGGTACTTGCGCTACCGGATTTCAATAGACCCTTCATCATTGCGTCCGACGCATCTGGAGTTGAAACTGGAGCCATTCTCATGCAAACTGGTCGACCACTCGCATATACTAGCAAGGCATTATCTCCCTCCCATCAAAATATGTCAGTATATGATAAGGAGATGCTTGCCATTGTACACGCAATAACGAGGTGGAGCCCTACCTGATCGGCCGGCGATTTCAAATTAAAACTGACCATAAAAGCCTAAAGTACTTTTTGGAGTAAAAGATATCATCCCCTGAGCAGCAAAAATGGGTAACCAAACTTCTTGGATTTGATTATGAAATTATTTACCAAAAGGGGAAAAAAAATGTTGTTGTAGATGCACTCTCACGGTTACCTGAACAAGCTAAGGTTTCAGCCATCTCCTTTCCTACCACCAGTCTCCTCGAGGACATTAGGGAAGAATGGAAGAAGGATCCAGAGATCAGCAAGATCATAAAAAAATTGGAGGAGGATCCAAGTGCAATAGCCCACTACACCTGGGATTCGAGGGATTTACGCTATAAAGGTCGCATTGTGCTTATACCTGACTCCCCTTGCATCGCAATCATCTTGCATGAAATGCACTCTATACCTTCAGCAGGGCACTCTGGATTCCTAAGAACCTACAAAAAAGTGAAGCAAATTTTTTATTGGAGAGGGATGAAAAAAATTATTGCTGAATATGTGGCACAATGTGATATATGTCAACAGCACAAGGGTGAAACTATAGCAAATCCAGGGAAGCTACAACCACTACCCATACCAGACTCGGTATGGACTGACATTTCCAGGGACTTTATTGAAGGGCTGCCATCTTCCAAAGGTAAAAGCATGATTCTCGTGGTGGTTGATCGACTTACGAAATATGCTCATTTTTGTGTTGTGAGAAATCCCTACACTGCTGCTAGTATTGCCCAGATTTTCATAGAAAATATTGTTAAACTGCATGGGATGCCAAGGTCCATCATAAGTGATCGTGACAGGATCTTCACTAGTAAATTTTGGACCGAGTTATTTCAGTTACAAGGCACCAAACTCAAGATGAGCACAGCGTATCATCCACAAACTGATGGCCAAATAGAGGTGGTAAATAGGTGCTTAGAGACATACCTCCGGTGTTTCGCTAGCGATCGATCAAAAGAGTGGGCGAAATGGCTTCCCTGGGCCAAATGGTGGTATAATACTACATATCATTCATCTACAAAATGTGCCCCTTATGAAGCATTGTATGGTCGACCAGCACTTGTGATTCCAAAGTATGTAATTGGCTCGGCCAAGGTAGATCAGGTTGACCAAAAATTGATTGATAGGGACAAACTCTTACAACTGTTAAAAGATAATCTCTCTACCGCTCAAGCCAGAATGAAGCAACAAATTTACACCTGCATCAAGTGAAAGAGAATTTTCAGTGGGGAGATTGGGTTTATCTTCGCCTACAACCATACAAGCAACTCTCTATCAACACTCGAGCCTCCATGAAGCTATCCCCACGTTTTTTTATGGGCCCTATCGGATCACAGGCGTGTTGGAGCCGTGGCATACAGACTTAAATTACCTGAGGATGCCAAAATTCATCTTGTCTTCCACGTATCATGCCTAAAGCCCAAGTTGGGAGAACACGAGTCACCTCGATCCAACTGCCCAACACAATCGAGGATGGAGTTATTCAAGCCCAACCACAGGCTATCCTCGATCGCCAGATCGTGATCGTCATGTCAACATCCCTCTACTTGAAGTACTAGTGCATTGGAATAATCTACCACTTGAAGACATACATGGGAACCATATGAGGAGCTGAAGACCCGTTCCCTAAGTTCATGGAATCTCACCTGGAGGACAAGGCTGATTTGAAGATGGCGGGTCTGTTAGGACTCTAGCTAGGAGAGTCCTAATTGAGAGGGACACTCTGTTAGGACTCTAACTAGGAGAGTCCTAATTGAGAGGGACATTCTGTTAGGAGGTTTTTTCTTAGAGAAGAATTAGGAGTTGTAAGGGAATAGAAGTCTTGAGTATGAGTCATATTAGGAGTTGGTTAGAAGTAAGAGTGTTAAGTAGGAGTCCTATTAGGAGTTCGGGTTTAGAAGCCCTATAAATAGCCATGTATTCCTTCTCTTTTCATAAGCAATGGATGAATCTTTTCTGCAGCCTTTGAGCAGCAACTTGGAGGGAGGAACCCCTATAGAGTTCCAAGGAGGCCGATCCCCTAAAGAGATCAACCCCAAGTTAGAATCTGCAAGGGTTCTAACACATCCCTGCTATAAAAATGCCCCATCCAGCCGTGTACCTTCCGGGGGGTACTAGGGTGTTGAGATGGCTGACGTTTTGCTCCGCTAACGTCGGTCACCATGGCACACAAGAACGGCCAAAAAACCGGCCAAAACAGCCCAAAAAAGGACCAAAACTAGCCATTTTTGGCTGAGCAAGCGAGCGACGAGCGGAGGACAGCTAGCGAAGCGAGAGGCAGCACCGTCCCTGCTATACGAATGCACCATCCAGCCCTGTTCCACCTGGGGGGTTCCAGGGTGCTGAGTTGGCTGATGTTTTGCTCCGCTCACGTCGTTCGCCGCGGCACACAAGAACGGCCCAAACACTGGCCAAAACAACCAAAAAACGGGCCAAAACTGGCCAATTTTGGTTGAGCGAGCGAGCGGCGAGCGGTGGACAACGAGCGAAGCGAGAGGTGCACCATACCTGCTATACGAATGCCCCATCCAGCCCTGTACCTGATAGAACCCTTGTAGATTCTAAACTTGGGGTTGATCTCTTTAGGGGATCGGCCTCCTTGGAACTCTATAGGGGTTCCTCCCTCCAAGTTGCTGCTCAAAGGCTGCAGAAAAGATTCATCTATTGCTTGTCAAAAGATAAGGAATACATGGCTATTTATAGGGCTTTTAAACCCTAACTCATAATAGAACTCCTACTTAAGACTCTTACTTCTAACCAACTCCTAATATGACTCATACTAAAGACTCCTATTCCCTTACAACTCCTAATCTTCTCTAAGAAAAAACCTCCTAACAGAATGTCCCTCTCTATTAGGACTCTCCTAGTTAGAGTCCTAACAGAGTGTCCCTCTCAATTAGGACTCTCCTAGCTAGAGTCCTAACAGACCCGCCATCTTCAAATCAAATTTGTCCTCGGTCAGATTCCATGAACTTAGGGAACCGGGTCTTCAGCTCCTCATATGGTTCCCATGTGGCGTCTTCAAGTGGTAGATTATTCCAATGCACTAGTACTTCAGTAGAGGGATGTCGGCGACGCATCACGATCTGGCGATCGAGGATAGCCTGTGGTTGGGCTTGAATAACTCCATCCTCAGTTGTGTTGGGCAGTTGGATCTGAGGTGACTCGTGTTCTCCCAACTTGGGCTTTAGGCATGATACGTGGAAGACAAGATGAATTTTGGCATCCTCAGGTAATTTAAGTCTGTATGCCACGGCTCCAATACGCTCTGTGATCTGATAGGGCCCATAAAAACGTGGGAATAGCTTCATGGAGGCTCGAGTGTTGATAGAGAGTTGCTTGTATGGTTGTGGCTAAGATAAACCCAATCTCCCACTGAAAATTCTCTTTCATTTCATTTAATGGTTATGTGACTTGCTGCATCATTCTAGCTTGAGCAGTAGAGAGATTATCTTTTTTAATAGTTGTAAAGAGTTTGTCCCTATCAATCAATTCTTGGTCAACCTGATCTACCTTGGCGAGCCAATTACATACTTTGGAATCACAGTGTCTTTGGTCGACCATACAATGCTTCATAAGGGGGCATTTTTTGTAGATGAATGATATGTAGTATTATACCACCATTCGCCCCGGGAAGCCATTTCACCCACTCTTTTGGTCGGTCAAGCTTAAAAACACCGGAGGTAATGCCTCTAAGCACCTATTTACCACCTCTGTTTGGCCGTCAGTTTGTGGATGATACGCTGTGCTCATCTTGAGTTTGGTGCCTCGTAACTGAAATAACTCGGTCTAAAATTTACTAGTGAAGATCCTGTCACGATCACTTATGATGGACCTTGGCATCCCATGCAGTTTATGTTGGAAATCATGGGGGGCGACATCATATGCGCAGCGGAAGAACAAGAAAACAAAAATCCCTGATTCCCAAAAAGATGTTCGTCGTCGTGCGAAGATTGGTTCGCAAAAATCCGCAAAACACAAAACTGTGTATAGAGATTGTGTTACCTAGGGAGATCATATATCCCTGTTTCCTTGCAGATCCTTAGGAGAGGGTGAAGGAGGTCAAGCGTCATCCTCTCTAGCGGTGATCCACACAGCAGGGTTGCGACGACCCTCCTCAAAACTCCAGGCCTCTGAGGTGGAGAGGGAGAGGAGAATAGGAAAGGCAAGCAAAGACTCTAGCCTATGAGGTTGTGAATCCCTCCTATTTATAGAGATCCCGTGTCAAACCCTAATGGGTCCTTCCCTAGTGGGTATTGGATCTGCATCCAATAAGACAAGGGCTCAAATGGGATATCTCATATCCAGAACCTCTACTCATCGCAATGCCTACCATATGTGTGTGACCCTCTAGGCCCAATATCGAGCTGGCCGTGAGTCATACACATCAGAACTCCTTCTAACTTCGGTGAATTATTATCTCTATAATAATTCACTTCGACTCATCGAATCTGGACGTGCTAGGCCACTACTGTAGTAGTCCCCGAAAGATATAGGGGAATCCAATCCATTGGACCTGTATGTCCTCGATTACTATGTACCTATAGTCCCTCATCCATCTAATATCCCAAAGACCGTATATCGAGCATGGTGTTGTCGGACTCATACGGTTTCTACTAGAAGTCTCGCTCTAATCGGATTCTCCCGGAGAACTCTTTCTCTCTCAACCCGAATGACCCGTGCCAGGGATTTGTGCGAGCAAGAACACATGGGATATTCCTCTCATGACGCCGAGAGTGGATGATCCTCTATCGACACTCAATAGCCCTCGTAACGAGATCGACTACCACTCCCAATGACCAGTTGTACTAGATATGGGACAGCCAAACCTATAAGTCTGGTATCAAAGAGTGGAGCACTCATACAGGACATCCTTGGTGTCTCAAGTCTAAGGACCAGATACACCACTAGGACTACGGAATCGCTTGTCGACAATAAGGCATCATCAACCATCCAACATTTAAAGCGGATCAATTAGTGAACTCATTCTCCAATGAGCACCTGTCTTGTATCCCTAGTGTCCCTACACGGCAGCGACTATGAGACCAGCCGCATCCATCATATGGACGGGTATACAGCATACCAGTCTATCCGGTTATCACGATGTCCCTCTCGAGTAACCTATGACCGGGATTATTTAGGATATGTGTTTAAAGGTGAATCGATCTCATTATCATGATCTCATCACGATCCGATTCCCATTGCACAAATCCAAGGACATCACAATATATATATGTATTTATGTAATAGTTATAAAGTGATATACACCAAAATATAATAAGCAAAAAGATTCTGTATCAAGTCACACGTGCCATCACTCACGTGATTGGCTTGCTGGGCACCTATGACTAGCAATCTCCCACTTGACCTAAAGCCAATCACCTATATGTCTGATCCCCATCAGACTCCTGTGACGCTCAAAGACAATATGAGACAACGGCTTTGTCAGTGAATCTGTAATGTTATCTTCGGATGGAACTCTTTCCACTGCTACATCTCCTCAAGTTACGATCTCTCTGATAAGGTGGAACCTCCTCAGAACATGCTTAGATTTCTGATGAAACCTAGGTTCCTTCACTTGAGCAATTGCCCCGTTTTTGTCGCAATATAGGGAGATCGGCTCTTCGCTACCTGGCACGACTCCCAAATCTGTGATGAACTTCTTCAACCAGACTCCCTCCTTTGCTGCATCTGATGCAGCAATGTACTCCGCCTCTGTGGTCGAGTCAACAGTGGTATCTTGCTTGGAACTCTTCCAGCACACTGCTCCTCCATTCAAGGTGTACACATACCCTGAATTTGACTTGCTATCATCGACATCAGACTGAAAACTTGAGTCAGCGTAGCCTTCAACCTTAAGGCTATTACCTCCATATACTAGTAAAAGATCCTTAGTCCTTCTCAAGTACTTAAGGATACACTTTACTGCTTTCCAGTGCTCCAAGCCTGGATCCGCCTGATACCTGCTCGTGACACTCAGAGCATGCGCTATATCAGGCCCAGTACAATGCATGGCATACATGATAGACCCTATTGCTGAGGCATAAGGTATCATATCCATGTTCGCCCTTTCTTCTGGAGTCTTTGGGGACATATTCGTAGAAAGCGATATCCCATGTCTCATCGGTTTGAGACATCTTTTGGAATTTTCCATGCCAAACCTTTTGACAATAGTTTCTATGTACCTGGACTGAGACAAGCCAAGCATCCTCTTGGATCTATCTCTATAGATTATAATCCCCAAGATATAAGATACTTCCCCTAAGTCCTTCATGGAGAAGTGTCTAGATAACCAAGCCTTACTGTGGATAGCATTCCTATGTCATTCCCAATGATGAGGATGTCATCCACATATAACACCAAAAAGGTGATAGTGCTCCCACTTACCTTTCTATATACACAAGGCTCATCTTCGTTCTTAACGAAGTCATAAGATCTGATTGCCTCATCAAATCTTATGTTCCAACTTCGGGAAGCTTGCTTTAGTCCATAAATGGATCTAAGAAATCTACACACCTTATCTGGGCAGTTCTTGGACACGAATCCTATACACACCTCCTCCTCGAGGTTCCCGTTGAGGAATGCGGTTTTCACATCCATCTGCCATATCTCATAATCATAGTGTGCTGCAATAGCCAATAGAATTCTGATGGATTTTAGCATTGCTACGGGTGAGAAAGTTTCATCGTAGTCAACACCTTGCCTTTGACGATACCCCTTAGCCACTAGCCTTGCTTTATAGGTCTCTACCTTTCCATCTACTCCGATCATTTTCGTAAAGATCCACTTGCAACCGATGGGTACAATACCTTCGAGCGCATCAACTAGGTTCCAAACCTTATTGGAGTACATAGAATCCATCTCAGAATTCATGGCTTCTTTCCACTTCTCGGAGTCTATACTCATAATAGCCTCCTCGTAGGTCTGAGGATCAATATCCTCTACATCCTCTGCTCTAATATGTCCCACATATCTCTCAAGAGGACGGGATACTCTATCAGACCTGCGTAAAGTTGATACTTGTGTATTAGGTACCTGAACAAACTCGGGCTGTAGAGTGGTGCTTGAGCTTGGTTCTCCAACCTCGCTCAATTCTATCATTCTCCCACTGTCTCCGTCAAGAATGTGTTCCTTCTCAAGCAACACTGCTCTCTTAGCTACAAAGACCTTTTGGTCCTCGAGATGATAGAAATAATACTCATAAGTTTCCTTGGGGTATCCCATAAATTTGCATCGCTCTGTCCTTGATTCTAACTTATCAGGGTTGTGTCTTCTAACATGGGCAGGGCAACCCCCAGATCTTAACAACCTTAAGATCAGGCTTCTTCCCTTTCCATATCTCATATGGTGTAGACACTACTGACTTAGTTGGAACTCTGTTGAGAAAGGTAAGTCATGCGGTTCTATGGCATATCCCCGAATGAGATGGGTAGGTCAACAAAAACTCATCATGGACCGTACCATATCTAATAATGTACGATTTCTCCTTTCGAGACACCATTGAGTGAGGTGTATAAGGAGGTGTCCATTGGGATAATATCCCATGGTCCTTGAGGAACCGAGTAAACTCAGTGCTTAAGTATTCACCTCCTCGATATGATCGAAGAGTTTTGATACTCTTTCCAGTCTGGTTCTCCACCTCATTCTTATACTCTCTCGAATTTCTCAAAGGTCTCGGACTTGTAATTTATTAAGTACACATATCCATACCTTGAGAAATCATCAAGAAATGTAATGAAGTAGGAGTAACCTCCAATGGCATGAGTTGACATGGGTCCACATACATCACTATGTATGAGTTCCAACAACTCATTGGCTCTCTCTCCATTCTACTAAATGGAGATTTGGTCAGTTTTCCCACGAATGCAAGGCTCACAAGTTGTATATGACACATAGTCGAATGGATCTAGATATCCATCATTTAGCAACTTTTGAATCCTTCTTTCATGGATGTGACCTAGCCTACAATGCCACAGTATGCCTTTGTTCAACTCATCTCGTTTCATTTTGGACATATTTACATTCATGATATGTGGAGTGGTGTCTAACATAAATAAACCATTATGCAATGTTCCTTTCGTGATGATCTTATCATCTAATAATATCGAACAACCATTGTTCTCAAAAACAAATTTATATCCACTAACTGTTAAACATGAAATGGAGATAATGTTTTTTGATAATAGAAGGAACAAAATAACATGCATCTAATACAATAAAAAGCTCCACTAGGCAGATGTAGGGCTTACCTGCTCAAATAGCTAATACAGCAACTTTTGCTCCATTACCCATCTTGAGGTCCATCTCGCCTCTCTGTAGTCTCCTAGGCCTTGCCAGAACCTGCAACGAATTGCATATATGATAAGCACTACCGGTATCCAATACCCATGTGTTATCATAAGAGTCTGACAAATGGAGACTGATCATGAATGTACCTGAAGCATCATCAAGCTTTTGTTTCGCCCATTCTGCAAGGTACTCTTAGTAGTTTCTCTTCCAATGCCCATCTTTACCATAGTGAAAGCACTGGCCTTTGTCCTTTGCTGGGTTTTCTTAGCAACCTTTGCTTTACCTTGTTTGCCCTTGCCCTTTCCCTTCTTTAAGGACCTTTCTGCTTTCCTTTTCTTTCTGGTCTCACTAGTGTAGAGAACTGGCTTCTCTTTCTTAATAGTACTCTCTGCCTCCCTCAACATATTGAGGAGCTCTGGGAGAGTCACCTCAAGCTTGTTCATATTAAAATTCATTATGACCTGTGAGTTTCTCTATCCACTCAATCATCTTTAGGACATGGTTCTGAACCGGTGTCCCCTCAGTCATCCTAGCGCGGAAAAGGCTCTTGGATATCTCATATCGTTGAGTCCTTCACTGTTCCTCAAACAATTTTCGGACATGTAGGAGAATGGATCTGGCATCCATCTTTTCATGTTGTCTCTGTAACTTTGGAGTCATAGAGCCCAACATATAGCACTGAGCAAGAGTGGAGTCATCAATGTACTTCACGTAGCGAGCGATCTCATCCTCGCTTGCCCCTTCTTCGGGCGTAGGCATCACTGTATTAAGGACGTACACGATTTTCTCCGCTGTGAGAACAATTCTCAAGTTACGGAGCCAATCCATATAATTTGGACTAGTAAGGCGGTTGACATCAAGTATGCCATGTAAGGGATTTGAAAGCGACATTTTCTGAAAATAAAGATGTAGCAGAAATGAACAACATGCATATTTTGCAAGAAATAAACTATCAAGATATGGACTTCTATCTTAATATGCTCCCACTATTTTACTAACGAGTCAGTCACGACACCCTCAAAGACGCGAAACGGAAGTCTCCATGAGACTTCTAGTGGGGATTAGGATCAATCACGTCTTAGTGTAACCTCGAGGGACTCGACCAATCACACTAAGCCTAAAAGGTAGGCAACTCTTGCCGATCACAACTCCTTGTGATTCCCGTCCCTGTTCGCCTCCGAATCACAATGGCGTCGAGGGACTTCGACCAACCATGATGCTTCGGTTAAGTCAACACCTTCGTTACAAGATGAGTCCGATTTGATGATATACCCTCGAGGGACTCGACCAAGCATACCATGTCCTCGTGTCACCGGTGACATCTCTATGTCGTAAAGCAAGATAGCGAATCGCGATATAGGTGAGTCTCGAGGGACTCGACCAACTCAACCTACACCGAATCGGTTCCTACTCATAACGATGGAAGGCCACGTGGGTCAATCTAATTGCCTCACGTTTACCGACTTAATATTATCGAGAGATGTTTCTATAATTTGGTCTCCTAATATGACATGTCACACATATACATATTTAATATATATCTACATCGCATGCAAATATATATACATATCTAGTATGTGTATAAGCAATCACATCAGATGATCATGGACCACAACCTAATATGATTAGGCTCGAGCCAGTAGGCCTAATCACTCACATCAAAATCTATGTGTGCAACGGTGCATCTCCATGCCCTTGTGATCGTCCATCTCGTCCTCGTCGGTTCCGTCGACATCTTGATGCATCTCCATGCATCACGATCGTCCGTCTCGTGGGTCCCGCTATCGCATCCACGCTCTCGTTGCGCCTCCTCATGTGATTACAAATTAATCGTAGGCACGCAGGCCCGACAATAAACGAGAAATATAATGGAGGTTCGCAGACCTCAATAATATTAATCACAAGTACACACATCACACGGTCCATGATCATCCGTCCACACATCAAACATCATATGTATAAATAATCATCATCATGTAGGACTACTAGATAATAATAAAAAATGCTTGGTTTATTTCTGCTACTGATCAATTCATTCATCTTAAGGTAGAGGATAAAAAGAATGGATGTCAATTCAATTTCACTGGTATATATGCTTCAAACAGTATGCAAGAAAGAAATACTCTTTGGTCTGACCTGACTAATATTGTAAATGGCTGTCTCAATGTACCTTGGATTGTTCTTGGAGACTTTAATACTGTTCGGTACATAAATGAAAAAAGAGGGGGTAGACAACTTTCAGAAAGCCGACTTCAAAGTTTCAATGATTACATTGACACTTTGCAGCATTGTTTGATATGAAATCTGTGGGTAATTGGATCTCCTAGAGTAATCAAGATGTCTGCTAGAAAAAAATAATGGCTCGACTTGATATGTGTTTGATTAATCATGAATGGTTAACAATTTACCCAGATTCACTTCTTGAGTATGGTGCTCCTTTGTTTTCGACCATTCTTTAATGTATATACACGCAGAAAAAAGACACCAAGAGGCAAGAAACCGTTTAGATTCTTTAACATGTAGAGTACTCATCCTCAATTTCTTGATGTTATCGATCTGCTTGGAATGTTAATGTGCATGGATCCCCTTACATCTTATGTCGAAAGCTCAAAGCCCTGAAAGCAGCACTAAAGGAGTGGAATACAAATACCTTTGGTAATATTAACACCGAGTTCAATTTTGCGAAAAGGAACTAATGTCATTGCAACATGAGCTGCAACTTCACCAAATGATGAAAATATTATCTACAAAGAGGCAAAAGCCAGAAATAACTTCATGCAAGCCTTAAAAAAAAGGAGGAAAGTTTTGCAAAGCGAAGTCTCGACAAAGATTGGCTTACACTAGGGGATTCCAATACAAAATTTTTCTATGCTTCAATTGCTACTCGAAGGGCTGTTAACCGTATCAGCAAATGCAGAGACAAAGATGATAATCTTATTGAGAATTTAGATGAGGTTAAAGCACACATAGAGCAATTTTTTTATTCCTTACTCAATCAAGATGGGAAACCTAATAACATTCATGTGGAACCGACTAGAAAACTTGATTCGAAGCTATTTCAATCCTCAATGCCCCAATTACGGATGACGAAAATTATGTGTTGTCTTTAAGTCACCAAAGCATAAAAGCCCAGTCCGGATGGATTTCCAAATTGAATTTTACCAAACTGCTTGGTCTATTATTGGAAATGATGTGATCAAGGCTTGCCAACATTTTTTTCTTCAGTCATATTCTTAGAGAGATGAATTGCACTTTTATTTCCTTAATTTCGAAGAATGCAGGGGCTGATTCACTAGAGAACTATCGACCCATATCATTATGCAACTTTATTTACAAGATCATCTACAAAGTATTGGCAAATAGAATGCAAAAGGTAATACACAAGATCATTAGCCCAAATCAAGCTGCTTTCATCAAAGAGAGAAGTATACATCATAACATTTTGCTTGCTAATGACTTGGTCAAAGATTTGCATTCAAAAGCAAGAGGGACAAAAATCTGTTTTAAAGTTGATTTACGGAAAGCCTTTGATTCAGTTAATAGGAAGTTTATCTATAAGATGCTCCTCAATATGAACTTCCCACAACAATGGGTTAATTGGATTCAATCTTGCCTGGAAACTCTAAAGTTTTCGATACTCTTTAATGGCTCACCAATTGGTTTTTTTGGGAGCACGAATGGCATCCGACAAGGTGATCCACTCTCTCCGTATCTTTTTACTATTGCGATGAAAGGACTTAGCTGTATGTTGGAACACGCAGTCTTAAATGGCAGCATTAAGGAACCCATTGCTGGTTCTGTTCATATATCACATATAACATTTGCATATGACTTACTTATCTTTCTCCAAAATGAACCAACTTCAGTAAAGAACCTGGCTACTATTATGAGTGACTTTGGTATGGTTTCTAGACTTCAGTTAAATCATGCGAAAAGTAAAGTATATATGAGCCCTTACATTGAGGATAATGTCTTTATTGCACAAACTTTGGGGGTTAGTGAGGGAAGCTTGCCAGTTCCTTATTTGGGTCTCCCGGTCATATCCATAGGCATTCACAAAACTCACTGTCAGCCTATCTTGCAAAAAATAAAGAATAGAATTTCATCTTGGGAAAATAGGTTTCTATCAAAAGCAGGACGACTCGAACTCATCCGTTCAGTATTGCACTCCTACTCTATATATTGGTGTAATGCATTTCTTCTGCCTGTTGGACTTCTCCAAGATATTGAACGGTTATTAATGAACTTCTTCTGGAATGGCACATATGATAAGGCAATGCATATGGTAAATTGGGATAGCATTTGCAAACCGAAAGATGAAGGGGGGCTAAACTTGAGAAATCCTAGAGATTGGAAATAAGCATGTCTGGTGCAGCAATTATGGGATCTTTTGCAAAACAAATGTTCCTTATGGTCACATTGGGTTTCTGCAAGGTATCTTTCAAAGGAATCAATCTGGGAAATTTCAACAAGAACATACCACTCTGCAGCTTGGAAAGGGATTTTAAAGGCAAGGAATTGGCTAATCAAACACATTTCCTATGCAATCTCTTCTGGAACTAGTACTAATATGTGGTACGATCCTTGGGTAAATAGGACGAGTATATTTCAATTATATGGTGACAGAATACGAAAAGATCTTGGGGCTCCCAAAGATTGGAAGGTTTCTGAGTTCATTGCTAACGGTACCTAGTGTCTCCCGAATCCTATTTCTCCCGAAATGTTATCACTTTGGCCGACTATTATAGTTATTCCAATCAGGAACAACTCTTCAGATATACTTATTTGGCCTCATGACAATGGCAAATTTAGTGCCACATCCGCATGGAATCAAATTAGGCAAAGAAATAACAAATGGGTCCCAAGCAGTTGGACATGGGATCGACCGGGGTCACAAAGACATTCCTTATGTACATGGCAGACCCTTCTCAATAAACTACCTACAATAGACAATATGAAAAGAAGAGGTATCTATCATGTTAACCGATGCTCCCTTTGTATGCAACAAGAAGAAACTATTGACCACCTCTATTTTGCTTGTGATTATACAAAATGGATATGGAAGGAGATTCTCCAGTAATTTGAACTCAATAGACTGGCGCAACCAAACTTGCACCAAGAACTAGGCGACCTCATGCAATGTTTCTCAAGAAAAGGGCCTCTCACACAACTGGCAAAGGTTACCTTCAGATGCACTATTTGGTGGATGTGGAAGGAGAGATGTAACAGAATCTTTGAAAGTCAACACACAAACAATGCTCAGCTATTGAAAGAGATTATTAGAGACTCAAGATCCTGTATGGAGCAAGATCTCAAAACGGAGCACTTTACCCAAAGAGAAAAAGATATTTTTATCAAATTTAAATTTGCTATTAGCTAAAGATCTAGGGAATGATGCCAAATTATGTACCCACAGGTAGTTTTGATATATCTGGATAAACATTTTCTATGTTGATTATGATTATGAGTTATAGTCTACAGCATGTGTAGTCATAACTATCGCATTCGAACTCCATGAGTTACTTGGCTTTGTCTATGACTTGTATAGATAAAACTATTTGTAAAAACTTTACACATAATCAATTTACTTTTACTTACCAGTAAAAAGATAATAATAAATAATAATAATCAACTAAACCTTTTAATTAATTAATATTTTTCTGAAATCAGGGACATGTAGGGAATTTCTCAATTCCTAAGGGTATTTTTGTAATTTGGACAAAAGACAAAAACTGGAATTTCTCAAATTAACAGGGGCAAAACTGTCCTTTTACCCAAAACCCTAATTCCCTCTACAGCTGCCGCCGCCGCCACCCTGGCGGGCGGCTCAGGGGCGAGGGGCGAGGGCGGGCCCTCGCCAGACGACGACCGGCAGGCCGCCTTCTCGTATGGTTCTGCCTTTACGGTTCTGCCCATGCCCGTGAGGCAGTTCTGCCCACGAGGCAGCGCCGTGGCAGTGCTGCCTCGCTGGCGGCCGCCCTGGGGTTTTTGCCAATGGGAGCAACGGCCACACGGCGCCGCCGCCTGCGTTGCTTCGACCCGCCTTGCTGCCCCGGCGCCTCTGCCCGTGGGGTCAGCGGCCGAGCGCCTCTACCAGCGGGCTGCCAGCCCCCGGCCACAAGCCTGCTGCTGCAAGCACAGCGCTATGCGATGCGCCGACGCTTTGTCTTTGGTCAGGCGGCTGGCTGCGCAGTGATCGATGGCTAGGGTGATCGCGGGCGAGGGCAACTGTTGCTGCCCTTCCTTTCTTTTTGCGTCAACGATTTTGACGTCAATATTCTTCCTAAACACAACACATGCAGTTCAAAACCAATCATTCACACGAACAACCTGGCTCTGATACCACTGTTGGGAAATCATGGGGGGCGACATCATATGCGCAGCGGAAGAACAAGAAAACAAAATCCCCGATTCCCTAAAAAGATGTTCACGTCATCGCGAAGATTGGTGCGCAAAAATCTGCAAAACACAAAACTGCGTATAGAGATTATGTTACCTAGGGAGATCGTATATCCCCTGTTTCCTTCTGCATCCCTTAGGAGAGGGTGAAGGAGGTCAAGCGTCCTCCTCTCTAGCGGTGATCCACACACAGCCAGGGGTTGCGGCGACCTCCTCAAAACTCCAGGCCTCGAGGTGGAGAGGGAGAGGAGAATAGGAAAGGCAAGCAAAGACTCTAGCCTATGAGGCTATGAATCCCTCTTATTTATAGAGATCCCGTGTCAAACCCTAATGGGTCCTTCCCTAGTGGGTATTGGATCGCATCCAATAAGACAAGGGCTCCGTCCGGATATCTCATATCCCAACCTCTACTCATCGTAATGCCTACCATATGTGTGTGACCCTCTAGGCCCAACATCGAAATGGCCGTGAGTCATAGCTGTCAAAACTCCTTCTAACTTCGGTGAATTATTATCTCTGTAATAATTCACTGACTCATCGAATCTGGGACGCATTTGGGCTACTACCGCCAGTCCCCATTTATATAGGGGAATCCATTCCATTGGACTTTGCTCGTCCTCGCTTACCATGTACCTATAGTCCCTCATCCATCTAATATCCCAGAGACCGTATATCGAGCATGGTGTTGTCAGACCCATAGGGTTTCTACTCGAGTCTCGCTCTAATCGGATTCTCCCGGAGAACTCTTTCTCTCTCAACCCGAATGACCCTCTCTAGGGATTTGTCTGAGCAAGAACACATGGGATATTCCTCTCATGAAGCCGAGAGTGGATGATCCTCTATCGACACTCAATAGCACTCGTAAGGTTGACTACCACTCCCAATGACCAGCTGTACTAGATCTGGGACAGCCAAACCTATAAGTCTGGTATCAAAGAGTGGAGCACTCATATAGGACATCCTTGGTGTCTCAAATCTAAGGACCAGATACACCACTAGGACTACGGAATCACTGTCTATCAATAAGGCATCATCAACCATCCAACATTCCGTAAGCAGATCAATCAGTGAACTCATTCTCAAAGGAGCACCTGTACTGTATCCCTAGTGTCCCTACACGAGCAGCTATGAGACCAGCTGCATCCATCATATGGACGGGTATACAGCACACCAGTCTATCCGGTTATCACGATGTCCCTCTCGAGTAACCTATGACCGGGATTATTTAGGATATGTGTTTAAAGGTGAATCGATCTCATTATCGTGATCTCATCACGATCCGATTCCCATTGCATAAATCCAAGGACATCACAATATATATATGCATTTATACAATAGTTATAAAGTGATATACACCAAAATATAATAAGCAAAAAGATTCTGTATCAAGTCACACGTGCCATCACTCACGTGATTGGCTTGCTGGGCACCTATGACTAGCAGTTTAACAATATTTTCTAAGAAAATCTTGGCAATACTAGCAGTAGTGTAGGGATTTCTCATAGCACAAAAATGAGCATATTTCGTAAGTCGATCAACCACCACGAGAGTCGTGCTTTTACCTTTGGAAGATAGTAGCCCTTCAATAAAGTCTTTGGAGATGTCAGTCCACACCGAGTCTGGTATGGGTAGTGGTTGTAGCTTCCCTGGATTTGCCATAGTTTCACCCTTGTGCTATTGACATATTTCACATTATGCCACATATTCAGCAATAATTTTTTTCATCCCTCTCCAATAAAAATTTTGCTTCACTCTTTTGTAGGTTCTTAAAAATCCATAGTGCCCTGCTGAAGGTATAGAGTACATTTCATGCAAGATGATTGCGATGCAAGGGGAGTCAGGTGTAAGCACAATGCGACCTTTGTAGCGTAAATCCCTCGAATCCCAGGTGTAGTGGGCTATTGCACTTGGATCCTCCTCCAATTTTTTTATGATCTTGCTGATCTCTGGATCTTTCTTCCATTCTTCCCTAATGTCCTCGAGGAGACCGGTGGTAGGAAGGGAGATGGCTGAAACCTTAGCTTGTTCAAGCAGCCGTGAGAGGGCATCTACAACAACGTTTTCTTTCCCCTTTTTGTAAATAATTTCATAATCAAATCCAAGAAGTTTGGTTACCCATTTTTGCTGCTCATGGGATGATATCTTTTGCTCCAAAAAGTACTTGAGGCTTTTATGGTCAGTTTTAATTTGAAATCGCCGACCGATCAAGTAGGGTCTCCACCTCGTTACTGCGTGTACAATGGCAAGCATCTCCTTATCATATACTGACATATTTTGATGAGAGGGAGATAATGCCTTGCTAGTATATGCGAGTGGTCGACCATTTTGCATGAGAACGGCTCTAATTCCGAATCCAGATGCGTCGGCCTCAATGATGAAGCAGAGGCTTTGTCCGACCATTGGAAAGCATCTTTTTTCAGTAAAGAAGTGAGTGGTGCACTGATCTTCCCATAGTCCTTAACAAATTTTCGGTAGTAGCCCGTTAGTCCAAGGAACCCCCATAGTAATTTCACGTTTGTAGGTTTCGGCCAGCCTTGTATTGCCTCAATTTTTGTTGGGTCTACCGCCACTCCTTCTGATATTATATTGCTAGTCATAGGTGCCCAGCAAGCCAATCACGTGAGTGATGGCACGTGTGACTTGATACAGAATCTTTTTTTTATTATATTTTGGCGTATATCACATTATAACTATTGCATAAATGCATATATATATATTGTGATGTCCTTGGATTTGTGCAATGGGAATCGGATCGTGATGAGACCACGATAATGAGATCGATTGACCTTTTTTTTTTGTAAGTAAAAGTAAATTGATTATGTGTAAAGTTTTTACAAATAGCTTTATCTATACAAGTCATAGACAAAGCCAAGTAACTCATGGAGTTCGAATGCGATAGTTATGACTACACATGCTGTAGACTATAACTCCGAATTATAATCAACATAGAAAATGTTTATCCAGATATATCAAAACTACCTGTGGGTACATAATTTGGCATCATTCCCAAGATCTTTAGCTAATAGCAAAATTAAATTTGATAAAAATATCTTTTTCTCTTTGGGTAAAGTGCTTCGTTTTGAGATTTTTCTCCATACAGGATCTTGAGTCTCAAATAATCTCTTTCAATAACTGAGCATTGTTTGTGTGTTGACATTCACCTTTAAACACATATCCTAAATAATCCCAGTCATAGGTTACTCGAGAGGGACATCGTGATAACCGGATAGACTGGTGTGCTGTATACCCGTCCATATGATGGATGCAGCTGGTCTCATAGCTGCTCGTGTAGGGACACTAGGGATACAGTACAGGTGCTCCTTTGAGAATGAGTTCACTGATTGATCTGCTTACGGAATGTTGGATGGTTGATGATGCCTTATTGATAGACAGTGATTCCGTAGTCCTAGTGGTGTATCTGGTCCTTAGATTTGAGACACCAAGGATGTCCTATATGAGTGCTCCACTCTTTGATACCAGACTTATAGGTTTGGCTGTCCCAGATCTAGTACAGCTGGTCATTGGGAGTGGTAGTCAACCTTACGAGTGCTATTGAGTGTCGATAGAGGATCATCCACTCTCGGCTTCATGAGAGGAATATCCCATGTGTTCTTGCTCAGACAAATCCCTAGAGAGGGTCATTCGGGTTGAGAGAGAAAGAGTTCTCCGGGAGAATCCGATTAGAGCGAGACTCGAGTAGAAACCCTATGGGTCTGACAACACCATGCTCGATATACGGTCTCTGGGATATTAGATGGATGAGGGACTATAGGTACATGGTAACTGAGGACAGACAGGTCCAATGGATTGGTTTCCCCTGTATCGTCTGGGGACTACGGCGTAGTGGCCTAGTACGTCCGTAGTCGATGGGTCGAGTGAATTATTACATAGATAATAATTCACTATGTTAGAAGGAGTTCTGACAGGTATGACTCACGGCCAGCTCGATATTGGGCCTAGAGGGTCACACACATATGGTAGGCATTGCGATGAGTAGAGGTTCGGATATGAGATATCCGACGGAGCCCTTGTCTTATTGGATGCAGATCCAATACTCACTAGGGAAGGACCCATTAGGGTTTGACATTGGATCTCTATAAATAGGAGGGATTCACAGCCTCATAGGCTAGAGTCTTTGCTTGCCTTTCCTATTCTCCTCTCCCTCTCCACCTCAGAGGCTTGGAGTTTTGAGGAGGGTCGTCGCAACCCTACTGTGTGGATCACCGCTAGAGAGGAGGACGCTTGACCTCCTTCACCCTCTCCTAAGGATCTACAAGGAAACAGGGATATACGATCTCCCTAGGTAACACAATCTCTATACGCAGTTTTGTGTTTTGCAGATTTTTACGCACCAATCTTCGCACGACGACGAACATCTTTTTGGGAATCGGTGATTTTTGTTTTCTTGTTCTTCCGCTGCCCATATGATGTCGCCCCCCATGATTTCCCAACAGTGGTATCAGAGCCAGGTTGTTCGTGCGAATGATTTGTTTTGAACTGCGTGTGTTGTGTTTAGGAAGAATATTGACGTCAAAATCGTTGACGCAAAAGCGAGGAAGGGCAGCAATAGTTGCTGCCCTCGATCTGCATGCATGCAGCCATCTGCAGCAGCAGCCGCAGCCGCAGCAAGGCACCACAGCGCCGGCGCATGCGCAAGCGCTGTGCCTGCAGCAATCGGCCGGCGGTCTGCTTGCAGCAGGCTTGCGGCCGGCGGGGCTGGCAGCCCGCGGGTAGAGGCGCCTGCGTCCGCTGACCCCGCGGGCTGAGGCACCGTAGGGCAGCGGCGCCTGTGGCTGCTGCTCCCACTGGCAAAGACCCCGCAGAGGCGGCCGCTAGCGAGGCAGCACCGCCTGCGGGCGCTGCCTCGCGGGCAGAACCGCCCGCGGAGGCGGCGGAGCCTGGGGGGGGCGCCCACCTGCAGCGGCAGCGCCCCCAGCGGGCGTGCCGCTTTCAGGCGAGGGCACTGCCCTCGCCCTCGCCACATAGGCCGCCGCCAGCAGGGTGGCGGCGACGGCAGCAGCATAGGGAATTAGGGGTTTGGGCAAAAGGACAGTTTTGCCCCTGTGAATTTGTGAAATTTTAGTTTCTGTCTTTTATCCAAATTATGAAAATACCCTTAGGAATTGAGAAATTCCCTACATGTCCCTAATTTCAGAAAAATATTAATTAATTAAAATGTTTAGTTGATTATAATTTTTATTATTATCTAGTAGTCTTACATGATGATGATTATTTATACATGTGATGTATGATGTGTGGACGGATGATCATGGACCGTGTGATGTGCGTACTTGTGATTATTATTATTGAGGTCTGCGAACCTCCATTATATTTCTCATTTATTGTCGGGCCTACATGCCTATGATTAAGTTGTAATCACATGAGGAGGCGCAGCGGGAGCGTGGATGCGATAGCAGGACCCACGAGACGGACGATCGTGATGCATGGAGATGCATCAAGATGTCGACGGAACCGACGAGGACGAGATAGACGATCACAAGGGCATGGAGATGCACCGTTGCACACATAGATCTTGATGTGAGTGATTAGGCCTACTGGCTCGGGCCTAATCATATTAGGTTGTGGTCCATGATCATCTGATGTGATTGCTTATACACATACTAGATATGTATATATATTTGCATGCGATGTAGATATATATTAAATATGTATATGTTTGACATGTCATATTAGGAGACCAAATTATAGAAACATCTCTCGATAATATTAAGTCGGTAAACGTGAGGCAATTAGATTGACCCACGTGGCCTTCCATCGTTATGAGTAGGAATCGATTCCCGGTGTAGGTTGAGTTGGTCGAGTCCCTCGAGACTCACCTATATCGCGATTCGCTATCTTGCTTACGACATAGAGATGTCACCGGTGACCTGAGGAGATGGTATGCTTGGTCGAGTCCCTCGAGGTTATAACATCAAATCAGACTCATCTTGTAACGAAGGTGTTGACTTAACCGAGCATCATGGTTGGTCGAGTCCCTCGAGGCCATGGTGATTCGGAGGCCGAATAGGACGGGAATCACAAGGAGTTGTGATCGGCAAGAGTTGCCTACCTTTTAGGCTTAGTGTGATTGGTCGAGTCCCTCGAGGTTACTGTAAGACGCTAATTGGATCCTGATCCCCACTAGAAGTCTGTTGGAGACTTCCGTTTCACGTGCTACGGGTGTCGCGTGACTCGTTAGTAAAATAGTGGGAGCTTATTAAGATAGAAGTCCATATCTTGATAGTTTATTTCTTCCAAAATCTGCATGTTATTCATTTCTGCTACATCTTTATTTTCAGAAAATGTCGCTTTCAAATCCCTTACGTGGCATACTTGATGTCAACCGCCTTACTGGTCCAAATTATACGGATTGGCTCCGTAACTTGAGAATTGTTCTCACAGCGGAGAAAATCGTGTACGTCCTTGATATAGTGATGCCTACGCCCGATGAAGGGGCAAGCGAGGATGAGATCACTCGCTACGTGAAGTACATTGATGACTCCACTCTTGCTCAGTGCTATATGTTGGGCTCTATGACTCCAGAGTTACAGAGACAACATGAAAAGATGGATGCCAGATCCATTCTCCTACATGTCCGCAAATTGTTTGAGGAACAAGGAAGGACTCAACGATATGAGATATCCAAGAGCCTTTTCCGCGCTAGGATGACTGAGGGGACACCGGTTCAGAACCATGTCCTAAAGATGATTGAGTGGATAGAGAAACTCACAGGTCTAGGAATGGTCCTAGAGGATAACTTGTGTGTGGACATTATGCTTCAGTCCCTACCAGATTCCTTTTCACAGTTCATAATGAATTTTAATATGAACAAGCTTAAGGTGACTCTCCCAGAGCTCGTCAATATGTTGAGGGAGGTAGAGAGTACTATTAAGAAAGAGAAGCCAGTTCTCTACACTGGTGAGACCAGAAAGAAAAGGAAAGCAGAAAGGTCCCTTAAGAAGGGAAAGGGCAAGGGCAAACAAGGTAAAGCAAAGGTTGCTAAGAAAGACCCAGCAAAGGACAAAGGCCAGTGCTTCCACTGTGGTAAAGATGGGCATTGGAAGAAAAACTGCAAAGAGTACCTTGCAGAAAGGGCGAAACAAAAGCTTGATGAAGCTTCAGGTACATTCATGATCAGTCTTCATTTGTCAGACTCTTATGGTAACACATGGGTATTGGATACCGGTAGTGCTTATCATATATGCAATTCGTTGTAGGTTCTGGCAAGGCCTAGGAGACTACAGAGAGGCGAGATGGACCTCAAGATGGGTAATGGAGCAAAAGTTGCCGTATTAGCTGTTGGCGAGGTCGCCCTACATCTGCCTAGTGGAGCTTTTATTGCAATAGATGCATGTTATTTTGTTCCTTCTATTATCAAAAATATTATCTCCATTTCTTGTTTAACAGTTAGTGGATATAAATTTGTTTTTGAGAACAATGGTTGTTCGATATTATTAGATGATAAGATCATCACGAAAGGAACATTGCATAATGGTTTTTTTATGTTAGACACCACTCCACATATCATGAATGTAAATATGTCCAAAAGGAAACGAGATGAATTGAACAAAGGCATACCGTGGGTATTGTAGGCTAGGTCACATCCATGAAAGAAGGATTCAAAAGTTGCTAAATGATGGATATCTAGATCCATTCGACTATGTGTCATATACAACTTGTGAGCCTTGCATTCGTGGAAAACTGACCAAATCTCCATTTAGTAGAACTGGAAGGAGAGCCAATGAGTTGTTGGAACTCATACATAGTGATGTATGTGGACCCATGTCAACTCATGCCATTGGAGGTTACTCCTACTTCATTACATTTACTGATGATTTCTCAAGGTATGGATATGTGTACTTAATGAAGTACAAGTCCAAGGCCTTTGAGAAATTCAGAGAGTATAAGAATGAGGTGGAGAACCAGACTGGAAAGAGTATCAAAACTCTTCGATCAGATCGAGGAGGTGAATACTTAAGTACAGAGTTTACTCAGTTCCTTAAGGACCATGGGATATTATCCCAATGGACACCTCCTTATACACCTCAGCTCAATGGTGTCTCTGAAAGGAGAAATAATACATTATTAGATATGGTACGGTCCACGATGAGTTTCGCTGACCTACCCATCTCATTCTGGGGATATGCCCTAGAAACCGCAGCTTACCTTCTGAACAGAGTTCCAACTAAGTCGGTAGTGTCTACACCATATGAGATATGGAAAGGGAAGAAGCCTGATCTTAAGGTTGTTAAGATCTGGGGCTGCCCTCCCCATGTTAGAAGACACAACCCCGATAAGTTAGAATCAAGGACAGAGCGATGCAAATTTGTGAGATACCCTAAGGAAACTTGTGGGTATTATTTCTATCATCTCGAGGACTAAAAGGTCTTTGTAGCTAAGAGAGCAGTGTTCCTTGAGAAGGAACACATTCTTGACGGAGACAGTGGGAGAATGATAGAATTGAGCGAGGTTGGAGAACCAAGCTCAAGCACCACTCTCACCAGAGTCCTGTTCGGGTACCTAATACACAAGTATCAACTTTACTTGCAGTCCGATAGAGTATCCCATCCTCCCGAGAGATATGTGGGACATATTAGAGCAGGGAGGATGTAGAGGATATTGATCCTCGGACCCCTGAGGAGGCTATTATGAGTATAGACTCCGGGAAGTGGAAAGAAGCCATGAATTCGAGATGGATTCTATGTACTCCAATAAGGTTTGGAACCTAGTTGATGCTCCAAGGTATTGTACCCATCGGTTGCAAGTGGATCTTTAAGAAAAAGATCGGAGTAGATGGAAAGGTAGAGACCTATAAAGCAAGGCTAGTGGCTAAGGGGTATCGTCAAAGGCAAGGTGTTGACTACGACGAAACTTTCTCACCCATAGCAATGCTAAAATCCATCAGAATTCTATTGGCTATTGCAGCACACTATGATTATGAGATCTAGCAGATGGATGTGAAAACCGCATTCCTCAACGGGAACCTCGAGGAGGAGGTGTATATGATACAACCCGAGGGATTCGTGTCCAAGAACTACCCGATAAGGTGTGTAGGTTGCTTAGATCCATTTATGGACTAAAAGCAAGCTTCCTCGGTTAGAACATAAGATTTGATGAGACAATCGATCTTATGACTTCTTAAGAACGAAGATGAGCCTTGTGTATACTGAAAGGTAAGTGGGAGCTATCACCTTTTTTTTTAGGTTATATGTGGATGACATCCTCATCATTGGGAATGACATAGGAATGCTATCCACAGTAAAGGCTTGGTTATCTAGACACTTCTCCATGAAGGACTTAGGGGAAGCATCTTATATCTTGGGGATTAGAATCTATAGAGATTGATCCAAGAGGATGCTTGGCTTGTCCCAGTCCAGGTACATAGAAACTATTGTCAAAAGGTTTGGCATGGAAAATTCCAAGAGAGGTCTCATACCGACGAGACATGGGATATCGCTTTCTACGAGTATGACCCCAAAGACTCCAGAAGAAAGGACGAACATGGATATAATACCTTATGCCTCAGCAATAGGGTCTATCATGTATGTCATGCTATGTATTGGGCCTGATATAGCGCTTGCTCTGAGGGTCACGAGCAGGTATCAGGCGGATCCAGGCTTGGAGCACTAGAATGCAGTAAAGTGTATCCTTAAGTACTTGAGAAGGACTAAGGATCTTTTACTTGTATATGGAGGTAATAGCCTTAAGGTTGAAGTCTACGCTGACTCAAGTTTTCAGTCTGATGTCGATGATAGCAAGTCGAATTTAGGGTATGTGTACACCTTGAATGGAGGAGCAGTGTGCTGGAAGAGTTCCAAGCAAGATACCACTCTTGACTCGACCACGAGAGTAGGCGGATACATTGCTGCATCGATGCAGCAAAGGAGGGAGTCCGGGTGAAGAAGTTTATTACAGATTTGGGAGTCGATACAGATAAATGACAAGTCGACTTCCTTATATTGCACAACTATGGGGTGATTACTCAAATAAGGGAACCCGGTCTCATCGAAGTGTTCTAAGGAGGTTCCAACTTATAAGAAAGATAGTAACTTGAGGAGATGTAGCAAAGGGAAAGAGTTCCATCCGAAGATAACATTGTAGATCCACCGACAAAGCCGTTGTCTCAGATTGTCTTTGAAGCGTCAAAGAGTCCGATGGGGATCGGACATATAGGTGATTGGCTTTAGGTCAAGTGGGAGATTGCTAGTCATAGGTGCCCAAAGAAGCCAATCACGAGTGATGGCACGTGTGACTTGATACAGAATCTTTTAGCTTATTATATTTTGACGATATCACTTTATAACTATTGCATAAATGCATATATATATTGTGATGTCCTTGGATTTGTGCAATGGGAATCGGATCGTGATGAGATCACGATAATGAGATCGATTCACCTTTAAACACATATCCTAAATAATCCCGGTCATAGGTTACTCGAGAGAGGGACATCATGATAACCGGATAGACCGGGTGTGCTTTGTATACCCGTCCCATATGATGGATGCAAATGGTCTCATAGCTGCTCATGTAGGGACACTAGGGATACAAGACAGGTGCTCATTGGAGAATGAGTTCACTGATTGATCCGCTTGAGGAATGTTGGATGGTTGATGATGCCTTATTGTCGATTTACATGATTCCGTAGTCCTAGTGGTGTATCTAGTCCTTAGACTTGAGACACCAAGGATGTCCTGTATGAGTGCTCCACTCTTTGATACCACTGACTTAAAGGTTTGGCTGTCCCAGATCTAGTACAGCCGGTCATTGGGAGTGGTAGTCGACCTTCGAGAGGGCTATTGAGTGTCGATAGAGGATCATCCACTCTTGGCGTCATGAGAGGAATATCCCATGTGTTCTTGCTCGGACAAATCCCTAGCCGAGGGTCATTCGGGTTGAGAGAAAAGAGTTCTCTAGGAGAATCCGATTAGAGCGAGACTTCGAGTAGAAACCGTATGGGTTTGACAACACCATGCTCGATATACGGTCTCCTCGGATATTAGATGGATGAGGGACTATAGGTACATGGTAATCGAGGACGACAGGTCCAATGGATTGGATTCCCCAGATCATCATCGGGGACTACTGGTAGTAGTGGCCTAGTACGTCCGTGGTCGATGAGTCGAATTGAATTATTACGAGATAATAATTCACTAAGTTAGAAGGAGTTCTCGACAGGTATGACTCACGGCCAGCTCGATATTGGGCCTAGAGGGTCACACACATATGGTAGGCATTGCGATGAGTAGAGGTTCGGATTTGAGATATCCGACGGAGCCCTTTGTCTTATTGGATGCAGATCCAATACCCACTAGGGAAGGACCCATTAGGGTTTGACACGGATCTCTATAAATAGGAGGGATTCACAGCCCTCATAGGCTAGAGTCTTTGCTTGCCTTTCCTATTCTCCTCTCCTCTCCACCTCGAGGCTGGAGTTTTGAGGAGGGTCGTGCAACCCCTGCTGTGTGGATCACCGCTATAGAGGAGGACGCTTGACCTCCTTCACCCTCTCCTAAGGATCTGCAAGGAAACAGGGATATACGATCTCCCTAGGTAACACAATCTCTATACGTAGTTTTGTGTTTTGCGGATTTTTACGCACCAATCTTCGCACGACGACGAATATCTTTTTGGGAATCGGGGATTTTTGTTTTCTTGTTCTTCCGCTGCGCATATGATGTCGCCCCCCATGATTTCCCAACATATATGCCCAAGGTACTCTACTTTTTGCTGGAGAAAGCTGCACTTTGGTTGCTTAACAAAAAGAGTATTCTCCCGAAGGATCGTCAAAACAATCCGTAAATGCTGAAAGTGTGTCTCAAGGGAAGGGCTGTAAACGAGAATATCATCGAAAAATACCAGCACAAATTTACGAAGAAAGCTCTGAAATATATCATTCATAAGACTTTGAAAGGTTGAAGGAGCATTAGTGAGTCCAAAAGGCATTACCAAGAATTCATAATGGCCATCATGTGTGCGAAATGCAGTTTTTGGAATGTCATCGTCACATACCCGAATTTGGTGGTAACCGGATCGGAGGTCCAACTTCGTGAAGACTCGAGCTCCTTTCAATTCATCAAGAAGTTCATCCACCACTGGTATTGGGTATTTGTCCTTAATGGTGATGCCATTTAAAGCTCGGTAGTCGATGCACATCCGCCAAGTTCCGTCCTTCTTGCGTACAAGTAGCACCGGTGAGGAATACGGGCTGCAACTTGGTTGAATCACCCCTGTTTCAAGCATCTCCTTTACGATCTTTTCAATTTCATCTTTTTGGAGGTGAGGATATCGGTATGGTCGAGTGTTCGCTGATGGCTTGCCCGGAAGGATTGGAATTCGATGGTCATGTTGCCGAGAAGGAGGAAGACCGCGCGGTTCAGCAAATATGTCGGCAAATTCAGTAAGCAATTGCGCAAGATTTTGATCTTCGAATTCTATTTTCTTCCCCTTTGGTTGCTGCTGGAGGTGCATCAAAAAGGCAACATTTACCTTATGTAAAACTTTCTCCATTCGTTGGGTCGAAACAGTGGTAACATTGCTTCCGCGCTTCCCGCGTAGGATGATATGTTTGCCCTTACAATAGAATTTCATAATTAATTTAGAAAAGTTCCAAGAGACATCACCTAGTGTAGTCAGCCATTCTATACCAAGCACTGCCTCATAGTCATCGATAGGTAGGAGGAAGAAATCGGTGATAATTTCTTGGTCTTGCAGTAATAGTTTCACTTGTGGGCATCTTTGGTCGCACTTTAGGATTCTGCCGTCGACAACCTTTACGTTGAACTTGCTGCAACCTTCAATATGCAGTGCCATCCGAGCAGCAACCTTACTATTTAGGAAGTTATTAGTGCTACCCGTGTCGATGAGAACAGTGATCGGCTGTTGTTTGAGAAGGCCTCCAACTTTCATCGTTTGCGGATTTGAGTAGCCGGCTAGTGCGTGTACCGTAATGTCGGTCGGCTGTGGCTCTTCTTCCATATCTTCTTCTTCATATTCAAGGCTCTCTTCTAGATGTTCAATGACCTCTTCTTCTACTAGTTCAATCATAAGAAGTCTACCTTTTTTACAGCGCTCGCGGCTCCACGGCTCGTCGCAATGCCAACATAACCCCTTCGCAGATCGCTCCCGAAGTTCTTCTCTTGTTAACCTTTTCGGTGCAGGGACTCGGTTGATAGTAGGGGGGGCTGAGGGCTTTAGTATTGTAGGTCATGGAGTGATCCTAGTCCTCTGGGCTTCATGGTTCAATCGCTCCTCTTGAAGTCGTGCGAAAGAGATGGCTGCCATAAGCGTGTATGGTTGTCGCGCCTTAACTTCTCCCCGGATCTCCGGCTTTAGGCCCTCAATAAAAGTCCCCAATAACTGTTTTTCAGACCAATCACGAGTTCGATTAGATAACCTTTCAAACCTGGTTTGATACTCCTGAATGGTGGAGGTTTGTCGGATCTTTGCTAGTTGTCCGTCAATGTTCTCGTAATAAGTTGGTCCGAAGCGGATCAGTAGTCCTTCTTTGAATTGTCGCCATGAAAGGACTCCATAAGTATGTTCAAACCAGTCAAACCATTATATGGCATCCCCTTCAAGATGTATAGATGCAATTTCCACCATGGATGCATCCGCAGTTTTATGGTATCGAAAATATCGCTCCGCGCGCGAGATCCAACCAATTGTGTCTCCTTCTTCCCATCTAGGGAAGTCCACTCTCATGCGCGAATAGTTGGGGTCGGTCATAGAGCCTCCCCTCTCTTGGAAGTTATCTCTTTGGGCATGATGTGATTGGTTAGAGCCCTCTCCTTGATGTGATTTCTTCGGGCTTGGTGGTCGGCCCAGACTGAATTCGGTAAGGAGAGTCCGAATCTTATCCTCCATTCGTGCCTCGAAGGCTTCAAATTTAGCATTGATTGCCTCCTCAGATGCCATAGTATATGACTCCAAATCTGTGATGTTAAGATCTCTCTTTTGTTGACGAGTTAAAGGCATGTATAGGTTTGATAGAAATCAGTGAAAGGTTGCTGCAGAATTGTGTTGTCTTATAAGGGCAGAATTATCGTCGAAGAAACAGCAGTTTCTCGACGAAATCTCCGCAAAAAATTTAAGAGATTTGAGGAGAGGGTTGACAGCAATATCTCAGTTTATATGACAGCAAGGATGTCCATCAAGAAAATTTAAGTAGTAACAGCAAAAAAAAATGGTGTAAGTTGCGATAGCAGAATTCTCGTCGAAAAATTTCAGCAACGATGAAAATTTGAAGCAATATAGGAATGAATTTTTTCTTTTTTTTTGGATTTTCGATTAGGGATAAATAAATTGCAGCAGCAGTAAGGTAGGAAACCAGAACCTATTGCAATTCACGGGGAGATCAAAGGATGATCTGCGGTGGTGGAGATGATGGTGGAATTCGGCGACGATCTTTTAAGCAATTGTGGGAATGGCTTTGGATGGTTGTGGAGGGTTGATGGATGGCTATGGAAGGACAGCGAGACGCCAAGAACGCTGCTCTGATACCAGGTGATAGAACCCTTGCTGATTCTAAACTTGGGGTTGATCTCTTTAGGGGATCGGCCTCCTTGGAACTCTATAGGGGTTCCTCCCTCCAAGTTGCTGCTCAAAGGCTGCAGAAAAGATTCATCTATTGCTTGTCAAAAGATAAGGAATACATGGCTATTTGTAGGGCTTCTAAACCTTAACTCATAATAGGACTCCTACATAAGACTCTTACTTCTAACCAACTCCTAATATGACTCATCCTCAAGACTCCTATTCCCTTACAACTCCTAATTCTTTTTTTTTTTTGGTAAGTAAAAATAAATTGATTATGTGTAAAGTTTCTATAAATAGCTTTATCTATATAAGTCATAGACAAAGCCATGTAACTCATAGAGTACAAATGCGATAGTTATGACTACACATGTTGTAGACTATAACTCCTAATTATAATCAAAATAGAAAATGTTTATCCAGATATATCAAAATTTGGCATCATTCCCAAGATCTTTAGCTAATAGCAAAATTAAAATTGATAAAAATATATTTTTTCTCTCTGGGTAAAGTGTCTGCTTTTTGAGATCTTGCTCCATACTGAGATCTTGAGTCTCTAATAATCTCTTTCAATAGTTGAGCATTGTTTGTGTGTTGACATTCAAAGATTCTGTTACATCTCTCCTTCCACATCCACCAAATAGCGCATCTGAAAGTAACCTTTGCCAGTTGTGTGAGAGGCCCTTTTCTTGAGAAACATTGCATGAGTTCGCCTAGTTCTTGGTGCAAGTTTAGTTGCGGCAGTCTATTGAGTTCAAATCGTTGGAGAATCTCCTTCCATATCCATTTTGTATAATCACAAGCAAAATAAAGGTGGTCAACAGTCTCTTCTTGTTGCATACAAAGGGAGCATCGGTTAACATGATAGATACCTCTTCTTTTCATATTGTCTATTGTAGGTAGTTTATTGAGAAGGGTCTGCCATGTACATAAGGAATGTCTTTGTGATCCCGGTCGATCCCATATCCAATTGCTTGGGACCCACTTGTTATTTCTTTGCCTAATTTGATTCCGTGCAGATGTGGCACTAAATTTGCCATTATCATGAGGCCAAATAAGTATATCTGAAGAGTTGTTCGTGATTGGAATAGCTATAATAGTCGGCCAACCTGATAACATTTCGGGAGAAATAGGATTAGGGAGACACCAGGTACCGTTAGCAATGAACTCAGAAACCTTCCAATCTTTGGGAGCCCCGAGATATTTTCGTATTCTGTCACCATATAATTGAAATATACTCTTCCCATTCACCCAAGGATCGTACCACATATTAGTACTAGTTCTAGAAGAGATTGCATAGGAAATGTGTTTGATTGCATAGTACAACTCCTAATTCTTCTCTAAGAAAAAACCTCCTAACAGAATGTCCCTCTCTATTAGGACTCTCCTAGTTAGAGTCCTAACAGAGTGCCCCTCTCAATTAGGACTCTCCTAGCTAGAGTCCTAACAGTACCACCCGAGGGGTTCCAGGGTGCTGAGATGGCTGACGTTTTGCTCCGCTCACGTCGTTCGCCGCGGCACGCAAGAATGGCCCAAAATCTGGCCCAACAACCCAAAAACGGGCCAAAACTGGCCATTTTTGGCTGAGCGAGCGAGCGGCGAATGGCGGACAGCGTTAGAAGCGATAGGCAGCACCGTCCCTGCTATACTAATGCCCCATCCAGTCCTATGCCACCCGGGGGGTTCCAGGGTGCTGAGATGGCTGACATTTTGCTCCGCTCACGTCGTTCGCCGCGACACGCAAGAACTGCCCAAAAAATCGGCCCAAAACGCCCAAAAAAATGGGCCAAAAAACCGCCATTTTTTTGGTCGAAGAAGAACAGACAAAGAAGAGAGAAGCGAGAGGCAGCACCGTCCCTGCTATACGAATGCCACATCCAGCCTTGTGTGACCCGGGGGGTTCCAGGGTGCTGAGATGGCTGACGTTTTGCTCCGCTCATGTCGTTCTCCGCGGTACGCATGAACGGCCCAAAATCTGGCCAAAACAACCCAATAACGTGCCAAAACTAGCCAATTTTGGCTGAGCGAGCGAGCGGCGGACAGCGAGAGAAGCGATAGGCAGCACCGTCCCTGCTATACGAATGCGCCATTAGCCTTGTGCCACCCGGGGGGTTCCAGGGTGCTGAGATGACTGACGTTTTGCTCCGCTCACGTCGATCACCGCGACACACAAGAACGGTCCAAAATATGGCCAAAACAACCCAAAATCTGGCCAAAACTCGCCATTTTTTTAGCGAAGGCGAAAGCGAGCAACGCCGAGAGAAGCGATAGGCAGACCGCCCCCCTATATAATGAATGCCCCATCCAACCCCTGCCACCCGGGGATTCCGTGGTGTCTTTGAGATGGTCGACATTTTGCTCCACTCATGTCGTTCGCCATGGCATGCAAGAACTACCCAAAAACTAGCCAAAACGACCCTAAAACGGACAAAACTTGCCATTTTTGGCTGAGTGAGCGAGCAGCGAGCGGCTGAAAGCGAGCGAAGCGAGTGGCAGCACCATCCCTGCTATACGAATGCCCCATCCAGCCCTATGCCACCCGTGGGGGTCCAAGATGCTGAGATGGCTGATGTTTTGCTCCGCACACATCGTTCGCCGTGGCAGGCAAGAATGGCCCAAAATCTGGCCAAAACAGCCCTAAAACGGGCCAAAACTAGCCATTTTTGGTTGAGCGAGCGGTGGACAGTGAGAGAAGCGATAGGCAGCACCGTACCTGCTATACGAATGCCCCATACAGCCCTGTGCCACCCGGGGGGTTCCAGGGTGCTGAGATGGCTGACGTTTTGCTCCGCTCACGTCGTTCGTCGCGGCACGCAAGAATTTTGTTTTTTTTCATAAGTAAAAGTAAATTGATTATGTGTAAAGTTTTTACAAATAGCTTTATCTATACAAGTCATAGACAAAGCCAAGTAACTCATGGAGTTCGAATGCGATAGTTATGACTACACATGCTGTAGACTATAACTCCTAATTATAATCAACATAGAAAATGTTTATCCAGATATATCAAAACTACTTGTGGGTACATAATTTGGCATCATTCCCAAGATCTTTAGCTAATAGCAAAATTAAATTTGATAAAAATATCTTTTTCTCTTTGGGTAAAGTCCTTCGTTTTGAGATCTTGCTCCATACAGGATCTTGAGTCTCTAATAATCTCTTTCAATAGCTGAGCATTGTTTGTGTGTTGACATTCAAAGATTTTGTTACATCTCTCCTTCCACATCCACCAAATAGCGCATCTGAAAGTAACCTTTGCCAGTTGTGTGAGAGGCCCTTTCCTTGAGAAACATTGCATGAGGTCGCCTAGTTCTTGGTGCAAGTTTGGTTGCGGCAGTCTATTGAGTTCAAATTGCTGGAGAATCTCCTTCCATATCCATTTTGTATAAACACAAGCAAAATAGAGGTGGTCAACAGTTTCTTCTTGTTGCATACAAAGGGAGCATTGATTAACATGATAGATACCTCTTCTTTTCATATTGTCTATTATAGGTAGTTTATTGAGAAGGGCCTGCCATGTACACGAGGAATGTCTTTGTGATCCCGGTCGATCCCATGTCCAACTGCTTGGGACCCATTTGTTATTTCTTTGCCTAATTTGATTCCATGCGGATGTGGCACTAAATTTGCCATTGTCATGAGGCCAAATAAGTATATCTGAAGAGTTATTCCTGATTGGAATAGCTATAATAGTCGGCCAAAGTGATAACATTTCGGGAGAAATAGGATTAGGGAGACACTAGGTACCGTTAGCAATGAACTCAGAAACCTTCCAATATTTGGGAGCCCCAAGATCTTTTCGTATTCTGTCACCATATAATTGAAATATACTCTTCCCATTCACCCAAGGATCGTACCACATATTAGTACTAGTTCCTGAAGATATTGCATAGGAAATGTGTTTGATTAGCCAATTCCTTGCCTTTAAAATTCCTAAAAACTAGCCAAAACGGCCCAAAAATGGGCCAAAACTGGCCATTTTTGGCTAAGCGACCGAGTGGCGGACAGCGAGCGAAGCGAGAGGCAGCATCATCCCTGCTATACGAATGCCCCATCCAGCCCTGTGCCCCCCAGCGGGTTCCAGGTGTTGAATCTCGGATTTCGATGATAAAATCAATTGATGGGTTATTTGATCTAATCCATATTATTGAGTTAAGTGTGCAGGATTAACTACGATAAACAGAAAACACAAAACAAGTATACCGGAGTCGAGTTCGATAAACATTTAAGAGTCCGAAGAATCGTCGGAGATGCTGCCGGAACCAACCGAGAAGAAATCGGGAACCTGTTGGAAGTTCGCCGAAGAGATCGTCGAAGGTTCACAGAGATCACCGAGAAGTCTCAGCTACTCATTAAAGTCATCACAAGTTCGGGAGCGTGCTTGGACCCCGTCGAAGGAAGTTTGTCGGAAAGCTCGCCGGAACAAGACTTGACGTTCGCGGTTAATAAATTGCTTAGGATGTGTTTTGTTATGTAGTTCACTTGTAATTATGATTAGGATTAAGAAGATAATCTTATATCCTGGTTAGGGGCCAACTGGGGCCAAAGTCAGATTTGGTTTGGGCTAAAAGTAAGCCAAACCAAGTGAACCGGAGGGCCAGGCGGTGGCACCGCTGGCTGGGGATGACACCTCCTCTGGGGCAAGGTGGCACCGCTATGGGCAAGGCGATGGCACCACCATCATCGGGAACCCAAAGAGAATTTGAATTTTGGAGCCCAAATTTTGGAGCCCAAATTTGAATCCTCTTGAGGCCTATAAATACCCCTCAAATCTCATCTGAGAACACAACTTTTTGAGCAGCAAGAGTTTGAGAGAAAGGTCTTAGAAAAGTGTTAGCTTGTCATCTTTTCAATTTGCTAGTGTTCACCTCATCTCTTCTCGAAAATCTATAAGAGAGTGAACCGCTTGTAAAGAGTTGTAAGAGGGGTATTTACCCTTCCATTTCAAGAGACTTGCTAGTGGAAGGTGGGAGCCTCATCGAAGAGGGGCCTCGCAAGTGGAGTAGGTCATTTGACCGAACCACTCTAAAATCGGCGTGATCCTTGGTTTGCATTTCATTATTGCTATTTACATTATTGCAAACCTTCTTATATGCTTTAGTTCCTTATTACTTTTGCTGCGCATATTTAAGAATACGCTTTCAAGATTAAGCTTGTCAAGTTCCGCTCTTATCATACGAAAGATTTTTTAAAAACCGAAGTTTTAATCCACTGCACTAATTCACCCCCCCTCTTAGTGCTGCTCCGATCCTAACAATTGGTATCAGAGCGAGGTTATCTCTCACATTTGGTTTAATACCCAAGAGAGATGGCTTACTCCGGCATGCAAGAGGGCCATTCTATCACTCGTCCACCTATGTTTAATGGGTCGGATTACACGTATTGGAAGACTCGGATGAGGATCTTCCTCATTTTTATGGATTTCGAGCTTTGGACTATTGTTGAAAACGGATTTCAAAAATCTTCTCTTCCGATGAGTGAATGGAATGAATCGGAGAAGAAGGTTTTTGCTTTAAATGCAAAGGCTATGAATGCCTTGTTTTGTGCACTAGACAAAAACGAATTTAATCGTGTTTCAATTTGTGATTCGGCTTTTGATATTTGGAGAACTCTTGAGGTCACTCATGAAGGCACTAGTGTTAGGATCGAGAGCACTAAGAGGGGGGGGGTGAATTAGTGCAGCGGAAAACTTTCTGCGATTAAAACCGAAGGCTGCGTTTGAATGATAAGGACAACTAAGCAAGGTTTCAGTCAATCTATGCAGGCAGTTTGCAGTAATGATGAAAACCAGAATATCGGCGCAAACTGAAATCCGATGTTCGTACGAAGAAACAGATTTACGTCTTAAGTGTCGATTCATAAATCACTAGTTTAGAGAGAAGTTAAAAGACAGTGTGCTGCTATTGTATAGCTCAAAAAGTAATCTGTAAAAAGCAGATTTACGTCTAAACGCAGATTTACGTCTAAATGCAAATTTACGTCTAAACACAGATTTACGTCTAAACTTTGAAACTCGTTTGTAAAATCGTAGAAGGCAGTATGCAGTTGAAATCAAGATGTAAATGTAAACTGAAATCTGATGATTGTACGAGGAAAGCCGATTTACGTCTAAACGCAGTTTTACGTCTAAATGCAGTTTTGCGTCTAAATGCAGTTTTGCGTCTAAACGCTATTTTACGTCTAAACGCTGTTTTACGTCTAAACGCAGTTTTACGTCAAAACGTAATTTTACGTCTAAACGCAGTTTTGAATTTTGAAAAGCGTTTTATGAATACGCAGAAGATAATTTGCAGTTATAAATGGAATCAAAACGTAAACATAAACTGCAGCGTAAAGATCGTACGAAGACACCGATTTACGTCTGAATGCAGATTCGGAAAGATAAGAGTTTAGAGACTCGTTCGTAAAAGCGCAGAGGGCAGTAGCTATGTAGGAGGTTTGCAGTAATGATAAAGTGCTCAAGCAAAAGCAAACCAGAGATTTAGAGTGGTTCGGTCAGTCTTGACCTACTCCACTTTTGGCTTCCTCCTCCGACGAGGTCACCGACGTCAACTAGCTGCCTTCCTTCAATGGGCGAAGGCTAACTGCCCTTTTACAGTTCCTCTCCTTTTGATGGGCACAGGAGACAACCCTTACAGATCCTTTCTCTCCTCTCTTTACAACTCAAGACTTGAAGAACAGAAAGAGGAGAACTTTAGGACTTTACACAAATTTGAACTCTTAGAATCACTGAAAAGATCAAGAATTCGGTGTAGATCTGTATCTCTTCAGTGCTGAATGGGTGGGGTATTTATAGGCCCGAACCCAGTTCAAATTTGGAGCTCAAAACGATCAAATCGATCAAATCCCGGAATTCCGGGATCAGGCGGTTGCACCTCTTGATCGGAGAGGTTGCACCGCCGCAGCGAGCTTCGAGATCGAGCCCGGCGGTTGCACCTCTCGTCGGGCGGTTGCACCGCCTGACTGCACTCGAAGACCGAAAGCTCAGGCGGTGCTACCTCTCTCGTCGAGAGGTTGCACCGCCGATCTAGCTCGAGACCGAGCTCGAAGGCGGTTGCACCTCTGGGCCGGAGCGGTTGCACCGCCAGTCTCACTGGAAAACACCAGCCCGGCGGTTGCACCTCCTGGCCTAGGTGGTTGCACCGCCTGGTGCAATTAGGGTCCGAATGGTTAGTTCCATTCGGCCCAATTTCAATCTTTTCAGGGGCCCAATTGCCCCAAGATTAAGCTAATGGGATCACCTCCCATTTTCAAGCTTAATCAACGTGCTAACTACGATTAAATCTAAGACAACTTCTGCAGCTTTTCTCCGATGCGTCAATCGCTTCTTCTGGCGAGTTTCCGGCGAACTTCCGTCGATCATCCGATGAACCCTCGGTGATTCTTCTGCGGACATCCGGCAAACTCCTGGACTTTGCGACGATCCACTTGGCGAGTTCCGACGAGCTTCGCTTGGCAAGCTTCTGGACTTCTCGGATCTGTTCTCGCTGAACCTCCGACGACCGTCCGAACTTCGGTCGAACTCTCGAACTCCCAACGTGATCATGATCTTGACTCCGGCGCAACTCCTGCTGCTTGTCTTACTTTCATCGTAGTTAATCCTGCACAACAAAACAAAAACTTCGATCGAGACAATTAATCCAAAGCAATTAACCAAGTTGTCCAAGATGTCATTGGTCCCTCGACGCCAGTCCGATTCTTGGCGCGATCGTCCTTTCCCTGCAGCCTATTGCCCAATCGGCCAGTTGACTCTGCAACTCCGATATCCTTGGCACAATACCCAGCTCTTCTTGGCCCGATGCGAGTCCACGGCCCGAAGCCTTCTGTCGATACGTCGACCGATCCACCGGCCCGACGTCCAATCTTCTGACATGTTCCTCCGGCACAACATGATGTTCCTGCTTTAATTGTCTCATCCTGATCGGAGCATCTTGCGTCACTCAAAACGCAGATTAAATCATAAACATATATCAAGTAGTTTCATCATCAAAATACGAGATTCAACAATCTCCCCCTTTTTGATGATGACAACTACTTGATGACGGAGTTAAACTTAACCCCCGGAGTTTAAACAAACTCCCCCTATCAATATGCCATATTGATAGAACCTTGAATTCAAACTGAATTCAAGACATTGCAATATTCATCATGAATACTTGCAACACGTCAACATGAACATATGCATAAACTTATGCATCACATGTCATGTCATCAACATACTTTCATCAACATACTTCTCCCCCTTTGTCATCAACAAAAAGGAGAAGTATCACAATCAAGTGTTTGTGATGTAAGTTTAACTTATTGCATGAAAAACATAATATCAAGTTTTATCATCATGCAGTTTTGAAGCCAGAAAATTTAGCAAATGTTACATCATGCTTAGAACATTCATGCTATCAAGTTTTAGATATGCAAGTTTTATAGCATATAAGATAGCACTTTTGGTAATGTTCAAGATAGCAAGTTCTACATCATTCAAGCTAGCAAATTAGAGATGTTCAAGAAGGCAACTCTTGCTTCTTGAAAATTTTTTTCACTTTGCTAGATGCGCAAGTTAGCATTTCTGCCTCTTGAGATAGGCAAGATAGCACATTTGCTTCTTTTGAGATAGCAACTTTTTGCTTCTCTTTAGACCAACAAGCTAGCAATTTTTATGATATACAAGTTTCACAATATATAAGCTAGCAAAAATTTCGAAAGCAAATGCAAGATAGCTTTCTTGTGTAAGCTCATGATTCTTGCTTCCTATTGCAATGTGCAAATTGCAAGTTTTGCTTCTTGAGATATTCAAGATAGTGATGTTCAAGAAGACAATTTTTCTTCTTGAAATAAGCAAGTTAGCAATCTTTGCTACTTAAGATAGGCAAGCTAACAATCAAGTTTTTGCATCTTCTTGACTTGTACAAGCTAGCTATCTCCCCCTTTGTCATTGTCAAAAAGAAAGGAAGAATACAGTTTTGTAGTTCTTTTTCCTTTTACAATGATTTCAAAATCATAACAAAGGATGAATAATCAAGTCATAAATGTCAAGTCAATTTTTCATCATGAATATCATTGCATGCATCGTTATCATAGGTTGGAGTATTACATGCATAATTTCATATCACCATTCATAATTACATTAATGTTTCAATATAGCAATTTTTTCTCAAAGTGTGTAACTTAGCACTCATAGCATTTTAAATCATGATTTACATCATATGCAATACATCACATCATAATTAGAAAGCACAAGTATTGCATGCATAATTGCACATTATAAATGTTTCATATCATGATGGTATCAATTTTGTCAAATTATATCCTACCATGCATGATCAAAACTTCTCCCCATTTTATCATTGAAAACAAGAAGAAAGTAGGGGGAAGAGCATAAAAGTTAAATATTTCAACCATTTCTAGGTATTTATATCATAGATCAAGTTATGATTCGTGATTCTTTTTCATCTAAGCATGCCTTAGTCTTCAAGACATAAGGCAAAGAAATCTTGTTATTGAAATATATGATCTCAAGGCTCATGATTCATTTGAAAAGATACAGTACAAAGAGCAACTTGTAACATTCTTATCAAGATCACATTTTAAAATATTCCAAGTTTCAAGATATCAAAATGACACTTCATTGAATTCTAAGAAATCAAAAGACAAGTTGCATTTCATTTGAAGAACTCCTTTTTGATAGATGTAGGGAGCATAATGAACGATCTTGATTTATAAAGAGCTTCATGTTATAATTATCAAGATCATGATTTTAATAATTATTCTCTTTAGCAAAAACACTATCATTCATATTTCAAGATGGAATTTATAAGCAGGAATCATTTCATCAAATCCATTTTAGAAAAATATTTTTCATAAGTGTATGAGAAAATCCGATTGTTAGGATACCAATTGTTAAGTGAATCCGAAAATGAAATTAACACTTTCATATATTCAGACATGATTTTTGCTATAGATCTTGAAATTAAATCATGAAGATCAAACAAGCTCATGATCATGGATAACTTAAAATCCCATGCATAAAATTGTTAATTATTGTATCATAACCATTTAATATTACATCTTTATGCATTACTTTAAATCAAACGTGATTTCATTCAACAATGTTAATCAAACATGATACACATTATTACTTCTTAACCATGATTTCTCAATCAAAATCATTTTGTTTGTTTGCAATATTATCATTTTCGAAATTACCAGCATGATCATAATTTTTGTATTTTTATTTTTAAACATGTAATTTTCAAGAAAATTAATTCTAAACTAAAAAAGAAAATACATCATGAAAGCATCAAGTAATTTCAAAATAAACCAAAGGCATTTTAATTACCTCAACGTCGAAAGGCGTAAAGGCGTAGTTTGCCACCTTGCCTTTGTTGATTTTCTCCTCGTCTTCGGAGGAGCTCGATTCATCCCAATTTTTTGTTCTTCTTCTTGCATTCAAAAGCAAGTAGTTCCATTCTTTTTTTTTTTAATTTTCGTTTCATTTGCAGTTTAAGTTCACCATCACTTGAGCTTATGCTCGAGTGGTCTTCAAATGTTCTATGTCCCAAATCCTTCCTGTTCTTTTGAAGGTTGTTTTGTTCATCATTGTCCTCATCACTTGAGTCATCGCTCAAGTGGCATTCATTTGTCCAGAGTTCCAAATCCTTCCTGTTCTTTGGAAGGTGATTGTGTTCAACATGTTCATCATGTGCATTGTGCACCATTTCATATGTCATCAATGAACCAATTAGTTCTTCAAGTGGAAATTGGTTCAAGTTTTTTCGATTCTTGAATAGCAGTTACTTTTGAATCCCAAGTTTTAGAAAGTGAGCAAAAACTTTGTTAACGAGTTCAAAATCCGAAAAAGCTTTTACCAAGCGATTTTAAACCATTGACGACATCCTTAAAACGGGTGTACATGTCAACAACGGTTTAAACTTTGGTTTCATATGAAAAAGCTCGAAATCATGCAGTAAAAATATTAACTTTCGAGTCATTGACTCTACTAGTTCCTCGTGCGTGATTTCAAGAGTGCGCCATCTATCAAAGCCGTTTAACAAAGAAACCCGATTGAACTCATTTTTTTGTCCAAAGCGCAAAATAAGGCATTCATAGCCTTTATGTTTAAAGAAAAATACTTCTTCTCTAAATCCACCATTCGTTCATCGGTTTAGAGGGAAGTTGAAAACCGTTTTCAATGATATTCCATAAATCCAGATTTAGAGAAATCAAGAAAACTCTCATTCGAGTTTTCCAATAAGTGTAGTCCAATCCGTTAAAGAACGGTGGACGAAAGATCGAAAAGCCCTCTTGAAGAGCCATTTCTCTCGGTTGTAAATCCGAAATGAGAAATACCCCGCTCTGATACCAATTGTTAGGATCGAGAGCACTAAGAGGGGGGGGGTGAATTAGTGCAGCGGAAAACTTTCTGCGATTAAAACCGAAGGCTACGTTTGAATGATAAGGACAACTAAGCAAGGTTTCAGTCAATCTATGCAGGCAGTTTGCAGTAATGATGAAAACCAGAATATCGGCGTAAACTGAAATCCGATGTTCATACGAAGAAACAGATTTACGTCTTAAGTGTCGATTCGTAAATCACTAGTTTAGATAGAAGTTTAAAGACAGTGTGCTGCTATTGTATAGCTCAAAAAGTAATCTGCAAAAAGCAGATTTACGTCTAAACGCAGATTTACATCTAAACGTAAATTTACGTCTAAACACAGATTTACGTCTAAACTTTGAAACTCGTTTGTAAAATCGTAGAAGGCAGTATGTAGTTGAAATCAAGATGTAAACGTAAACTGAAATATGATGATTGTACAAGGAAAGCCGATTTACGTCTAAACGCAGTTTTGCGTCTAAATGCAGTTTTGCGTCTAAACGCTATTTTACGTCTAAACGCAGTTTTACGTCTAAACGCAGTTTTGCGTCTAAACGCTGTTTTACGTCTAAACGCAGTTTTACGTCAAAACGTAATTTTACGTCTAAACGCAGTTTTGAATTTTGAAAAGCGTTTTATGAATACGCAGAAGATAATTTGCAGTTATAAATGGAATCAAAACGTAAACAAAAACTGCAGCGTAAAGATCGTACGAAGACACCGATTTACGTCTGAATGCAGATTCGGAAAGATAAGAGTTTAGAGACTCGTTCGTAAAAGCGCAGAGGGCAGTAGCTATGTAGGAGGTTTGCAGTAATGATAAAGTGCTCAAGCAAAAGCAAACCAGAGATTTAGAGTGGTTCGGTCAGTCTTGACCTACTCCACTTTTGGCTTCCTCCTCCGACGAGGTCACCGACATCAACTAGCTGCCATCCTTCAATGGGCGAAGGCTAACTGCCCTTTTACAGTTCCTCTCCTTTTGACGGGCACAGGAGACAACCCTTACAGATCCTTTCTCTCCTCTCTTTACAACTCAAGACTTGAAGAACAGAAAGAGGAGAACTTTAGGACTTTACACAAATTTGAGCTCTTAGAATCACTGAAAAGATCAAGAATTCGGTGTAGATCTGTATCTCTTCAGTGCTGAATGGGTGGGGTATTTATAGGCCCCAACCCAGCTCAAATTTGGAGTTCAAAACGATCAAATCGATCAAATCCTGGAATTCGGGATCGGCGGTTGCACCTCTTGGATCGAGAGGTTGCACCGCCCGCGAGAGCTCGAGATCGAGCCCAAGGCGGTTGCACCTCTCTGTCGTGGGCGGTTGCACCGCCTGATCAAGGGACCGAGCTCAGGCGGTGCTACCTCTCTGTCGTCAGAGGTTGCACCGCCCGATCTAGCTCAAGACCGAGCTCGGGCGGTTGCACCTCCGGCCGGCGGTTGCACTGCCCAGCCTCGCTGGGAGACGCGCCAGCCGGCGGTTGCACCTCTGGTTTAGGCGGTTGCACCGCCTTTTGGTGGGGGGTCCAATGGTTAGTTCCATTCGCCCACTTTCAATCTTTTCAGGGGCCCAATTGCCCCAAGATTAAGCTAATGGGATCACCTCCCATTTTCAAGCTTAATCAATGTGCTAACTACGATTAAATCTAAGACAACTTCTGCAGCTTTTGCACCGATGCGTCAATCGCTTCTTCCGGGCGAAGCTCGGCAAACTTCCGTCGATCATCCGATGAACCCTCGGTGATTCTTCTGGGACATCCGCAAACTCCTGGACTTTCGCGACGATCCACTTGGCGAGTTCCGACGAAGCTTAAAGCAGCAAGCTTCTGGACTTCTGGATCTGTTTCGCTGAACCTCCGACGACCGTCCGAACTTCCGTCGAACTCTCGAACTCCCAACGTGATCATGATCTTGACTCCGGCGCAACTCCTGCTGCTTGTCTTACTTTCATCGTAGTTAATCCTGCACAACAAAACAAAAACTTCGATCGAGACAATTAATCCAAAGCAATTACCCAAGTTGTCCAGCATGTCATTGGTCCCTCGACGCTTCGTCCGATTCTTCGGCGCATCGTCCTTTCCTGCAGCCTATTGCCCAATCGGCCAGTTGACTCTGCAACTCCGATATCCTTGGCACAATACCTGCTCTTCTTGGCCCGATGCCCGAGTCCACGGCCCGAAGCCTTCTGTCGATACGTCGACCGATCCACCGGCCCAACGTCCAATCTTCTGACATGTTCCTCCGGCACAACATGATGTTCCTGCTTTAATTGTCTCATCCTGATCGAAGCATCCTGCGTCACTCAAAATGCAGATTAAATCATAAACATATATCAAGTAGTTTCATCATCAAAATACGAGATTCAACAACTAGCTGAGTGAAAGAGTCCAAAATCAACATTCTTGTGCACTCTTACGAACTTTTCCGAATGAAACCAAGTGAGTCCATCGGAGACATGTACACCCGGTTTACGGATGTCATCAATGGACTCAAAGCTCTTGGTAAAGATTTTACTAACTTTGAACTAGTAACTAAAATCTTAAGATCCCTCCCTAAAAGTTGGGATCCAAAAGTTACGGCCATTCAAGAGGCCAAAGACCTTAAAACATTCCCTCTTGAAGAACTCATTGGGTCTCTAATGACCTACGAAATGACATGTCAAGCTCTTGACGAGCTCGAGAACCCCGTTCCAAAGAACAGGAAGGATATGGCACTCAAATCACAAGAAGACCACTTGAAAGGAACATCAAGTGATGAGGACAGTGACAATGACATTGCACTTTTGACTCAAAAATTTAAAAAATATTTAAGGAAGAACAAATTTAAAAATAATACAAAAAATAAATTTGAACAAAAGAAGGACCAAGTGATTTCTATGAATGCAAAAAACCGGGACACGACAAGAACGATTGCCCTCAAGCCAAAAAGAGAACACCAAAGAAGAAGGCGCTCAAGGCAACATGGGATGACTCAAGCACATCCGAAGAAGATGAGTCCAACACCGAGCAAGTTGCTCACTACGCCCTAATGGCCTTCGAAGAAGAGGTAACGGATTTAATTAATGCAGATTTACCTTATCATGATTTATTAAATGCCTTCCATGAGTTATTTGATGAATGTAAGACAATTAGTAGAAAATACAAATTGCTAAGAAAGGAGCATGATAGTCTTACTTGTGCTTTTGATAAATTAAAAACTGAATATCATGATTGTCTAGCTCCATGTGTTAAATGCCATGATTTAGAAACTCTCCAAAATGAGAACTTAGTACTTAAGGACACCTTGAAAAAATTCGAGGTCGGTAGCCAGTCCTTAAACATGATCCTTACAAATAAGGGTCACGTTCCTAAAAGGAGTGGAATCGAATTTGTGAGAAGTACTCACCAAAATCCAACCATCTTCGTTAAAGGTCCTATCTTACATGTTCAACATCAAAGCAATTGCAACTTTTGTTGCAAATATGGACATATAACTTACCAATGTCCATTCAAGAAAATTAGTCCGAACAAATTGATTTGGGTTCCTAAAGGAACCATGATCAAGTCTATGCAACATGATAAACAAGTTAGATTAGTTTTTGAGGCACCCAAAAGTAAATGGGTACCTAAAAATAATTCCTTCTTGTAGAAACATACACCATCACATGCTAGGAGCAAGAGATGGTATCTTGATAGTGTTAGGATCGTAGCAGCACTAAGAGGGGGGAGTGAATTAGTGCAGCGGATTAAAACTTCGGTTTTTAAAAAATCTTTCGTATGATAAGAGCGGAACTTGACAAGCTTAATCTTGAAAGCGTATTCTTAAATATGCGCAGCAAAAGTAATAAGGAACTAAAACATATAAGAAGGTTTACAATAATGTAAATAGCAATAATGAAATGCAAACCAAGGATCACGCCGATTTTAGAGTGGTTCGGTCAAATGACCTACTCCACTTGCGAGGCCCCTCTTCGATGAGGCTCCCACCTTCCACTAGCAAGTCTCTTGAAATGGAAGGGTAAATACCCCTCCTACAACTCTTTACAAGCGGTTCACTCTCTTACAGATTTTCGAGAAGAGATGAGGTGAACACTAGCAAATTGAAAAGAAGACAAGCTAACACTTTTCTAAGACCTTTCTCTCAAACTCTTACTGCTCAAAAAGTTGTAATCTCAGCTGAGATTTGAGGGGTATTTATAGGCCTCAAGAGGATTCAAATTTGGGCTCCAAAATTTGGGCTCCAAAATTCAAATCCTCTTTGGGTTCCCGATGCTGGCGGTGCCACCGCCCAGCCAAGCGGTGCCACCGCCCAGCCCAAGAGGTGTCACCGCCTATAGTGTTTTCAGCCCGCTACAGTGTTTTCAACCCCTACATGGGTTATAGGATTAACACCTAATCCTAACCCTAATTAACGTGCTAACTACGAATTTAAAGACATTTTCTAAGCTATTACAAAGTTCGTAAGTCAAGACTTCTTCCGGCAAGCTTCCGACGAACTTCCAACGGTCTTCCGATAAACTCTCGGAAACCATTCTGCGGACTCCCAGCAAGCTCTTAGACTTCACGATTTGATCTTGGCGAGTTCCAATGAGCTTCTTCGGCAAGCTCCAATCTTTCTCGGCGAGCTCCGCGAACTTCCAACGAACCTTCTGGCAAGCTTCCGAAAAACCCTTCGGCAAGCTCCCTACTCATTCTCGGCTAGTTCCGGCAGCATTCCCGACAAACCTTCGGACTTCCGTCGAACTCTCGAACTCGCAACAAATCCTTTGCGCTTGACTCTAACACTTTGTTTCGCTTTATGTCTTCCTCATTATCATAGTTATTCCTGCACACACAAACTAAAACTCTACTCCGATCTAGACAATTATTACAACGCGAATCGACATTTCGTTGCCCGGCACGTCATTGGTTGGCGTTTCGTCCGATTCTTCAGCGCATCGTCCTCTCTTGCAGCTTATTGCCCAATAGACGGTTGACCTCCGCAACCCCGATATCCTTGGTGCAATTCTGCTCTCCTTAGCCCGATACCTGACGTCCGAAGCCTTCTGCCGTCCAAAATCCTGACGTGATCTCCTTCGGCGCAACGTCAATTCCTCCTGCATTAACTGTCTAATTCTGATCGAGTAGACCTACATCACTCAAAATGCAGTTAAACATCTAAACACAATCAATTAGTTTCATCATCAAAATCCGAGATTCAACAATCTCCCCCTTTTTGATGATGACAACTAATTGATGACTAACGGAGTTAACCTAAACTCCCCGGAGTTAACCTAAACTCCCCGGAGTTTAACCAAACTCCCCCTATCAATATGCCATTGATAGAACACTTGGATTATCCCAAATCCAAGTAACATTCATCACATGTTATGAAAAAATATTTAAACCATCATGCAAATATATAAAATATTCAATTCAATGCATGAAGTCATCAATATACTTCTCCCCCTATGTCATCAACAAAAAGGAGAAGTAGCTCTAGCTATTTTAAAAGATATGCAAAGTTTTTACAACATGAAGCTAGATTTTCATCACAACATATAAGCACAAAAAGCATAGCAAGATTCTTAAGTTCAATCATGGCAATTCAACACTTGCTTCTTGTGCAAGATTGCACTTTGCTTTTCTTTGCAAGTAACAATATTTATGATGTTTGATATAGCAAATTTTATATCATGCAAGGTAGCAAACTTTTTGTGATGTTCAAGATAGTAAGTTCTTTCAATGAAATGATTGAGCTAGGAAATTTTTACTTATATGTAAATTTTACTACATAAAAAGCTAGTAAAAATTTCAAAAAAGCAAATGCAAGATAGCTTTCTTATGTAAGCTCATGATTCTTGCTTTCGAGATGAGCAAACTAATAAGTTTTGCCCCCCCTTTGTGATGTCTACGTTTGTAATTTTTTTTTGCTTCTCTTGTCTTGTGTAAGCTAGCTATCTCCCCCTTGTCGTTGTCAAAAAGAAGGAAAGACCCTTTACATCAATTATGATAAAGGTAAGTATCAATCTCATTTGTGCATCATTATATTTTCAAATTAAAACATGCACTATTTCAAAAACTTATTTTTTCATTCATGCGCGATATTGAATAAATCAATCAACATTATGAGCATATCATACATGATACATCTTTTTTTGGCAATAACTCATAGTATTTTAAATCATGATTTACATCATATGCAATACATCACATCATAATTAGAAAGCACAAGTATTGTATGCATCATTGCCAATCATAAATGTTTCATAATGGTATCCATTTTGTCAAATTATATCCTACCATGCATGATCAAATCTTCTCCCTATTTTATCATTGAAAACAAGAAAGAAGTAGGGAAGAGCATAAAAGTGTAAAATATTTCAATCATTTCATGGCATTTGTATCATAGATATAAAGAAATCATATCATCAAAGATAAGACCATTTGAATACCAAATCATCATATATTCAAAACATATTAACTCATCATTATATGCATGATTCCAAATCATCATTCATATCATTTCAATCATTGTTTCAATCATCACTATAACTCATCATGCACATGATGTAAAATCATCTAACATGATACAAATATTTATTTTCAAAATGTTTATCACTATTTTCATGTATGATAATAAAGTATTCATGATGCATATATCATCACAATACAAAGCAATTGCATGCATAATTTCAAAGTATAAATATTTCAAATCATGAAGATATTAACTTGTCAAATTTCATTCAATCATTCATGATTATAACTTTTCATTTGTATACATCAAAATAATATCAAAAGTATTTCATGCATAATTTTAATCACCACATAAGGAATATCAAGAAGAAAGTAATTGGGTGATGCGATAAACATTTCATGAATACAAGGAATTGTATAAAAAAATCATATCATGAAAAAGATAATAATAAAAAACACATTTTGTTTTGAAAAATCTCCTCTTAAATAATCAAGGAAAAATCTTAAGAGATCGATTAATGAAAAAAAAAATCTTGATTCATAATAAATCTTAATTTGTAAATATCACGGAATCAAGATCATGATTTTGAATAAAACTCATTCAAATTCAAATCATCCAAATCATCAAAATCTCAACATTTCTTTCAAAGAGATTCAAAATGGCATAGATAGTTTTATTGGTCTCTTAGGTAGAAATCAATAAGATAAAGGATTACATTTCATTTTTATAAATTTCTATTCATGTGATTTGCTTCTTATGAGCATGCCTTAGTCTTTATATGCCAAATCAATATAAGCATTAAAGTTCAAGATGTAAAGGCAAAATCTTATAAGACAACTCATTTATAAAATATTCATCATGTTTATTTTCATGAGATTCATAAGATTGGTAAAATAAATTCATTAATCTCAATAGAATAGAAAATTCATTTCCATTTCATACAATTGATTTCATGTGAGAGTGTTCAAGTCTTTTTTGTGAAAACATTGTATCATCATTTAAAGTCAAAACATAAGTTTCGTCATAAAGCCGTCAAGCCCAAACACATCAAAAAATAAAACATCATGATATCACATCTATCATCAAAAGACTATCAAGAAATTCATACATAGATGTACATGCACTATGTCATCTTAATATGTCATGAGAATGTCATCTTAATTCGTCATAAAAATGATTAAACCAAAAACATGTTAATCCAAAATGAGAGTATCAAATCAACATTTACTTCAAAAACTCATGTATGTCATAAAATCATCAAGATACACATGTATGGATTAATCCTAAGCATTATCACATATCATATAATTATCATCCCTAATGTTGTATACATCATTTAACATTTCAAAAAACATAACATGTATGAAACCTTAGCAATATACATTTCATGATCAAAGTTTTTAATTTTTCAAAAGATGCTAAAAAGAAAAAAAAGATGATATAATTTTTGAAAAATAATTTTTATTTCCTATTCCTACTATCTAAATTAAGCACTCATGAAAAACTTCAAGTAATTTCAAAATAATTCAAGAGAGTTGAGTTAGTTACCTTGTAGTCAAGCCCATCAAAGCCCAATTCGCGTTTCATCTTTGGAAGTTCTTGATTCATCCTTGGGTGCCTTCCTTTTCTTTGGCCTCTTCCTCCGTTCAAGTTCATTGTTCATTTTAGATTTTTTTGTTTAATGAACTTATTAAGAGTTAGTGTTCAAGTTCAAGTTCATCATTGTCCTCATCACTTGAGTCATCGTTCAAGTGGTATTTATTTGTCCTGGAGTTCTAAATCCTTCCTATTCTTTGGAAGGTGGTTCAAGTGTTCATTATGTTCATCATGTGCATTATGCACCATTTCATATGTCATCAATGAGCGATAAGTTCTTCAAGTGGAAAAATATTTAAATCTTTTGTTTCTTGTATTGCCGTAACTTTTGATTCCCAAATTTTAGAAAGTGATCAGAAAACTTTACTAACAAGTTCAAAATTCGAGAAACATTTGCCAAGAGTTTGTAAACCATTGACGACATCTGTAAAACGGTGTACATGTCAACAATGGTTTTAAACAAACTTCATTTGAAAAAAGCTCGAAATCATGCATTAAAATGTTAACTTTCGAGTCTTTGACTCTACTAGTTCCCTCGTGTGTGATTTCAAGTGTTCGCCAAATATCAAAAGCCATTTTGCACGAGAAATCGATTGAACTCTTTTTTTGTCTAATCGCAAAAAATAAGGCATTCATAGCCTTTATGTTTAAAGAAAACATCTTCTTCTCCAAATCATTCCAATGGTTCATTGGGAGAGAAGACATTTCATATCCATTTTCGACTATGTGCCATAAATTCAAATCCAAAGAAAGTAAGAAAACTCTCATTCGAGTTTTCCAACAAGTGTAGTCCGATCCGTTAAACAACGGTGGGCGAACAACCGATAAACCCTCTTGAAAGCCATAAAGAGCCATTTCTATTTGGGTGTTAAACCAAAGTAGAAAACCGTGGCTCTGATACCAATTGTTAGGATCGTAGTAGCACTAAGAGGGGGGAAATTAGTGCAGCGGATTAAAACTTCGGTTTTTTAAAAAAAATCTTTCAGATGATAAGAGCGAAACTTGACAAGCTTAATCTTGAAAGCGTTTATTCTTAAATATCGCAGCAAAAGTAATAAGGAACTAAAGCATATAAGAAGGTTTGCAATAATGTAAATAGCAATAATGAAATGCAAACCAAGAATCACGCCGATTTTAGAGTGGTTCAAATAAATGACCTACTCCACTTGAGGCCCCTCTTGATGAGGCTCCCACCTTCCACTAGCAAGTCTCTTGAAATGGAAGGGTAAATACCCTCTTACAACTCTTTACAAGCGGTTCACTCTCTTACAGATTTTCGAGAAGAGATGAGGTGAACACTAGCAAATTGAAAAGAAGACAAGCTAACACTTTTCTAAGACCTTTCTCTCAAACTCTTGCTGCTAAAAAAGTTGTAATCTCAGCTGAGATTTGAGGGGTATTTATAGGCCTCAAGAGGATTCAAATTTGGGCTCCAAAATTTGGGCTCCAAAATTCAAATCCTCTTTGGGTTCCCGATGCTGGCGGTGCCACCGCCCAGCCAAGCGGTGCCACCGCCCAGCGCTCGGGTGTTGGGCGGTGCCACCGCCCAGCCCAAGAGGTGTCACCGCCCAGCACTCGGGTGCCCAGGCGGTGCCACCGCCTACAGTGTTTTCAGCCCGCTACAGTGTTTTCAGCCCCTACTTGGGTTATAGGATTAACACCTAATCCTAACCCTAATTAACGTGCTAACGACGAATTTAAAGACATTTTCTAAGCTATTACAAAGTTCGTAAGTCAAGACTTCTTCCGGCAAGCTTCCGACGAACTTCCGACGGTCTTCCGATAAACTCTCGGAAACCATTCTCATGGACTCCCAATAAGCTCTTAGACTTCACGATTTGATCTTGGCGAGTTCCAATGAGCTTCTTCAGCAAGCTCCGATCTTTCTCGGTGAGCTCCAGAACTTCCAACAACCTTCTGCGAGCTTCCAAAAAAACCCTTCGGCAAGCTCCCTACTCATTCTCGGCTAGTTCCGCAGCATTCCGACAAACCTTCGGACTTCCGTCGAACTCTCGAACTTCATAACAAATCCTTTAAACTGACTCTAACACTTTGTTTCGCTTTATGTCTTCCTCATTATCATAGTTATTCCTGCACACACAAACTAAAACTCTACTCCGATCTAGACAATTATTACAACGCGAATCGACATTTCATTGCCCGGCACGTCATTGGTTGGCGTTTCGTCCGATTCTTCAGCGCATCGTTCTCTCTTTTAGCTTGTTGCCCAATCGACGGTTGACCTCCGTAACCCCGATATCCTTGGTGCAATTCTGCTCTCCTTAGCCCGATGCCTGACGTCCGAAGCCTTCTGCCGTCCAATATCCTGACGTGATCTCCTTCGGCGCAACGTCAATTCCTCCTGCGTTAACTGTCTAATTCTGATCGAGTAGACCTACATCACTCAAAATGCAGTTAAACATCTAAACACAATCAATTAGTTTCATCATCAAAATCCGAGATTCAACAGATAGTGGATGCTCAAGGCATATGACCGAAGATCCATCCCAATTCACCAAGCTCACTAGCATGGACGAAGGCTATGTCACCTTCGGAGACAACAACAAAGGCAAAATCATTGGCAAGGGAACCATAGGTAACAAATCAAGTTTTTCCATTGATGATGTGTTACTAGTTGATGGATTAAAACATAATCTATTGAGCATTAGTCAATTATGCGATAAAGGTTATATCGTTAGATTTGAATCAAATATGTGCATTATTGAAAAACCAAATCATAACATGACTATGATTGCTTTAAAACAAAATAATGTCTATACCATCAATCTTGATGAACTAAGTAATGAAATGTGTTTCTCCGCCATAAATGATGATGCTTGGCTTTGGCATAGGAGATTAGGCCATGCAAGCATGAAAACAATATCTAAAATCTCATCTCAAGAATTAGTACGAGGGATTCCGAATATGAAGTTTATTAAAGATAAGGTATGCGATGCATGTCAACTAGGGAAACAAATAAAAACAAGCTTCAAACCAAAAAATCAAATTAGCACCACTAGACCGTTACAATTGATCCATTTGGACTTATTTGAACCAATTGATACAACAAGTCTAGGTGGAAGCAAATATGCTTTTGTGATTGTGGATGACTACTCTAGATACACTTGGACCTATTTCTTAGCTCACAAAAGTGATTGTTTCAAGTGTTTCTCTAAATTTTGTAAACTCACTCAAAACGAAAAAGGGTTCATGATTTCAACAATTCGAAGTGATCATGGTGGTGAATTTCAAAACCATGACTTTCAAAATTTTTGTGAAGTTAATGGATACAACCATAACTTCTCCACTCTGAGAAATCCCCAACAAAATGGAGTAGTTGAAAGAAAAAATAGAAACCTACAAGAAATGGCAAGAACTATGTTAAATGAACACAGTTTACCTAAGTATTTTTGGGCCGAAGCCGTAAATATGGCTTGCTACATCATGAATAGAGTCCTAATAAGACCTTCCTTATCAAAAACTCCCTATGAATTATGGAATAACAAAAAACCAAATATTTCCTATTTTAAAGTTTTCGGTTGTAAATGCTTTATTTTAAATGAAAGGGATGCCTTAGGAAAATTTGATGCAAAATCCGATGAAGGCATCTTTCTTGGTTACTCTTCCGTTTCGAAAGCTTTTCGGGTTTTTAATAAAAGAACCTTAGTAATTGAAGAGTCTATTAATGTAGTTTTTAATGAAGTCTCAAATTTTAAGAAAAATAATTTTGATGTTGATCTTGGTTTTGATAATTTGAATTTAAATAACCCCCTCCTCAAAATAGCAACTTGGATGCACCTTCTTCCGAAATTTCCTTACCTAAGGAATGGAAGTATATAGATGCTCATCCAAAGAAGCTAATTATAGGGGATACATCTAAAGGGGTTCAAACTCGTTCCTCTTTCAAGAATTTTTGCGCTAATGCCGCCTTCCTCTCTCAAATCGAACCTAAGTGCATTGACGAGGCCATAAAAGATTATTTTTGGATTATTGCAATGCAAGAGGAACTGAATCAATTTGAGAGAAACAAGGTGTGGGAGCTTGTTCCTAGACCTAGTGACCATTTAGTCATTGGTACTAAGTGGGTCTTTAGAAACAAGCAAGACAAAAATGGTATCGTGGTTAGAAACAAGGCTAGATTAGTGGCCAAAGGTTTCAACCAAGAAGAAGGTATCGATTACGAAGAAACCTTCACTCCCGTGGCTCGATTAGAAGCCATAAGGATGCTCCTTGCCTATGCTAGTAGTTATAATTTTAAACTATTTCAAATGGATGTCAAAAGTGCCTTCTTGAATGGTTTTATTTCCGAAGAAGTATATGTCGAACAACCTCCTGGATTTGAAAATTCTCTTCTTCCTAATCATGTATTCAAATTGACTAAGGCTCTCTATGGCTTGAAACAAGCTCCTAGAGCTTGGTATGAAAGGCTTAGTTCCTTTCTTATTTTAAATAATTTTACCAAAGGCATGGTTGATACTACATTGTTTATTAAACATTTTGAAAATAATTTTCTTATTGTGCAAATTTATGTTGACGATATTATTTTTGGCTCTTCGGATGAGTCATTATGTGAATCATTTGCCAAATCTATGAGCCATGAATTTGAAATGAGTTTAATGGGGGAATTAACTTTCTTTTTAGGATTACAAATCAAACAATTTAAGGATGGTATATTTATTAACCAATCTAAATACACATTAGAATTGTTAAAACGATTTAACATGGATAATTCAAAAGCAATAAACACCCCTATAAGTACTGCGACTAAGTTAGATATGGATGAAAATAGTGAAAATTTCAATCAAAAAACATATAGGGGAATGATAGGTAGTCTACTCTACCTTACCGCGACTAGACCGGATATTATGTTTAGTGTAGGACTTTGTGCTAGGTTTCAATCAAATCCTAAATTATCTCATCTTAAAAGTGTTAAAAGAATATTTAGGTATCTTAAAGGAACTCCAAATTTAGGATTATGGTATCCAAAATCTGAAAATTTTGATTTAATAACCTATGCGGATGCTGATTTTGGCGGATGCAGAATAGATAGAAAAAGTACATCCGGGAACATGCCAATTTTTATGACATGCACTTGTTTCTTGGACTTCCAAGAAACAAAATTTAGTTGCACTATCTACGGCGGAAGCCGAATACATTGCTGCAAGTGCATGCTGTGCACAAGTTGTTTGGATGAAAAATACATTAGAAGACTATGGAATTCACTTTAAAAATATTCCCATAAAATGTGATAATACAAGTGCTATATGTCTTACTAAAAATCCAATTCAGCATTCTAGAACTAAGCACATCGATGTTAGGCATCATTTCATACGCGCTCATGTCTTTAACAATAATGTTGTTCTAGAATTCATTGACACAAAGCATCAATTAGCAGATATATTCACAAAAGCCTTGAATGAAGACCAATTTGAATTCATTAGAAGGGAATTAGGTATGTTAAATTGTCCCTAAACAATAAACTTGTTTGATTGGATTTTCCGTAAAGTCTTTCATCTTCTTTCCATCTCTCGGTGAATCTAATCATTCTCCTTCAAATTCCATATGACATGTTGTGAAATCTCGAAATCGATTTTGATGACTTGATTATGAATTTCAAGTTACCGATTTGATTTAAATAAGTTTTATCTAAATCATAATCTTGATCTTGCAAAATTGGAATCACAAATAATATCTTTTGGCATTCATGAATTGATACTTACAAATATGAAAGTATTGGCATTCATGACTTGAAACATTGTATGCTTAAATTAATCATTCTCCTATGTTTCAAAATTCTTTAAATGCCTTATATGATGATTGAAAAGTAATGTTGAGATTTTAATGAATTTAACGATTTGAAAGAGTTTGTATTCGAATTATGATCTTGACTTTGTGAAATTACTACTTGAATTTTTTTTATCCCAATCTCTCTCTTGTACATCTACAATTTCTATTATTTATAGAAAGAAGAGATTAGATAATATGAATGCATGCTGAATTTTCCTCTAAAATTAACTCTGCGTAAATATTTTTGCATACTTAATTTTCAATGATAAAATCATTGTATGACAAAATATGTGCTTCAAGTCTCATTTCCCTTTTTGTTGATGACAAAGGGGGAGAAAAGTGATGACTTATATCATTCTTAATAGCATGACAAAATATGAATTGCAAAATCTTTAAGAAAAGTGATTGATATGAATGACTTATATGCCTTATATGAATGACAAAATATGACTTATATGCCTTGCAAAATCCTTGAAAATATCACAAGATTGATTGATCATATTGAAAGCATGCCTTACATCTAAATCATAAAATTTATATTGAAAATCTTTATCTTCTGTCGTAGTAAAATTCGTCTCTTTTCATTTAACTTATGATTTTCATAGAAGTTTTGTACTCACTATTGTTTAATGAGGATCACGATAAGCTCTACGGTTAGAACTTATTGGGTTATGCTTGAATCCAATGGGATGGAATTCAAGTGTTTTTTATCTTCTCATAATATGGCATATAGATAGGGGGAGTTATGTTTAACTCCGTCATCAATTGATTGTCAACATCAAAAAGGGGGAGATTGTTGAATCTCAGATTTTGATGATAAAATCAATTGATGGGTTATTTGATCTAATCCATATTATTGAGTTAAGTGTGCAGGATTAACTACGATAAACAGAAAACACAAAGCAAGTATACCGGAGTCGAGTTCGATGAACGTTTAAGAGTCCGAAGAATCGTCGGAGATGCTGCCGGAACCAACCGAGAAGAAATCGGGAACCTGTTGGAAGTTCGCCGAAGAGATCGTCGAAGGTTCACAGAGATCACCGAGAAGTCTTAGCTACTCATTAAAGTCATCACAAGTTCGGGAGCGTGCTTGGACCCCGTCGAAGGAAGTTCGTCGGAAAGCTCGTCGGAACAAGACTTGACGATCGCGGTTAATAAATTATTTAGGATGTGTTTTGTTATGTAGTTCACTAGTAATTAGGATTAGGATTAAGAAGATAATCCTATATCCTGGTTAGGGGACAACTGGGGCCAAAGTCAGATTTGGTTTGGGCTAAAAGTAAGCCAAACCAAGTGAACCGGAGGGCCAGGCGGTGGCACCGCCTGGCTGGGCGGTGACACCTCCTGGGCTGGGCGATGGCACCGCCCAGCACCCGAGCGCTGGGCGGTGGCACCGCCAGCATCAGGAACCCAAAGAGAATTTGAATTTTGGAGCCCATCTTGAGAGAAAGGTCTTAGAAAAGTGTTAGCTTGTCTTCTTTTCAATTTGCTAGTGTTCACCTCATCTCTTCTCGAAAATCTGTAAGAGAGTGAACCGCTTGTAAAGAGTTGTAAGAGGGGTATTTACCCTTCCATTTCAAGAGACTTGCTAGTGGAAGGTGGGAGCCTCATCGAAGAGGAGCCTCGCAAGTGGAGTAGGTCATTTGATCGAACCACTCTAAAATCGGCGTGATCCTTGGTTTGCATTTCATTATTGCTATTTACATTATTGCAAACCTTCTTATATGCTTTAGTTCCTTATTACTTTTGCTGTGCATATTTAAGAATACGCTTTCAAGATTAAGCTTGTCAAGTTCCGCTCTTATCATACGAAAGATTTTTTAAAAACCGAAGTTTTAATCCGCTGCACTAATTCACCCCCCCCTCTTAGTGCTGCTCCGATCCTAACACCAGGGTGCTGAGATGACTGACATTTTGCTCCGGTCACGTCGTTTGCCGCGACACACAAGAACGGCCCAAAAACGTGCCAAACCTGCCATTGTTGGCTGAGCGAGCAAGCGACGAGCGGCGGACGGCGAGCGAAGTGAGAGGCAGCACCGTCCCTGCTATACGAATGAACCATCAAGCCCTGTGCCACCCGGGCGGGTCTAGGGTGC